>OY796880.1:14022249-14622249 GCA_963680785.1 Diplosoma virens
CGGAATAAAAATTGCATTTTTGGGAACTTTTACGCAAAAAAAAGGCATCTTAAATAAAGAACGGTTTTAAGTTAAGTAAATAAAGCACGATCATATTTCGAAAAGATTATTTTGATTTTCTCTGATTAATAGAAAGAATACTTAAAAAATGAGCATTTCCAAGCAAAACTACTTTTTGAAACATTTGGATGCAAAGACATTTTAAAATTAATACGGTCAACCCCAAAACGAATCTTTGAAGAGAGCTCCGATATTGCTACATTTAAGGCAGTGGTTTTTGGACTTTCTAAAGGTTTAACTCGTCAAAGGCGGCAAGAAAACAGTAAATATCATTAGCAAAATTAAATTTACTTTTATCGCAACAATAAATTCTGCTTCAGCTAAAAAAGAGACTTCCGACCTAGCAAACACACCACGCAAATTCCACGTGAAATCCACGTGGTGTGTTTGTTGGAGATTAGAAAAATATATCGAGAATGTAGAACTATAATAATCTTAAAGCTATTTCAGTTTGAAGGGTGCAAAAATCACTTCATCTAGGGGGGTGGGGTGGGGTAAAAACGGATCAGAAAACGTTGTTCGAACGAATTACAATAAATACACTAAGAAGCATTTTACATTCAAATCTTGGGGGCAGTTAAAAAATTAGTTTTCCACGAGACATTCTAGAAAAATCGAAGCGAGGTAGATTTGAGAATCGCTGTTTTAAACAAATGACCACGAGTAGTTTCCGATTCATAAAGCAACAGCATTCAACGTGCTACGGCGTGCGGCATGCAAGCTTTCTTCAACGCTGCAGTGAAAGTACAAAAAGTTTGAAGCATTACGAAATGATTTAGCGAGGTCTGAATCAAGAAGACCGTCTGTAGTAAACACAAAGTTCGCTAGTAGTACAACAGAAGAAAAAAGAGATTTTTTTGGAACTATGGAACATTTCTTAACTTGAAGAGGGACGTAATCGAGACAAAAGCCGATCAAAGAGAGACAATAACAATGAATATAAACTTAGCGGACATTTATTCGGAGGTTACAGCTGATAATAGATTACTTTTATAAATGGCACATTTTTGTGGCGGTTGTCTGGCTTTGTTTCAAAGTGCTAATGAACGAGCAGTCACTACTTAAAGTAAAATAAAAACAAAGTTTCAACAATAATAATGCCTCGATTTCATTATTACCAAGAACTATTCAATCAGTTAAGCTCGTAATTTAATAGGGTGAAATTATTAAAAGTTGAAGCGGGCATCGGATAAAATGCAAATGTTCGAGCAGTTTGATTTGAACGACGTCTATCAAACAAAAATCTTTTCGTGGTAAATCAGTTGGTTTATATAACTTGTAATTCTCACGAAATAGCTTTTCTCAATAACTAAGATGTAGATGCCAATAAACAAGTGTTACATTAAGCCTATGACGTACTCGCTTTTTAGTGCTGGTTTAAAACCGGCCGCTTAAGACAAATCGAGACAAACAAACGAAACTTGATAATAAAATTTTGTCTGACACTAATCATTTATGCTTGTTAAATACGTAATCGAATGGTGTTGGAAAATTTTGAACTATAAGAACTAATTTTGCGGAATCGCAGTAAGAGATTTTGAATCTTTTTACGTCAACGTAACAAGTTAAAAAACCGACGGTAAATAACGTTTCCCATACAAAAAATTAAAAAAGAGGTGGTAAAAAAGTGTTTCAAATGGTCAAAAAATGGGAAGGCGATAGTTGTGCTTTGAGCAAATTAACAGTTCACGCTTGATTTTTCTTGCAGCTAACAATAACTTACATAATTTAACTCGAAACTGTTATTTTTAACGTGTGGTCTTAAGTTCAAGCTCCACAACCAGTGGCAACACCAATTCAGGCTTCGTTTGTAAAACAGTGTTTCTTAACCGCTAAAAATTGAAAACTTTTTTATTGGTCGGCAAGGATCAAAAACCCTCAGGTCAGTGTTTCTCAATCTTTTTTCTCCCCCGGCACATTTTGGGACTTTTTTCGAAATTCGCGGCACACTCGGATCAATTTTTTTGATTTTCATACCAAAAATCTAGTGTTCTCAAAAAGAAAAGATTTTCACTTTGAATCTGTCTCGAATTTCTTGATTTTCGTTCAAAAAAAAGGCGGGGATCTATGGACCAATGCTTTTCAAAAAGTTTCGCGGCACACAGGTTGAGAAACACTGCAACAGGTCCTACAAGAGTAAAAAAATTGGATTATTTAAGACGAATTTCATTCTTTTTACAGAGCTAATTAACAAATATTCGCAAAGTTTTTAAAGCATTTTTAAAGGTTATAAATCACACCTACATAACATATTACGTGAGCTGGCCACCAAAGCGAGTAAATAGCTACAAATGGCAGTTGAGCCATCAAAAATTAACAAAGATGTTATTCAAGTTTGAAAAAAAATCAATTTTTTGGCCAAGTCTCTTCAAATGATAAAAAAGTAGGTTTTTAACCCGGACCTTATCAAAGACAAGTCTCAGTACAAAGCGTTAATTGTCCAGAAAACTTAAGTCTTTTTTCTCCAGCATTTAAAGTGTTTGCGAGCGGGCTGCTGGCAAAAACGATTATGAAAGTTAATGTGAAAAAGGTAATTTAACATTATGGTAAAAGATGCGTTCGGTTGAAAAAAGATTACGACGTCACCAAAGTTCACTTTGCACGCCGTGCAAGTGCGTCCGAAATAAAGACCCAATCATGTGGTTTAAGAAACAAAATTGATCGCAGAAAATGTAAAAACTGAGTAAAAGCAGAGAATTTTAACTAGACATCCTTCGAAAAGCGGCGCGCATTTTGATTTTAAGTTGCAACATGCGAAAGCAGTGCACAATTACGGAACTCGCGATTAAAACTCGAATAACGGCAACTAATTTCGCCGCTTGTCACGTTTGCTAAAGGTTAAAGTTTAAAAAAAGCAACGTCGGCAACTGATGCCGAAGACATTGCTTCAGGCAGCAAGGCAGAGCTTCAGGTATCCAAGCAAGCAAGAACTTTGTCGTTCGGTCACGACCGTGTCCACGTATCACTCCTGCAACGACAGGAGATCGCAAATAACGAAAGCGCTTTTGCTTTGAATTCAAACTCTTGTTGATTCAAAGCCGCTGTCTCGGATCGCATCCGTTCCGCCGGAACGAATTTCGTCGACGACTTCAACCGATTCGGACACGCAATAGACGGAACACGAAGTGTCGTCGTGGGAAAAATCCGAATCCGGTCGAAAGTTGTCCGTAGAAGGGGGTTCGCGGAAACCAGCGATGGACCCATTTGGAAGGTCGTTGTGGTAAGGACAATGGTTCCTTTCTTCAAAGTGCAATTTCGATCGCTCATTGATCTTCCTCAACTCCTCTTCCGGATTTTCCACGAACGGAACAATCGGCTCCAGAGGAGATCTTTCCTTGGTCATCACGCGATTAAAAGACGGTGACTCGATGGGGGCAAGAGAGTGGACCAGGACCGACGATTCCTGATCCTTGTCTGAGTAATCTTTTTGGCAGTCGGAACCGGACCCACTACTGTCGTCATTCATGAGAGGATCATCTTCATGGTCGTTGTCAGTTGCGGTGAGATCACTGAGCGAGGAATTCCGCGAGTAATTTAACAACATCTCCTGGAACTCCTTCAGTGCGTCACTTAGAGCTTTTCCGCCAGGGGCGCTCTCATAGTCATCTTCGTTAACGCTGACCGCGCTGTGCCTCCCCAAACAATCAAACTGGGGCGTACCTAAAACGCAGCGTTATTGCGTCACAATTAAATACACTCGAAGGCAGAAGTGATAGTTGTCCGTAATTATTGAATCATATAATCAATCGAGCATTCCCAATGCATTAGCTTCACTTAATTATTAGTTAATTGACACGTTTTGAGCAAAAATTAAATTGAATGCAGATGAATGAAATTAAAGTCACGATTATTGACTGACAGTTAGCCTTAAAAGGCCAGTCCGCCGCGTATAAAGGGTACAGCCAGTCACAATCAAAACCACCAAACTCGATACTGTACGCTTTAACCAGCTCAGTTGATCAGACCGACCTAGAGCGAGAGAACTCAAGGAATACTTAATGACGACCATACTGTTGAACACCGGCCAACCGATGGCAGAATTACGCTTTGGTGAGAATTAATTAACAGCGAAACGAGAAACTGCTTCAGCGCAAACTTTACCAAAGAGTAAAAACGGTCCAACTACAATAAGCGCTTTGGGGCAAAGGACAGAAATTGTGACGTATTGCAAAACAGGAACGTGCAGGAAAGGGGGTTTTCCATCGGCGGTATAAGGTTTTGTGAAGCTCCACGAATTGGCACAGCTAAGCCAAGGAACTGCATTTTTCGACAAGTCACGTCCAGTTCACAAAAACTTCTTCAAACGAAGGAATTCCCCGTTTCAATTCTAATTTAAACATGCTTCATGATGGTGGAGAGGTTTTGACACACAAGAGCAAACCGTCTTTACTTAAACCAAAAAGTCAAAAAACGGAAATGAAGATATTTATGCACACAAGGGAGCCATAATGTTTACAAAAAGGCCATTGAAACATTTTTAATTTCTGAAAAAAAGAGAATTGAAATAATTTTACTGAAAATGGCTAATGCAAGCACAAATCTTTTCTATAAAGAAACTATTAATTGCAATAAATAGCAATTTATTAAAACACCTTTTTCAGTAAATGCAATGTATGCATGCAACAACCTTTTTCAGTAAAAGCGTTTTAATTCTCGTTTTTTACTAAGTTAATAGCAAAATGTTTTAATGACTTTTTCGCAAATGTAATATTGTAGTATTATAGTATAACTTGCTTGTTTGAATTAAAATTGCTGATAAAATTCTTATCGTTTGCTCCGAAAAGAAGATGGTTCGATCAAAATCGTAATAATCAAGTAGTGAAACAGACGCAACTCTACTTTTCGGGTGCAGTGCCATGCGGCAATAACATGACAACACGAGCAACACATGACAACACGAGCAACAGGTGATACAGAAAGGTTGCGGTGCGTAAAGCGCTGAGAAAATTCAAGACAGTAAACAGGCGCTAAGCACGAATTCAGCGAGAAAGCTTCGACGATTGTAATTTCGACGTTTTAATGGCAAAATTAACCAATCAAATGGCTCGAGGGCTCCGCACCTTTATTAACAGTAACTCGTTATTAAAACTCCATCTGCGCTAGCCAAAGAGTTTGCTTCACAGTTGTTTTCGGATGAAATAATAATCTATCCCGATCGTTAAGGTGGCAAAAACAAGAAATACTTTCTAATTTTAAATCCGAACATGGTACTTTACGGCTCATACAAAAATACGATGGAAGAGATATACATATATACAGTATATAGGGTGAGCCAAAAGTAAGTGGACAATATGTGGAATAGGTTTATGTATAAGTTATATTATTACAATTGTTTTCATTATAATAATAGATTTTTTCTTTTGGGAAATACTCAAGGACAAAGTTTATAGTCGTGTTAGTGCTTATAGTTGTATGTATACATAATCTTGAAATAAATCGTATCATTTACTGTCCACCTACTTTTAGCTCACTCTGTATATATACGAAAAGATCATTATCTTAACTCGAAAAATTTTATTCTGCGTTGGAAATATGATTTTGTACGATTTTAGGAATAAGCCGGGAAGGTTAATTATTTAAAACGTCTTTGACAGATTGTTCTCGCGCTTTCGTCTTCGTTGATAACTGCGAAGTGCGTACGAATGAGGAAACACCACAACATTCGTGCCTTACGTATACCAGTTGTCTCATGTGTGACAGCGGTTTTACTTTCATTGTCAAATCGAAGAAAGTTTTTAAGCAACTGTTTTATATTTTGTTTCGAATCAGACGTAAAAGAATAATAACAAGAAAGATAGGAATGTGTAAAAGTTACTAAAAATATTATATATACATAAACAACAACGTTACAAGAAAAAGTTACTAACACCGCTCCCCATAACATATATTCATCAAAACAAATCTTACTACGTCACATGCGTATAAAACTGCAAAAGCTCAGAGCCAACAAATCAACAATCCTGTAAAGTTATTTGCACACAGTTAACCCTGATACTTACACGATCATGGTTAATCCTACAATCCTGGTTAATCTCAGTTCGATGGGGCTAGTTATCATTAGCAAAAAGATTTCAACTCAGTTTAAAGCACAAAAACATACAAATTCATGCTGACCTGTGATGAATTACATACTTTCGAAAACTTTACGCGAAATAAAAGCGGATAGGGAATTCAGATTTTTCGTTTCAGCGCGTATTTTTCATCGGACCGACGCGGTTAACTTCCGACAAGTTTCAGCGGAGAAACGATAAGCAATGAAAAGGTAGAAAGGAAATTCAATATCGCGTTTAGATTAATGCGTGCACACGAAAAAGCGAAAACATTCATCCACGTTTCGATCCAAAGTGTCATCGCTAAAAAGCCATCAAAGCTAACCTTGTATGTGGAAATATAGAGGTTCGAGTTGCTCCATCAACTTGAACACCGACGTCATCTTCATCAGGTAGCAAATATCAGACGTCGCGTCGATCGCGGAGTACGGAAACACGACAGTGATGAACTTCGCGCGATTGCCGAGATCGCCCTCCATGTATCTTTGCATACAGTTTCATACTTTTTGAGCGAATATGTTCAAACGCGACACGAGGCACAGAATAAACACAATTTTGAGCACATTGTGTGCGTACACGCGCGTATGCTTAGTTAAGGCGCGTTTACAGCCGTTTGCAGTACTCAGTAAATAGAGCGTCTGTTTCTGAACCGTTAGTTTTGAATTCGATTCCGAATCTGGTTATAGCAAAGACGTTAAAATTGGTTATTTTTTATATATTCTTATTTATTTTATGTGATACGATAATCGACGTTCTACTGTATTCTTTTTTACGGCGTTGTTAAACTGAAGTCAGTTCCATGTCATGCCCGCTCTATCGATAAAGAATTACGAATTTAAAAAACAAAACGAATTCAATAGATAATGCTGGTCAACTTCACTGAGAACGAGAATTAGAAGCGACATTTCAAAGTAAATATAGGCTCGAATGGAGGTATGGCGGTGTATTACCATGGTTACCATTGTTCATTGCTGGTCGGCCTATCTGCTGACCACGTGACACGTTCCGGCGCAAAACAAAGAAAGTCCGACCGAGTAAACGATGGTGCCGAAAGCGAAGTGAATTTGATAAAGTCAAAATCATAAGAAGTGATTTTATTACGTCTTTAGACTAGCCCTGAGGTGGGGAACCTTTTTCTTATTAGCGGCCAATTTATATTAAGCAGTAACAAAGGAGGCTGCATATGTTGAAATATCCAAAAAAATAGCGTCATCACTTAGAATCTATTTCGGATTTATTAATTATTGACCCTAAAAAGAAAGGCTTCACACGTGATCACTACTTTTTAGGGTCAATGACCTTAAAAAGTAGTGATCCCTAAAAAGAAAGTCTTGACACGTCGGTCGATCGTGACCTATGAATGACAAATGAGAAGTATGACAACTTGCAAACAACCATTAAGCACAGTGAGCAGTCCTGTCCAATATTCCATCAGGCGGAAATAATCCAGTTCCTACCTGTACAATCGCTGAAAATTGCCGGTGAATGAACTAGTTTGTGCTTTCTCCGCGACGTAATTGAAATGGGGGCAAACGAAAATAATGTTGTCAGCCTTTTCACAGGATTTCTGGACCCACTTCCCAATCCCACGATTGAGGTCTTCCTCCTCATACAAGTCCAATATCACGTCCAAACCCCCCACAGAACGAAGAAACGCCGAGAAGCGACTGTTAAAACGACAAAAAACGTGGTAAAAACAAAGGTTCACAGCGGTAAAAGTAAAAACAAAGTCCTGTTTGAATATTAATAATCAATAAATAAGAATCGCTTCGTCACAGAATTTTTATTTCATGTTATAATTTTATGCAAATATTTCAATTCTTCTCATTCATAGTATATTCAATATTGTTTATGCATACCGACTCTGGAAGCATTCTTTCAACAGTACCAGCGTCAAAATTTTAAATCTCAAAATTTCAAAATAATTTATGTCCCTATTCAAAGCAATATTTTTTGTTCCTCCGCATCTTTTCTTAATTTTATATTAATTGGTTTAAAATCACGTTTTCTTCACAACTAAGAAACACAAGTACTAATACATCTATTAGTTTCATCAAGAGAAGCACCAGCAAACCTTACAAGGAATTCTATAAATAGCACTACATTTGCCCAACAACCAAACAGAATCCTTAGTTTCAATGTGAAATGTTTTTCATCGCTTTATAAAGTAGAAACTTCAATGTTAAATCATACGTTCAACACGATAACTGTCAAGTGTAAAATCGGGTGTGGTCCACCGTGTTTTTTATCGCAATAATATTAGATTATAACAGAGGAAAAGTGGACATTGACTTATCTGACCAGATGGCCTCTTATGTAACTACTCTACGGAAGGGCGTTAAACGGCATAGAACGCCGGGCACAAGCCCTTGTTGGGTGCGTCTGTAGTCAATGTCCACATTTTGTATAAAGAAGCTACAGGCAAGAAAATTAGCGTAACAAAATTCCGTGAAAGTGTCACCTAGGCCCTTGGAAACATCCATACTAACCAACGAAAGCGAGAAGATTTTTTGCATACTTGCTTAAAATTTCATTTCTAATCATTTCAAACTATATTTGGAGTTCTGGAAATGTACCTTATATCTTATACTATTAAAAATTTCAATTCCATTTTCTTGTTTCAATCAATCCTCCTTGCTTAAAAAAATAATTAAAAAAATCCCAAAATAGTCAACTTAAGCATGATTATGGCCGGAAAATATTTCACAGCATGCCACAATATAAAAATAGCATTAGAAAGTCCATTAAGAGGCTCCAAATAGATGGATACTCCTTCCAAACCGAGAATAATGCGGAGGTCTCCAGAAAAATGAATACAAATCTACAAAATCAATTCTCCACATATACGGATACGTGGCAGTTAACGTGTTAAAATATAAAAACTGTCTTTTGTTAAGAAGCGCACCCGATGGAACGGTGTAAACGTCTGGTTTTTTAATTTTGTTTTAAGAAAAACATTTACTATTAGCTGTTGTTTTTAAAATCGGGAGACTACCTATTTAGTTAGGATAAGGATAAGGATTTTATTTTTTTTTGTCAACGACCAAGAGAAAAGCAGAGAAAGGCTTCGGGAAAGTCATTCATACTGGCAGTGTTTACAAACACAACAGTTTACGCAAGACACGCGATTACCAGGTTGAACGTCGAATTACTGAAACGCAAACATAAGGAGACACCAAAGTCACCAAGAGCCTGTTTTGTTTTAATTTGGTAGTATAAACGAACGGTCGAAAACTCAGCTACATTGTTTATTTGAAAATTTATTTCAAATTGTGACGCGAAATGACATGCGACGACAGAAAGCACTTCTCCACGCGGGCCGCCTACAAAAAACAGCTTTAAGTAACGTAAAAACAGAAAAGGTTACACTTGAAGTACAGGCTTACATCGCTACCACGTCACGTGATAATCGTACGTCTTCCTTACGTCTTAAGCAAGCAGATTTACGCACGAAACAAAACGAATCGTTGCGTAAGTTTTCACGATTATATTAAGAACTTTCGATGAAAATTGAAATATAGTGCAAGGGTAAATGCTTTTTCTTCGTGTGGCCTGATGTAATGACTTATATCGAGTTGTCTTCTTCGTATGGCGATATCGAAATTGTTAGTGATTCTATTTTAAGCGTAGTCACGATTACAGGTAAACAGCCAGTCACCATTTGGAAATTTTTGGTAAAGTGCTTTCAACAAGGGCACAACAGAAATCACTCGGGTAAACTAAGCATCGAACTCGCGTCCTTCTGCTCGCAATTCGGATTGTTATCGCACGGAGCTATTCTGGCGACATTGAAGCAGTAGATACATGTGGAAAGCAGACGTGTCAAACTCGCGGGCCGCGAAGTCCTTTGAACAAATTATTTTTGCATTAGATGCTCCATACGAAAAGGAAATATCATTCAATTTAAAACTAAATTTCATCTACAGAAACAAAATCTACTTTTGCGGCCGAATTAAAGTAGTTATAACGAAGACTTCTTTTTTGGTCTTTACCTCAATTCAAGTATAAAATTTGGATTTATGGTAATCGCCGGCGCATCCTGGAAAGAGAATTTTCAAGATTAATTGTCGCAATCCAAAACAAAAAAAGGTCTTTACCATGTTTGGCAACTGGATTGCGGCCCCAAACAAACTTTTCAGGTCAAAAATAATCAGATGATGCGGCCCGCATACACGCACGAGTTTGACATGCTCGGTTCATCTCACTTTCAACAAAAAAGTTTTGACGGCGATTATCCCGAAAAGGTTTTTAAAAACACCGCAGCCGAGAATACACGTAAATGATGATGCAATGTCGTCTCTGCTTCGTAGATTTTGTTGCGGGTGGTCTTGTAATAAAAGCGCCGTGCGTTGGTAGGATTTAGGGTATTATAAACAACTCTTTTACGTTTTTAACAGCACAGCTAACTCGGTGATAAGACATAAAACAAAAATCAAATACCATAAAGCTGAATTATTGTTTATTTAAAAAAGCCGATACACGGTCATAGACATTCCTAACCAGCTATTTGCTTAGGCGTAGAAAAAGGGATAATGAAAGTGTTTTTGTAATCCAGCATATCCAGCATAAAGCATTTTTGTAGCTTGTACGATGAGATCCCATAAAAAAATGCTAATTCTTACAAAGGAATATCAAATAAGAACTTTTGAGTAATTAGGGGATCAACATTTTTTCATAGGTTTTGCATCCGTACACAGAAAAATTCTGATATATTTTCACATTCTAAGCTTTAAATGGCGGTTTTAAAATTACTGATAAACTCCGTCTTAAAAGATACCAAAATTTATTTTTCACATTTGTGCACATAGCAACCTTCATTGAACAAGATGCTAAGATTTTTTTAAAAATTAGTGCAATTGGTGCATGCTTTTTTAGTTCGGTGTTTTATAACTTTTCTTCAGCCACGTCTTTCTTAGATGCCATAGGCCAAGAATTACAAACCGGTATTCACTGAAAATTTCTGGAGGCCCACAGGAAAAAACATTCAATCGGGGGTACATAGCATAGCTTGGTGGTTCACAGGACAACTTAGCCAACGAAATATTCTTGATTTTACTTCCTTAAAAACAAAAATCATGCCTTTAGTTTACTTCGAGACCTAAAAAAAGATCTTTTCTCTAGTTTTTGAAAGAATCTCGGACGTAAAGCCAATTCAGTGGATATGACAATCTTTTTTTGGGGAGAAAAGTCTTCAAGTAAATTAGAAAGACAAATTTTGGCTTCTACTCCTAAAAGTGGTGAAAAAAGTCTTTAATTTTGGTTCTACGAAAAAACCGCAAATGTTTTTGTATAAGGGTCCACCGAATATAATTGCATTCCAAAAAGGGTCCATGGGTTAAAAAAAGTTGAGAACGCAAGCTATTGGGGATACCGCAATTTCAAAAAAAAAAGTGAGCTAGGCTTTAAACCATCCAAAAATATTGTTTAGTTGCCCAAAGCATAGTAAGGGCCAGAAATATGTGTTCACTTAAAGACAAAAAAAAACGAAACGTCAATTCTCAAGCACAAGTTTAACAGAGACAAAATAATTTTAAAGTTAGTTTGAAAAAAGAGGGTGTCGCTAAAAACGTGTAATTTAATATCTTGAAACTCGTAAGGCTTTCTTAATGAAGTATGAATATACAAAATTGGCTTAGAAATCAAATATATATACAAATTGCTTTGGTTAAAAAACATTGTTTTAGACCAGGGTGTCCAAACTTTTTTCCAGGAGGGCCAGATTGATAATGTGAAAGTGATCGAGGGCCAAGAACGATCTCTAAAAAAAAGGTCTTTACTTCGATTTGATTTCAAATTTCGCTATATTTCTCCCAGAATCGTTGTGATCTCTAAAAAAAAAAAAGGTCTTCACTTCGATTTCATTTCAAATTTCGCTATATTTCTCCCAGAATCGCAGTAGCTCGTCACAACACACTTACTGGACAGAACACGCTTTGCTTCAGCGATCGTAGTGAAAAAAAGAGCCTGTTTAAAAAAATTGTGAAATGTCAGCGGCGGGCCGGATCGAGTGTATTGGCGGGCCGTAGTTTGGCCACCCCTGTTTTAGACAATCGATACATATTACAAAACAAAAAAATTGTTGTTTATCTTTTATTAGTTTCTAAGTCATGTTTTATCGTTTTTTCGCCTGCAGCTCGTATATTGTACAATGTACATTAAGCAATCCGACAAAAGTTTGAATGCATTTCACTGATTCGGCTTTGTTTTTTGTATAATTTTTGCAATGAAAATATGCACTGGTTAAAACGTGTACGTCATAACAACTTCATTATGAAATAATACGTCATAACAACTTCATTATGAAATAATGAAGTTGTTATGACATTTTTGTATATTCGTTCATAAAGAAGTTAAATCAGTTCATAACAACTCCAAGAGTTCTATTGTGGTGCTAATCGCAGGATTTGCATCCATACAGGAGTTAGGCTTTTCTGATTACAATTGTTACATGTTTACCAATACAGGCTCAAACAAACAATCAATTTCGTGCAAACAACTTGGATTAAACAAACAAATCTGGTTTAATCGTTCTTGAGAGTTAGATGGACAAAGTTAATCTTTTTTTTTATTTTTGGTATTTTATTTATGCTCATGTTTGAAAATTTTATGTATTAATACTTTCAAACAAAAAAATAAAAGTTTCTTTGAAACCTACATTTAATGCAAATGAACGGACCGTGCCCAGTTTCTGACAAGAAATCTTTAAATTATTTTCTGTAATTCACTGTAAACAATGATGATGGTCTACCCTAAACATATGCATCATTCAGTTCCGGCTTTGTCATGATTATTACCATGGGGAAGACGGAACTGATGCACGTCCGGCGCGTTGCTAGACAAGATGGGGTAACATCTCATACTGCCAAAACGGTTCAAAGCTGGTATAAGGAGAATTTTACGGTTTTTTGGTCAAAGAAGTTTTGGCCCCTTCCTCACCAGATTTAAACCCGATGAATTTTGGAGTCTGGTCTATGTTGGAGCACAAAGCCTGTGCAACTTCTCATAAAAATTTTGATGCTCTGAAGCACTCATTGGAGAAAAGCTGGAATGAAATATCTCCAAAAACTCTGCGTACAACATGTTCTCAGGTTATTGACAGACTTCGATGTATGATTCGTGCAAAAGGGGGGTTATTTCGAATAAATGTTGATAAATCTGAAAGTGTATTTGTGTACCTTTATTTTAAGCCCTTACTTTAAACGATTGCTTCTATAATTCAAGAGATATATGGTTTTAAATGAGTTTACATTTGGCGTTTACACCCTGTATATGTCGATCGTATAAAATTACCTAAAACATAGTCTTGAAACATTTAAAAATCGATACTAAAAAAACGGAACATTACTTTAGTACAACGTGCTATCCAAAAATAAATATTTTGCGATAACCTTTTCCTATATGTTAGCAATTACTTTACTCGCACTTTGGATGGATATGGAGAAACAATAGTCTGTAAAAACAGATAAGTGACTAATGCAATTTACTTCCCTAATTATCCCAACTATTTGCCTAAGACATTACAACCACCAAGGTCACATTACATTTCGATTAAAGGAATATAAAGGGAAAAGCAAACTTTAGTGTATTTGTGTTTGGTATTTGTGCATTTATATTTCAGTCAACTTTAAGAAGATTTTTTTCGTTTATTCTTGTCGCATTTCAACTGACGGGTGTAAACAAAACAAACGAATTTAGCAACTGTCCTTAAGTGGAAAACCTATGAAATGTCTTTTTTTTTGTTTACAAAGGGATAAAACTACGACGTTTCAACGCGGTCAGTTTGCCGCACTATGGCGTGTTGAAAATGACGTTGCACTCGGCAGGTATTCCTTGATTGATTGGTCACAAAACAAACGGCCAATTCAAGTTAAAAAAAAACATGAGTATGTTAATGAAACGTCTGGAGCTAAATGTAAACACACATATTGATAAACCTACCTAAACCAAAAAAGTATACGTACTTAAAGCCAAAGAAAAAAAAGAGAACGTTAAAATTTTGATGAGAAAAGCCAGAATTTATTTTAATTCTATCTTTTTTTGGATATATTTTGCGATTATTTTGTTTTCGCAATCAACTAAAAATTGGCGGAATGATTGGAAACAATTATGTACTTGACGTCATAAGAAAAACGAAACGTGTACAAGCTCCGACTAACTCACTAGTACTATATTTGGTCTAGAGAGAGGTTAAATTAGGCCCATTCAAGACAAAAACAAAGTTTAAGATGGGTTTTGGAGTTTAACAGTTCAATTGCTGACAATAAGCGCTGGCAATTGTTTCTGTTTTTTACGAGCAGTAAATAGGTTGAGCTGAAGCTAACCCGACTAGCAAAAAGGAATCATACAATTTTATGACCACTTTTTGCAGTCATACAATTGCAAAAAGTGAACATCTTTAAATTAGAGCAAGTAATTGTATCAAAACAACTTCAATAGGAGCAAAGCAATTTTTCGTCAAACGTCGACTGCGCAACTCAAGCAAAACCAAATAAAAAATATACGGTGCAAAACGAATAAAAACAGTGTTGTGTCAATTTTAAGCTGCACACAGCCCTATTGTTATAACGGCACTCAACCTATGTCACATTTCTTAAGTATCATATCAAAAATGAAAAAACAATTATAGAAAATATACTTGCACGTAAATTAGTATATTTAGGTGCAATCATAAGAACAATCAGTTAACTATTCTTGGTTTTACGTCACTTTTAAAGACGGGGTTTTTTATCGTTTAACAAAAACGATCAGATAAGTATGCCATCAAAATGGCTTAGCTGACCAAAATATCGATAGAAACGACGAATACCAAAAAAATTAAATAATTAATGAGCAAAAAGGTTTTTAATCTTTAATGAAAACTAGCCAAATTTACACACGCTAGCCATGTTTTTTTTAAATACATTGATTTAAAAATGGATTTCATTAAACCAGGGAGATTTTATCGCAAAACGCCCACCTACATTCTAGATTAAATCGCCGTAATGGTGCAATAATTCAACAAAGTAAGGGATATTTTCTTGTTATCAATCAAAAAGTGTCACGAATAAGCGAAATATCGCTGAAGAATTATCAATAATCCATCAAAACTATTAAGTGAAGAGATAAAAATTAACCATCATCCATCATAACAGCTCAGTGATGAGATGTAAGAAGTTAAACCAAGGATGGGCAAACTGTGGCCTATGAGGAATTTCTGTGCGGCCTGCGAAATCCTCAAGCAAATAATTAAATTTGGTAAAGAAAATGAGAATAAATTAAGAAATCAGCCGCTAATTATTTTGAGAAATGGTGCCAGACTATTCTTCGACTGAATTAGGGCAGTTATCGGGAAAGGCCATGCAGCGAGAGATATGAATTCCATAAAGCAACTCTTTTGGAATTTTAAAATTCTAACCAAGAAGCTAGAATTCCAAACTTGAATAGAAGCAGTGGACATCGAAAGTATCGGCATCGTTATAAAAGAACAAATCAGAAATCGGCCTTAATTAAAAAAAAATTTTGAAAATCCAGCCTTGAATTAATAACATCGAAATACATTGCCTTGAATAAATTAGCATAAATTACATCGAAACTACGGTTATCTATGAACCAATCAGAAATCAGTACAAGTCAAGAAAAAAAATTTTTTTAAGTCTTGAAAACCTAGCCTTCAAGAAATAACATCGAAAGAAATAGTATAAACTAGCATAAACTACATCAAAAGTATAGTTATCAATAAACCAATCAGAAATTAGCACTAATTAAGAGAAATTTCGAAGGCGTGGTTTTGAATAAATTAGTTTAAAAAGTACCTTCAGCAACATCGAAAAAGAGTTGATAAAAATTGAATTTCGGACTAAGCGAGACAATATGTAGAAATTGGAAAAACTTAAGCATTAAAAATAAAGATTTTGGTTAAAAAATTATGAAAATAAAAGTGTGTAGATGAAAAAAAAAAGATTTTGCACTCTCGTATAGATAATTTACATGATTGTAAATCATGTAATTTATCTGCAAATTACTGTTCGTAAATCATGTAAATTGAAGTAGAACGACACGACGCCGACAAGGACTGGGCGTTGCTCCGAGGTCAGAAACGCTGCAAAAGCAACAAACAATACAGCACGACTTTCCAAACAGTTTTTTCGAATTCGAAGCATTTCTGGCACTAGAGGAACAATTTCTTTAAGTTCGTGACTTCATACGCAGCGTGTTGGTCGGAAATAGAACAGCTGCCAGTACTTTGAGAATTACTTTAATTTGCTTATCATAATCTCGAGCGAATAATATGGTAGCCTCGGTTTGCTGAAGACACAACGAGAATTTTCAAGTTAAGTAAGCTCCGTTTTTCTTCTCTCAAAAGTAAGAAAGCTGAAGTTTCATCACTTTAACACGTATGATTTTGATTTGATTAAAAATCATACGCTATATCAACTTTAAAATGTTAAAGGGAATCATGCAATTTTAAAAGCAGAATAAAGACTCGAATTGCTTCTGCTCAACAACCCTACCGGCAGAATAAATATAATCAACTTGCGTCATAGCATTATGACGTTCACCTAAACCAGGGGTGGGGAACCTAATTGCACTAGCGGGCCGCATCACCAATTTAAAAAATAAGTGTGGGCTGCAAAAATTTTTTGTTAATTTAAGAAATTTCTTAGTTTTCCTCCTAAAATCAAGGTGTTCTCTAAAAAAAAAACTTCAAATCATTGCCAGATTTTCAACTTTTTGTCCTAAATTTGTAGTGATCTCAAAAAAAAAAAAAAAAAAAAAAAAAAAAAACAGTCATCGATTCAAATTATTGTCAGTTTTCAACTTTTGTCCTAAAATTGTTAAGATCTCAAAAAGATCATCGTCTCGCATCTGTAAATTTTACAACTTTTGAACACAGGCCACATTAAGTAGTCTCGCGGGCCGCAGGTTCCCCACCCCCAATCTAAACATAGACAATTTTTAGACAATATTCCCCACCCCTAATAAAACAAACGAAATCACTAAAGTTTCCGTAAATCACAAGCAACGACTAAATGATGTGTTCATGTTAAATCGAATGTTATTGGAATTTAACAAGATGTCTATAGTCTTTAGTAAACGAACGTAATAACGACAAGCGTGCATCGACACCAGCTGTGATGTATAGTGTATGGATGTTTCGTAATGATGAATATTGGATTGCAGGAAATCCTTTTTGTTTGAAATAGTTAGATAGTATATCTGGGTGAAATACGAGTTTGCGATGCGTAACTGTTGTGACGTGAAAAGATGGATTTTAACGATTTAAACTTCGACTTTTAACAGTTTCGTGTTCACTCTTCAAATACTCAATTAGGCAAATATAATCAACATAGAAAAATCAGGGCTTGTTTGATTAGCGGCAAATTTTCCAAACTAGCGGAAAAAAACAATCGAATTTTTTATTTTCCTGGATATCAAACAACACCATTTAGAACACAGCTGTGTGCATTGCCACTGGGTGCCGTCATGACGCAAACATTCAACCCCTGCATCACCAAAGCAGTATCCTTCCAGTAGACACCCATCTCAAGCTTCATGATCCTCAAACTCGAACAATCGACTCAAATATGAGCAGATTCTCTGTACGCACGTTTGGATCAACCCAGCAATACAAAGATCAGAACAATTTCCTACGATTTGATCTACATTGTCTTTACCTGGCGCATATACACAATCTATTTTTGTTTATTGGATTCTATACGTCAAGAGTGTAGCCTAGTGAAAAAAACAGTCTACACCAGGCCAACAACCATCATTTCGGATCCAAACCTCACACATGAGAAATATCAAGAAAACTACAAAAACGTCATTGCGATCATCACCTCGCAATGCTTCAGCTAAAGGATAAATCCTTGGCCTTGTCCTAAAAGGAATGAAGACCCCTTCAAACAAAGATGATGATGTTGACTTCAGCTCTGAGAAAAACGACTGTAAATTACCAACACAAAATTTAGCTTAGATATCTCCGCTCCATCGTATGAGTCCATTGTTACATCAAAAAGACTGCCGAAAAATGGCGGTCTTTTTGACGTAGATATGTAAACTGGTTGTATTATTTATATCTATCGCACGGACATAAAAAAACATAAAATATCAACACCTGGGGCTATACAGAGACGATGACTTGGCAATAATAAGCAGCAAATCAGGACCAATCATCAAATGAACCAAGAAAAACATATCGACGATTTTTTAAAACAACGGTCTCAAAATAACAGCAGAATCTAATCTCTTACAGACTGATTTCTTGGATATAACACTAAATTTAATTACAGGAAAACACTGGTCCATACCGCCTTATTTTAATGCACACTCGAACCATTTTCCCAATATAAAAAAAACAATTAACCCTAATGATTTCATCATGCTTATCGAAAAATTTATGCATCTTAGAAAAATTCAAAGAAACAATCCCTAAATACCAAGCAGCCCTTGAAAAAAGTAAATACAGTGAAAAATTAACCTACGTCAAACAAGAACAAAAAAAGCCTCAAAAACAGATCAAGAAAGATTATTTGGTTTAATTCCCCTTTCAATAAAGAAGTCAGTAAAACATAGAAAAAGAATTTTTACTCTCCTCAACAAGCATTTTCCACCAAGCAATAAATACCACAAAATCTTTAACAAAAACTACATAAATTAAGCTATAGTTGTATACCAAATAACAAATCTATTATAAGCTTAGCACTTCATGCCTGAATAATCAAGATAACAAAATAAAGACCATGCAATGTAATTGCAGATCAGCCAAAAATTGCCCACCAAATGGAAAATGCTGCAGAAACTCTATGGTATACAAAGCTTCCTTAAAAACTGGTGAACGATAAATTTTATTATGGAAGCTGTGAAACAACATTTAAACTTTGGTATAATAATCATAACCAATCCTTTAAAGACAATAAAAAAATTAATTCCACTGAATATCAAAAGCCGTTTGGAAATTAAAACAATCAGGGCAATTGCCACAGATAAGATGGAACATCGAACACCACACAACTTCATGTCAGTAAGGTTCAAAAACATGAAATTATACTTAACGGAAAAATTGCAAATATTTCGGGCTGACCCCAAAAAATTACTGAATAAACGCTCAGAGTTGGTCTCAAAATATCGACATCGACGCTGGCAGTTATTAAATATATTTACTAATTATATACTCGGTTTACCTTATTTTTCCACCTCGCCTTTACCCACTTTCTTGATCAGCAAATAAAATAACCCACCTTTACACTACATATTTATTGAACAAACAATAATCTTTAATTATAGCCATGTAAAAAAATTTCATTGTTTTGATTTTAATTCGTACCCTAATAATATTTTTAAACGCATTTTTTAAGCATTTTTTCACCGTATTTTCCAGTGCAGTCTTATAATCTAAATTCTAACGCAGTTTTTATACAAACTTTTTAAATTTATCCATTATTTTCAACAATAGAGCAAGCTACGTAAAAAAACTTTGATGGCAATAAAATTCATTCATCGATTAATATTACAACCTTTCTCTTGTTGTTGTTTTACGTTTTTTCGCCGGGATTCAATCGCTTTGTTTAAACTGTATTTTTATTTACTTATTTTGTTTTTTCAGATTTCTAACCGCCCCCTGACTATATTTATATATGTTTAAGGTTTGGCTGTATTGTTTGGTGAGATCCGAAACTTCTTTTTTGATTAACATTTTTTATTATATTTGTGCGATATAAAGAGTTACTAATTACGTACTGAGTACCTTATAGTAAGATATTTAATCTAATGTTACAATTTCTAATCGAACAGGGTAACATTAATTGAACGAGGTGCAGCCGATGATAAACAAATAAACTGATCACCAGATCGTTCCAACAATAATATTTTGTATATGTTGGTGGAAGTGCGAGCTCTTGAACGTCACGAGTCGAAATCAAAGTCCAAGTTCACTGAATCGCAAAAGTTATAAGTCCCAAGTTCGAATAAAACTTGAATTGTTTCAACTCTGGCAGCAAGTTCGACCGTTTTTACCTGCATTATTTCAGTAGAACAGTAAATATTTCGGGGATAAAATACACAACTTTGGCCTCGGTTAACCAAAATTTTTAACAAGTGTTAAACATGCAGAAGTTGCTCAATTAAACGAAACCTTGCGTGATCACAAAAAATATTCAGTTAAAAGCCGCGAGTATCCGATAACATTGTTTGTCCGATTCTAAGAAATAGAACCCCGGCTTAAATAAGTAAACAAATAAAGATCGAGCGCCGAAATATGTACATCGCCAAACTCAATGCTCGCCAAAATTTCGTTTGCCGAACTCTCGAGGACCGAAATAAAGTAGAGGGTATAGGTGCAAGTTGAACTACAAGTGCAAGGGAGATACAACTTCGTTTCATTACAATACAAGGGTGGTCAAACTGCGGCTCTTCGGGCCTTTGTTTGCTGCTCTTTGAGCCTTTTGAAAAATTATTTTAATTTCTCTTTTTTAGTTAATAGCAGTCAAAAGCCAACATTATATCGTTTATACTAGCAAAGTTTCCTTTGAAATATGGCGTTGTGTTGTAATAATTACTGCATTGTCATTGCTTTTAAATTAAATTAGTAATACCAGTGTGAGCATAAACTTGAGAAAACTGTTGTATATACCGGTAGTATAGTTTAGTAGTATCTAATTGTCGTTTATGATTTATCGCTAAATTGTGTTAATTTTTTTGCTTTGATAAGGACTTATGAAAGTCGAAAATGTTCAGCTTTCTTTAAATAAACTTTGCTAGTATAAATGATAAAATATTGGCTTTTGATTGCTATAATTTACAAGTCGATTTAAAAAATTACCTCTCATTTTTTTTACTGAAGTGAGTTGAGTGTTTTGTTAATTAAGAGTTTTGTTGAAAAAATGTCATTAAAAAATAGCAAAAAAAGAAAGTACTAAGAAGAAAATAGAACATTTAAACCAGAATGAGGAAGGGTTTTGATTTACTGATATTGGAGGTAAAACTGTGTGTCTTATCTGTCATGCTTCACTCAATTATGACAAAACCACCCAATAGAAACGTTATTATGAAGCAAAACACAAAAATTTTGCTATTAATTACCCACGCAATTTGTACTTACAGAGGAACAAGCTTGGGGAGTGGTTGCAAGATCTCAAGTTTGTTACTGATATAATGAACCATTTACAAAACTTTAAACTTGGCATTTTAAGCAAAGATTATCTTCTTTCAAACCCTTCCCAAAAAATTTTTAGTTTTCAAACTCAAAATTTTTCAAAGGGATCTATTGTCCAAAACATTTCATCCTAACTTGAAGAGAATAAATGCATTTCCATATGTCAAAATAAATAACAAAAAATTGGAAGAACACAAAGGCAAATAAACTGCTAGAACTGCTTTATAGTTTCTAGGCTAGGTTTACTGATCTGCAGAAGCTAAAGCCCTGCTTTTCTTTTCTCGAAAACCCGTTCGAGACTGATCCGATTCCCAAACCATTGGTGTCTGAAGTACCTGCAGTGGAAAGGAAACTACTGGAGCTGCAGGAAAATTTCGCTTTAAAAAATGCCCATACACCCCTGGCTACAATTGGGTTCTGGAAATAAATATGAGAAAATAAACATCCATACCTAAAGAAAACAAGCATCCGGGTGATTTATGTTCTCAGCATAACATACTGCTGTGAATCATTTTATTTTGTGATGAAGTTTGTGAAGTCAACATCGAGCTGCTTTAACAAATCAAGACTTGAAGGAACTACTTCGAACGACCATAACATCAGACTTGAAGGAACTACTTCGAACGACCATAACATCTTACCAACCGAATTTTAAACAACTTGCAGACGAAATGCAAACTCACTAGTATTATTACCACGCATCGATAAATACTATTTGTTTGCTTTTTTATATGAGCAAATAAATTCATGTTTTTATATTTTTGTGTTGTGGCTCTTTAAAAGTTTGTTTTCATGACATGCGGCTCAAACATGAAATAGGTTTGGCTACTCCTGTTAAAATACTTTCGAATGCGATAAAATTACTTCATAAAGCAGATAATTATTAAAATAGATTTTTCTGCAAGAAACTAGAATGAATGGAAATGAAATCAGTTGAAGTTGTGATGATGCTACATAATCCTGTCTCAAGGACAGACAATGAAGAAAAATTCTATTGACAGCGTGCGTAGATGTCAAAAAACAGATTTTTAAATGATGCCTTCAATAGAAAAGCGGTTTCAAATGCTCCTTGCTCAATTACATAAAATGGTCGTCACCTGATAAAAATGCACAAAACGCCATTTAAATGCAGTTCGAGCTTAAATTAGTAATGAACAAAATTTATTATACAGCTGCCAATTCTGCGCTGCTGGCGAGCGCAAGGCAATTTTAAGTGTTTTCATCAGATAAATGCTATGAAATCAGAAAATATCATTCAGAATAATTGAAAACATGAGTTCGCTTTCTCGAATTATACCAAATAGCCTAAGGTGACCAAAAGCTTTAGAAACGCGTGCAGGTTTGGCGGAAAACAAATCTTAATTAAACTCACTGGCAATGACCAAATTATTAAACGTGACGAGGTGTGGGAAAAGTTGTTTTTGCGAAAAGCTCTCGCTTCTGCACACGAAAACACGAATTTCCGTGAGAATTTTCCGAATTATCTCGTCAATAAAGTTGAGGAAACTGGTTATTGGCTGGAAGTCGGTTGATCGTAAAGCAATTGTTACGTCAACTCACGGATCAATTATTACAATTTTCGTTTGGACCACAATGTGGTATCGAGCAATCGCAAGCTGTCGCGCGGGAAATTTATCGATGCAGTAGTACCTCGGGATACGATTGCTTCTGCTTACGACTATTTCGACTTACGAACCGAGTTTCGAGGAAATATTTGTTTCGAGATAAGAATAAAATAAAACGGAAAGTCAAAAAAATCAATAAAACACAAAGTCCAAAACAAAAAAAATTACGCAATGTACATAAATTAAAGTGTTAAGTTTATGTACACCGTAAAATTTCGTGGTTGTTTCACACTTCACAGTGTATGTACGACTGTTCTCGGGCGGGCTGCAACGAAATTGTCATTATTCACAGCAGCAGCGTGCATGGTTATTGCTGTTTCAATCGTTTTATCAATGTCTCAGTGTTTGTTTCGATGTGTGTCTTTAAATATGTGTTTGAATTTTTTGAATATGTATTTTTTGAATATTTGAATGATTCTTTGAATATGTATCTTTGAATAATGTCTAATTTTTGACTGGGGAGTAAAATATTGGGTTTGGGTTGATTGGAACGGATTAGGCCATTTACACGTGAATCTTGCTTCGGCTTACGAACGCCGTCCCGGAACGAATTAAATTCGCATTCTGAGGTGCCACTGTATTTCGGTGCGCGTCAAAACTTTTTGTTTTCTTCACCCCTACCTTTAAGTTTCGCATTTCTTTCACCTTGAATAGAACATTAATATTTTAAAGGGCATAATAACCAGCTCTAGTTTTTAAAGGCTCGTTTCCACTACGAGCATGAAATAGAGTATTCTTTGTTTCTTCTATTGACTTTTTTGCAAAAACTTATCGCTAAAGCGCGGAAAGAAGTAAAAAAATCAATAAAACAAACAAAGAATATTCCCTTTCACGCTGTTAGTGGAAACAAGCTGTAACAATGTCAAGTTTAACCGCTGTTTTCCTATTCGCAGTCACTCTGTCAATAACAACTCAAAAACGCAATAGCTTGATTGCAAATAAAACTGAGCGAATGAAGTGAAAACGAAAAGAAATCTTCAGTTGACGTTTAACCAAAAATTTTTTTCAAATTTTAAGTAAAGACTTTTTTTGTTTTCATAAGTTTTCTCGGGAGATTAATCTTACGACCAGGTTGGGCCCCCTCACTTTAGGTAATTAACCGTGTTTATATTTTGGTCAGTTTGGAAGGTAACTCTGCCTATGTTCGTCCACGCCTCTAACATTCATCCACACTCCTTTTTGTTCACCTTTTTATTCATTTTATTCACTCATTTTTATTCACCCTGATATGAACCAATTACCCAATCAAGAAACGCCGAATATTCAACAAAGACATCACAAGACATTTTACTATTTGCTTCTTTAGCAAAAATAAACGGGGCTTTGAGAAAGTTTTCAAAGGTTAAAGGTCATTATTCATCCGGTAGGGGATATCCCCATTTTTATATCAATCAGAAAAGAACAAAAACTGATGAAAAACGAATGCGTCACGCCTGACAAAGTGAGCGGTGGTACACCAAAGCTTGTTTGATTAATAAAAACTCAGTCAACTTTAGTGCACACTTTTTTTTTTGTTTGATTTCAATAGTTGACACGGTTTTCCCACACTTTTTATCAATAGTTAAGGAAGTTGAATCGATCGATAAAAATAAAAATCACTCCCAAACGATGGTTTTTAAGTTTTGTGTATCATACCAACAACAATCAAAAGTGCTGCAATCGACGAGTTTTTAGCAAAATAATCAGTGCATGAATGCTAAAAAAACTAAAACAAATCGGTTTAGCTTTTAAAGAAATATTTTAAGAACGATGCACTCTATTAACACGTATTATAAAAAATTATAGCGCTATGAAGAATTTATTAAGAATCAGCCAAAGATCTAACTTTTGTGAAAGAATTATTTAATAGTGCAGTAAGAAAAAGATTTTATTTCAGTAAAACATATGATTACACTGAATGACAAAGTGGGAGGCCGCTACCGTAGGCAGCTAAGTAATTCTTAGTTCAGAATGCTTTATTGAAACTATAAAGGCAGATTTTTCCAGTTTTTAGCTGAGCATACTGGCATTATTTCAAGTGATATCATTTCCTGCCTGAAACTGATACGAATCTGAGTTGCAGTACGGAAAATACGTATACAAACCCATGCTGACTTGCAGACAAGGCAATTCGGAGATAACGTTTCCTATACATGTAACTGCTATTCTCTTTTTCAACAACCATTTTCAACAGCTCAACGTAAAATTGTTCTTCCAATAATGGCACACACACAAAAAAATACCACAATCGAATTTATCCACAAATCTTTGTTCGCAAACCCCCCAATCCCAAGTTTATTTCAACTTGGACATATGAAGCTTAAGCTGCTTTGTCTCACTCACTTTTATAAGATCATTTTAACAAGTAACCAATCCCTTAAACAATGCCTTAAACAATCCCTTAAGGAACACCCTAATGCTGCGTTTACGCAGTAATCACTAAAAATTTTTCAATTTTTTTATTATTGCAAAATTTATTTTATCATTACGAAACTTTTATGGAAACCGATAATATCGTACTGTATATCCGACCATTTACTCGGACAAATTTGTTGTTAGTATTAAGTAAAACCAAAGAAAAACTATGCTACAGCAAAGAACAAAGAAATCGACACTAAAAACATAACCAGAAATGAGAAATCAAATTCCGAATTGCAAGATTTGCTGAGAATTTATTGCAAGACGACTAATATTATTAAATTGGATATGACATGAATGGTTTTCTAAGTCGCATCAACACATGTACAAATATTTTAAAAAAATGGACACACTGAACATCCACAATTAAATAATAAAAAGAATTAAAACCTGATAATCTCCGATTGCTTGTTCATAAGATGAGATGACCTGAAATCCGCCTGCCATACAATTAGAACAGTCTTCTTGCTCCAAATAGGAATCGTCTGGTTATCGAGCCAGTAAACAACTTGTCGTGGTAAAGACTTTCGGAAAGGCTGGCAGTAACCTAGCCAAGTAATTGCCATAAATAAAAACGTCCGAGTAAATAAAAAATTGGAATCAAGTTAACACAAGAAATAAAAAGCTTGAATACCATGTAAAGCAAAAACATTAATTTATAATTTTTTGTCGAGCTGGTACGCTGGGAAACTTTTTTTAAGTTTCCTGTCAAGTCGATGACTAACGCTCTTAAAAGCCAAACGTGTAATGATACGATTATTTAATAAAACTGTCAACACGCGTAAATCAACTAGTTTTAAAAGACTGTGACTTTAATAACCGGCGATCTTATTTCGTATTTTCGTAATAATACAAAATTTTACTCTTTTTCCAAACAGGGTTTCTGTTGTGCTTGAAAAACTTTTAAGCCCAAAGACATCAAACCAGTAAAGAAACTTTACTTTTGAAAAAAAAAAGGAATAAAAATTTCATGAGCTTTTCTGAGTTGGAAAAAAAAAAAACAAGAATATAAAATGGGATTTCAAAAAATTACCAGTTAAACATCAATTTTGATGCTCTCAAAACTCAAATACAAATATCTTCAAACAATGGGCAAAAACGAAAGCTACTTAAAGGTCAACACTGTCACGAAGGTATCAGAACATGGTGAAAATGAACTACCAGGTCAGAGATAGTAATACAAGCGGAAATCACATATGCAATTCTTGCTCTTTTTCAGAGAATTTCAATCATCCACGTTTAAAAAAATCAATAAGAGATAACTGAAAAAAATGACAACCAAGCGTCAACGGGCAGCGAACGGGAAAAAATTAATGTAAATTGGTTGTCAAAGTGAAGTTGAAAGCAAGAAGCAACCGAATACCTCTTTTCCACAGGAACAAGAAGGTTATGACTAAGACAATCAAAAATGTCGCTAGGATCGAGTAGATAATCAGTTGAAGACGCCAGTTTGTATCTGAAAAGCAAAATCGATTGAAGGTTACTCGTGACTGCAATGCGTGATCGTACGCATCATCAAAGACATTCGAACAAACTCTTTCGATTTAGCAAATAGCCAAGTGGAAACATGGAGGTGCCCCAAAAAAAATAAAAGCTTGTAGTTTTTTTAATTAACAACAAGTGTAAAAACAACCTTATTTTAGTTCATTTTTGACGCAACACGCAAACGCTAAGTAGAAATAAAACCCTTTTTACGAAAGAACTGTTATCACATGTACCACTATTGTTGATAATTTTTAAATGCGAGAAATAAGCGCTTTAGCAAAATATGACGTACACTGAGACCCTTATAAGCCATTTTAAAACTAATTTATGTCGACTACAATCTGAATAATTTTTTAATCGCGCAAACTTTAAGTGTAAATGACGTCACCCAACCACGTATTTAAGACATTGGCGGCTCGAGCTCAAGTCGCAACGAATAAAGGCACACGCCATTTTTCTTGCATTAAACACTTAACATATACATTAATTATTATTTGACAAGTAGATCGTGAAAAACCAATATATGATTGCAAAGACAACACGACTAATAATTTTATTTTAAGGCGCAATTGGTTATAACTTCAGCAAAAACGATCTAGGATATTTAACTTGGTTGATCGTTCCAAGCGATAAGCGTCCACAAACCTGTTTAATATGTCATTTAGCACGAACCAATGAGCCAACATTAAGTACTATCGCATCAGATATTTTTTACATCGGTTTAAGAAGGCGAATACAAAATTTTTCAATATATACGAGACAAAATAATAATTTGCGATCTACATAATAATTCATCCAAAAAAACTTGTCAGTGATAAGTGCATACAAAAATTTGGTAATAGATCTACGGTAAACTAACGTGATAAAACAATTATTTTACAATTGTGCAAACGTTTTGTTCATTTTAAAATAGATTTGGGTCTCTCTCTCTGGGGGTCCACAAAGTTTACTAAATTAGCCTGGTGGTCTACGTGCTTAAAACGAGTTAAGAAACCCTGAGTTAAGTCTCTTTTTGTTTGCAGTTATATTAGATGTACGAGGTGGACTTCTGAAATAATCTTCTGAAATTGACTAAGACTGACATCTTTTGAAATTGACTAAGGATGTAAAAGGTGGACTTTTGAAAGAAATCCTCTATGCAGATGACTTGGTGTTTTTTTGGAGACAGCCTGGAGGAGGGGATGAGGGAAAGTATTTAAAATGAAAGAGAGCTTTTAAAAAAAAGGGTTAAAAGTCAGTCTAGGTAAAACAAAATCATTTGTACTGGCGAAAGAGCTATGCTAAAATTAGCCACCAAGTATCCGTAAGCAACCCGTGGAAAGGGAGTTGGGAGTTGACTCCATACGATGCAGAAAACGTATGAAATGGATATATATTAAGTGCTTGGGAATTAATGAGAGTTTCCAAAAATAAAAACGTTTTACAGCAATATTTGCAAACTAAACTGGATTGCTACAGATTCTCTAAAATGCGTAAAACATGGCAAAAGATTCGTTGAAAAAATGAAGACATTTTGTCCTCTTGGATGTTTTGTGTACAAAAGATGGAGTTCAAAAAGCTGGTTGGAAAAGATTTGAGGTTGTTGCAGGTGTGTTACGCAAGAAGGATTTGTCGATAAAGTTGAAGGGACTTGTATATAAAATGTATACGAAGAGCATTGAGTTATGGAGCAAAGTGCTGGCCAATATAAGTAAACGATAAAAAGAAGAGTCAACCCAAATGTAAATGCTTGCAATAATATGTGGCGAGACACTGAAGGATAGAGTAAAAACCGATTTGATACCAAAAATGACCGGTGTTGAACAATTAAAGGAGTTTCGTGAGAAGTCAAAGGCTGAGATGGTTTGAGAACATTGAGCGGATGAGAAAAGAAAATGCTCCAGCGATGGCTACGAAACTTACGGTAAAAGGTTAGAAGGAATCAAAGAAACGATGGATGAAGGTTGTTGAAGACGATATGAGAAGAGAGTGCG
The DNA here is from genome assembly GCA_963680785.1 of Diplosoma virens. Taxonomy (NCBI): domain Eukaryota; kingdom Metazoa; phylum Chordata; class Ascidiacea; order Aplousobranchia; family Didemnidae; genus Diplosoma; species Diplosoma virens. Next base: position 14,050,973 of record OY796880.1, read on the forward strand.
ACGAGAACAGGCAAAAAGACAAGAGTGGAGGCGCAAGCGCAACGCAGGGAAAGCACGTCGTGTCCCTTACTTTGGGACAAAAATGGTTGATGATGAACCCTTTACCAACAGCGAAAATAATAATTCAAATTTGGAAATCTAGACTGGCTTAATAAATGGATCCTCAGGCAGCAAAACAAGAACTCGGGGTAAATTACGCGGTACTTGAAATTTCAGCGTCCGTTCTTTGAGTTAATTTACTCAGAATGGAGAGAGCTGTTTCTCTAAAAAAACTGTTCGCTTCGGAATAAATTTTGAAAAATTGTAGACGAAGCTTAATTAAGAGTTCACCGTATTTCTTTGATTAGAATGCGCCCTTGAATACCGTGCGCATTCATCTAGTCATCTAGTTGAGTTTTTTTCACAGATAGTGGAAAACCAGCGCGGCTTGCCTGTAACTTTTCTATATAAAAACACTCATTGTTTTAGGTTTGAAGTATAAAAAAAGAATTTATGACGTCTTTTTAGGTCGTTTTTTGCAGATCAGTAGTAATTGATTAAGTACACTCAATCAACAAAGATGACTGGACCTTGCATGGCAAAAAAGCAAGCACTACAGAGTCAGTCAAAGCAAACAGTTTTTCAAGTCTGCTACTGCTTTAAAAATATAATCCAAACAGTAATCCAGCTCTGATGAAATATAGGTTTAATTTTAAAACATTTAACCATTTTTTAAAAATAGCATAGGTTTAAAGTTGGCCAATAGATTTGTTATCAAGAAATGAAATGCGGGCTCGATTAGAATGCGCCCTTGTTTAAAATGCGCATAAATTCGCGAAAAAAATACGGTAAGAAACAGAAAAAAAATTTTGAGTGTCACGGAATTTGCTTTAGTTTAAACTTATTACACTAGTGTGAAATATTCCTTTTTTTTTTGTTACTTTCTGTCTGTCTTTCTCAACTTTTAGACACTATTCCAAGCAATCAATGTCACGATATTAATTAGTCGCTGATTAAAGTCAAATTTACAGACTTATTATAACGTCATAGATCTTCGCGACTTAACAATCTTAATTTTAATCCCATTTGGTTGAAACTTTTATGATTATTAAAAATATTGAAAAGTTCGAAATTTAAAGCACGGCGCCAAGCTGACGTCACAGATCTAGTAAAATTTTGTAAAACACTGTTTTGTCAATAACACATTGTAGAAAGCACAGTATAGTTCGCCTAATTCAGTGGTCAGCCACCTTTTTTTTTTGCAAAGGCCCAAATTTGTTCTTCAGAAATAATTGAAGGACCAGCATTATACTTGAAACATACAATAGTTATTACCATTTTTACACCTGAAACATCAAAAGAGAAATATAATGCATAAGACTTTATTTACTAATCTCGTTCATTCATAGGCGTACAAGCCGAAAAATTTGGGAGGGGCAATAGAGTTTTGCCCAAATTTTGTGAGGTTTGCTTGAAACATGATTTTCTAAAACTTTAAAGTATAAAAAAATTTGCTAAAATTTAGGGTGAAAATCAAAAAAAGTCTTCACTTAGAGTCTGTCTCTGATTTCACGACTTTCAATCCCAAAATTCACGCGACCCATATTTACTTTATCAGAAAATATATTATGCGGCCCAATACATTTCGCTAAACGGCCCACAGATTGCCGACTAGTGGCCTAATTGGTTATCTCTGGGGCATAAAAAAAGATGAAATTGATTAAGTATGTTTACAGGTCAAAATTTTTAATAATATCTTCATATCAGGATTGGTCTACGTTTTTATTTTACTTTTAAAAGTTGATTGGGGGTTTTTGTTTCATTGTGCAATAAGAATAACTTGTGCACACATGTCATCCATTTAGCGAATTATACACTTAACAATAAATTAATTAATAAAATCAGTAAAAGTTCAATAAGCTCAATATTTAATGAAGAAATTAAAAATTAAAACCAATGAAAGTTCTATTTGAATAAGAAACTGATGATAGGCTGAAATCGATTTTTCATTATGATTTTGTTGATTTTTATTTTTAATTTCTTCATTAAATATTTGACCTACTAAACTTTGACTGATTTTATTAATGAATTTATTATTGCAATTTGACTTTGCTGAAAAGGGCAATAAATTTCTGTTAAAAGACTTAACTTTATACATTTAACTTGATAAACTTTTTCTTTATCGCACCATTGTTTTGAATAAGAATACTTAAGAAATAATTACTGACGCTTGTAGAATATAGTAGCCAAACAAACGAAAACCGGTTTTCATCAACAAAAAGCTAGGTGAAGACCAAAAAAGGTCCTAACTTGTGAACAACGGAGCCATAGCTACGTACTTGGTGTAATCACAAACGAATCTATTCAATACAAATTCGTCGGTGGCATTTGCTTAAAAGTAATCGCAATACGGCCAGCAAGTGCAAAAAGGTTATAGAACATGCACCCCCTGCTTTGGTCGTGCAAACTTGCGACCTTCTTTTATTTATGATTCATTTTAGGATTTCATCTAAATTACCAATCCCTTCCAGCTCCCTTATTTCAAAGATAAAATTTTGAAAAACCTAATATCAAATAACCCTACAACTCCTTCGGAAAAAGATCAATGCTACAATAAGCTTGAGAAACGCTGTTATTCAACACGTCCAACTTTCCAATCACACATAATCACCTAATAATCCTCGGGGATGATCAACGCAGATAATACCAACGAATGACAAATCAAAGTAAAATTTTTAACATCACCAAACACAAACTCTAAGAAATAAAGCAAAACAAAAAAGTTATCATATCTGCTTTTAAACTATTTTTCGTTTTCTATATTCAACACATACATGTATTGTTTTCTGTATTCAACACACATACAAAAGACCAACCATCTCTTTCACCGCGTTAACAAAATACGAATCCATATAGGCTATGACAGATGACGCCAACTAAAATGTTAAGGTTATTTGAACTGACGCAAATTTGGCAGTACAAATTTTTATGAAGCGCAGAAACAATTATTAAAGGACGACTAAATTTGTTAGTGTAACAGCAGCTACACATTAGATAACCAAAACGAAAAAGTTCTCTAGGTAAATTTTAAAACAATAAATACACTTTTGTGAAAGCATTATAATTCTAATTTTTAAATATTTGTGACATCATTATTTAGCTATTGTCATTTTATTTTACAATCGAATCCTTTATATGCTTGAAATGGTTAAAACAATTGTTTTTACAGTTAAACAAAATAGTCGCGCGTCATTTTTTGCGGGAATTTTATGTAACACTGTAGCGTATCACGAAAATTCTAAATTCTTGATCAGTAAAACAATTCAATGTATACCTTGTGTGGGAACTAAATGAAATTTTTGAGTCGGTCCCCAAACAGCATTTTTGAAGATTTGGTCCCCCCAATCATCTTTCTTGGGAACTCGCACTTCTCTAACCTGGAAGAAAAAAAGTTTTGCTTTAGCATAGCAAAAAAAAACAAGACGAATCTTAACCAACCTGTATGCTGTAATATCCTTCAGTTAAACCCAAAAAAAGACAGGATACGTTTTTCTTTCCCTATTGAAAGTAAATAGACGGTCAATATAACCTATAATGAACACCGACATAAACAAAACAAACATCAACCGACAAGAAATAAACAAAGATATAAAAACTCATAGCATTAATAATTTTTATTTTAACTCTATATTTATCTTCCTGATGCGCAGGAAAGCGTCGGAAACGCTATAGCAATTACCCCGACCTGCTTCCGGAGATACCAAGATATTGCTGTCTGGTTGAAATTTTTTATTTTTTATTTTTTTTTTAATTTCGTAGAGATATGATTGAATTTAGAACTGCTTGCCAAGACCGCCAAGCCGGGAAAGTGCCGTAAAGTGTTTTTCCCAAGGAACAACAGAATGGCTCGAGTAGATTTTGAAGCGAGACCATTTCGATCATAACCACAGTGCTCTAACCACTCGACTACAATGTCGACATTAATATTGTTCTCTACCCAAACCCCAAAACCCTTTTGAGGTACCGAAAAAACACATATGAATAAAATTAGATCTGCCCATTGTAATACCCTACACTTCACTTTCTGCTCATCTTTTTTTTTCTCTAGAACTTTCCTCAACTATCCCTCAACTTTCAAATTCAACCTCATTGGGCGCTGATCAAATCACCTACCCACTTTTAACCCACCTTCCTCAATCCGCGCTACAATTCCTTCTACATATTTTTAACCTATCCTGGTCGACTCATACCTTCCCATCGTCCTGGAAACAATCGATCATCATCTCTATTCTTAAATCTGGCAAATCCTCTGACTCACCCTCCTCCTATTGCCTTATCTCACTCAATTCTTGCACCTCCAAATTCTTCTAAAGAATGGTTCTTGGACGATTCACCTATTTTCTGGAATACCATAACATCCTTTTACCCGTGCAAGCTGGTTTTAGACCTGGTAGATCGACTGTAGATCAGGTTCTCCTCCTCTCACAGTCAATCGCAGATTCTTTTCACCAATCAAAACCAAATGCACGTACTGTCCTCGCCACTGTACATTTTGCAAAAGCTTTTGACTTAGTCTGGCATTCTGCCCTCCTCTTTAAACTCCTCTCTTCAGGTCTTCCGCTCTGCTTTGTCGAATGGATACGATCTTATCTCTCAGATCGCCGTTCGAAAATCCGTATCTGTAATTCCTATAGTCGTCCTTTCCATCTTCAAAGAGATGTTTCCCAAGATTTAGTTCTTGGACCAGTCCTTTTCTCTCTATTTATTAATGATCTTCCTGCCTTTCTTCCCTCATCTGTTAAGGTCTCTCTCTACACAGACAACCTTGCCATTTGGGCCTCTTCCCCAAGTGTTAAACGTGCAACTTCCATTGTCCAAGCTGCCCTCAACAGATTGGTGGAATGATCCTCCAAATGGCGTCTACCTCTCAACCATCTCAAGTGTGAGTCATTCTCTTCAGCCTAGACCTCTACCAGTCTTGTCTTAAATCCTGTCTTTCTATTTTTAACATCCCACTTAATTTTAAACCAAAACCTTTCTCGGTATAATCTTCAACTGCACCCTTTCTTTTAAGCATCATGTCTTATCCCTATCGGAAAAAGCTTAATAGCCAATTCCGGCTTTTCAATCTATCGCCTCTGCCTCCTGGGACCCCTCAAAGGAATCTTTATGTACCCTATATAAAGCCTTTTTTCGCCCCATCCATAACTATGCTTCCCCAGGCTGGTTTCTTTTCTGACCTCCCACCCACATCACCTCTGTGGAGAGAATGCATAGAACCTCCTATAACAGGGGTGGGCAAAGTTTTTAATAAAAGAGCCACATGTGAAAACTCAAAACTGTCGGAGAGCCGCAACTTCTGTTTGAGGTGTTGATGTAAATACAGTAAACATAGCAAGTTTTAATCAAATAATAAAAACAGACACAACGTTACACAATTTTTTCAAGATTTTACCAGCATTAGATCTACTGTGGGTTTACATTTTGTTAGCTAGCTTTTAAAAATCTGGGCGATATGAAGTCAACGCGGTGCGAATTAATTCTCTTAAATCTTCATTTGTTAGATTTGCACAATATTATGATTTTACAAATTTCATTACAGAGAAGCGAATCTGAGAGAAGCAACAACTATCTTTGTTTCTTTTATTCTAATGTTACCAGCGTGTCTCGACGGGCGAAAAATAAATGAAAGAAAGATAGCGTTCGCTTTGCTCAAATTTTTGCTGAAAGTAAATAGTCCTTAACAAAATGCTTTATTTCCACGCTACAATCTGACTTAGCAACTAATTGAAATCTTTGTTTGACCCAAATTCAACTGTGAATAACAATTGTACATTGTTCGATTTAGTTAGAAGAGCCGCAAACAAAAGGTCGGCGAGCCGCAATTTGCCCACCGTTGTCTTATAAAGTAATCACAGGCTGTACATCGTCTATTCCTATCCCCTGCTTCACCTACAAGCATTTCTTCTTCCACTTCGCATCACCCTCACCCACAAACCTCTCTCTTTCTTTGAACAAGCTTTCAGACTACCTTCATCCTTTTCTCTAGCCTCTCTCGCAAATCCTAACTCACGTACACGTCTTAAAGGATCATGGAGATCCTTCTCCCAATCTCATAACCTTACCTCTAACCTACAACTATCTTGCGAACCCCTAATCCTTTGTCCTCCTAAACCTTCCTGGTCTACCCCTTCTTCTTATTCTATCTCGCACCAACTCTCTTCTCCATGCTCTTGTAATGATCCTCCCTCCCTTTGAACGCCGCTGCTACTTCCCACCTATCCTCCCTACCCTACAGTGACATCACTGCCTATACTGATGGCTCGGTTCTGGACGAGCTGGGAGAGGGTGGTGCAGGTATCCACATTAAGAGTACAAAGTGTCTCACTGTTACCTCCCTCTCCTTCTCGGCTGGACTCTGGGCCACCAGCTACAGTGTCGAGACCTATGCCATTCTTTATTCTACGTGATGTATCTCTCGCTCCACGTTATGTGCGTTTGAATCTGTCACCTTGTTCTCTGATTCTTCATGTGTCTTGTCAACCCTCTCTGCTCCATTACTTTACTTAATACTCCTTTACTTTACACCCAAGTCCCTCTTCAACACCCAATCTCTCCTTAATACTTTATTCGACTCTGAGGTAGTCCATTTTTAATGGATACCTGGTCATTCTTCTTTTCCAGGCAGTGACTTAGTTGACTTTCTCGCTAAAGTTAGAGCCTCTCTTGACCCCTCCACAATATCACTGTCTCTCTCACCGCTTATTTCTTCCCAACGACTGTCACTTTACACCAGTTGGAGATGCAGTATCCGACCTGGTCCCTTTCAATATCAAATCCTTCCAGTGTCTTCTGAGGAGCTTACTCTCCCTCTCGTATACGCTGCAATGCGCACAGCACTCTTCTTAACCCATATCTCCACAAGGTTGGTAGCCGAGACTCCTTCATGCAGCAACTGTGGATCTGAATCACAGGATCTTTTTCATCTCATGCTAGACTGCCCTGTACTTGACTCTATGCCTCTGGTCATCTTCTGCCGCTCCCTCTCTATTCTGGACCTCTGGTCCCGTCCCTGAGGGATTTCCCGATTATTGGGACTCTGCAGAGTTGATCCGCGCCCCCATCCCCAGGAATGGGTCGGGTAAGCCCGCTACCGCCACCACATTAATACTGTTTCACAAAAATTGACAAAAAAAAAGAACAATTAAAGCAGTACAGCGACTCCGTGTATTCGCAAAATTTTGTAGAAACAGTTATAAAAAAATTTATTGGCAGTTAAAAAATGTTTAATTCATGAGAAGTTAAAATTGGGGGGAGGAGAAAAAAATTTGTGAGAGATTTTTATGCAAGTCTTGAGACCTCTTAAAATGCTTAAAGCTGTTTGAGAAAAAGAAACTATATAGAAAATGATTACAAAAAAAGTAACACAAAAATCTCGTCCAACTGAAGACCAAACTACCAATATATAAACTACGTGATAACAATAAAAATTTCAATTCTTAAAAAAAATTTAACGTATAAAAGCGGGGTAGTTTCAACTTGACCCACCTGTACAACAGGAACCTCCTTGACAGATAGAGTCTTATTGTCCACAACTTTGTCATCGATCAAGTGAAGCCTTGACAGACGAAACTGATAGACCTTGATGTCGTATTTATCAGATAAGGAAAATGAAGCTTCTACCGATGAAGGACTCAGTATTTTTACATTTGGAACAGGTGGTCTCCAAACTAAAAAATAACTCGTATATTATCATCCAAGCTCTGATACAAATGCAACTCAAGGTAAAATGCAAACTGAAAACTGTTTTAATTAACTTTTTCTCTAGATTTGTCAGATGTGAAAGATATAAACTATGAGGAAACAAAATCTCGCATTAATTTCAAGATCTCTCACCCTGTTCAACAGACGAGGACTTTCAAGTTGAGAACCTGACAACAGCTATAGTCTTAAACATCATCAATGCGTAACCTGGTTTTCATACAGACACATTGGGCTTCACGAGCCGTAAAGACTATCGTGGCAAGTGTCCAAGCATAAAGAAGCGGACGGCAAACGTCAATGAAACAAATATTTGCTCAAGACAAAAGCAAGATTTTGAAAATTTATAAACCACTATAACGGGGTTGCAGAAATACTGAAAATTCTTGAAAATTATTTTTAACACTACGAAAAAGTAGAACTGGCAACAATCAATTTTTTACATCAAAAATAGAAACCGAGGCAATTGACCACATCATTTAATTCTTTAAAACAAACCCTTGCACAATAAAGTAAGGTCCACGCACCGAATAGACGTAAAAGTTTTTACCTATTATTTCTATTGGTATGGGTTTCGTAGATTTTTCAAGAGGATGGAAAAAAATCTTGAAAATAAAACAAGTTACTTAATTTGAAGAATCATGCACAATAACAAAATAAAAAACTTAAAAAAGCAACATTCTTGTTAAGAATACCGTCACTCTTATGAAAACGTTCAATCGTGTTTCATTTGAACAAGTTGAAAATGATTTCAAAATACGTAAAAACGACAATTATATGAATAAACGCAATGACTTTAACCATGAACAAATAAAAATTGGAAGAAAAAAACACTTTAATTAAAAAACACGAAGGAAATTTCTTACTCTAATAGCAAGGTGTGCGTTTGGGTTCATGAGAGTGTAGACATTTGTGAATGTAGCATGAGCAATCGAGCGTCCAGACTAAAAACAAAAAATAAAAAATTTATAGAGAATCCACAGTACATACGGCGTACCTGTGCTACTGGATCAAATATAAATGGGGCACTTACAAAAGTTAAAAACGTAGAAACTGCAATTTTCAATAAAAATGCGTTTTTAATATATGATATCTATAAAAATTAGAGAAAAAGCAAAAGACCTAAACTTTGCCCTGGTTTTGGGGAATAGATGAAAACTGCCTAAACTCCAGGGTAAAACATACTAAAAAACAACCTTGAAAAGTGCGGGTAAATGTAAATTGGTGGGAAAAACAAGAGTTAAGAAGGCTGTTAAAAATTGCTCAGCTTTAATGGACAAGAATGAGATTACTCTAGACCAGGGGTTCCCAACCTGTGGTACGCGAAATGTTTTCGAAAAACGCAAAAAGTATTTGTTTTCACAGAATTCCCACACAAATTATTTTGCTTTTCAACTGTAATAAGTTACACGTAAATATCTAAGCTACAGGGTGATTCAGCGAAGTGTGCACAAATACTTTTCTTAGTTTTATGTACATGTATTTCGTCCATTATTAACTTTCAATTATTAACATTTCAGTTTCTTATTATTTAAGAGTTAAAATTTAAAATCTGGTATTATTTGAAGTAAAAATAAAATTATTTGAAGTAAAAATAAAATTTAAAATCTGGTATTATTTGAAGTAAAAATAAACGATGAGTAAAACGATCAATGACGTGATAGTAGAGTATTGCAAGAAGAAGCTCCCACCAAGTGAAATTTTCCGGTTGATGAAGGAGGTTGTAAGCCGTAGAGGAGTTTATAAAGCCGTGAAAAGGTTCAAGGACACTGGGACTTGTGCTCCAAGAATCAGGAGTGACCCTGAAAGAACCGTAAGGACGAAGAAACTGATCAAAAAGGTCAGAGAGAAGTTGAGGAGAAATCCTGCAAGTGCCAGACAACTTGCTAAAGACTACTCTGTGAGCGTGTCCAGCATGCAAAGGATTCTCAAGGATGATCTCCAGAGCTACCCATACAAGTTCACCAAAAGACATCTCTTGTCGGAGGCCACTAAGAAGAAAAGGCTCGATAGAGCAAAGGTTTTGGTCAAGAAACTTGTCGATGGCACGCAGCCTCAAGTTTTATGGACAGACGAAAAACTTTTCACTGTTCAAGCTGTCCATAACCATCAAAATGACAGGATTTGGCTTCCAGACATAAACATGGTCCCAGTTGAGCGTCGCAGCTCTTTCAGAAGACAAAAACCCGCCTCCGTAATGGTATGGGCAGGCGCAACATCAAAAGGGCTGAAAACTCCTCTCATATTCATTGAAGAAGGGGTCAAGATAAACCAGACCGTCTATAGGCGAATGCTGGAGGAGAAAGTCCTTCCCTGGGTCCAAGAAGTAGTCGGAGAACAAGGAGTTACTCTTCAACAGGACGGTGCAACCTCCCACACGGCCAACTCAGTTCAAGCTTGGTGTCGATGCAATTTCAAAGGTTTTTGGGAGAAAGAGCTTTGGCCGCCGTCTTCACCAGACTTGAACCCTATGGATTTTGGGTTATGGTCTATTTTAGAGACAAAAGCCTGCCGTACTTCTCATCCAAATCTGGACTCTCTAAAGCGAAAATTGACATCGGCATGGGACGAAATTGACCCAGAAGTGGTGCGTGCCACATGTGCCCAGGTTCTGCCACGACTTCGGAAAGTAATCAAAAACAAAGGGGGTTGTATTGAATAACTTGTATATTTTCTGAAAGCTTATTAAATTTACTATCTTCACAGCATATAACTTGTTTCATTTGACCTAATTATAAGTCCGAAAGATGAGTTTTTATTTGTGCACACTTCGCTGAATCACCCTGTACATATGTGCATAATGTGGCATACTGTTACGTGGCTAGCTAGCTCGCTTGGGGCCTTTTTTCTTTCTGTGGCTTATCTGCAGCAGCAAGCTGCAACTCGATCGAATATTGTAGCTAGCGTAATTGAAATGGTGAGGTGAATATAAGGATCAACCTTACCGGTGAAAAAAAGTTGACTGACTTAGCTACACAGACTCAGGAACGCATACACACACATTCTGTTGACTGAGTAGGTACAGTGCTGTGACTAATTAACATACTAAATTATTTTTAGGGTTATTTAATATATTAAAAAGCAACATTTGGTTTTATTTTATTTTTTATTTTATCTCTATATTTATTTTATCTCTACATTTATCCTCCTGACTCGCAGGAAAGCGACGGAGGCGCTAATACATAAGGTAGGCAATTACCCTGACCTGCTTCCGAAGATGCCAAGATATTGCTGTCCGCTTGTAATTTAATAGAGATATGACTGTAATTTAGAACTGCTTGCCAAGACCGCCAAGCAGGGGAATGTGCCATAAAGTGTCTTTCCCAAGGACACAACAGAATGGCGCGAGTGGGTTTTGAACTGAGACCATGTTGTTCATAAGCTCGGCGTTTTAACCACTCGACCACGCTGCCGACAAATTATTAATTCATAGTTTTTATATCAAGATGCCCAAACGACAGTATAGGGATCAATATATTAATTTTGGTTTTATTGAATAGAAGAATAAGGGAGAATCTGTGCCACAGTGTGTGGTGTGTATGAAGACATTATCAAATGCATCAATGAAACCAAGTCTTCTACAACGCCACCTCCAAACTAATCATCCAAACAAGAAGGATCGCGATCCTAATTATTTTAAGCGACTTAGAGAAAATGCGAAAAAAGAACAAATAGACAAGACCGGGAAGCAATATCAACAGTTGGTGAGATTGTGACAGCCTCCTATGAAATAGCACTTATTGTGGCGAAGAACAAAAAGCCTCACACAATAGCTGAAGAACTCATCGTGCCTGCAGCGAAAGTGCTAGTGAAGCATGTCGTCAACGATGAACCAGTGTCAAATTTGAACAGTGTTTTGTTGTCAAATAATACGATACAGCGGGGTATTACAGAAATGTCTACTGATGTCAATGAACAAGTAATTACGGAAGTACAGGGCTCAAAATATGGATTTGCCATACAACTGGACGAAACAACGGACGCGTCAAACTGCGCACAGCTTCTAGTATTTGTGCATTATGCTACTAAGGATTCCATTCGAAGTGAATTACTGTTGAGCATTGAAATGAGAACTACAACAAAAGGAGAAGACGTGTTCAAGCTTGTTGATAACTTTTTCAAAGAAAATGGTCTTCAATGGAGCAAGCTAGTATGTTGCACAACTGACGGCGCTCCTGCTATGCTTGGTAGAAAATCTGGATTCCAAACTCGTGTGAAAGTAGTGTCTTGATCTGTTATTGCCATTCATTGCTTCATACACGGATTCGCTCTCGCTGCTAAACTTTTACCTTTCAATCTGAAGACAAGCTTGAACCTGATTGCTAAGATGGTAAACTAAATAAAGATATCTGCCTTAAATAGGCGTCTCTTCAAGGTCATCTGTGAGGATATCGGATCAGAATACACATCATTGCTGTTTCATATGGAAGTGAGGTGACTATCTTGAGGGAATACCGCTGTGCGTCTTTTTGTATTGAAAAAAGAGCTGCTTCAGTTTTTCCAAACAAAAGATAACGAATTTTAGAAGATTCTTGAAGACAAAAACTTCATTTTTCACCTTGCCTACTGTCAAATATTTTTGGAGTCATGAATCACTTCAATTATTATCTTTAAGGGCCTGAGAGCAACATTATTGATATCGCAACCAAATTGACTGTATTTATCAAAAAGCTCGATTTGTGAATAAAAAACATTGAGAACAGACAATTTGGAATGTTTTGAGAATGTGGGGCGTCACTTGGAGGGGAACCTAGTATTACATTTGTTCAATAAATCACCAAACACCTTCTTCTGTTGAAAGATGAAATCTAGCAGAACTTCTTCAATGATGGTGATGCACAAGCATGCACTTACATTCGGAATCCATTCACTGCTAAGCCTGATGATCTTCCAGTAGCAACTGGTGAACAAGAAAAACTCATTGATTTGCAATGCGATGAAGGTGCACAGGAGAAGTTTAAAGATTATACATTTCTGGTTAAATGTAAGTACCTCCTATCTGGCACTAGCGAAAAATGCAATTCCTCAACTTCTCATATTTCCAACGACATGCGAACAAGGATTTTCGACTTTTCTTACAATCAAGTCGAAAACAACAAATCGTCTCGTAAACCCAGAACACGATTTCCGATGTTCTGTGAGCAAAATATCTCCACGGTTTGCAAAACTAGTCGAAGAAAAGCAAGCGCAACCATCGCATTCACTTACAAGTATTTATTGGTCGATAATTTTGCTTGTTTATGTTTATGTAAATGTGCAAATAAGTTAAGTTTACTTTTGTATATTTTTTAATTGCGTATTCGTTATATTTGTATGCTATTGTATCTGTTAACCTTTTAGCATAGTTCTTTTATGCCTTTATGGTCAAAAACTATTCATCAAAGGTAGTTGGTACGCAGCTACAAAATCAGTCCATAAGTGGTACACAGCAAGTAAAAGGTTGGAAAACCCTGCTCTAGACCTCAATTAATCCGGATTTGATTTGACAAAAAAAATCATTCAAATTAGGCAAAGTCCGGATAATCCAAAGTTTTTTTTATTAAGAGGTATAGAAAATCATTTGTACTTTTAGTTTTATCCGAGTTAAGCGAAATTCCTCATTATCAGAGGTCTACTGTATTTTAAATTTTTTAGCAAGCTCAAAAAAAAATCACGTTGCGGGATGCAACTTGGACCAGGCTTGTGGAACTCGCTGAAACAGGTTAAGTTTTGGAATAAAAACAAAAAAGTTAGTCTTATTGCCGTAGTTTAAACATGCAATTGATAAAGTTCGTCAACCAAAAATTGTTCGGTTTTTCCGTGTGAAGTAAGAAACTATGCGAAAAGACTATCTTTTTTGCGATACATGAAGGCGAAGTTAATTGCTGTTTATAAGAAAGAAAAACTATAATCCAGTTTTTCGCTGAAGCAACAGGTAAAAATTTTCGCAATTTTCGTGACACCAAATTAAGACAAAACAATTTACTAATATATAAAAAAACAAACCACGCTAAATATTTTAATCATATATTTAATAAATCACATTAATATTTAATAATATTTAATTTATATTTAATAATATTTAATAAATCACATTAATTCATTAGCAAATAGAGTCTTCTGCATCGCATTAGGCGTTTATGATTCATCCAGGCTGCCTCATGTTTCCGCCATGTAAGGCCAATCAAAGAAGCAAGAACTGGGCTTGAATAAAAACGAACCAAGTAAGATGTACTCTCTCAATTCTTTATTTGCAATTATTCAGGCCCATTTCCACTACGAATCTGGAAAACAGCATTCTTTGTTTTTTTATTGATTTTTTTGCTTCGCTTACCGCTTAAGCGCGGAAATTAAAAAATCAAAAAATGCTCCATTCCACGCTCGTGGTGAAAACGGGCCTGAACAGCTTCAGATCCAACAAACAAATAACATCTAATTTACTCCAAACTGCACAAACGTTCAGAATTTGCTAAAAAATTACCTCGAGGATAAAATTCTCTGAATCAATAGAGTAGTAATCGAAGTTACTAAATTCAACCTTAGATGCAATAATAAATTCGTATTTATCCACTTTAAAGCATGGGTTTGGGATTTCGGCCGTAACGCTGACAGTGTAGCCTCTAATGGTATAATTCAAAGGTGGGATGATTCGAGCATTATCTAAAAAAGTTATAAGGTCATGTTTTTCTATTTTCGAATTAGTACATCTTTAATGAAAATAATTCTAATCTATTCCGTAGAAGTAACGAATATTGAAACGTCTTACTATCAGTGGTTGTGCAAATAAATTACAGGTTAATAATGGATTATACTTTAAAAACTTTCATGCCGAATAAATCTCAATAAAATGACTTGCCAAAATCAATAGTAATTATCTAAGTAACAAAACAGTTACAAGTTAATATTAAGGCTATGTAGCAGTGATGAAGGTCTCGAGACCGATTTTTTGCGGTCTCGGTCTCACCTCGGTCTCGGCCTTGCTGATGGTCTAGGTCTCAAGTTCAAGTGGTCTCCGTTTCCTGCTTTTTAAATTGGTCTCAAGACCAGAGATTTTTTGATGTTTGTATTACTTGATGTTATTGCAATGAATTTTGCAATTTGCTTAAAAACAACACTCAATTGACCAGCTTTACCGCAATTTGAAATGGTAAAACGCTAAGAGTCAAATTTCCGCTAAGCAGGGAAAAGTGCCGTAAAGCGTCTTTCCCAAAGGACATAACAGAATTGCGCAAATAGGTTTTCAACCGCGGCCGTTTTGATCACAATCACCACGCTCTAAACATTCAACTACGCTGCCCAGGACCAGTTTAAGAACCGGTTAAAAAGCTGTGATCAATGAATCCATAGGCGTATGCGCGGAAGGGGGAGGGTTAGGGGCTAAAAAAACCCATGAAGAATGATGGTTAAAGGTTTATAGTAACACTAAGACAGCATAAAAACTGTTAAAATAAAGTAAAGAATTAATTTAATTAAGAGAATTAGAGCTAGAAAAAAGTGAAGAGAGAAAAAAGATCTTCACTTTATTTTATATTTGTCGGCAGCGTGTTTGAGTGGTTAATAGCGCTGTAATTGATGGAGAGCGTGATTGAAACCATTGCGGTTCAAAGCCATTCTGTTGTGTTTTTGAGAAAAACATTTTACGGCACTTTCTCTTGCTTGGTGGTCTAGTACGCAGTCCAAAATTTTGATCATACCTCTAAATATAAACTAAAAAAAAATAATAATAATAAAAAATTTCAACCGGACAGCAATATCGAAAGCAGGCAATGCGGCGCTTAACAGTTGCTTTAAGTATTTATGTATAGTGGCACCGACTATTTCCTGTGAGTCAGTGAGTCAGGGAGTCAAGAGGATAAAAATAATTTTAATTGTTTTTTTAAGAGAATCTTTTAAAGTGGCTATTTTTTCTTGTTGCACCGTGCCTCCCTTTCGTAAGACATCAGGAATTATAGTGATTGTGTTTTCAGCTCTAAACCTCCTCCAAAACAAATTTCTGCAAACACCATTATATAAATCTAATTTCATAAAACAAAATAACAAATTTCTAATGAGACAAAGTAGAAAATAAAAAAAATAACTACAAACTACTCCAATTAACCTACCCAAAGATAGAAAGAAAATAAACCGGAAGTAATACAGAAAGAAAAACTCGTAGTTTTTACTCGCTTGCATAATTCGTCATTATTTCTAATCTTTTTAAGGTGATTAATTAGACGAATTCTATTCTATGTAAGCCAAACATAGCCAACAAATACAACACGCCAACACAGATAACCGAGCTAATCAAATATTTGGATAAAGTTTCAACCGTTCCAGTGATGGGCGTGCCTTTAGCATTTTTGAGTTTAAAAAAATTTAATGAATATTTATTAAAATTTTCTTTGGATAGTTTTTTTTTCAGTATTATTAGCAAGCATGCCTTGGGTGCTTTGGCTTTCTTCTGCGCTACTTGAGCGGATTTAAAGCGGGTTGTTTTATGATGCAACCACGCTTGAGTAAAGCTCTTCAACATGATAAAAATGCTTGTTTAATTAAAATGATAATCTTAAATTATTTAAAAAATAAAAATCTATTATTTTTGGAATAATTAAAAATAGACTATAATTTTGTAAAATTTTTCGGTCTCGGTCTTGAAATTTATCGGTTTCGATGTCGGTCTCGAAAAAATTATCGGGTCTCGGTCTCGACGTTTGGGGCCTCGACTACTTCACTGCTATGTAGACTTGATGACATCAAAATCAACTCGGATTTGCAAGGTAAAACGAGATAAGTTTATATCAATTTAAAGCACTTTTTAACTTGTTTTATTGCAGCGCCCGAAAATTTATTATATGTATACGTATAATCACCTATGCCACAAGTGCTGTTACCAGGGATAATACTTAATATAAAATTTATATGTTCTTTTGCGTGATTATTCTGATTGGTTGTTATAGAAGCTTAAAAAAGAAATTCAACATAATATATATAAAAATGATCACATGTTTAAAAGCGGGATTATACGCGTCTACCATAATTTAAGGTTTTACGAATGTGGTGACAAGAACTTTACGTAATTTAATATTGAGGTTTATACATACCCTCACAAAACAGAAATCACAGGATTTTGTGAATTTGATATATAAACGTAGTGCTGTTTACAAGATTTCTTGTAAAAATTGTTCTAGTGTTTATGTTGGCGAAACGGTAGATGTTTTAATATCGCTTTATCAAAACACAAACATGATTTAAGACCTATTAATATGGCTAAATTAAAAGAAGATGAATTAAAAAACTACGTTAGTTAAACATTACTTTAACATAAACATAGAATTGATTTTTTGAAATTTGAGATGTTAAATTTTTATAATAATTTTCTGAAAAGAAAGTTCTCGGAATTATTGTACTCAAAATATAAGACGAATGATTAAGATTGAAATGTTTTCCTAAAATGTACCATAATATACGAGGAGCGTTCAGAAAGTAATGCAACCAGGTTTCTTTTCATAACATTGAGTTTTAAAGGAACACAAATCGTGCATTACAAGAAAGTATATAGCATGAGCATTTCATAGTTACTTCTCGATGTAATCTCCTTTTTCCAAACCATTTTTTTCCAAGTTTTTAACGAGTGCACATTCCTTCATTGTAAAATTCTAAAGGCTGCGTTTTTAACCACTTCCTAACAGCAGTTTTGACCTCTTCATCACTGGAGAAATGTCGCCCCTCGAACTTTCTTTGGGGGGCCCAAAACAAATGGAAGTCAGACGGTGCCAGGTCTGGCGAATATGGGGGATGTGAAATTCTTGTCGGGTTTTGAGGCTGGTGTGAGGCCTACCATTGTCATGTTGCAATAAAACCTTAGACATTTCCAAGCAGGTCAAACTCTTTGTATTCTTGCTTTCAACTACATCTGCCTGATCAATGTTAGCAGAACTGTGAGTAGAAGATGGCCTACCACTTCTAGGTCCATCACAAAGATTGCTCTCAGCAGGTTCTTCCCGTCCATCATTAATTCGCTTCACCCACCTCGTCACTGTGCTGTAGTCTATCGCACCATCACCATACACTTGCTTTAGCCTTCTGCTTATGTTCCAAGCTGTTTCCCCCTCCGACAGTAAAAATTGAATAACAACTCTTTGCTTCTGCCGAGATTGCTTTGGGGCAATCATGCCAGTTTTACCTTCTAACAAAGAAGACAAAGAGGGATTGCTTAAAATTTTTTCATTTTCAAAAATCACATTTTGTGTCTTTTTAAATATTATATTTTGTTTTTATTTTAAGTAACGCGGCTGTGCTTCTTATTTTTTCTCTTTCTCAATTCTCTCTATACTTTCTGCATGTTTAACGTTCGTCCTTGTGTCGCATTTCCTTTTCATGCTTCATAGTACATTGCATATTACTTAATAATGTTACTAAGCATGAATAAAATATCATCGTCATCATCAATTTGAATTGCAGATTGCAGTAGTTCAAACCCTTATTTTTTTATAAAATCTGTAAACCTTAGTTACCAATCTATAATCTGTAAAAGAATCAGATGTTAGTTAAATGAATGCTGCAAGAAATTAAATCAGTTGCATTACTTTCTGAACGCCCCTTGTAAAAATTTTATGATGTATGTGGATTTTAAATCGATAATTTCAAAACGTATTGGACTAGATCATTAACTTGTTTTTACCCGAAATTAATAGTTTTTGTCTGTATTCTTATCACCAAACAACCCAGAGTTATAATTTAAACAGGTTTTTTTGGGGTCAGGTTTAAGATATTTAAGCTTCAAAAATAATTGAAGCGTAATTCCGGCATGGGCAACCAGGAAACATGGTGCACATATCAATCCATATTTGGATCGGAGTAATTGCAATTTGTAATGAAGTCAATTCGAATTAATTAGATTTTTTATGTAATCATAATTAAATTGCTTTAATTTTGCATAATTGAAATAAAAAATAAAGCTTTTGACAACAAGCCAAAATTAAAATTTAAGGCGCTATTTAATTCAATCTTGTAGCATGCAATTTTGTAATTCCTAATTAAAATTAGTAGTTAATTACAAATTTAAAAATAGTTTTACTTTTAAACAAAAAGTGCAATTATAATAGAATTAAAAATTTTAAAGAAGCAATCATAGTTATAATAGTAATGAAAATGCAATCATATAATTGATACAACTCTGTTGGCAAAATGTTTTGTGCAAAAAATTCAATCAAATTTTAAATGATGAATTTTCTTCCAGAAGACTAACTTTATGGATTTTTAGCAATGCGTGCCAGTTTAATTTATGTTAAAATTTGAATTTTGGACTACAAATACAGTTTTAAGCTGGAGTAGATCTGGGCACATATTTTTTTGTTTGGGTTAGGTTTGAGTCTAATATATACTGTACATGTTACCAAATATAAAAGCTACACAGCAACTGGATTCTTGTTAAATGCAGTGACATAATCGGAAGCATCTCTCGAGTTACAGTTGAGTTGGGTTTGTCTTCTTGTTCACACGGCCTGGTTCTGCTTTATGCTTTGCACTAAGCCATGGATGATTGCATTTTCATAATGATACACTGTGGCCACCCCTGACTAATGGGAAAGGCCGAAAGGAGAAGAAGAAGAAGAAGAAGAAGAAGTTTTGCACTAAGCCACCATTGCAGATAAGCAGCGCGATGAACTTGTTGTAAAGTGCCTTTCCCGAAGGTACAATGAAAATTACTCTGATAGACTAAGCATCAAACTTTTTTATTGTCAAAATCTATTCTAGAAGTTGGAAAGAGTACATCTATCAATGTACTGTATATACTCGCATATACAGGGTGGCAAGAAAGTTTCCAGACTAATTCAAATCCATTTATTTTTTATGTTTTATTCTTTTTTAATGTGAAATTTTTTTATTTTAAAGATATGAATGATAACAAAAAGTTCACGTATTTACTGCACTATGTGACCCTCTTTAGCCTTGATAATTTTTTCCAGTCTGGCTCTAAAATTTTCAACCATGGCACATATACAGTACTACTCTGTGGGATTTTTTCCCAATCTTTTTCTAGTAAACGTTTTAATGCTTCCACATTTTTAATGGGTGTACAGGCTTTCTTCTCCAAAATGGACCAGATACTGAAATCCATGGGGTTAAGATCTGGGGAGGATGGAGGCTAAAACTCTTTTGACCAGAATCTTGGAAAATTTGTTTGAAACCAATTTTGAGTTTTTTATTATTGTTATGGTATTGACCCCCACACAGTGAAGTTGGAATGATAGCTTCAGGAATGTTCATCTTTTTAAAATTTAGAAAATCTTTTATAAAATTTCTACAAGGATGAAAATTGTAATTCAACAGTACAATATAATGAAATTAAAAATTTCAATAATATTTTTATATAAATTTAAATTGTTTAGAAAAATTAGTCCGGAAACTTTCTCCCCACCCTGTAGGTCATACCAGTGGATAGGTTGCACCCCTAGTTTGTGACTGTCAAAGTGGGTAGTTGTGGTTGACCTGTGTATAGGTCGCACCCCTAGTTTGTGCTTATCAAAGTGAGTATTTGTGGTTGATAGTGTATAAATCACACTGTAATCTAGTAAGTTACATGGCTCATTCTAACACAAAAACTATCAAATATTCATCTTTTTTTTTCTAAAAATTTATTGACAAATATCATGCTGTCAGATTGCCATGCATAATGTAAACATACATAAAAAGGATTGCGCTTCTATAATTGTAAATGCACTTGCATATGTAAAAGTGTTTATTTATTTAAGCTATGGTATGCCCCAGTTCAGGATTAAATCTAGATAATTTCGAATCAATCTGATTGGCGAGACTGAATTGGATATTTTTGCAAACTGGATTTGATTTGGACCAATTCTATGGATATCCCTTGACAAGAGTAATTAGTATTTGTATTTATGTCCAGTGTATAGGTTGCATCAAAAATTTTGGCTTAATTTTTGGGTAAAAAAAGTGTGGCCTATATGCAAGTATACAGTATATGGTAATCAAAAAATATGACCCTACAAAAGGCTCATTTCATCAGTCATGTTCAAAACAGTCTTGCACTTTTGCAACCTGAAGTCAGCAAATGGAACTGTGGAAACTAGAGTTGTCAAATCTACTGATATGTCTATGATTTATCTTGGGCTGTGTAGATTGAAACCAAAAAAAGTTTCAAGTTTAGCAGCAAGCTTTTTTGCACACAAATTAATGTCAAATCACGTCATTTGGTTTCAATTTTATCAGCTTTATTTTAACAACACAGATCGCCCTTTTTGAGCAATTTACACACATATTATTACTTTTTTAATCTTTTGTAAAAATAAGTTAAGTGAATGAGAGAGTTTGCTTGACTTACTTCACAAAATGTGAAGATTCAAAAGACAAAGAAACATGATATTTCAAAAAAAAAAAAAACAGTAATTGTGAGCATTTGATTTTTACATGCAAATGCACAACATTAATTAAACTAAGTTAACCCCAGATGTACATACTTTGCTTTTTTTCCATAAGAGTAAAAAGTTTTTTCTAGAGTACTGAGTAAAATATATTGCAACTAAAATAAAAATTTTTAGAATTCTTTTTGTGAATTTCATTTTAAATTTCAACAAGACAGAATGACAAGATAGGAGTGTTTGAATGAGAATTTTTCTGGGTCTTAAAAATATACCTTAATGCAATATACTTAAAACAAAACTTGGACAGCAACAAAAATATACCATACTTACCACATTGACAAGAATAGTTTCCATTCTTTTCTGTGCAACCTGAATATTATAACAAAAATATAAATAATATATTAGACTGCACATTAATTTAATTGACTTACAATTTTTTATAATTCTTTCAATTATAGCAGTTACTCTTTATCAATTGAGGTTAACTAAGCTTAAAAATCTTAAATATTATATTCAAATATATCAATTCAAGTATATAATTACAATTATTTTTTATCAAAACATTAATATCGTGTTCCTTCATAAGAGTTGGTCATAAAAAAGCTAGTCACAAAAGAGTTAGTTCAAAACAGCTGGGACCATGAAAGAGCTAGCTACAAAATAGCTAGACCACAAAGAGCTATTACCAAAAAAGGGCTTAGAGTTAGGGTTTTGGATTTCTGATTTTTACTCTGGCAAATATAAAATTTGTTTGTCTTGGCTGGTAAGATTGACTAATAATAAAATAATAATGCAAATTATGCACCTGCTTTTGATTGCATTTTATTCATATTTCAGTAGGAAAAGTCAAACATTCTATTTGGCTGAGATAAGTCAAAAAACAAAACTCTCAAAATGCCAGTAACTTTGCCACATTTGTGACTCCACAATTTTTAATTCTACAATGACTCCACAATTAAAATGACTGACCTCTACAATTTGTGAAAATTTAAAATAAACTGATAAAAACTATGCTAAGTTTAACAGCCATCCATAAAATAGTTCAATTGCAAATTTTTATTTTTTGAAAACGAGAAAAATTAATAAATAAAGTTTCAGATAAACACATATAATTTTTAGAAAAGATTTACAAATCATTTATATTGTAATCAGGGTGTAATTTTGAGCTATGATTAACTATAAATTGTGCAGAAAATACTTTGCTTGAGCAATGATTAACTACAAATTGTGCATAAAATACTTTGCTTAATACTTTGTTTGAACATGGATGCAAACATATACACTTAATACACTGCATTACACAACAAATTCACCAAATCATAAGAGACTTAAACAATACAAGGCCTCAAAAATGCACTGTTGCAGTTGCTTTGGAGAGTGCTAGGACAATTTGGTTTTAGGAGTTTGGTATCATCCACTGTACAAGACAGTTCCCTAACCCTAACTCTAAATATAATTCATTCTTGATACCAAATTGTCCTAGTACTGAATTGTCTGGAACTGAATTGTCCAAACACTGTTTTGGACATGAACACAGCATTTAATACAGTAAACATACACAAATTTGCACAACAAATCACTAGCAAACATCCCAAACATCAACATCAAGTTCATTGCAAACTATATAAAAGGACAAGCATGCACTTGAAATTCAAACAAATCAGCACTGGAGTACTGCAAGATGATGTTCTGTCTCCAACCTTACTCAATATTTACACATCCAATATTTCATTCTTCAAAAATCACAACTTATGCTGATGATAGAACAATCACATATCAAACCAAACACTGTAGAGTCAAGCAACTCAATGAACCATACTTTGATGAAACCCATGAAAGGAATTTTTTATAGTTTGTCAGGATTTATATCTAACAATTTTCATATAAAAACCAGACAATACTACTACATATTTTACACCAGACCCAGCTGAACATGGCACAACTATGTCACTTAAAATAAACAATGAAACACTCATTAATCATCATCAATCCAATTCTAATCCAGTTTAAATATACCTGGTGAATGGAGGATGCATCCCACTACTTCTGCAATTATTCCTACACCTTCTCTCCACCTACACTGATCTGCGCTTCTTTCCTTAAATAAAACACTAGGCA
The DNA here is from genome assembly GCA_963680785.1 of Diplosoma virens. Taxonomy (NCBI): domain Eukaryota; kingdom Metazoa; phylum Chordata; class Ascidiacea; order Aplousobranchia; family Didemnidae; genus Diplosoma; species Diplosoma virens. The sequence goes on from OY796880.1 coordinate 14,074,174, forward strand.
CAATAAACCTAAAAATTCTTGGAATTACTCTTAGACTTATTTTACAACGCATAAATCTCATTATAGTTAAGCAAAACAACTTTTAGCATTTTCAAAACACTCAGTTTTACCAAATACAGCTAATAAAAAAAATAAACTAATCATCTCTAGATTCATCATTTAACTGTTTTGGAACATATAAACATAATATGCAGCCTGATCATATTATATACAAGCATCAACAAAATGCAAACTATTCAAAACACAGCTTTGTGCATTGTCATGGACTGCACAAGAGGCACAAATAATTAACACCAACACAAAACCTGTCTACTTCCAATTGACACCCTTTTCAAAGTACATATTATTCAACTTAAATAACTCACACAAACATAAATGCACCATTGACATCATCATTGTTGACATTCAGATCCACCCAAAATCATGAAGGCATAATTTTTAATGCTGATGCTCATACTAACATCATTATTTTAGATGCAAAACATAAAACCTGTGGAATGTAAAAAACCCAAAGTACTTCTACATTGCCAGTGCCATCACATCATAATATCTCAGGTCCAGAAAAAAATAAAGCACTTAACATTACAACCTGTGACACACATTTATCAAAACATGCATTAATGTGTCAAGTGTCTACAAAACCTTAACAGCTTAGAAATAACAAATTATGCCAGAAGTGCCCACTACGTGGCACAAACACACATGAGACAAACCAACCACCTCCAGTCTCTGAAAGCAACATTTGCAAAGAGCAGAGATTATCATAGAGTAAAGTCTACGTTGGTTTCTTTAGAAGGCTAAAGTATTGCTTGTTAAAGATATGGTTTCTCAAAGATCAGCCTTAGAAGGGAAAAAAACTACATAAAACTGAATAAAGAAAAAAAAATTAAAAGTTAATGTAAGTTTTTAAAAGAACAATCTTACTGAACAATTCTCAGCACTTTTTAAATTTACTTTTTTGTTTATTTATTGTTTTCTGATACTTTCTTCTAGATTACAGCAGTAAAGCAAAAAATGGTATGAAGTTTTTGATTTTTATAAAGGTTTTATAGTTTTAGGTATTTTAATGCCACAAAAATATAAAACATATTAAAACAATATGTTAAACTTAAAATTTGTTTGAAAATAGGTTTGAACTTTGAAAAAATTTCTATTTAAGCTTTTTTATTACTTTTAGTTTTAAAATAAGTAATACTTAGATTCAGCCAATTAACTATAAAAATAATTATAATTTTTAATAATCAAAAACACATCATTAATTCATTTTTTATGTAATCACATTAATAAGTGTTATTCAAATTAAAAAGTAATCTCAAATTTGTTTGAATAAAATGCAAATCAAACAGTTTTCTAAGAATTATAAAAAGTTTTTTTATGTAAAAATCTATTAAAGATCTATACATTTCTTACTTGGAGATTTAATTGGCCATCCAATAAGGGATTTCTTGAAGAATGGTAATGATTGCAATCGCACAACATACTTTTTTGAATATTCAACATTTGTTGGTAAAATAAAGGAAAAAGCTTTCTAAAACCATTAAAAGCAACATTACAGCACTTGGTGTTTCAAACTTGTAATAAAAGCATAAAATTAGTATTACATAAAATCTGGCAAACAATTTTAAGTGTAAAATGATGTAGCTGTTTGACTCAACACACTTTTAACATTATTATACAATCAAGTTTTAAAAACACTTACATTTTTGTCTATGTTAGTCAGAGTGATGTTGGGAGAAAGTTTAAGGACATGACAAGATCTATAATGCCTACCTTCTACACCAATCTAATAAAAGGTAAAAAATTAAACAAAATTTTGTAATACATTTTGCAATCAATAAATTTTTCTTTTTCAGTACTACAAACTTAATTTTAATATATAGTTTTATGCAAATATGTCAAAACACTATTATAGTGAAATTAATTTTAGGTTTATTTAAACACTACTTAGTCCTATGCTAACATAATTCAACTAAAATAATATTACAATTTAGACACAAGCCATATACTATCACCCTGGTGCCATTGCCCAAACATAAAAATATAAATGCTACAATGCAACTCTTCAATCAAGAAAACAACAGCACACAATGGCAGCTGCTATATTGTTTTTTATGGCTCTCAGATTAGTTTAGTTTAGTGTTTCTTACATTTTTTTCCTTGTGCTCCCTTAAATCATAAAATATTTTACCGCTCCTACATTATAACACTATAAAGCTGACATAACTTATAAATAAACTTAATTATTCCCTAAACTTACATTTAGGTTTTTCAGTTATATAGTTTAACTCAAAAGTTTATCAATTGTACTTCACACTTTTCCATTATGCAAGCAGTGGCATACCAAGGATTTTGGAAAGGGGAGCCATACAACCACAATTAAATATGCTCAGCAAAAAAATATTTTCAAGTGGTAGCTAAAGAAAAAAAGGTTTCACTTTGAATCTGTCTTGGTTTTGTTGATTTTTTGTTACAAAAACATATTGTTCTCTAAAAAAAAAAGGTCTTCACTTTGAATTTGTCTCAATTTTAAACATAGTGTTCTTTAAAAAAAACAACAATAAATAAGGTCTTTACTTCAAATCTTGTCTCTAATTTCTCATCTTTGTGATTTCCAAAGGGAGGGGCCATGGCACACTGCCCCCCTAAATACACTACTGACTGCAAGCCTGTGATTAACCTACCCAATCCTCCAATGAATTTGTATTTTATCAAGCAATTACAATAAGCATATCAAATTTTCATCAGCTAATCTACCAAACATTTAAACAAAACACCAAACAGAAAAGTGTATAACTGCATATCTTTCTAAAGTTAACTAATTGTGCTGTCACCAGAAATATTTACACAAATGCCAAATTTTAACAAAATCTGAGATATGGGAGTCAAGAATGTTGATTAGTTATACAGACGAAATCGGTTAATCGCATATTCAATTTGCCAGGCATTTTTATGCGATTATCCGATATATGCGTTTAACCAATTTGTGTGATTACCCTTCGACCACGTTGTAGATAGCCAATTTGGTTTGCAATGTTTCTATGCGATTAAGACATTGTACAAACACTGGCAAGAAAATACGCAATTTTAATGTTTGTTTATACTCAACTTTATATACTCAAATCTCCAATTCAACTCAACTTTGTTTTCCCAATTTTCTCCCGAAATCATGGTGATCTCTAAAAAAAAGGTCTTCATTTCAATTTCGTCTCCAATTTCACTATATTTCTTCCGAAAACATAGTGATCTCTAAAAAAAAAGTCTTCACTTTGATTTTGTCTCAATTTTGCTTTTTTTCTCCCGAAATCATGGTGATCTCCAAAAAAAAAAGTTCTTCACCTTGACTCGAACTTGCATTTCCCACTTTTCATCCCAACTTCCTATTAATCCCAACAAAAAATTGCCGTTTTGTAAGACGGTCTTTTGTTTTTGGTTTTTTGATAGACATTGTAAAGGGGAATGGCATGCCGTCCAAACATACCCCCTAGTTGTGCCCCTGTTTCATTACACACCTTGAAGATTATCGCACTTTTCAGTTTTACTTCTTTTGTTTTGTATTTTGCCACAATTGTGCTTCTTTTGTTTTGTATTTTGCAGCAAATAGCAGCCACCATGACAGATTAAGTTACTGCTGTTTACTTTTTCGATCCCATTGTAGATTGCATTGTTGTTTCGCAAATGTTTTCCCCCAAGAAATAATGCGATTAAGTGAATGAAGATAGCAACTGTGACGAAAATCTTATGTGATAATCTGATTTACTCTTTTAAGCAGTATGCAATTAACCAATGTTTTTACTTAATGAGAGATAGGATTTGGTTCAAGATTTCAGATTTGTATGCGATAAAACAATATATACGTTTAAGTGGTATGCAATTAACTGATTTCCTCTGTAGTAATTTAAAATGACCCATGACAAAAAACAACACTACTTTGCAATAAACAAGTAGCCTAAATTAAAGTTCATTCAGACTAAAAAAAATTTTAAAAGTTTTTTTATTGAATAGTAATGTTATGCTTCTCCAAAATGTGATTAAAAAAATTGCTTTAAATTTCCCAAGTTAAATTAAGACTATAAAATTTCTTACATAAAACTTTTATAGAACTACATTGAGTTTTTCTATATTTTTAAAAAATTTTTATACAAATTAACATTGATAAAAATAAAAAATTTAATAAACTAACCTCAAAACCTTTTAAAAGATAAAGAGAGGTTTGACACGGTAGCCATGTTAATTTAAGATATAAATGAAGTTCTATTTTATGTATCAATAAATAGGTAGCACTGGGGGGGACACCAGGTGCACATGGTACTTCAATAAAAGAATTGTTTTCAGCTCTAAGATCATCACAAGAACCTAAATATATAAAACAATTAGTATTACACAAAAGCTCAGATATAAAAACAAAATGGATTAAGTCAAGATTAAGGAACCATTCTGAATTATTGCATTATCACAACAATTTTGATGAACTCAAATTATATCATGTCAAGGTTAGAAAACCCAAATTATACCATACCAAGTTTGACAAACTTTGGTAATGTTGGGTTCTTAATCTTGACTTGATCCAACAAACTACAATATATTCTACATGATCACAAAAAAACCAAAAAAACTGTAGCATATAACTGTAGCTATTTTTCTGAGCAAGAAAATATCATACAGTAGAACTTGTCTAATTCATCATCATTTAATTCATCAATTTGCTCAATTTATCGCTTTTTTGTTGGTCCAAGCAGAATTCCTATCAAAAGATAGGAATTCTATGTACAATTCAGTTCATCTAATTCACCATTGTCTTAATCTTGAATTTGCTCAATTTTTCACCTCTTCCTCTCCCTGAGAAGCATTTTGTTTGGCTAATATATCATCTGCAGCTTTGCTTTTGATGTTTGAGCAGTTAGTTTAAAACAGTGGTTTTCAACCAATGGGCCATGGCACTTTTTTCAGTGGGCCACAAAGCATAAATCAAAATGAAAGCAATATGAGACTTGTATAATGATGGCATTATAATTGGAACATCAGATTTTTTATGTTTTTGGGATGAAAATTGAGAAATCACAAAAAAATTTAAAGTAAAAACCTTTTTTTATTTATTTTTTTTTTGAGATCACCCAATATTTGTGACAGAAATTCAATTTTGTTCACTAAAATGGATCATTACCTTGGGTTGGAAAGTGGGCCACAATATGAAAAAGGTTGAAAACCACTGGTTTAGAAAGTGTGGGAATTTAAACAAGCAAAGGATCTTTATCTAAGAATTTTTGCATCTTGAAATTTGTTTATCAAATTTATACCCAATGATCCCATTGAAAAAACTTTCTATTTTGAGGACAGTTTTACAGTTTGTTAAAGATTTACTAGGTGTTACATTAAATTGAAGAGTATAGATAAAGAACTTAAAGAGCTTAATTTTAATGAAAAAGTTTTGTTATATATTTATATTGTAAACGTCTAGTTATTCCCTAAGCAATTCAATAAATTAAAAGAGATGACATGAATCAAGCACATTGCACTAATTTGGCAAGCTATTACATCCATTATGTGGTCACAGTATGTAAGAGTTTTCCCAGTTAAAATTTTCATTGAAAGTAGCACTTTTTGCAGTTTATTTAGGGATTATTGCCATTAGCAAAGTTACATAAAAAGTACAGTAAAGTGATGTCGAGTTACTACTTATGATAAAGTATAAAAGCTGCTATGATAAAGTTTTGACCTGTTTGAATAATTCATCACTTTGCCTAAATCGTCATTTTTTTATAATCCCCTTGCTCAGTTGAGCTAAATTTCTATCTCGGCTAGCTGTCCCACCCATCATCATTATGCAGACTAGTCATGCACTGGTTATTCAATCTCTCAATTTGTTTGATAATATTATTATTATATTTTCTTTTTTCTTTCTCATTTCTTAGATTTTTATCTGATTAAGGTGTTGCAGCCATGCTTTCTACTGTTTTGTACTTTTACTTCCTGATTATCTTATGCATGTTTAACATCTGACATTGTGCTGCTTCTTCCTTTTCTTGATCTTTCCAATATTTATAATTTTTGTGTCAAACTGTTTAATAATGATTGAGAATAAAATGAAATGAATAAATGAATGAATAAATAAGGCAAATTTTACTGTACTTGTGTAATTGTAATAAAGTAAAAACAAACTCAATTAACCATGTGGGTTGCAAAAATTTGGTGAATGAGAGTTGAATGAGAGCAACCAGGTTTCAGCATACAGAAACATGAGCTCAACAACATGCAGACGATAGTAGATTAAGTACTAGACAGTACCAAATACAAGCCAGCAACTCATTATAGGAGCACAAAAAGAATAAAAGAAAATCTTAATCAAAAAATCTCACATATCACCAAACAGCACAGCAAAATTTATACAAGTAAAGTTTATTAAAAACTGTAAACACTACACAGAGAAAAAGAAGTATTTCAAAATTTTTGGTCAGTGTTCATCAGAAAAGTGCTCAATGACATCAAGTCAGAGTAGTTTAATTAATTAAACTTCAGACCACAAAATTTAATTTAACATTAAATTAACATTAATATAAAACAAATAAAATTAATGTTAAATTAAATTTTGTGGTCTGAAATTTAATTAATTTATATTGGGTGTCCATAAATTATCACTACAACTTCAAAAATTGCCCATAAATTCTTTTTTGACATTATTTTAGTACAGTTTGTGCAAAAGAAAAGACAAACACTTAAAGAGTTTTTATCTAATTATACTTTTTTTCCTGTTAGCAATTTCCCTTTTTGCTGTATTTATTTAACTATTTACTTAGTTTTTGTCTTTTTGCAGATTCTTGAATTCTTTAAAATGAGCACTCCCCAGGAAAAGGCCCAGTGCATGTCTTAGTTTATAGAGACAAAACCAGACTCCCAAGGCCAAAGAAACTTCCAAACTAACTGTATGATTTTGTAATAATAACATAGTTTTTTGATGGTAGTTACACTTCAATACTTCTCAATTCATAGCAAGTGTTTAGAATGTTCACTTCTGAGGTCATTACACTTTGTGTGATTCTTATTTTCACTGAAATTTAGTGTAATTAATAGCAGTCAAAAGCCAACATTATATTGTTTATACTAGCAAATTTTCCTTTGAAATATGGCATGCACTGTGTTATAATAATTACTGAATTGTCATTGCTTTTAAATTAAATTAGTAATACCAGTGTGAGCATAAACTTGAGAAAACTGTTGCATATACCAGCATTGTAGTTTAGTTGTATCTAATTGTTGTTTATGATTTATCGTTAAATTGTGTTAATTTTTTTGCTTTGATTATGAAAGTCGAAAATGTTCAGCTTTTTTTAAATAAACTTTGCTAGTATAAATGATAAAATATTGGCTTTTGATTGTTATTATTTACAAGTCAATTTTAAAAATTAACTCTTGTCCTAAATCATAATTTTTTTTTATTGCAGTGAGTTGAGTGTTTTGTTAATTAAGAGTTTTGTTGAAAAAACGTCATTAAAAATTAACAAAGAGAAAGTAATAAGTTCTAAGTATTAAGTAAAATTAACAAAAATACTACAGAGTAACAACCTTAGAGAGTGGTTGCAAGATCTCATGTTTTTTACTGATATAATGAACCATTAATACAGACTTTAAACCTGGCACTTTGAGGTAAAGATCATCTTGTTTTAGAGCTTTTCCAAAAAAATTTTTAGTTGTCAAAATAAACTCAAATTTTTTTAAAAGGGATTTATTGTCCAAAACATTTCATTTTGACCAAAAGAGAATAAATGCATTTCCCTATGACAAAATAAACAACAAGAAAGTGAAAGAATACAAAGGCAAACTGCTAGAACTGCTTTATAATTTCCAGGCTAGGTTTACTGATCTGCAGAAGCTAAAGCCTTGCTTTTCTTTGTTTGTAAACCTGTTTAAGATTGATGGTTACCAGTGAGTATCCGATTCCTGAACCATTGGTGTCTGAAGTAACTGCAGTGAAAATGGAACTACTGGAACTGCAGGAAGATCTTGCTCAAAAAACTGGCCCATACATCCCTGATTACAGTTCAGTTATGGAAACAAATATCAGAAGCTAAACACCTGCACCTCAAGAAAACAAACATCCAGGTGATTTATGTCTTCAGCGCAACATACTGCTGTGAATCATTCTATTCTGTGATGAAGTTTGTGAAGTCAAAACATTGGGTTGCTTTGACAAATCAAGACTTGAAGGAACTGCTCTGAACAGCCATAACATCTTACCAACTGAATTTTAAACAACTTGCAGCCCAAATACAGACTCATAGTATCACCACACATCAATAAATATTATTTGTTTGCTTTTTTATATGAGTAAATAAATTATTTTTGTGTTATGGCTCTTTAAAAATCTGGTTTTATGATATGTGGCTCAAGCATGAAATAGGTTTGGCCACTCCTGCTTTACACCAATATTATCGCAACAAAACACACAACAGTTTTTATATTAGCTGAAAAAATGATGGTTTTCAATGTCAGTTCATGCTGCATAGCAAGAATGAAAAAACATCAAATTCTTCTATTCCACCATGATATGAGCTGCAAGAACAATACAATTTATTTTATTTGCACTTAGAAAAATACTTGATTTTTATATGTTACCTCCAAGGTCACATTGGAACTGAGAGCATGCTGTGATACGTTGAGAACTATGAAGACTCTATGTATATAATTTCTTAACTTCTGCATTGCATTCTCTCAGATCCAACTGCAACTCTTATAGGCAACCTATATTAAAATCAGGCATCTCTTAAAATACAATGTTTGCAGAATTAAAATTTGCACATTTTGCAACATCTAACTGCTGTAAAATATCTGATCTTCAACTGATCTAAAAAACATCATGTGTTCTGTTGTAATAATATCAAACCAAGGCATAAAAATTTGTTGCAAATATTCAGCAAAAAGCAAAGAGCATTGCAGTTGAGAACATTTTTATTGAAACGATGACATTTCAACAGTTGAATTTTCTCATAATCAAAGTAAAATAAACATTTAAAACAAGTTTTTTAAAAAAACAAAATTTAAAACACTTTTAAATCACAAGAAAAATTGGTAACTTTTTTTTGTTAAATCGGTTTTCAATTGATAATAACTTTTAAAAATACTTGAAATATGTACTGTAATATCAAACAACTAAACTCAAATGAAACTTAAATAACAATATTATTACTCTAATCACAATATAAATTTTATCTTATATTATTTACCTCCATCAATAAATGGCCAACTTTTATCGCAATTTTTCATACAGCTGTGGTAAACATCAAGAGTCTGTCCAAAAAAACATAATGAATAAAATGTTTTCAAAACTTATAAATGTAATAATTATATTGAATAGTTAACCCCTTAACTGCTTGAGGATATTGTACAAGGTGCGACAAAAAAGAAACTGGACTGTATCAACCATGCTCTTTGCACAATACCAATCAGCAAGCCACTTGCTCACTGTGAAACACAACTTCTTAGCCCTATTGCGTTGCAATTTCTTTAACATAAGTCATTCCATTTTTGTATTTCAGGCTTTTATGTTGTTAGTGTTGGTAGACTTTGTCACAATTTTGTTACTTTGTGTTGCATTTGTGTGTACTTCATGCTATTGGTTGTTACAAAACTGTTAGTAGCTTAAGAATGTAATAATGAATCAACTTGAAGTTTTTGGTGAAACTGAGGAAGAACCCAACTGAGTGTTTTAAACTTTTGAAAAGGTTCATGGTGAAGATGTGATATTAAGCACACAAATCTTCAAATAGCACAAATGCTTTGAGAAAACCTGCAAGGAAGTGGAGGATGATCCCAAGATGGGATGACTTTCCACAACAAGGACAGATGAAAACATCACTAAAGTGAAGCAGCTGGTGCAAAGTGATCACAGGTTGGCAGTACGAATGATATCAAATGAACTGAGCCTAAACAAAGAATCAGTGCAGATGATCTTGCTGCACGATCTAGGGATGTGTAAGGTGTGTGCCAAAATGGTGCCCAAGATTTTGTTGGAAGACAAGAAGCAGAACCAAGTCGAATTTCGTGAAGACATGCTGGAAAAAATTAAAGATGATCTGGATATTCTTAGGCAGATCATCACAGGAGATGAAACTTGGGTTTTCCAATACGATCTTGAAACAAAGAGGCAAAGCATGCAGTGAAAGATTGCAGAATCACCCAGACCCAAGAAGGCACGCATGTCAAAATCAAAAATCAAGGTCATGCTGATTGCTTTTTTCAATCAGAAGGGTATGGTTCATCATGAATTTGTGCCTGAAGGTGAAACAGTGAATCAGCACTTCTACCAGCAGGTTCTCATTTGCTTCCATAACCAAGTTTGACACAGCAGACAGGAACTGTGGAGTGACAAGTCGTGGTTTCCCCACCATGACAATGCACTTACACACAAGGCAATTAGTGTGAGGCAACTCTTGGCCAAAAAACAAATAACAGCTGTTGACCACCCTCCCTATTTCCCAGATTTAGCACCTTGTAACTTTTGGCTTTTTCCCAGGCCGAAGGCTGCGATGAAAGGAACTCATTTCTCATCTCTAGAAGAAATCAAGGCCTCAGTGATGAGGGAGCTAAAGAGACTTAAAAAAGAGGATTTTACCAAGTGCTTCCATGGGTGGCAGGATTGAATGCAAAAGTGTACTGATTTGGAGGGGTAGTACTTTAAAGGGGACAATTCATAAATTATCAAAATATGTATTACAATTTTTATAACAACAGTCCAGTTTCTTTTCTGTCACACCTGGTATTTGTCTCTGCACATGACCTTATTATGCACTGGTGCACCTTTTTGCTGTTTTACAGATTAATTTGAAACTTTAAATACTGGTCATACAGACAATGTGTGATATATTTAGTGCAAATAAACAATGTTATTATAATTTATTCCCAAAAGTTTAGGTTGGTATGATCATGTTCAAAACATAGTATAGGTCAAAGTGCATGATGTGAAGACCACCCAGAACATATATGAGCATATGTAACTTTTTTCTGAATATCTTTCTAATACCAAACATGGCATCATTGAGTAATGAAGTTCTTTCTTGCAGCCTTTGCAGTGGATGGCGTATGTTGAAAAAATGGCACTCTATCCTAAATGTAACACACTCATTTTTAGCTTAAGCTGACTGAGGAGCTCTGCTGCATGGTTTAATCATGCTTTTGTTAACTTTAATGACATGCAATAAATCCAGACCATCATCACTATCTACATCTTCATTATTATCACTACTTTCTTCTTCTTCCTTATTGGAACTAGAACTACTGCTCAAATCCAAATCAGTCATTATAATATATCATAACATATATTCATTATCATCCTCATCATCAGACCACTAAGTTATGAGGCTCTAAAAGTGTATATTTCTTTCTTTGCAGTTTGTCCATGGCTGTTACATCACTATTCAACAAGACAAAGTCATCATTAAGCCAATTTGGTAGTGAGCACAATCATTGGGTCCATTTTGACATAAAAATAATTAATTTCGATTTAAGTTCTGTATCTGTAGTTTTAGTTTTCTGCTATTATGGCTAATGATTGTGATGTCATGGAAATTCAGTGGGAGAATTACTTTTATATGTGTAATAAATCTTTTTATAATATAACTAAACAAAGCAAGTCATAGTGTAAATTTGAACTTGCGATGCTTATTTGTTACCTCTGTGTTGGTCATAAACACCATCGTTTTTTATGTCACAAGTTTCAAACTGAAAACTTGAAACAATTCAATTGCATTAATGGCAGCAGCTGTGCAATTTAACAACTTCAATAATTTAGCCAGGATAGCTATTTCACAATACAACAGGTATTAGTATAAACAAAAAAAATAACATCAGTACAATCATGTTTGTTGAAAAACTTCCTAACAATGGCAATAGTGCAACTATTGTCAATGCAGAACAGTAGATCAAGCTGAATATCCATCAAAGCTTAAAAAAGAGTGTTTGAGGCAGTTTAAATTATGCTGTAAACCACTATTAAAATTATTGCAGAGAATTATTTGAGAAATGTAGAATTATAACCAGAAGAAAAGCATGCCATCATGCAGTATTTTAACAGAAAGAGTAATTAATTAACTATCGTATTTATTCAAGTATAATGTCCAAAATTTTCTACCAAAATAAAAACTCAAAATCTGGGTGTGCATTATATATGAGGGCTGGGCAAGTTAATTTATACCAAAAGTTTATACTGATTTTTAATCGAAAATTAGGGGGTGCGCATTATACATGAGTGCGAGTTATATTTGAATAAATACAGTAATCAAAAAATATTTGTAAACCATTCAGTACATTTAATCATTGCTGCATTTTTCTTGTTCTTCTTAAGTTTGTTTGCCAACTTTTCATCACTCTGTTAAGCTCTCCGTTTCTGCATTTATTTATCAAATTTTTGATTATTTCCAGACAAGACTATGAGTCTTTATAGACAGTTTGGTTCATTGTTTGTGATTAGTTGACTCAAACACCTCACAGTTCCTTTGCAATAACATTGTTGCAATTTATGAATTTATACTAGTATTTATATTGCTGACAATATTTACCAATTTTGTTTTTTGCAACAAAATAAACTAAATTGATTGATTGAAAAATTGATTGACTATTTGGCCTTGGGGTTGGAATTCAAAATAAAAAGAGATTCTTTGGCACCTTGTAAGATCAGTGCATGACAAGAGGCAAAACCTTTGGGAAAACCATGCAGGGGCGCTCCATCATGATAATGCTCCTGCTCACACAGCCCTGAGTATTCATCAGTTTCTCACAGAAAAAAACATTGAAACTTTGAAACACCCCCCATATTTTCCCAATCTGGCCCTGTGTGACTTTTTTCTCTTCCCTAAGATTAAATCTATTCTAAAGGGAACCCATTTTTCTGACATCAATTCCATTAAAATGGTTGTGATGACGGAGCTCAAAAAGATCTCAGAAAATGCCTTCCAAGAATGTTTTGAATCATGGAAAAGGTGAATGCACAAGTGTTTTGAAGTGGAAGGGGATCACTTTGAAAAAATTTGACTTTGGTATATTTCAATATTTTTCAATAAAGTTTTTATAACACCAGTCTCATTACTTTTCGAACACACCTTGTATATGTTAAACGACTGTGATTCAAAAATTTAACTAGTCAGTGAGAAACAAGGATTTGGGCTAAATCATAAGCAATCGCAATATATACATCGTGAGTGTAAATTACATTTTTATTGCACGACAAGGCCCTGTTTCGCCCTATGGGGCTCATCAGGTGCAAGCAAAGATGCAAATCACAATACAAATACGTCAACAAAGGCGAATAATAGCAAACAATAATGAATTTGAAAGTTCATATGTACATAAGGCGCTAGTTTATTGTTCATCTTACTCCACGGAGGTGAATCTCACATTCATAAAAGATCATCATATTGGTGGAGAGCATCCGGACGAAGAATAAGTAGTTTGATTGATCGTAAGTAAACGAGGAACAGTAGACTTACGACGTCTTCGTTTCTTAGTCATAATAGTGTGGTCTTAATTCGGATTTATAACCAAGGTATCTTATCACCAAGGTGGCCGATCGCACACTATTATTGAAGCAAGAAAACCAGCGGTTTATATACAATTTAGTTACATAATTAAATCACCTAAAACAGGCGCATGAACAAGTGACATACAAGTAAAGAGCGCACAGAGCATAAATGACGGTTTTATTTCAATCGTCGTTTATGCTCTGTGCGCTCTTTACTTGTACGTCACTTGTTCATGCGCCTGTTTTAGGTGATTTAATTATGTAACTAAATTGTATATAAACCGCTGGTTTTCTTGCTTCAATAATAGTGTGCGATCGGCCACCTTGGTGATAAGATACCTTGGTTATAAATCCGAATTAAGACCACACTATTATGACTAAGAAACAAAGACGTCGTAAGTCTACTGTTCCTCGTTTACTTACGATCAATCAAACTACTTATTCTTCGTCCGGATGCTCTCCACCAATATGATGATCTTTTATGAATGTGAGATTCACCTCCGTGGAGTAAGATGAACAATAAACTAGTGCCTTATGTACATATGAACTTTCAAATTCATTATTGTTTGCTATTATTCGCCTTTGTTGACGTATTTGTATTGTGATTTGCATCTTTGCTTGCACCTGATGAGCCCCATAGGGCAAAACAGGGCCTTGTCGTGCAATAAAAATGTAATTTACACTCACGATGTAAAAATTTAACTATTAAAGAACTTTTTTTAATTTAAATATTCGAAATTAAGCTATTGTAAATTCAAATAGATAAATATCCAGCTAGGAACACCCCTAAATTTAATGCATTTAACAACTTTAAATTAAAATTTCCACTCTTATCAGCTGAATAATTACAATTGCCTTTTCAATTGCCTTTGTGACATAACAAAACTTTTTTGCTGTTGCTTCAACGCTAGTGACTGGTAAATTATTTTTATTTATTTTCCTTCCAAATTAGCTTGCCAACAAATTTTCCCACCAAATTGTTGCATACCTTTTGTCATATATTGTTGTATTTTTTTATGAAAATTCAAAAAAAAACATGTTATGTTAAATAACCCAGGTTTAAAGTTTAAACTATAAAGTACCTTTCTAATTCAAATAAATTGATATTCAGGTAGGAACATAAACACCTCTGAGGCAGCTGGACTTGGTGATCAAATGATCTTTCACTGTTTCAATTGTTTGACACTTATGTCATATCTTTTTTGATTGTTTTTTTTTTTTTGTCAAATCAACAAATGTGACATGTGTTTATTGAACTTATAAAGTGTTGGAAGAATAAATAAACTTGAAACTTGAAACATTACAAAAAGACCATTCTGCCAGAGAAGAATCCCAAGTAATGAAGAAACTAACATTTAGAATTAACATCATCTGTCATCAGGGTTGCAAACTCGGTCAATTTTTTTTTTATTGAGTTCAAATTCAAATTCAGCTTGTTTTACAAGTTTGAGTTCAAGTTCAGCATTTTCATTTTTTTGAGTTCAAGTTTGAGTTCGAGTTCTGTGAAAATTTATCAAGTTCTTTCGAGTTTAAAAAATAAAGTGATTAACTGAAGCACATTTGCTGTAAAATTGCACATTTAAACTTATGATCCAACATCTGCTATAAAGCAAATGTTGTTGGCTCATCGCCATAAAAAAGCCCAGCAATATTTATATTGTGAATTTGCATTGAAGTTTAAAAGCATTACAAAAATTAAAAAATAACTTACAATTGAGTAATTGTAGGTTCTTGTGTCAAACCACTAAAAAATAAACAAACAACGAAAAGAAAAATTTTTTTAAATTTACAATGGTATGGTGAGTCTTATCATGCTTACTTTATGTTAAACGCAGCTGCCCTGATTAAGCAATTTTGATCAAAACAAGTGCTATGTCTGCAATTTATTGTTTATGAAGAAAATGTTATCGGTCATTTAGATTACACACATCCTACTAAACTGCTTACAATGTAAAACTGTAAAATCTAATTTAAGCGTTCTTTTTAGTATCAATGCTTTTATAAAATATATTTAACTCCAATAAAAAATTTTATACTTTTTATATTCCCTTTTAATGATATTGTAAAAATGAAAATAAACTCAAACTTGCTTAAAATGTTTTTTATGTCGAGTTCGAGTTCGAGTTCGAGTTCGAGTTCGAGTTCAGCAATTTTTATTTTTTGAGTTCAAGTTTAAGTTTGGCAAAAAGATTGAGTTCTTCAACTTCGAGTTCGCAACCCTGTCTGTCATGCACTTTTATTTTGTGTTTGTCTACTTTTCCTATTCCTGCTACAAATATCTAATTCTTGTGACAGACAAATGCACTTCCATATCAATAAACTTCAACAAATGTTTCTATTTCAATATTGGAAACATTAAAAATAATATTTAAATATGATACCAAGCAAATTTCAAAATATTTGATACAGTGGCAATAACTTTGCTGGTTTATCTTTACCCACATCATCACAATTATTAGCTATGATAGCAACAAAACAGAAACTAATAAACGTAAATCAAAATTAAATACTTTCCTGCTGAATCACCCTGACAAATTCACCCATTGCTTAATTGGCTAGCCAATGACTTGGTCCTGCAGAGTTTGCCCATTGAAATAGTCTTCCTGCAGTCCATGGCTACTATGTATTGAATATAATATCAGCTTATAATTTAATGATTTATTTGGCCAGCCATAACCTAGCATGAGGCTATATTTCACTCACTCTATGGTTTATAAGCCTACTGAATGTATTTATGTCACACACAGAAAATGACCTCATAGTAGATCTAATTGGCTGCATGTTTGCATGCTGTTACATTGTACTACCTCCACTATATTTGCAGCTGTTCAGTAGTGTGAAACACTAGTTATATAGCACTACATGATATGGCTAAATAAATCTGTTGCAATGACAAGTGTCACCATAATGCAATGACAACCATGATGACACATGGCATCATGCTGCAGTCAAGAGATTACAAACAGTTGGTGCCAAAAAACATTACAAAGTAAAATTAAAAAATTGCTTAGTTAATGCTAATAAAAATTATAAAGATTTCAAAAATATTACAAGCTTTTGCAATCAAATATTTAATCAGGTTTATTGTTGTTGTTTAGAAGGGTATCCACTCCAGTTCAGACACATACAAGACTAGAGCCAAAGATTTATCCTTTTGCTACCCCAGGCTGCTGTACTGCCTGGATCAGATGCTATCAGCAATGATGTTGAGCCAACATCAGGTTTTGTCATTCGGAACCATTAGACCACATGCTTCATTCTATGGGACATACAGTAAAGATATGTCTGCTGTTTGTTCAGCTGTATTGCACTTGCAATTGGATAAAGGAGCAAAACCAAACCTCTGCATGGATAAATGAAATCGCCCAACACTAGTCCACAGGTGATTGAGCTTAACTCTACTTGTTTGGGGCAAGCCCATTCCAATGAGCCTGGTATTGGTTATAGGTAGAAAGCATGAAGCCTGATCTCATAGTATTTTATGTTCCATCTGTCTTCGAAAGCCATGTGTTTTTTAACACATGGTTTGCCTACTTGACAGCACAAATGCACACTTTGGCAAAGTTGTTCAGTAATTTTCAAAAAGCTGGCACAAACACACATCTAGATCTATACTCTTTTGAAGTAGACCCAGATGGCAGTTGCTTTCTTGCAGCCTAGGGTGTGCATAAGTCTTAAGTTACTTATAGCTTGTTAGAATATTTACATTGATCAGAAAAACTTACTGATTGTAAACAACTTTTAAAACAATAATCTTGGTCATGTAAAAAATCATTTGCACTAATTGCTGGAAATGACTTCCTGATTTTTCTCTTGTTTGTTAATGAATTTCTATTTGTTGTTATAATTCCATTTGTTGGTAAAGTAATATTTGGTGTTGTAGTTGTACTTGAATCAAGGTTGAAAAATGTAACAGGAAGAATTCTTGTGGATGCATTATAATCACACTTAATAAAACAAACAATGTTATAAAAAGCATACACAATTAATATCCATTTATTCATAATTTCCAAAACACTAAAAAAAAGCAAATCAAATAATAAACAATAGCAACACTTTTTTAAAAAATCTGGTACCAAATCTACAAATCTTTTAACTTAAAGGTCATAAGCACTTTTTCTACTTCCATGTTAATGTTTTACTTTTTCAGTTAATACAATAAGAGTCTTAACAATGTTGGCAAAGTCTAAGAATTGAAACAATGAGAAACAAAACACAAATTTTTGTCTTTATTTCTTGTTGAAGCCTTTTTTTTATTAGCTTTAAAATGTAACCTAATCTTGACATAACTCCAATCTAGACAATCTAACTAAAATTCCAAACTTTAATCTAACTTTAACCTTTTACTTAATCTAACTTTAACTGCAAACAAATAAACTTAGATTATATACTTATTTTTGCTTACATTTATTTGCCATCGTTTGAAAGGGTTTCAAAATAAATTAATGATGGCAAGAAAGTTAAATAATATACAAAACTCTAAAGCAGCAGTTCTCAATTGGGGGTGCTTGCACCCCCAAAGATGCAAGAAAAGACTTCTTGGGGTGTAAACTTCTTTTCTCTACAAAAAAACAATACATCAAATAGCACAAGGGGTGCAAAAATGATTTTTTTCTTCCAGATGGGATGCAGGCTTCAAAATGAATTGAGAACCACTGCTTTAAAACATTATATCAAAAAAAAAAATGGTTACTTTTAACAGATTTTTTGCCAGTTATTTTTAAGGCACTAATGTTTTTACAATACTTTGCAGTTATACTAATAGTTTTACAACAATGTAAAAATGGCTATGTGGCATAATGACTAGATTTCTAAATCATGAAATAAAAGCTTAAGCTTAAAGTTTAAAGATAAGGTCAAGATTAAGCCTATCTCAAGTCTTTTTTTTATCTCTTTATTTATCCTCCAGACTTGCAGGAAAGCAACGGAGGTGCTAATACATAGGGTAGGCAATTACCTTGACCTGCTTCTGGAAATACCCAGATATTGCTGTCCACTTGTAATTTAATAGACATATGACTGTAATTTAGAACTGCTTGCCTGGATCACTAAGCAAGGAAATGTGCCGTAAAGTGTCTTTTCCAAGGACACAACAGAATGGCACGAGTGGGTTTTAAAATGAGAATATGTTGGTCACGAGCCTGGCACTTATCTAAGTCTTTAACTTAGATTGTTGAAGTGTTTTTTTGCTAGCTTTCAAATGTAACCTAACCTTAACATAACTCTAATCAAAAGTATCTAACTCAAATTTTAAACTTTGATCTAGCTGGTAATTGAAACCATTTATTTAATAAGTGACAACATGTGACATCACAAATGGGGGTTCCATGCTTGAATGCTAGTTTAATGTAATTAATTACATTTAAGTTTTTCTCAATGTAATAGATTACAATAACATAAAAAACTGTAATTGATTGTAATTGATTATGATTACCCCATGTCCAATTGACATTTTTTTAAATAGAATTAACAGAAATTTAGCAGAAGGCTTTTGTTTTAATGACTGGATATTTAATCAAGCATAAATATTAAAAAATAATAAAAGTTTGAAGTATACTTTAACTTTAAAATTTTCACTTCTATATAATTCTTTAATAAAATCTGTTTACCTTTCATGAGATTTTTGCACCTCTAAAGTTTAAATAAAACAATTTTTTATGCTTAACTTTATTCAAAACTAATTGCACTGGCACACTTTCTTATAATTTACTTTAGTATAAAATAATTTAAAACATGGAGTAGATGTTGTTTGCTTCCTTTCACAGACTCCTTTTCCTTTTTTAAAGCATTTTGAAAGCATAAATCTCCATTCATAATTTTATTACATTTTAACTATTGGGCATTGGCAGTTCTGGTAACTTTTGTAAAATTGTTATTGAAACAGAGAATATATATGAACATTACATCAAAAGAAAAAGTTTTTTTTACAACTATAGAGTAAATCAATTTGAAGATATATCCAAACATTGCAGCAAAAAGGTTAAACAGCAATCAGAACATTCAGCTAATTGCAAGTTACCGTATATATGCTTTTAAACAGCATGTTACAAAATTTGAACTGCTTGGTTATGCAACTTTTAAGTTTTAACAATTGAATTTTTAAATATTAGCAATTAGTATTTCAATGTGTTTAGTATCACAGTTAAGATTACATCTTAAATATATAAACATATATTCTTTTATATCAGTAAACAAATAATCATAACAGTACTAAGCAGTCAAGTTTTTAATAAAGCATTTTGCATTATCTTATTAATTGCTTTAGATTAGGCACTTAAAGCTTACAACTGGCAAGATTGAAAAAATAATCAGATCACAGTCACTTAACAGGCTTAAAAGGAAAAAAAGAACAAAAAAATATGTTTACACAAAACACCTTAGAAAATTAGATCCATTGTACTTGTATTTGCATGTTGATTGGCCATGATAATTATAATATAAATGAAAACATAATATTGTAGTCTTACAGGCATTGGATATTGTAGTCTCACAGAAATTTTTAATCACAATTTTTTACAAACAAAATAGAGGTAACATTCAAAATAAGCGTAGTTTATAATGAACACAATCAATAGATCAACTTTCATCACAATGATTACTTGAAAAAATTCTTTTGATCTATGCAAATACTCTGGGTCTAGTGCACTGTTCTTTGTTACTAACCTCGCAGGCTTTATGTTTTGCCAAAATTTAAAAGATAATCAACTAAACTTGCCGAATAGTGAAGAGACCCCAAAATTCTTGCAATAGATTTACAAAGCATGAACTTGTTTTAATTTACCGGTAACATTGATTTCATAAACAATCTAACTATTAGCCAATGCAATGATGGCAAAAAATGGAACAGGTATTACAGGAGACTAAGGAAGTTATTTTTACAATATAAATGACAATTGTGCAGCTAAAATTCTCCGATAATTTCATGTAAAGCAGAAAATGTCATATCTCTTGCTTTTTTCCAAACATAAAACATCCTGATCCACTCTATTATAGATCGGAATATTAAAAAAATAAAATTCGCTATTCCACTCCGATCTTGTTTCTGTCAAAAAACCTTAGATGCGGGTCCGTTTTAGGTCCAGACTTTTCTCCGTGCTCATTTTCGATCCCTTGAGCTAACTTTCAAAATTTTGGGAAAGCATTATTCGACACCTTTAATAAGGAACATTATTGCAGAAGTCTATTTTGATACCTTTAATAAGGACCAATAAGGAACAATTAAACCCTTGAAAACTCATGGAGCCAAGAGCATGGCTGATGCGTTAGAGCAGTTAGCCTACCCCTTAAACTTTTTTACATTGTTCACCCTTACCATTTACTTTTGAATTTTATTCACAAAGATTGCAGTATCAATATTTTAAAGAATCTATAACCAACTGAAGTACGGTACTTGCAACGTCAAGTAAAGACCAAAAAAAGTTTTCACTTGACATTGTTAACATTACAGCTTTTTACCAGAGCTAGACTCAAGACACAGAGCTTCAAGACCGAGACGAGACTTTGAGGTAGTGAGACCTACATGAGACAAGACTTTAGGGTAGCAAAACCGAGACAAAACGAGATTTTGTGTAGCGAGACCGAGGTGAGACACGAAATTTTACGTAAGTTGCTTTAGTTTAATTAGCGAAAGTTGTAAAGTGGAGGCGCTCGTTTTTGGGTAAAATCGAAATTGAAGTCGTTTTTTTAGATATGCTAAAGTTGGGAGTTCCTTTTTTAGATGTGCTAGAGTCGGAGTTGCTTTTTTAGATGTGCTGGAATCGGTGTTAAAGTTGCAATTGTCTTTATTTACAAATGAGTACTCCGATTTTGGTAAATTGCGTGGAAGCTAAAATGTCCTGGTAGCCTTGTTCATCAAGCAGTGCTGACGTGTTAACTCCTGGTTGATGTGTTAACTTCTGAAATCTAAATTATTACGTCATCAACCAAATGTTGATGGATCGAATTTTTTACAATTTTAACAAAAGGAAAATGCCTTTTTTCGCTCTTGTTGTTGCTCAGCAGTATTCCATGTGGCATATACCCTATACTTATGTACCTAAACTGCAGTTTGTTGTTTCAATCCTAGTTTTTAATGGCAAAACGAAAACAAGTGTTTACATGTAACGACAAGTGCTTAAAACTTAGATTTACTTTAATTGAAGTAAATAGTGAAATCAGACCTCAGTGTGCGGTGTTTTTAGAAGTCTTAGCTCACAGCTCTTAAAAAGAAAAAAAATATAGGCCTACGACGGCATCAAGAGTCAAAACATGAAAAATACCATAATAAAAGACAGGGGTGCCGAAAAATATTTTAACGGGAAGGGCAAAATTTAAGGCAAGACTGGATAAATGTTGAAAATTAATTTAAACCTGAAAAATTTTACACAATTTTTGAAGCGGTTCCAGAACCAACATGCGAAATAAAAAATAGTTTGACTTAAATTTTTCGAACAATTGCTCTAACGATTTTCAAACAATAATTCAATCTGAAACAATATTGGACACCTTGAACTGCATAGTCTTGCTAATATGTTATTGGCTAACTGTTGGCTAGTTAAATTTAGGCTTACGCTTACAGGCTAGTTAAATTTAGGCTAAAAACTTACGGCTAGCTAACTAATATGTTACTGATTCTATTTGAATAAGAATCTATTTATATTTGAATAAGGTTATAATGTAAGACTCTATCAGATATTTGAATAAGGCTTGTATAAATTCTATTTGAATAAGATTTTATTTTGATTTTGTGCTTATGGCGAAAATTCTGATTAATTCTCTATTGTGCTACATGAATTGAGTTACAGATTGAGCTGTGTAACTGCTGTTGACGTCCCTGCTAACGTATGTCAACCTGACCGGCCTAGTCAAGATTACAGCTATTAATAACCTGACGTCAAAAATAATAATGCTTTTTCACGAAGATCCTGCACCACTTCAGAAAGGCCGTCTTCTGGTTGGCGAAAGTCTTCGGGAGAGTTCGTTGGATAAATCTCTCCAACCCTACCTCTTCCTTATAACTCAGTAAATTCACGACTTGAATTTTATACAACCTTTATTCAAGCGAAATTAGTCAGTATATAAATCCACAGAGCGTAGAACTTTTGATAAAAATTTTCCCCAATTTAACCAACTATGAAATTCAAAATAACGACAGCAAACAACTTTAGCGGGCGATTCAACGATCTTAAATCTCCTCTACAAACAACGCAACACTATCTTACGCGAAATACCTCAACTGAATAAATTCCTTTATATCAGCTCTCCAATTTATAG
This sequence comes from Diplosoma virens, assembly GCA_963680785.1. Taxonomy (NCBI): domain Eukaryota; kingdom Metazoa; phylum Chordata; class Ascidiacea; order Aplousobranchia; family Didemnidae; genus Diplosoma; species Diplosoma virens. The sequence goes on from OY796880.1 coordinate 14,096,930, forward strand.
AGAGAAGCTTTAAGAAATTATGACGAGCGAACAAAGCAATTGTGACGCAACACAAAAAAAACAAAAGAATCCTGCGTTACTGCATTTAGCAATAGTAAAGACAATGCGAACTAATTTGGCGCGAATGAGTACAAATAAGAACGTGAATTGAATACAATGAAACTTTGATAAAATTCAGGACGATTCTTAATTAATTTCAATGCTCTGAGCCAAACAATGCTGATCAAATTTTTAGAAACAATGACCAATTATTAAATTGAATTTTTTACCAATAAAGGGCCGACCAGCTGCTAAAACCATTATGAAAATTGTATCTGACTCCTATTCTTCTGAAGAAATTGTTAAGGCAAAAACTATTTTACACAATAACTATGAAGGTGCTGGTAGACTAAAGCTAAGAAAAAATGATCGAAAATCTCTCCATATTATTAAGGACATTCATATGGTGCTTTTAGAAATGCAGAATAATAAAAAATCTGCCCCAGTTCTATGGTTCAAGTCACTTTCCATCACTTAATTTAAAAAATATTGATGCTTGCCAACTGATGCAAGATATTAATAACCAACGACAAGAATTTCTGAATTTCAAACGTGAAAGAGAAATGGAAATTAATGCTATGTAGACTTTAAATCTACAGTTCAAAAGCTGTCATGTCTCTTGAAGAAAAAAGAACGTAAAACCCCAGAATTAACCAAGGTAGATTCACATCCTGAATCTATTCACAAAGACTCTTACTTTGAAATATTGAAAATATTAATGCCTCAAACACTGAACACAACTTATAAAAATGATAATAGCTATGCTGATAATTTAACCAAAGCGGAAAAAAGACATAGGTCTTCTTGAATTGGCAGAATGAAACAATCAGACTTAAAGGTTGTTGAAAAACCTGTTAATATTTTTGTTTCAAGATTTCATCCAGATGTTTTAGAGAGTAAAATAAAACAATTTGCTCAATCTCGATTGAAATCAGCAACAACAGTCATTGTTGAAAAATTAAAAATTAAATTTGACACTTATTCAACTTTCAAAATTTTTATTGCAGGAGTACCAGCTAATGAATGTCTTGATCTTGAACAATGGCCAACAGGAATACTGGTTAAAAAATTTTTCAATACTTCAAAATCCAAGAATATGGCATCTTTACCCAAATTTATTGATAATTCTCATAGAGACAACAAATAATATAGAGTTAAAAGTAGTTTTCTTTAGTTGTAGAGGTCTTAATAGTTTGTTAGAAAAAATTAAAATTTCATGTAAAACTTTCAACACAATTTTGTTACAAGAAACTTGACTTGTGAAGAGAATTTTTTGAATTCTATCAACAATCAGCATCTATAAGTTCTTTTAGCAATGAAACAAAACTCCATTCAGGCAGACCTTATGGAGGTACTGCTATTTTGTGGAACAAGCAGCTTCAGGCATCTACATTCCCTATTCATGATAATAGTATTATTGGTTTTCAGGTAAATCTTTTTACCTTTTCCATATCTTTTATCAATGTATATTTCCATGTTGTTGCGAATTCAACACCGATAAATACTTAGAATATCTTGAAAGCTCGGTAAGTTAGGTGAAGATATTCAACATTCTAATAAGTGTATTATAAAAGACTTCAATGCTAGCTACAACAATATGTTTGGCCCTTGTTATATTCCTTTTGCCAAGATTTCAATCTTAGTATATCTCATGAGGCAATGTTAACTAAAAAATCTTTTACGTATGTTAGCGATGCTCATAACACTTGCAGCTGGATTAGTCATTGTGTGTCCTCCTGTGCAGCCTACATCCCAATAACTACGTAATCTCGTAAAGTAGAAGTACTTCATTGGTTGTTTCGTAATCGGCCCTTTATTGGTAAAATTTCAATTTAGCAAATAGTTATTGTTTCTAAAAATTGATCAGCGTTGCTGGGCTTTAGAGCATTGAAATTAATTAAGAATCGTCCTGAATTTTATCAAAGTCTCATTGTATTCAATTCACATGCTTATTTGTACTCAGTCCCGCCAAATTAGTTGGCATTGTACTGTATTTATTATTGCTAAATGCAGTAACGCAGGATTCTTTTGTTTTTTTTGTTATTGTTAATCGATAGAACCACGTGTTGCGTCACAATTGCTTTGTTCGCTCGCCATAACTATTCTTAAAGCTTCTCTCTATAAATTGGAGAGCTGACATAAAGGAATGATTCTGTTGAAGTCTTTCACGTCAGACAGAGCAGAGACTTCTAAATAGTAATACCTGGACTGGAAACTGAATCGCTAATGAAAGCTTTCGCGTACATAATGAGGCCAGACAAAAGCGACAAACGAATCGAGCTGCTGGAAAGCGAATTTCGACATTTCAGAATCAAGCGACAGTTATATTGAAAGTTCTAGTTTTAAAAGCTTCTCTGCAGTCTTTTTTAAAATATAAATTATACAGTAAGTTATATCTAGAGAGTCTGTCTTAGTTTTTGTGTTCTTATCTAAACTCATTGCATTAGTTTTTTCAGGTATACGTTAATTTTTGAATTACTGTACTTTGTCAAAAATACTAACTAAAAGTCTCTAAGAATTTGCTAGGATTAATGTTGGTACTGTTTCAAACTTTTTTTATGTAGCCTAAATACTTTTAAAAAACTAATTTTCCTGCAATTTAAAAGCAATTGTGGTTAGTATAAGTGAAAACACTTAGATTCACATTTAGAAAAAGTAAGTATAAAGCTTAGTCAACCATGTTTGTACTTAGTAAAAGAACAGCAAAAATAAAGTTAGTAGCTTTCACAGGGGTTGTGCAGAGAAAAGACCTGAAAGTTTACCTGTATCCCTGGTTGTATAATCTTGGAAAGATTTTTTACAAGATTTTTGCATCTTGAAGTGGAAAACAGATAATGGGACAAGCACGCTCAGTTAATTCAGTTCAGTTCAGTTTATTATTTGTCAAGTAGTTCTAGTGTATCATTCAAAATTAAAAGTGAGACACACAAAAACAAATCCATATGAATGATAAGATAGTTCATAGAGCGCTGTTTTAAGAAATAATTAGTAATTGACCTACCAGTCACTTGACAATTTTTAGTTTTGTAAAAAGGGGACTTGAATTAGTTTGGCAATTACTTCCTGTCATTATTTTAATAATGCGGTTTTGCGTATTTATAATAGGTTGGATAATAGTTTTTGCAGCTTTTCCCCAACTAGTTATAGAGTATTTTAGATGGGAATATATCAAACTATAATAAATAGTTTTTAAAGTATGGATATTAACATATTTTTTAAGCTTCGAAATGGCCCATGATCCTTTTCAAAGTTTGGCATTTAGATAGTTGATGTGTTGTGTCCAATTCATTTTGTTATCAATCACTATGCCCAAGTATTTAACACTATCTTTTTGGATAATTTTATTTTGTCCAATTTTGATTTTAAGCAAAAATTTGTTTCATTTTGTTTTGTAATTATCATATAATTTGTTTTTTTTTTTGTAGTTTATTGTCAATTTATTTGTTTTCATCCAGTCTTTAATTTTTTTTAGTTCTGCATTAGTTTTACATTCTAATATGTTTGAATCTCAGCAATTTTAACAAAGGCAGAATCTCTTCATGCTGAATTACTTTTTAATATTATACTCACAGAGAATGACTTTGCTATTATATATTACATCACTGGCTACTGTTGCAGATCCATGATTAAATGTAACAAGTGTAAAGCGTGCAAAGATACAACAATTGATACTGTGCATGACGCTTTTGTTGAAGCAGACATACCCCCAGATATGTTGAATTTTTTTAATGAAATAAATTGCGGTGGCCTTTGGAAACCAACAACGGCATTTTTGACGTAGGGATATTGTGCTGGAAGATATTTGCTGAGATAGCATACACAAATTTAAAACACTTTTTTTTGAATGGGCATGATCAAAGGAATATATTTTAAAAAATAGTATCAATAGCCATTTTTGAAGGATCCGTAGTTTCGCTATGGTCTGTTCCAGCACTATGCCACAAAGGACACGAGATTGTAGAAGGAGTGGCAATGCGTTTTTTAATTGCATCTGCAAAAACGTGATGAAGAACATAAGCGAACGTTCTTCCGGTACTGGAGAAAGAAAAATTCGAAAGCTCACCTGTAAAACAAACTGACAGAACTAAAAATAGGGCCTGCACTATTAATAACTGAATATTTTCAATATACATGTAGTTCGAATTAACACTTTGACTGTCAACAAATATTGTTTATTTTTAATGAGGCCGTGTCTGGTATAATTTCTATTTCATTACTTTGAAACAAATTAAATTCGGGTAAAAACGGGTTAAAGTTAAGTGGAAATAGTTTTTTTGCATGTATATTTTCAGTATTATGCAAATCTAGGATAATTTTTTGTGGCCCCACTGAGATATTTCTAGAAAACCAGCTTGGCAGTCAAAGTGTTAATTTGCATATTTATATGGTATAGAGTTGTCATTTTCACTGAGCTGTCTGTATTTCTTTTTTTTTTGGATTGATTGATTATTGAAAGCGATATTTACAAAATCACTAATGCAAAAAATCGATTCCCTACAACTTTTTATTTTCGGCTTTGCATTGGATCATGTATGATTCACGTTATTATAAATTTGTGAGATTAATACTAATAATACGCGGTTTCATATTGTATATGCTGTGCTACTATTTTACAAAATTCTTCGAATATTTATCGTTGTAATTTACATTGTTGATGCATTTTCTCTGTTGCGGTGTTTCATACGGACAAACCTTTGTCTGAAATAAACAAAAATAATGTACTTTTATAACTACAGTGACCATTGTATATGCCAATGTAGTATTTTTCAGAATTTTTCTTTATTGTATATGCCAATGTAGTATTTTTCAGAATTTTTCGAATGAATATCATTATCTTTTGTATTGTGGACGCATTTGCGCTGTGTGAAGATGTAAAAGCCTTTTCTGAAACAAACAATAAGAAAGTATTTTTCTAACTGCAGTGACGATTTATAGTATTTTTAAAGCACTTTTCCATTTAATTTCTTTCTTTAGCTAACCGCGATTAGTGAGCTAAGACAAAATCGCTTCGTCTGAACTGTTGTTTCTGTTTTTCTCTACGGCCTCATGTTGTACGCAAAGCGAATTCAGTTTCCAGTCCAGGTATTACTATTTAGAAGTCTCTGGACAGAGTTACGTTATTTTGTAGAGGGCATTTAAAGATCGTTTGAATTGCCCGCTAAAATTGTTTGCTGTCGTTATTTTGAATTTCATAGTTGGTTAAATTGGGGAAAATTTTTATCAAAAGTTCCGCGCTCTGTGGATCTATACGCTGACTAATTTCGCTTGAATAAAGGTTGTGTTAAATTTCAAGTCGTGAATTTGGTAAGCTATAAGGAAGAGGTAGGGTTGGAGAGATCTATCCAACGAACTCTCCCGAAGACTTTCGCCAAATAGAAGACGGCCTTTCTGAAGTGGTGCAGGATCTTCGTGAAGAAAGCATTATTATTTTTGACGTCAGGTCATTAATAGCCGTAATCTTGACTAGGCCGGTCAGATTGACATACGTTGGCAGTAACGCCAATATTCATAACTTTATTACATCTGATCATTACCTTCTTTCCAAACATTTAACTGTAAATTATTTACTCAAATTGCTGTTGATGAACCTGTAGATGATTACTTTTATGTGAAATAGTCAAAAGTATCTCAGACAAACAAAGCAAATTATCATGAAGCTACTAAACATTATTTGAATAATATTGTTCCCACATTTGATGTAATAAAATGCAATGATGCTCATTGTTGTGACCAAAAACATTTAGAACTTATCAATAAGTTTTACTTAGATATTGTATATACGTAGTCTCTTGCAACCATCAAAAGATGTCTTTGAATCTTCTTGTCATCGTCTTTCATTTTATCCTATTCCAGGTTGGAATGATTTAGTGAAATTGATACATATTAGAACAAGAATTTTTTATCTATCCTGGGTTAAAAAAGGCAGGCCAAAAAATGGTGAGATTCTAACAAAAATAAAATCAACAAGAAAACAATTTAAATATGAACTAAGACGGTGCAAAAGACTAAAAGACCAAAAGTCTGCTCATGCATTGGCCAAGGCATTTTATTCTGATACTTCTTCTAAGGCCTTCTGGCAAAACATTAAAAAGTTTAAGAAATCAAGTCCTTTACCAGCAAAGTTGGAGGTGCCTCAGGATCCCGAAAAATTGCGGAGATGTGAAAAAATCATTTCAGTAACTTACTTAACTCTGTCGGAAATGATGAATATAAAGAGTTTTGTTTACAACAATATTACTCGTAAGAATAGTTATACGAATTTATCCCAGTACATGTGTGATGTTAATACTATTCAATCCTTAATGTGTAAACTGCCTTTTAAAAGTACTGCTGGTAGTGATAACATTTCTGCTGAGCATATTTGTTTTGCTGATTCCACTGGTGCCCTTTACTTAAGTTTATTTTTTAATATGTGTATCCTTCATGACTATATTTCTAAACCGTGCATTAATCCATTTCAGCTTAGCGGTACATATATGGCACAGTACTTCATATAAAGTCGTTTTTCTTACAACATATAAATTTTGTACTTGGATGTGCTTAGTGGTACATATATGGCACATTGTGTTGTAGCAATACTATTGCAGGGACATGTAAACTAATGCATTTTTCTAATCAATTATGTTGAGCCACATTAGAAAAATTTAAAAATTGAAATTATTTTACAAAAAATTAATTCTGGCAGAAATGGGTTAGTACGGTTATTGTACCAGTTTTAAAAAATAAGAATGGTAATCATTAAGATTGTGGTAATTATAAACCTATAGCAATTGCAACAGTTGTTTCAAAGCTGTTTGAGCTAGTCATCCTTTTTAATATTAAAAATTTTTTAGATATCTCTGACAATCAATTTGGTTTTAAAACTGAGCATAAGACGGACATTTTCCTGTGTTTTCCTACTCAAACAAGCAATTTCTTATATTACTCGTGGCAGTCCAATTTTCTGTGTTTTTCTTGATGCTTCAAAAGCATTTGATCGGGTAAATTATTATTTGCTCTTTCAAAAGCTAATTGTGCGCAATGTTCCAATGTGTTTTGTTCGTTTATTAGTTTACCGGTACACTCAACAAAGTATGCAAATTAGATGGGGCAGATGTTAACCGTTATTTATGGTAGCTAGTGGTGTTAGACAAGGTAGCATATTAAGTTCATACTTTTTTGCAGTCTATATAAATGATCTATCGAAAGAACTTATCAAAATAAAAGTAGGATGTTTTGGTGACAAATGTATTATTAACCATTTATTATTTGCTGATGATTTGCGCTATTTTTGCCCTAGCATCCATGATCTTCAACCTATCGTTGATGTTGCCACTCGTATGCTTCCTCTCATAATATAATATTCAATTGTCAAAAAACACTAGGCTTATCTTTTGCATCTAACAACTTTAAATTAAATATTAAACCCAATGTGATACTTAGTGATTTCAAGATGCGGTTTGTAAAAGAAATTAAATACCTTGGGGTATTTCTTAACTTCAAGTTATGTGATGATGAAGATATGAATAGACAGGTTCGTTGTTTTGGAACTGCAAATAGGTTAAAAATATGCTTTTAGTCTTATAACTGTTTAACTAAAATAAAAAATGTATTATTTCGCACATATTGCTCGTCTATGTATGCATGCCAATTATGGAATAACTTTTTGTCCTCTATAGTTTAAAAAGAATACGGGTAGCTACAATATTTCTTTTCGATTTTTACATGGATTGGCTAGGTATGTAAGTACCCGTGAACAGCAGGTGTTGAATAACATTGCAACATTTTATGCAATTCTAAGAAAAATGTCCTGCTCTTTTGTTTATCGTTGTTACGAATCTAACAATACATTAATTTCTTCTTTAATGGCCTCGGAACGTTTTATTAATTCATCATACTATAAACGCTGCAAACCTGCAACGCATTAGTTTATTTGTAATTGATACTTGGTAAGTTTTTTTTTAAGTGTTGCTTTTTTTTTGTACAGTATGTGTCTTTTATTCTATGTAGTTTTTGCTGTTTTTTTTCTGTTATGGACCGTGAGTCTGATTTAAATAAATAAATAAAAAATAAAAAAATAACGATTTTCAAACAATAATTCAGTCTAAAGCAATATTGGACACCTTGAACTGCATAGTCTTGCTAATATGTTATAGGCTAACCTAAAAGCCTAGCTTAATTTTCAGCAGAGTGGTGGAGTGGTTAAGATGCCGGAATTGTAATTGACGTGGTCAGGGTTTAAAACGTACTCGCGTCATTCTGTTTTGTCCTTGGGAAAGACATTCTACGTTGCCTTCTTTGCACCTTGGCGATCTCAGTAAACAGTTCTAAGTTTTAATCCTATCTCCATAAAACTAAAAAAACGAAATAAAGCATTTCAAGCGACAGCCTTGGCATTTCTGAAAGCAAGTCGGGGTAATTGCTTTCCCTATATATAGCGCCTTCGTCGCTCTCCAGCGAGTCAGGAGGATAAATATAGAAATAAAATGAAATGAAATAAAAAACCTTTTTAGGCCTATACCTTATTAATAGTATCTTAAATTGAGTTTTAGTTGGACATTAAATAATATGAAATTTAACTTAGTTGATTTAGTCAAGCTAGTCTAGAAACCCAGCCATCGAGGGCACATTCTAGTGTTTCCTGATGCCGGTCGTAAGCCCGGATAAATGGGGAGGGTTGCGGCAGGAAGGGCAACGGTTTTAAAAGAGAAAAAATCTCAAGAATTTTAGTGGATTGAAGAATTTTTTCTTGGGAAAAATTTGATTGAAAAGAGGAAATAAGATCTGGGGAATTTGAAATAATAGTGGTCTTGTCATGGTTGATTTTAAGACCAGAAAAGAGCGAAAATTGATTTAGTATCTCAAGAAGTGCGGAAAAGGAAGAGGGATGGGTAATAAAAAGAGTCAAATTATCAGCAAAATGACTAACTTTTAAGGTGGTTTTACCAATAGAGATTCCTTTAAAATTAGCTGAGGCAAGAATTTTTTTGGTTAAGGGTTCAATTACAATTATGAAAAGGAGCATGCTAAAAGGGCATCCTTGACGGATGCCTCTCTTAACAGGGATTGGATTAGAAAGATAGCCATTTAGGTTTATTTTGGATGTGAGATTTGAGAGAAATATTCGTATCCATTTTAGTACAGAGGAAGGGATTTTAAGTTTTTTATTTTTTATTTTTATCTCTATATTTATCCTCCTGACTCGCAGGAAAGCGACGGAGGCGCTATACATAGGGTAAGCAATTACCCCGACCTGCTTCCGGAGATGCCAAGATATTGCTGTCCGCTAGTAATTTAGTAGAGATATTACTGTAATTTAGAACTGCTTGTCAAGACCACCAAGCAGGGGAAAGTGCCGTAAAGTGTCTTTCCCAAGAACACAACAGAATGGCGCAAGTGGGTTTTGAACCGAGACCATGTTGATCATCAGTCCGGTGCGTTAACCACTCGACCACGCTGCCGACTTTTGAGTTGAGAAGCAGTTTGAAGAAGAAAATGAAAAAAAAGGAAAAAATGTTTAAAAGGATAATTCGTGTAAGGTGTGTGGATGATTTAATAAAACCTCTAATGCCACGGGCTACTTCGCTCAAGTAGGTGTGACGTCACACAAAATGAGCTGAAAAACAAGCGGCTTGTTGTAAAGCACGTAGTAACGTTTCATTTAAAAAGTAGCGCGTAGTCATGCCTCAATAAGCGAGTAGAAACGCTTTAATGAGCAAGTACTAACGGTTTAAGCGGCAGCGCGTAGTAACGCTTCATTGAGCAGTCAACCACTACGAAATTCCGCTACCGATGTGCTGCAACATTGTAATTTGCCGCAAGATGATGCTAGTGGTAGTTTCAATAGATAGTTTTGAAATAGAAACAAGTTTTAATTTTTTTGGAAATTGAAGCTTTACACTGTTAGGCAATTCATTGTCTTTGACTCTTGCGAGGCTCTCAAACTGTAACCGCAAGACGATGCTAATGCTATTCCAACATAAAAAAAGGTTTTATTTTTTAAATCTATGCTTTATAACTGCTAAACTAGAGACATGAAAATTTGTACAGTATGATTATTTCGCTGCCTTCCTGTGCTTTCGAAAATTTTTTTGTGACTTATGTTGGTGTATTTTTCGTTTTGAAGAACAAAACAAATAAACTGAACTGTACATTAAGTTAAAATCGAAGTGAAAACCAAAAATAAAAAATATTTTCGCTTTAATTGGGTTGCAAATTGCGGCCACGCAGGGAGTTCGTAAACCTTTTTTTAATTGAAATCAACGTAAGGACCAAAAAAGGATCCGCATTCAATCAAATGCCGTTTTCCTAGATGAAACCTAGTTTTAAATTGACTAATGTTTGGATTTCGTATTGAGCATCTGATAAAAAATTTTCTTCAAAAGACTTCGCGGCCCGCGAGTTTGACATCGTGTTCTCAAATACAAAATACTGTGTGGAATACACGAGGGATCCTAAACTAATTTTATAAAAAAACGCTCTGAGACCATCCAAATTTCCTTTCAAGGATTTGGGTGTAGAGTGGTATGCAAAAACATTGTTATTATTGTTATTAAAACCTGCCAGTATTTTCTTTAAGTGGAGCATAATTTTATGGGTAAAATACTCGGGATTGAGAAGTAAACCTTGCCTAATTTGCCGAATGAAGAAATATTTACAGGCAATTGACCTAGTCTACTAACAAAGAGCTTGACTGAAGATCCTTTCTGCTGGAAAAAAAACATTTTTAATTTTAGTTCTATTGTATTTAGAGACAAGCCTAAAAGAGCTAGATTAAACTTGACATAACTGGCACCCAAAGTTATTGAAAATTCTTAAAGTTGGTAGGCTTACGTGGTTAGCAAAAAAACTTTGGGACTCCTGATCAATCTTTATATTCTTTCAAGAACTTATGTTTAACTTTTTTAAATATTTCATTCTGTATAGTTCTAAAATGAATTGAAATTACTAATTATAATTTTATTCATCCTCCTAGCCGGCAGGGAAAACTCGGAGGCGCTATATTAAGGTAGTAAAATAAAGTACTGACTAAATTAAACTGCTTTTCAATTTGGTCTTTGAGCCTGCAAAAAAATTTTTTATTTTAAAATTTTTGTTGTTACTGCAATAAAAGAAACCATTGCTAAGCAGGTGAAAAACTTAATGTTATAGCATGGAACGAGCACAGAAAAATTAAAAAAGAATAAAGTTAGTAGAAGAATTGGTAGAAAAGCAGTAGTTTTTTATTTAAAACTTTTTTTGTAGATTGCTTAAGATGCTATGTTTTTTCAGGCCTTCTATTTGTCTAATTGAAGATAATACTTTTTCTGATTACAGTATACAAATTGGGGTTTGCTTATTCTCATAAAGAAGTCGTTTAATTGCTTCTTGTTTTATTTTTCAATAAGTACTGGATCCAAACTGAAAATTTTATCAAGTCACATTGAAAAATTTACTGTTGCTGAATATTAGACATTTTTATTGAATCACTATTAGAACACAATACATGACTTGGATCATGTAAAAGAGGATTTAAGAAACATTTTCTGATGAAAACATATAAAAAGCCAAAATATATACAATAGCTTCTACACCAGTGAATAGGTTTTCTGACCATGATTATTCAATAACCTATGCAACATTGATTTTGTTCTTAAAAACGACTTGCAAGTGTGAAAAAGAAGGTGTACAACCTGCTTTGCAACTCAAAAAAAATTTAAATTTCAACAGTTTTTCATCACGCACAAAGTAAGTGCTTTAAGATTAGTTGCGTTTTTAATTTAAATTTATTTTTATTTTAAAACTGTGTAAGCATTTGTAGTTTTTAAAATTTGTTAATTTTGCATTTTCTCACAATCTTTTCATTTATTCTCATAGTTTGTGATAGGATTCTACATGTACATATTGATGTATGTTACATTGGGTGTAAATCAGTGGCGTGCGGTGACTTCTGAGACTGGCCTTCATTCTATTTGAATAATCTATTTTAAGTAAAAGTTAATTATTACGTAACAAGTAAATCTAATTCTCTCTCCGAATTCAAAAAATAGCAGGCAAAGGTATGGCAGGTAAAGGTAACAAAAACAAAAACAATAAAGATGAATCAAGCGCTAGCCCTGGTCGCAACAAGAAAAGCAACTTTACTGAAGCTGATCGACAAAAATTATATAAAATTTACGATACGGTTGCAAGCCTGACTAAGCAAGTTTCTAAACTGTAAAAAAGACTGAAGAAAAGTGACCAAAAAATTGAGGAACTGAAAACAGAAAATAAAAAACTCAAGCAGGTCTTAAACATAAACACTCTTGAGATTGACAATTTGCAGCAATACTCCAAAAGAGAGAACATAAGAATTCATGGCATATCTGAACCTAAACATAAGAAGGATGACGGAGAAGAGATGGTTGTTGAGTTGGCTGAAAAGCTGGGTATTACCCTAGAAAGTTATGATATTCAGGGGCCCACCGTTTGGGTGGAATGCGATCACCAAGGGCGAAACCACGTCCTATAATTGCCAGGTTTGTCAAATATAAACATAGAAATGACATCTTGTTATTAAAATCGAAACTAAAAGAATTCAACGATGAAAAATTTAAAAACGCGTTTACAGAAGATTTGACGCCACTTCGCTCAAAACTTCTGAATTACGTGAAAAATGACTGCGAAGGAAAATTCGTTCTCCGCCACACATACAACGGCAGAATTCGAATGCAAAATCTGCTCTTGAACAAGGCGTCCTAACTGATGGAAGCAAAGATGAGGATACTGGTAACTGTATAGTGATTTCATCCCCAGAGGATCTATTTTGACTCGATATTAATGTGAACTTTGCCAAGCTGGACTACAAACCAATGCTTATCAATGAGGTTAGTCACTGTGATAGTGAAGGTTCAAGCAGCGAAAGCCTTGAATAGTTTGTCTGCGACTTGAAAAACGCAGTCTCAGTAATTGTATTGCAAAATCTTGATAAAATGGAGAACCAACCAATTTGTATTGTTTGTGCGAAAGCTTGCTTAACTGTAAATGACCACATAACATGCACTGACTGCTCCCGTAGTTTGCACAAAAGTTGCTCGACTTCTAAAGTCAGTGATAATTCATTTGAAAACAAAAAACTTGTCAGCAGTTGTTTGCTTTGCGACTGGCGAGCGGTTGATGCAAGTTCTGACAAACATTTTGATTCAACAAGACCTGATAACTTTACTTTAGGACAGTGGTTTTTAACCTGGGGGTCGCGACCCCCAAGTGGGTCGTTTTGCTTTTTTCTGGGGGTCGCTGCAAGTTTTTTATAAATAATATATAATGTAAAATATTTAGACAATATCAAATTCATAATTATTATTTTAGAATTTAACTGAGTTTTGGGACGAAACTTACGAAATCGGAGGAAGAAAATAGATGAAGACCTTTTTTTTTTTTTTTTTAGAGATCACCATAAATTTAGGAGAAAAATAGCGAAATTGGAGAGCAAATCAAATTGTGGGTCGCAAGAGTTGAAGTCAAGATTTTTTGGGTTGCGTCAAAAAGTATTTGCAGACTCTTGTTTTAAGGCCCGTTTCCACTGCGAGCGTGGAAAAGAGCATTCTTTGTTTGTTTATTGCTTTTTTTGCGCTCGCTTCAATTTTAACCGCTCGCTTCAATCGAAGATCAATGAAGGAAACAAGGAGTGCTCTTTTCCACGCTCGTAGTGGAAACGGGCCTTTAGAGATCACCAGATTTTTGCGCTGGAAATTAAATTTTGTTTACCGAAGTGGGTCGCTAAGTTACGTTGGGTTGGAAAGTGGGTCACAGTATGAAAAAGGTTGAAAAGCACTGCTTTAGGAAGTTGTGATGAAAATTCAACTTATTGTGACTTTTTTAACAATTGCGAGTATTATGATATTTCGTCATTAAATAATGTGGTAAAACATAAAAAAGATGACTTATTGATAATGCATTGTAACATGCGAAGTTTGCAAAAAAATATTGACAAGCTTATCACTCTTTTGGTCAATCTTTCTGAAACGCCAGATATCATTGTAATATCAGAAACAAAAATTACTTATGGTCAACTGATAGTTAATGTTGACATTACTAGATATGATTTCATTTATTGTGATAGTATAACAAAAGCTGGTGGGGTTAGCTTTTACGTAAAATAAACTTTACCTTACAAACAAAAAAACTGAAATAAATATTGAATTAAGTTTTGTGGAAAATATGTGGATTGAAGTTAAAACTACCACAGGGCCGATAGTGATAGGGGTAATTTATCGACATCCCACTACACGTTAATGACAATGAATGCTTTACCACAAATTTATGTGATATTTTTGCTGAACTACGTGCCAGTAACACGGTTTTTACACTGTCGGTGACTATAACATTGACTTAATGCAAATCAATGTCAATTAAAACTTTCGAAAGTATGTGAATAATATCTTGAGCACCTCAACCAAATGTGCCATTGATCTCCCGACTCGCGTAACAGATCACTCAAGAACATTGCACGACCACGTTTACGTGAACGATCCAAAACACTTAAACACCAGTGGAGTACTCTTGTGCGATTTGGGCGACCATATGTCTACATTTGTTTGCATTTCTGCTAAAAAACCTCGTGTTAAAAGCACAAAACAGTTTCTGATTCGAGACATGAAAAATTTTAAGTTAGAAGAATATTTAAGGACACTTGGTAATAACTTAAATGCTGCCAACCTAGACAGCATTGATTCAGTTCATGATGCTTTTGACAAATTTGAAGAAGTGTTTCAAAACACGCTAAATAAATTTGCCACTCTGCAAAAAGCTTCAAAAACAGAAAAAAAGCTTAGTCAAAAACCATGGCTCTCACGTGAACTATTAAATTTGATCAAACAAAAAAACAAACTTTTCAAACAATTACACAAGAAATTTGATAAAGACATATTCGAAAATTACAAAAAACAAAAAAATGCTTTAAATCGAAAAATTATGAGTGCTAAAGAAACGTACTACAAGGATTTGATTGACGACAACACTTAACTTCAATACGCTGTGGAAAATTATTGGTGAGCTGGCTAATATGAAGAAAACCAAAAATACATTTCCCAGTGAGATAGTCACCGACAATGATGTGATAGATGACTTTCAAAAAATTTGTGAAGCTTCAATGTTCATTTTGCGACAATTGGGGAAAAAATAGGGAAAAACATTAAATCGCATGAATCAACCCCTCCTCTATTACCCAATTCACCTAACTCGTTCTTTTTCTCTCCTGCTACTCCTGAAGAGATTCACTCACTTATTGGCAATATAAAAATAAAAACGGCCGTTAGACAAAAAACGACATAGAAAATAAACTTAAAATTAAGTAATACAATAATCTCTCCATTCTTAAACAACATTTTCAACTCCTGTATCCAACAAGGAGAATTTCCTAATTCCTTAAAGATTGCAGAGGTAGTGTTTTCAAAAAAGGAGATTCTAATTTGCTCAGAAATTATCGTCCGATTTCGATCGTTTGCCAAATCAGTAAAATTTTTGAAAAACTTATATAAAATATAATCAACAATTATCTAGAAAAATATCATTTAATTTCTGACAAACAATTTGGTTTTAGACAAAAACTCTTCCACATCTCATGAAATGAGCAATATTTATAAAAAACTAGTACAAAATTCTGATAAAGGAATGTACACTTGCTGTATCTTCCTTGACCTCATTAAAGCCTTCGATACTGTGAATCACGATGTTTTGCTGCACAAAATGAAAAATTTTTATGGATTTCGGGGATTGGCTTTCAAACTGATGCAAAGTTACTTGAGCAATAGAAAACAATATACGAAAATGAATAGCTTTAAGTCCGACCGGTCAAAAATTGAATACGGTGTACCACAAGGCTCTTTCCTTAGGCCTCTACTTTTTCTTCTGTACATCAATGACCTTCCTTTGGCTAGTCTGTTTGACACCATTTTGTTTGCCGATGACACATTCTTAGCCCTGTCAGACCACAAACTATCTAAACTACAAAACAGAATAAACATTGAACTGTGTAAAATTGATCTTAGGATGAAAAAAAACAAGCTTCAGCTGAACTATTCAAAAACTCATTATTTATTGTTTGACAAGCATCTCACTCGCTCATGTTCTACAAACTTTAATGTATTCTTAAATTGAATTAAAATAAAACGAATTAGATCGGTAAAATATTTAGGAATTTATTTCGACGAAAACCTGAACTGGTCTCGTCACATCCAACATCTATCATTACAACTAGCTCGATATTCTGGATTAATGTACAGAATTCGAACATTTTTAGATCGGAAGACTTTGTGTATGCTTTACGACTCGCTTGTTTACAGTCGTATTCAATATGAAATAGTCATATGGGGTACCGCTAACCAAATACTAATGCATGAACGTAACGTGAAATTAAATAATATAGTTCGTACCATAACTTATAGTAGCAAATATTGTCCAGCAACCTCTTTATATAAAACATTGAATTTTTTGAAATTAGACGACATTTATTGACTTGAACTAGCCAAATTCATGTATCAGCTTCATCATAAAAAATTTAAGACAGCACTCAAAGACTACTTCGTTGATATCACAAAATTCATAGCCATAATACTAGAACAAAACACAACCTAGTATATTTCAAAACTCGCGTTCAAACGTCATCAGGTAAAAAATCCCTGACGTACAGAGGAACTAAATTATGGGGAAAAATTGAACCTAAAATAAAAGATTATCGTGGATATCATTCAAAAAAAAAGATAAAACAAGCAGCAATTCAATACTACATATCACATTAACCCTCTTTTGATCCAGTTTCTGAAGATATAAAATTTATGCTGTTGTTTCATTGTGTATTTATTTTCTTGCCGTATACTTGTTGAATTGAATTTTGTCTGATTAATTTTTGTCGCATTAGTTGAACTCATTAGAGTGAACATGCAGTAATGTCAAGTTATTTACTAAATCATTTCTTCTACTTTGGCTAAATTCGGTGTTTTTTTTTTTTGTTTTTTTCGTTTTTTTTTCTTTTCTACTCTGTCAGGAAGCATCTTGGATTAAAAAACCTTTGGTTTCATCGATGCTTCCTGGCCTGAACAAGTGTACTGTAATTTGATTTCAATGTGTTGTTTTGCATGCGTTCTAATTGATCAGACGAATAAACTGTTTTCTATCTATCATGCAACTGGCATGCCAAAAACTGGTCATGCAATTAGATAGTTTCTGGGTAGTTAATCGGTAGGACACGCAACATTTTTTGGGTAGCAGAAAGAATTCTGTGTGAGATTCTAAAACATAGACCAATTACTTGTCCTTAAACCATGGTGTTCTCAAAAAAAAAAGTCATCGCCTGAAATCATTTACAGGTTTTATGCTTTATGTCCTAAAATTGTAGTGTTCTCTAAAAAAAAAATAAGTTTCTCGCTTAAAATCATCCTCAGATCCCGCTTTTCGTTCCAAATTCGTAGTGTTCTCTAAAAAAAAGATCTTTATTCGAATCGATCTCGTATTTCCCTATTCTCGTTCCAAAATTATGGTATTCTCTAAAAAAAAAAGGTCATCACTTGGCAGCGTGGTCGAGTGGTTAAAGCGCCGAGCTTATGATTAACATGGTCTCGGTTCAAAACCCACTCGCGCCATTCTGTTGTGTCCTTGGGAAAGACACTTTACGGCACTTTCCCCAGCTTGGTGGTCTCGGCAAGCAGCTCTAAATTACAGTCATATCTCTATTAAATTACAAGCGGACAGCAATATCTTGGCATCTCCAGAAGCAGGTCGGGGTAATTGCCTACCCTATGTATTAGCGCCTCCGTTGCTTTCCTGCGAGTCAGGAGGATAAATATAGAGATAAAATAATAAAAATAATAAAAAAATTTCCAATTAGTCGCAAACTTTATACTTTACGTTTTAAAATTGTAATGTTCTCTAAAAAAAAAAGGTCTTCACTTCCAATTAATCGCAAATTTCATACTTTTCGTTTTGAAATTCTAGTGTCCTCTAAAAAAAAAAGGTCTTCACCTCAAAGTATTGCCGGATTTTGCAATTTTTGTCCTGATTTTGTAGTGATTCCTGAAAAAAATAAAAAATTTTTTCGTCTCGGATCGGCCTCATATTTCTCTAATTTCATCCCAAACCAGTACCATTTCTCATTAAATAAAAAAATCTATACCTCATCGCGCAAAAGTTTGTCATGCAATCCCGAAAAATTTGGTCATGCAACGCATGACTTGCATGCCCTGACCGCACGCCACTGGTGTAAATCAATGAAAGATTTTAGGCTTTTCTGTAGTGTTATCAATAAATTTTTGCTGTGTAAGATCGACCCTGAAGAAATGAATGTTAAGCTTCTATATAACAAGCAAAAAAGCTTTTTTTTTCTTTAAATAGCAAGGACATTTTCAGTCACTATAAAAAGATCCTTTTCATGCATAAACTATTTTACTTGCAATAAATGGTCTTGGGATACTATTTTACTTGCAATAAATGGTCTTGGTATACTATTTTACTTGCAATATATGGTCTACTTTAACCTGAGTAAAAATTATTAGTTGGTATTAAATTAAAGAGGACCCTGAAAATACTTAGCTGGTATTAGATTGAAAAATTTAAATCAAGCCAAAATTATTATTATACATTTTTATATCATCATGATCGAGTTTATTTGTTCAGCTTTTTGTAAATGATCATTGTTTTATAACTATTACAAAAATTGGACAATAACATCATAGAACAAAAGAAAAAAAATCAAAGCTTAAGTAAACAAGTTTAGAAAAAAATAGCCTTTTTTTAAAAGCCATTTCCATTTTTTTATTTTGTCTCTGTATTTATCCTCCTGACTCGCAGAAGGGCGAGGGAGGCGCTATACATGGGACAAAAAATTACCCCGACCTGCTACCGGAAATGTCAAGATATTGCTGTTTGCTTGAAATATTTTATTTTGTTTTTTTAGTTTTATAGAAATATGACTGAAATTTAGAATTGCTTGCCAAGACAACCAAGCAGGGGAAAGTGCCGTAGAGTGTCTTTCCCAAGGACACAACAGAATCGCAAGTAGATTTTGAACCGAGACCAGTGGTGAAAGTAAGCCGGAACGGTCCGGAACGAGGTTCCGCTAAAAGATTTGTTGCCGGTACGGCGTACCGGTGAAACATTTGTTGGGTAAATAGTCTTGATGCCAAGTACCGCAATGCTTTGTTATTTACTGTTCTATTGCGCTATAGTAGAGCTTGGCCGATCAGAAATTGCTAGTTTTGATAGAAAAGCGGCGCGTACTAACTTTCTGCTAGATTTAGTGGAATGGGAAAGTCTGTGTGGTTCTCATATTGCTGACAAAATTGTGAATTGTTTGCTAAATAGTGGTTACACTATCGCCAATTGCTCCAAGAAGTATTCTTTTGATTTGGCAGTGGGACAAAGTCAGGAGTCGGAAAATTGACAAATTTCTTGATATAATAGGCCCATTGTAGCATTGTCTTAATCAATTTTGTTCCATGAAGTACAATTGAGAGAAGGAAAAAATCCAGTAATAAAGCAGGCTCAGTTAATTCGATCTGTAGCTGACAACGTAAAACAAAAGCTCTTCACTACGGCATCAAACAGAGCACAGCCTAGCGTTCATCAGCCTAGCCGAGACTTAGCGTTCATGCAATTCCAAAAGAGAACTAAAAAACCTTTTTTAGTCGAATGGATGTGTTTGATCAAGAAAAAATTGAACATGAAAATCCTCGTTTTGAAGAAAAAAAATGAAAAGTTTATGAGAAACCTTTCGTCTCGACACCAAGAAACTCATCTTGAATATAATGAATTTAAGGCAAGTGGGTGGAGAAGTATTCCTGATCAACTATATAAGTTGCTGGTGGCCGTTTATACTCTCTCACCAACTAACGTCGACACTGAGCAAGGATTCAGCGCCTTAAACAATATTATTACTGATATCAGAAATGCGATCACGACAAGCAATGCCGAGAAGCAGCTCTTTGGGTCCTCCGTGCGAAAAATAGAATCGAGAGCCATACGTAGGAACTTGGCTTGGAAAAGAAAGAAGAGCAGCTCACTCAACAAATGGCATGGCTCGTCAAAACTTAAAAAAGAATAACTACTATGAAAGTTTATGGAAAGTCTTTAAAAGTTCAGTGTTTGTTTTTGGTTATGTTGTTTATGCTAGGTTGAAAAAGTTTCGTTTATGTTTTTGGTAACAATAATGAGGCAAGATAGATTTTTCTTTTGATCAGCAAATTGTTTTACTTACCTCACTGTTCCGGCACCATTCCGGTAAGAAAATTATTCTACTTTCACCACTGACCGAGACCATGTTTATCACAATCACGGCGCTTTAACCACTCGATTCATTAGGCATATCAAATCATTTTCTTAATTAAATTGTCAAACTGACTAATGAAAGTCATTTAAAAATTAATTTAAATGAAAAAGGATTTTGATTCATGTTTTTATTGACAGTTGTAATAAAAAATGTATAATAATTTCGGCCTATTCGGGGGCGACAACAACAACAGAACAATTGACTTGGAATTGACTTGATTAGTCTTCATAAAAGTGACTCGAGTAGAAAAAAAAACTAAAACTTTATTTGTTGATCACGAGAAGAATCTTTTCACAACCCATGCAGGCAGTATTATAACTTTAATTTTCGGCGTCTTTTCTTCACGTTGGAGGCAAAAAAAAGCTGTTCAAATTTAAACGAAGACTAAAACAGGTGAATTACGAAAATACAATAAAAGTTTTCCTAGACTCGGACATGGACTCGACTCAACCCGAAAGCTGTTAAACTTGAACTGAACTCAATACATTCAAATGTTACGTTTGTAATAACTCAGACAGACACTTTTTAAGAATCATTTCAGAAGAAAAAAATGAATAGTCAAAACGAAGAAGAGATATTCACTAGGTTTGGTGTTGTGTCCCTCCAAAGGCTAGACACTTTTTGAGAAATAAGTCGAAATGACTTGCAGTCAACAAATTCGTATCTGCCATTTTTGATTACCTGAGATGCAATAGCATCAGCCGAAATGGGACAGTGACGAGGAGAGTGACGTGACCTACCAGCAAGGTTGTTCAATATACTCAATGCTTTTCGACTAGAGTGTGAAAAGTCAACGCTCCGAGCTGCTTCAGACCATCGACTTCCTTTTCTTGTCGAGTTAGTCGAGTTATGGCAAGTAAAGTTGTAACAGCTAAACTCGAGCCGTCTCCCTGAGGAGACTGCAGGAAAGTTCTATAGAGAGATTCACACTTCGCATTCCAACACGGAATGTACAGTAGTTGTTTCGATGACTGCGTGAGATGGTCTTTTTGGCTGTTTTCTTGATGATGTTACAAAAATCCTGGTAAGCCGCATCCACATCGAGTGAATCAGGCGACAACAAAGTCTTTGCGAATTTGTTTGTCAAAGCAATGTAGTGACTCCATTTGGCCTTGCGGAAGTTCCATCAATTAACAGGCATGCTTGACACTGCCAGAGCAAACCTTGTTGGCTTAATAAGCGAAGGTCGATGTTGTGAGTTGTAACTTGGAGAACTTTTTAGGAACACGTTTGTCCCATAAACGACTGCAAGGACCTACGCTAGCGAAAGCTATATCTGGATTACTGCCAGTGTACCAGCGGCTAGAGTAAAAGCTGGCGGCATCCTTGGAATTGTATTGAAGGGTAAGACTATTAATAATTGCCCAACCAGCCAAGCTGTAATAGTGCGTTTAATGGTAGATGATCGAATGGCACCAATCAAATTTGGTTATTGGTATACTTGTGACTTTGGAACCAAAAAATTTTGAATTTTTTTGTCTAGAAATAAAATCTGACTAATATTGCTCTCGGCTGATAACATATTGATAAGTTTTGACAACCACATAATTGATTAAATGGTTGTTGCTTTTCCAATTTCTTTGACTCTATTTAAGCTTGTGTGAATGGCTTAGAATTTCAGGGATAGAATAAAATACTCTGGGTTTAATTTTTAATTTATTCTGTCATCTTTCCACATAAATGCTATCAAAATCCAATATTCTCTAGCAAATAATGTAAATGCTACACAAATAAAAGCGACGACTTTTTTGGTTTTTCATTGAATTTGACTAGCGGAATTTGGAGGTTTTGGAGCTTATTTGGAAAATACCACGCTGCAATCAAAATGAAGACTTTTTCATTGGTCTTCAATTAAATTCGAGGTACAGAATTAAGTTCCTATGGAGTCTTATTTGAAAAAATCACGTTGTAATTCAAGTGTTGAGAATAAAAGAAAAAGTTTTTACATTTCTCAAGTCGAATTCCATGGAAGTCCAAAAAAAAATCTTCACTTTATTCATGAAGCAAAGTTATTTTGCAATTGATAAAACTGTTTAGGTGCAACTTTTAATTATTCATGGTTGCTGAAAAAATATTTGCGCAGTATACAGTTTTCTTAGAGGGAACACTGCTCATGTGGTCTTGAAAAAAATCAGTAGCGTAAAGCTACAACAAGTTTCTTATATCGAATTTCTTCTTTTTGTATTTTCACAAGTATTTCTGCTACAAGAAATGCAGATTCGAACTAGACAATATTTCTCAAGTTCAAGTTTTTGAGTTTAATCCCCAATTCGATTAAATTCAATAGCGACAAATTTTGGTCGCATTGGCATTGGACCTTTTTTGTTTATTAATTCAACTAATTGATTTCTCAAATAAAACAACACATTGGGTTTGAAAGCTAGAAAGGTAACTATCTATGTTTTATGATATCAGGTTATTCTGTAAATTAGGTTAAAGTATTTATTGTTTCGGATAAGGTTTTACAAGCAAGAGATGGGAAATGTAAACAAATTTTTTTGAGAAATCAATATTTGGAACGATATATGCTGTTATACATTAATATGCTGTTTGAGAGGACCAAGTGGTGCCACTAAACTTGCGTTAAGAAGATAAAAATTAATTGCTCTATCTCCAGAAAGTAAACAAAGGAAGTTTGCTATTGGTCCAACGCTAATAAATCTGAAAGTTTTCTGGGTTACTCTGAAAAAGATAAGAATTTTTTGCTAAGTTGGAAAAATTGTTTGTTTATTTTAGAGAGTCAACATCCTTGCCAGCTATATATTATGTGACAATAACTGTTTTACTAAAAGCAATCACCGAACAGTGTTTGACTTTACTAGGTTAATCAGTTTCTGACGACGTTCGTATAAAATAGGTCAAAGTCTTTCTTGTACAATTCTTTGCAACTAACGGCCAAACCTTGCTTTCAAAGAAAAAACCTTATAGCAAAATTTTAAAAAATGGCAGAAAAATTAAATGGAGTCTGGAATTTTAAAGAATCAAAGAATTTTGAAGAATATATGAAAGCCTTAGGTAAGCAATAATATTAAGCAAAGGTATAGGCAATTATGTACTTTAGCTATAGCAAATTGTACTGTTCAATGTTTTCTCACTAATAATATAGACCAGAGATTCTCAAAGGGGACCACGAGAAAAATCTTATTTTGGACTTCAATTTATTTTTGGGACAAAATTGATAAAATCAGAGACGGTTTTAAAGTGATGATCTTTTTTTTGGTTTTCACTTAAATTTTGGGAGAAAATTGAATAAATCAGAGACCGTTTCAAAGTAACGATCTTTTTTTTTTGGTCTTCACTTGACCTTCGAAACAATATTATAACCAGGGGGCCACGGGTGTTTAAGAGTCTCTGAAAGGGACCCACAGACCACCAAACTTTGAGAACCACTGATATAAATTTTGTCTAAAACTCACTAAATAGAATATATTTATCTTTTACTTCAATTTTTTATTTTGCCGAAGAGTATTTATTTTTTTTATTTTATCTCTATATTTATCCTCCTGACTCGCAGGAAAGTGACGGAGGCGCTAATCTAGAGGGTAAGCGATTACCCCGACCTGCTTCTGGAAATGCCAAGATATTGCTGTCCGCTTGTAATTAAAAAGAGATATGACTGAAATTTAGAACTGCTTGCCAAGACCACCAAGCAGGGGAAAGTGCCGTAAAGTGTCTTTCCCAAGGACACAACAGAATGGCGCGAGTGGGTTTTGAACCGAGACCATGTTGATCATAAGCACGGCGTTTTAACCACTCGCCCAAGCTGCCGTCCGTAGTAAAAAGCTCATTAAGTGCGAATTCACTTGGTCGAGCAATCTCGTTATCATGAGAAAACCAAAAAAATAGGTTTTTTATGTATTTTTTTTGTTTCCCTCCTTCTTCTTATAAAAGAATCATTACAATTTAGAATGCACATTTTTTGTTGGCCTAATTTTGAAAAATCCTTTTTTTACACCGCTGTAGATAGTTGTTATGCTTTATGATGACTTAGCCTGGTGGTCTTGGCAAGCAGTTCTAAATTAAAGTCATATCTCTATCAAAATTTCAAGCGGACAGCAATATCTTGGCATCTCCGGAAGCAGGTCGGAGAAATTGCTTGCCCCATGAATAGCGCCTCCTGCGCTTTCCTGCGAGTCAGGAGGATAAATATAGAGATAAAAATAAATATAAAATTTTGTTAATGGTATTTTTGGTCTTCACTTTGTACAAAACCAATTTTAATGCATTTTTTAGGGTGGACGTAGAGCGGCCGCTTTGTTCGCTTTGTAATAAAGCCAACTCTAATCACAATAACCTTTTCGAAATACATTAAATTATTGAATATAAAAAACAAATTATTAATTGTTGGATATGGCATTTATGGCATTTTGAGCACGGTACTAGATTTGATTTTCTAATTTTTTTTTCCTAAACATTGATAACACACGTGAAAAAATGATTTTAATTTCCTATTCAGAGTGTTCAAACAACTTGTGGGCCATTTTTTTGCAGCCCGCTGAACAATTGTTAATTTTCTAAATTTAGCCGATTAGGGGCAGTCCCAGTTTTTTATGACAACCCGAGCAAACGGTTTGATAAATTGCGCAAGGGTCTTTGACTAGCCTTTTAAAAAGTTCGTTTTCTTAGTCGCTATTTGACGTTCCATGTCCAATGAAGCAATTTTTAGCCTTCTATTTGGACAATTTTAAACCAGGAACGTGCCGTCAAAAGAGGCAAGTGAGGCAGTGCCTCACCCCTGGAAATCAATTAAAGCAGAAATAAAATATTGAAGTCATAGTCTTTGCAAAATAGATGCAACTTGCTATTAGTTGAAGAAAAATCATACAGTACTTGTAGTAGTTTAATTAGTTTTGCTCTTTAACCTTAATTTATGACCGTTTAATCGTTGTATTTTCAGCGCTTTAATCATTTTGTCAAGCGTCCTTGTCAACAAAATGGCTAAAGGCACGTTTCCACTACGAGCGAGGAAAAGAGCATTCTTTGTTTGTTTTATTGATTTTTTTTGCGCTCGCTTCAATCGAAGATCAATAAAAGAAACAAAAAATGCTCTTTTCCACGCTCATAGTGGAAACGGGCCGTAATGCACGCTAGTGAGGCAGTTTTGAGATTTGCCTCTCTTAAGATAAAAAAAGAAAATTAAAAATGAAACAATATAGCACTTGTTGCTCTTTTGTAAAAATATCTTGTGAAATGAAAGAGATTGGAGGCATTACCAATTGTGACGTTATAGAGAAAAAACTTTTTTTTAAAGGGCATTTTCATTACGAACGTGGAATGTAGCATTTTTTGTTTCTTTTATTGATCTTCCCGCGCTTAAAATTTAAGTGAGCGCTAAGCGAAGCAAAAAAACAAATTTATTTTAATTTTAGTAATGAAAGATAAATTAGTATCTTAGCCAGTGTTTCTCAAAGTGAACAACTTGGCTTCCTAAAAAGGAATTCGAACTCTCAAGAAAGAAAAAATCACTAGGAATTGGGAAGGAATTTGAAAATTTTTGTACGATGTAAGTTGACCTCAAAAAATCGGTACATCGATTGTATTCATAGCCGTACCAGCCCGGGGGCTGGGACAGTTTCCAAATTAAAAGAAACGTTTAAGATTTGAGGTAAAGACCTATTTTTTTAGAGGTCATTACTTTTTAGGGACGAAACTCGAGAAATCCGAGACAAATTCATAAAGAAGACTTTTTTGGTCTTTAGTTAAATTTGAACGTTAATTTTTCTGTGAACTTTCTGGGATAACCGGAATGCGGATCACAAAGTTCGATGAAGACAAAAAAAGTCTTCACTTTGATCATTGAGGTATTTTTTGGGGGGAAGGACTGATGGTACCTGAGTCGTGAAAGGGAGGAATGCGTAAAAAACTTTGAGAACCACTAATTTAAGCTAAGAAATTTTTCAACATTAGGGCTCGTTTCCACTACAAACGTGGAATGGAGCATTCTTTGTTTCTTTTATTGATCTTTCTGCGCTTAACATCTAAGCCAGCGCTAAAAAAATCAATAAAACAAACAAAGAATACTCCTTCTACGCTCGTACTGAAAACGAGCCCTGAAGCTTTCAGTATAATTTTGTATATATGTATAATTCAGTATTTGAACCTCAATTTTTGACAGCATTTTTATATTTATACGTACGGTAACATAC
This sequence comes from Diplosoma virens, assembly GCA_963680785.1. Lineage (NCBI taxonomy): Eukaryota > Metazoa > Chordata > Ascidiacea > Aplousobranchia > Didemnidae > Diplosoma > Diplosoma virens. The sequence continues at coordinate 14,123,372 of OY796880.1, forward strand.
ATTTCAAGCTAACATGTTAAAATTCTTTTAACATAAATCTATTACCTTTAAAACAAGCCGCTTAAAGATGAGAAGCACCAGACTCGAAGAACTGTTAAAGCTCGAACAAGAGCGAAACTCGAGTCTGGTGCTTCTCATCTTTAAGCGGCTTGTTTTAAATTAATTCTAAATCCTCATTATTCTTCAAATATAAAAATCTATTACCCTTTCCAGCAAATTCAAATTGACAATTTTACTTATTTTTTTTATTTTTATTTTAATCTCTATATTTATCCTCCTGACTCGCAGGAAAGCGACGGAGGCGCTATACATAGGGTAAGCAATTACCCCGACCTGCTTCCGGAGATGCCAAGATATTGCTGTCCGCTAGTAAGTTAGTAGAGATATTACTGCAATTTAGTACTGCTTGTCAAGATCACCAAGCAGGGGAAAGTGCCGTAAAGTGTTTTTCCCAAGGACACAACAGAATGGCATAAAAGTGGGTTTTGAACCTTGACCATGCTGATCATCAGTCCGGTGCTTTAACCACTCGACCACGCTGCCGACGAGTCAAGTTGCGATACATAAATTAATTAATGAAATTATTCAAAGTTCAATGGGCCAAATATTTAATAAAGAAATTATAACTAAAACTAATTAACTCATAACGAAAAATCGAATTCATAACGAAAAATCAAACTCATAACGAAAAATCGAACTCAAAGCGAAAAAAAAGATCTTATTTGAATGAGAAACTGATGAAGACCTTTATCGGTCGAAATCAATTTTTCGTTATGAGTTAGTTAGTTTTAGTTTTTAATTTCTTTATTAAACATTCGGGGCATTGAACTTTGACGTCTCTCTTAAAGAAAGTAAAAAAATTCAAGGGTAGTCAGTTTTACTTACACATTTTTAACAATGCAATATTTTGCCAACTTTAAAAATATAAAGCGTGTATGAAAATTAAAGCGCCGTAATTGTGATCAACATGGTCTCGGTTCAAAACGCACTGGCCCCATTCTATTGTGTCCTTGGAAAGACACTTTGCGGTACTTTCCTTGCTTGGTGGTCTTGGCAAGCAGTTCTAAATTTCAGTCATATCTCTATAAAACTAAAAAACCTAAATAAAAAATTTTAACCGGACAGCAATATCTTGGCATCTCCGGAAGCAGGTCGAGATAATTGCTTAACTTTATGTATAGCACCTCCAACACTTTCCTGAGAGTCAGTAGGATAAATGTAGAGATAAAATAAAAAAATGTTTTTTTAGCTCAGAAAGAATTAGCTAAATGTGAAGAGAATGCTTTAGATTGCTTTTTTTTAATTTAAGTAGAGCACTGTTTTGTTTATTAATTGAAGTTAGTACTGATATTAGGCTACTTTAAAAAATTAGTGCCTCACCAACTACGAGCTTCACGGCACGTCCCTATTTTAAACCGCTTGCTGCTTGCAAATTCAAACAATTGTAAAAGTGAGAGGATAGTAGGAGTGGATAACTGCAGGAGTGGATAACTTGGACCACCCTGTTTTGCTTCAATATGAACCACCCTGTCCTGCTTAAATACCACTTTATTCTGATGATGCTTCAACTGAGGCAAGGCGATGGTTTTAAATTTCTTTGACTGAAATGCGGTCGCTCGTAAATAAATGCTGGGGGTCGAAAGAACGATTACGAAAAACAAAGTTTTGAATCAAAGCGTGCACACTTGCTGTTGGGATCGCAATGTAAGACTGGCAGTAAGCAATTAAAAAACAAATTAAATTTTGCTATCAAACCAAATAAAAATAATGCTTTTATTTACAACAATAGAAAAAACGTAACGTTGTGCGATTACTTTTTTCTAGGTGTCGGTATAGCCAACAGAAAAATGGGAAACTTGGCTAAGCCCAAAGTTACCATCCAAATAAATGGAAATTCTTTTTATCTAAAAAGTGAAAGTACATTCCGTAACTTGGAGACAAAATGCACGATCGGAGAGGAGTGGGACGAGGAAACCCCGGATGGAAGAAAAACTAAAGTAAATAGTTTAAGCTAAACTTAAGACGCATTCAAATGGGTGTAGATCAAACATTTAATAGCACAGATTATGGTTTATGCTTTTGCCTTCTTTCCAAAAATGCAGTAGACTTCGGTTAATGCGGAATTTCGCTTATCTCGGAAAAGCTGAAAGGACAAAATTAATGATTTTCTATATACTGTAATTCTTAATACAAAAGCTTCGGGCTATCCGAATCTTTGCCTGATTTGGATGATTTTGTTTGTTAAATCGAATCCGGATTAACCGAAGTCTTCTGTATTAACTATCTTTTGCCTTCTATTAGCTCAGTGGTTCTCAATTTTTTTGCTAGCAAGTACCATCTAGAAATTTTTCTTTACATTACATACCACAAAGTTCATCAAAAAATTAATTATTTCAATTTTTTTTGTTTTTTTAATTTGCTAATTTTCGTCCCTAAAATTATATGTTCTCTAAAAAAAAAAGGTCTTCGCTGAAAATTTGGCATATCTAAAAAACACAATTTAATCCGAGTGTTAGATTTTTATAGAATCTAAAAACTATTCACGTACCACCAGTGGTGGATATTCAAAGTTAGGGGCCCGAGGCAAGGATTTCCAAAACTTGATGTTCTCTAAAAAGAAAAGGTCTTTAATCTCGCGTTTCCTTCTTTTTTCCCAAAATCATAGTAATCTCTAAAAAAAAAAGGTCTTCACTTCGGATCGATCTCCTATTTCCCACTTTTCGTCCCAACTTCGTAATGATCTCTAAAAAACCTTATACAGCAAAATAAGACTATATGTGGTATCTTCGAGGGGGGCCCGAGGCAACTGCCTCATTCGCCTCACCCAATATCCACCACTGCATACCACCTAAAAAGGTCTCACGTACGACTAGTGGTACGCGTACCACAGGTTGAGAACCACTGTATTAGCTTTTTTATGCAGTGCAATGCAGAGATCAACTCTACATTGACCATTTCCATGAAAAAACGTAACATTTTCAAATGCTGTTTTTTTTACTATATAATATGCTTGATAAAATATTATCGACATATCTTTTTTTATTCTCAAATCAGTCGCTTGAGGTGCTGAGATAATTTAGACTCGTGTCGACCCGCTTGCGCTTTCTAACTACCATAAAAAGAACGGTTGATGATTGAAAGTCAAAATTAGTACCATGTTTGGATCGCAATCACAAACGCCTTAAAGGATTTATTTTAATTCGAGTAAAGTTGAGCCAAATTTTGGTTTTTTGTTTTCAGAAAAGTAACTATTATGATGTAAACAAGCAGAAATTACCAAAAAGGCAGCGTACGATATAGCGTAAATTAAACTCATTTATAAAGGAGCGTATTAATCTGATTTGATTATGAAACTAATCAACTAAATAACGCTTCATTCAATGTGTAATCATCCAAACGTAAAACGACAAAACTGCCTGACATGAATTACAACTATTACTTTTTTTTGCAAATGTATTTTGTTGATTTATAAATTACAAATTTTTTCCGGTTTTTGTCTTTTTTACTTTCTCGGCAACTCATATTTTATCTATAGTTAAATGAACCGAACAATAATAATTTTCGATTATTGGTATTTTTAAATAAACAACAAGGCTGATAAACGGTTCTTTTTCAAATGAACTACTTTTAGGCACTATAATAATTTTTACCAGTTTATTTTGTTTGTAAATTGCAAAAAGAATTTTTAAAGTTTGCCTCAAGGTGTTAAAAAACCCAGTGGATCTGTTCAACCCTATTGGATGAAGGTTTTAGGGCGATTCTCGTGAAACGCATCTCAATTAAAATTTTTTTCAATAAGGGAGACAAGAATCAGTCCAAATTTATTAAAAACTTATTTATTTTAAATTTAAAATCGATTTCGATCAAAAGATCATCATCAGTTAACGATTCTATTAAGTCTGTAAAATTTTAAGAATAAAAATTAATAGAAAATTATTGAAAATTATTGATTAATGATTAAATTTAGTAAATGTCATAGAATAAAATAAAATGTACTCACTTAACAAAACAATTCTTTTCAAATAGTAAAGTAAAAACTTACTGTCAAAATTGTAAACTGCTAGTGCCAATTAAATTAAATGAATTATACAATAGTAAACATTAAGAAAAACAGCTGATTGCATATTAATAAAGGCGATTGTGACGTGAGAAAAGTCAAAAGTTGAAATACAAAATTTCGTAGTAATGTAAATCAAGACGGAAATAATATAGTAGTGAAATGAAGAGTGTAAGTGCAAGGTAGTGTAAGTGTAAGTAGAAAGTGTAAGTACAGTGTATTATTTAAAATTTTTTTTTTTTTTTTTAATAGCAATATAAAGAAAAAAAAAAAAGCCTGGAGAAAATATATAAAGGAAGAAAGAGAAAAATATAAAAATATAAAAGAAACGTACAATAAAAAGAGAAGAGAAGCATTCAACGTTGAATAGGAAGAAGAGTAGCTTGAATATTTATAGAGGCATCTAAGAGATGAATCCAGCGGGATTCACAAATGTCTAAAGAAGAGTTTGAAGGTTGTTTGTATGCTATACAGTTACTTTCTTACAACAACCTTCAAACTCTTCTTTAGACATTTGTGAATCCCACTGGATTCATCTCTTAGATGCCTCTATAAATATTCAAGCTACTCTTCTTCCTATTCAACGTTGAATGCTTCTCTTCTCTTTTTATTGTACGTTTCTTTTATATTTTTATATTTTTCTCTTTCTTCCTTTATATATTTTCTCCAGGCATTTTTTTTTTTTCTTTATATTGCTATTAAAAAAAAAAAAAAAAAAATTTTAAATAATACACTGTACTTACACTTTCTACTTACACTTACACTACCTTGCACTTACACTCTTCATTTCACTACTATATTATTTCCGTCTTGATTTACATTACTACGAAATTTTGTATTTCAACTTTTGACTCTTCTCACGTCACAATCGCCTTTATTAATATGCAATCAGCTGTTTTTCTTAATGTTTACTATTGTATAATTCATTTAATTTAATTGGCACTAGCAGTTTACAATTTTGACAGTAAGTTTTTACTTTACTATTTGAAAAGAATTGTTTTGTTAAGTGAGTACATTTTATTTTATTCTATGACATTTACTAAATTTAATCATTAATCAATAATTTTCAATAATTTTCTATTAATTTTTATTCTTAAAATTTTACAGACTTAATAGAATCGTTAACTGATGATGATCTTTTGATCGAAATCGATTTTAAATTTAAAATAAATAAGTTTTTAATAAATTTGGACTGATTCTTGTCTCCCTTATTGAAAAAAATTTTAAAATTTGCCTCTTAATTAACTTTTGTGAAAAAATATTCCTTCCTATAGAATAAATTTATAGTAAAAACATTAAAACAAAAAAGATTAGAAAATAACATTATTCACAATAAATAGGTCCATGCATAGCCATAGCAGCCGAAAAAAATTTGGGGGGCAATGCAGTTTGCCCCAATTTTATGACTTTTCCCCGAATCTTGATTTTTTAGTACTTTACGGATATGAAAAAAACTTTTTCCAAAATTAAGGTGAAGACCAAAAAATAAAAAAAAAATCTTTACCTTAATTCTTAAACTTTTTTCTGCATTCAATGTTCATTTTTGATTAAAAAAATTGCTTTGCCCAAATAATTTTTTGTCGCTGCCCTAAAATTCCTGATTTTGGCCCAAAATTTTCTATAGCTGCCCGAAAATTTCTGATTTTTTCCAAATTTTTAAGACATGGGGAAATTGCCCCTCTTCACCCCCAGCAGGTGTGGGTATGGGCCTACGTAACAAAAATGCTATAAATTACTAGTTTATGTTTAAACTGATTAAAGTATAAATATATATGTCACAATGCAGAGCGTACTTTCATGGGATGGAGACAAGTTGGTTCACACGCAAAAATGGGGTGGGAAAGAAACCACTATTACCAGATACATAAATGAGAACGGAGACCTGGCGATGGTAAAAAAATTAGAAATTTTTAATAAATGTCTTGAATTTTATGTAATTTTTTTGTATTCATTAAGTTTTACATAATAATTATTGATTTAATAAGCGCCGTTAATTTTATGTAATTAATTTTTGGAAGTTTTTAAAAAGTATCGTTAATTTTATGGAATTTTTAATAAATGATTTAAAAAATTCCAGTAGTCTATTAATGTTAATCTTTTCAAAAATAAACATAAAACTTTATTTTTATTATTTTTGTAGAAGCATATAGTTTTCTATAAATTTATAAAGATATCGAAAAGTGGCCTGTTTGGTAACGTTTTATTACGTTGAAGTTCGTGATTAAAAATCTTATTATGCTTACAAATAGACTGCGTAGTCCTAACTAAACGCAAGTTTTTTTTTATAGGACTGTGCCATGGGAGATGTTGTTTCCAAACGACTTTACAGCAAAGCATAAAAAGGATTTACATAAAAAGGCTCAACAAAGCTTAAAGAAACTTATTTCTGTGGAATATTTATATTTGAATTTTTTTTTTGTAAGGTTTTAAACGCTAGCTTTAAGTGTATTAAAATTCAAAATTATCTTTACTTGCCATTAAGTTCTCTTGAAGAATTTGTTTCGCGTCCGATCAATAACAACAGTTTGTGCGGAAATTCAGAATAGATTAACCACAATTGTAATTTTCTCAGCTTATTTTATTATTCGTGACTATTCGCGTTAAGAATCAAAGTGAAGGGTACGGCAAAAACACAAGTACGTTAATAACTGCAGGCTACGATTGCTGAGGCGTTTTCTTGAAAATGATAGCGAGGGGTCGAACTGAAAAATTTAAATGGAAATCAAATAAACAATCTTACAATACTGTTGTATATGTATATAACCTATTGTAAAAGCTAGAAAATAAAAAACACGTTGACAAAAAGTTAAAATTTATTATTAACAATTTAAACACATTCAACCACGCCACTCTAACCAACTGTTTGCAGGCAAATCTATCGTTTTGTATACCTTTTGGGGGTTTTCTATTAAGAATTTGAGATTTCTACTCTACCAACTATGGTAATGATTTATGATAAGGAGGAATTATGAATTATTTTGTTTTATCTACCTGTATTTCAGAAAACTGCAGATAGAACCACTTTCATGCAATCTTCGGAGATGGGAAGTACCGTGTACCAACGTACCGCGGTACTTTTTTAGTCCCGTTACCGGTACTGGGTACCAAAGTACCAGTACCGCGGTACTTTTTTTAAAAAGTGTTTGATTCTTACGCTTCCTTTTACCTTCGTGAGCGAAGCCAATAATTGCGAACTCCGCATCATTATCATGCAGCATTGCAGCTGCTTCGAGAACAATGATTCCACTGCATAATTCTAGGGTCATTGGAAACTCATTGCAAGTATTGCGACATGTTTTTGTTTTTCGCATCGATTGCAGCTTTAAAGAAGTTTTTTGATTTACAGTAGTACGTATCATCACAGATTTAAGTGTTTACCGGTACTTTTACCGTCTTTCCGGTACTAATTACTAGTTAGTTTGAAATAGGGTCAAGTTTAGGAGCGTTTTACGCATTTTATAGCCAGTAGCCATTTTAGTACTTTTCGTACAGGTTTAGCTTACTCAAGCTAGTAGGTTAGTCTGAATTGACTAAATCTGCCGTCGCTAATAAGTTACTGGTAAGTGGTAGGCTTAATAATTAATACCAGGAATGAGAAGCCGGAGCGCAGAGCGTCGGAGCTTAGGCGGGAGCCGGACCTACTTTTGAAATATTAGAGGAGCCAGAGCTGGAGCCGAAATAATTAAAGAAGCCAGAGCCGAAGCTAGAGCTGGTGTAAATCACAACAGCTTCAGCCCCATTTCAATGTCATCGAAAATAATGATTACGTGATTGCAGAACTTGCATTCACAGTTTCGGTTACCCTTGATGTTTAACAAAGACAAAAATGATGAAAACTCTTTTGTTTATCCATGCATGATGAAGAAAGTTAGAGCGGAAATCATCGGTTTGGTTGAAGATTTACTTGAAGCTCAGAAAGCAGTTCCATCTGATACAAGTAGTGATGTAGACGTGCATGAAAAACCCAATAAACTGTTTGGTTTTTTGTTTATACCTGATAAACTCGTACCCAAAGAGCAGCAAAAATTGTTGAAGCGTAAATTGATCAGTGCTCTCAGACAGACATGGGTAATTCTAATCAGTAATTGTAATCGATTACAGTTCAAGACTATTCCGGGACTGTTTTTGTTTGTTAAATAAAATTCTTCATTGCCAATTGAAATCCAATGTATGACAGAGAAGTTTTAGTCACCAGCTACTACTAAATTGGATCATTAAAAAGTACTGAGTACCGGTAATTGGTACTTTTTATACTGAGCTATCATATTAAGCCATCATTCATTCGAAAATTTTTTACTGGGTCTTCTTCTTCTTCTTCTCCTTTCGGCCTTTCCCCTCAGTCACGGGTGGCCACAGCGTATCATCATTCTCCAAACCTTTCTCTCTTCAACATCCGTCTCCTTTGCACCAACTTCCCCCCTATTTTCTTCTCTCTTTGGTCTCCCTCTTCTCCTCTTTCCCGGTAACTCCATTTCCATCATCTTTCTTCCTACATACTCTTGGTCTCTCCTCATGACATTTCCATACCACCTCAGCCTGCCCTCCCTCGTTTTCATTCCTAACCGTTCTACCCTAACGGTACTCCTGATGTGCTCGTTTCTAATCTTGTCTTTTCTTGTCACTCCCATAGCAAACCTCAACACTTTCATCTCTGCATCTTTCATCTCTTCTACTTGTTTCTTTGTGACTGCCACCGTCTTAAGTCCATACATCATTGCTGGTCTTACCACTGAACTGTACACTTTTCCTTTTACTCTATAGTTGGTAACCTCCTGCTGCAGATTACTCCCGATACTTTTCTCCATCCTTTCCATCCTGCCTGGTACTTTCTTCTTTACCTCCCTCTCACAACCACCACTTTCTTGCACCGTTGATCCCAAATACTTAAATTCCTTTACTCTTGGCACTTTTGTATCCTCCATCTTCACTTTCCTCCATTTATGCAAAGATATTCGGTCTTTGACTACTTACTTTCATCCCTCTTCTTTCCAATGCATGCTTCCAGGATTCTAATCTCCGCTCCACTTCTTCCCTGGTCTCTTCTCAAATCACCATATCATCAGCAGACAGCATTGTCCATGGTGGTTCTCTCCTTACTTCATCCGTTAGCCTGTCCATTATTACTGCAAAAAGGAATGGACTTAATGCTTATCCCTGGTGCAGTCCAACCTTAACCTTGAAACTTTCTGTAGTTCCTACTGCACACCTCACCACTGTTTCGCTTCCCACATACATATCCTGTACTAGTCGCACATACTTTTCCACTATTCCGGATTTTCTCATACAGTACCACAACTCTTCCCGTGGAACCCTGTCGTAAGCTTTCTCCAGGTCCACGAATACACAATGTAGCTCTCTTTGTACTTTTCCATGAACATTCTTAGAGCAGACATGGCATCGGTGGTTCCCTTTCCTAGCATAAATCCATATTGCTGTTTGCTGATCTCCACTTTATCTCTTAACCTGGCTTCAATAATTCTTTTCCATACCTTTGTAGCGACCCCGCTACTTTAGTGGGTGATTGCCTTTAACGCGCTACGCGTAGGTGATTATTTTTAATCGCACATTTTTTAACGTGAACAAAGAAACCAATAAAAAAGAGAGATGAGACAGAATAAAGTTCAAATGTGTTTTTATTTTATATGTAGCAGGCTTGCAACAAATTAGCGAAACCAAGCAAATATACAGATATATAACAAGTTAGCCGCTACACCTTCATTGTGTGGCTCATTAGCTTTATTCTTCTGTAGTTTCCACAACACTGTGCGTCCCCTTTGTTTTTATTGATTGGGATAAGCACACTCCTTTTCCATTGTTCTGGCATCCGTTCACCCATTAATAGTATGTTGAACAGTCTGGTCAAAAACTCTATCCCCATCTTTCCCATGCACTTCCAAACTTTTACCGGAAACTCATCTGGCCCAACTGCTTTACCTTTCATCCTGCTTAGTACGTTTTTTTACTTCTTCTCTGCTGACACAATTTACCTCTTCATTAAGCACTTGTACTTCCTCTGTCCTAGGGTCTCTGTTATTTTCCTCGTTCATCAGTTTCTCAAAGTACTCCTTTCATCTCTTTAACACTGCCTCCGAATTTACCATCACATTACCATTTTCATCCTTTATAACTCTCACGTGCAGTACATCTTTCCCTGCTCTGTCTCTCTGCATAGCCAATCTGTACAACTCCTTTTCACCCTTTTTTGTTTCCAATCTAGCATACAAAATCGTCATAGGCATGTCCCTTTGCTATTGCAACTGCCTTATCTGCCCTTACTCTTCTTTTGTTTGTGGATCTTTTTAGTATTTTCATTTCTTATTTTATCCCATGCTTTCTTTGCCTCTTTCTTTTCTTTTATGCTCTCCTGAACTTCCTCATTCCACCACCAAGTCTCCCTGTCTCCTTTTCGTTTCCCAAATGTCACTCCCAGTACAGTTTCAGCTGTTTTTCTTAGCATTTCCGCTGTTTTGTCCCACTCATCAGGTAATCTATCCTTGCCTCCCAGAATCCTGGTCACCTCTTGTCTAAACGCTTTTTGATAGCTTGTCTCCTTCAGTTTCCACCATCGTATCTTTGGCTTTACTTTCTTTCTCTGCTTTTTTCTTTTTCACCATAAGAACCATTTTGCATACCACCATACGGTGCTGCTTTGCGACACACTCATTCAATATTACCTTACAATCGTACATTTCCTTCAAGTTCCTCCTTCTGCATATCATAATCTACTTGGGTAATTTTTCCTCCACTCTTCTACGTCACTCTGTGTTCATCTTTCTTCTTGAAATAAGTATTGACAATCGCCAAATCCATCCTTTTCCCAAAATTAACAACCATTGATCCTTCCTTATTTCTTGTTCCAGCACCGTACCTCCCCATTATTTCCTCATTTCCTATGTTTCCTTCGCCCACATGTCCATTAAGATCTGCACCAAGAACTATTCTCTCTTCTTTTGATATACTTTCTATCAACCCATCCAGGTCTTCCCAAAAATTATTTTTCTCCTCTATGCTGTTGTTAACCTGTGGAGCATATGCGCTTACTATATTTAGGATTGACCCTTTTACCTCCAGCTTCATGGCCATTAGTCTGTCTGACACCCTCTTCACTTCCAGGACACTTTTAGCCAATTCCTCCCTCACCACTATCCCTATCCCATTTTTTCTTCCATCAGCTCCGTTGTAGAATATTTTGCATCCACCTCCAATGTTCCTCGCTTCACTCCCTTTCCACTTTGTTTCCTGTATTCACAATATGTCTACATTCCTTCGCTCCATCATATCTGCCAGCTCTCTTCTTCCAGTCATCGTTTCAATATTTAAAGTACCCACTCTTATGAGTGAGCGTCTTCCTTTCCACGCTTCTCGCTGCTTCTTCACTCACCTTCCTCCTCTCTTTCTGCTCTTATTTTTACTATGTTTAGCAGTAGCATAATTTCCACTGGTGCCCTGCTGTGCGACACCTGAGAAGGTCGTTGGTAACCCGGGCCGCGACCGATCCGGTATGAATTGATAATGATTACGCATTTGTCTGTTTTGGCAAAAAAAGTTTTACGCCGGATGCCCTTCCTGCCGCAACCCTCCCCATTTATCCGGGCTTGGGACCGGCATCAAAAGACAAAGAAATGTGCCTCCGATGGCTGAGCTATTTTCAGTAAAAAGTTTTCGAATGAATGATATTAAGCCGTCATTCATTCGAAAATTTTTTACTGGGTGAATTTTAAAAAAGCAGCTGTATCTAAATTATATTCGTATTTATGTTTTATTTTTATGAATGTTTTTCAGTTTATTTATTTATTTATTTATTATTCTGACTGACAAAAAAAGGTCGGGAGCGATATGCCCAGGGCAACCTAGGTGGATTGCACGCTACTACGTGGATACCACGTAGATTCCATGTGATACATACTTGTTTTTATAAATTAAGAGGTATTTTTAATTTATTTTACTTTTATCAAAGGTGAACTGGAGACACAAAGCTTCGAGACCAAGACAAGACGAGACTTTGGGGTAGCGAGACCGAGACGAGACGATACTTTGGAGTATCGAGACCAAGACGAGACACGAGACTTTACATAAATTGCTTTAGTTTAAGTAGGCAACCATATTTCCGAAGTGGTGAATCGGCACGTTCGTTAAAAGAAAAAAACTCGTTCTTAAAAAGTAATTATCTTAAAAAAAGGCCTTCACTATGATTTTGGGACAAAAATCGAAAAATTTGAAGTCAGAATCAAAGTGAAGACCTTTTTTTTAGAGAACACTATGAATTTGGGACGAAAATGGAAAAGTTGGAGACAAAATCATAGTGAAGACCTTATCTTGTGTGTTTGCCCTAAATTTTATATAAATTTTTTTCTCCTATCCGTAAAGTTCTAGAAAATCAAGGTTTGGGCAAATGTCACAAAATTTGGGCAAAACTCCATTGCCCCCAATTCTTTTTTGCATGGTACAACTATGCCCAAATCGCTGCAATATCTCGAGTTGGACTCGAGACGCAGAGTTAAGGCCGAGACTTCAAAAAACGTGTTCAAGACATCCACCTTTGATTTTTATTTTATTTTATTTCTATATAGTATATCCTCTTGACTTACAGGAAAACGAAGGAGGCGCCAATACATAGGGAAAACAGTTACCCCGACTTGCTTCTGGAGATGCTAAGATATTGATGTCCGCTCGAAATTTTTTATTTTGTTTTTTAATTTTATAGAGATATGACTGAAATTTAATACTGCTTGCCAAGACAGCTAAGCAGGGGAAGTGCCATTTAAGTGTATTTTGCAAGGACAAAACAGAATGGCGCGAGTAAGTTTTGAACCAACACCGTATCGATTAATCGGGGTGCTCTAATCGCTTGACTATACTGCCGAAATATTGCTGTCCGACAGAAAATTTTTTTTTTAGTTTTTATATAAGAACTGTAGGCCTCCATAAGAACTGCTTACTAGCAAAGCAAAAGAGTGTATGTGGCATAAAGTATTTTCTTCTAAGATTACAACAGAACGAGGAGTAGTTGTTGTATATTCAGGAAAAACACTTTATTGTCTACGGCAGTGATGGCCTTAAAAAAAGGGGTCCCGGTGCAAGAAAAATAGGGTGGCCACTTTTTAGTGTTCCAAAACAAAGTGATCTCTAAAAAAAGGTCCTTATTTTAGGGAGCGTCATTATTTAGTGTTCCAAAGTAAAGTACACTTTAAGGACGCCACCGTCATGCTGCCAATAGAGAAATATCGTGCTTTGGAGCCATCTTTTGACTTTTTTTAGGCGGGGCGCCTGGTGCCCCGCACCACTCGCACCCTGCTAAAGCCATCACTGGCCTACGGTGCTGATTATATTTTGCTAATAGACCTACTAGGTATTATCTTGAATTTTCGGTGTGAATATCACCAAGATCCTTATGTAATTTGGTTTTTCAGGGTCAGTGTTTTTCACACTAAATTGGACAATGTTTTCAGGGTCCTTATTAAAAATTAACTTTGGGCTATACCTTTGTGAAAATTTGTTGCATTTTCGATTGACTTGCGCTACAAACCACCCAAATTTTCTGGAAACTCGCTTTTCAGGTAGTTTTTAGTTTTCTAAAAATCTTTCCTTTTTGAAGAACATAGATTTTGAATTTTGGGGTCTTTTCAAGACCCGATATCGCTTCTCGGCTCTCAAGAGCTAAGATCAAGTGTAGTATCTGTTCTTCTCAGTTTAATACCAGGAACGCCCAGCATCGCTGGGCTCTATGTATTAATTGTATGTTTGAACAGGAGGTGACGACTCAAAGCTTGCTTTGTCGCACTCGTGTGTTGTCTTGGTATTGCAGTAGGCTACTTCCAGGTTCAGCCCACGCTCGCTCTGAGAAGTATCTATTTATGCATTCGAATAAGGAAACTAGAGCTAGGGATTGAAGTGAAAAAGAAAACCACAAGAATTGAGCGATTGCCAACGAAACAGCTGTCAACTAGCAGCGACGCCAATTCATACTTACCTGAGAGGATCTATAGTCTATAGTCTATAGGCTAGTCTATAGTCTGATAATGGTCTTGTTCAAAACCCACTTGCGCCATTCTGTTGTGTTTCTGGGAAAGACACTTCATGGTACTTTCCCTGCTTGGTGGTCTTGGCGAGCAGTTCTAAATTATAGTCATACCTCTATTAAATTACAAGCGGACAGCAATATTTCGGCATCTTCGGAACCGGGTGGGGTAATTGCCTACCCTATGTATTAGCGCATCGGTGAGTTAATAAATAAAATAATATACCGTGATCACGTAGGCGGTGGGCCCAGGGCGAGACCTGGCCATTGCACTTCTGCCTGGTTGGCCCCTGAGATTATCCCAAACGTGGATAACTCGGTCGTATAATTTTTGTTAGTGGAGACTGCGTTCAAGCTATCCCCGAATGTCGAATCAATCACAAGCAAGCAGTGGCGTACGCAGAAATTTGTGAAGGGGGGTTTGGAACCGAAAAAACGATTCCTCTAAGTGGTCCTGGTAATGGGCAAAAATTTCAAAAATTAGGCCTACATTCAAAAACAAAGTGTTATGCTTTTAAGAACATCTTGCAGTAGCATAAATTTCTTTTTACCAAACCGTAAAACTAACTATTGAAAAGGCATGTGCGAGTACGCAAATTTAATTCAAATATAACAAAAAACTTTCCAAACTAAAAGCAACATAAGCAACTCGTATAAATGATGAGGACAAAAGGTGAAAAATTAAATAAACAAAAAAATAACCTTACTTAACAAATATTTAAAGTTTTTTTACAGGCTTATATTCAAACGCCTGTTTTTTTCACTTAATCTGTCAATTACGTCATCAGGGCAAGGCGTGTAGTTCCTATAAATGTTTAACAACGCAAGTCTATTCATTCGAGTGGTGCCAGTTGTGTTTCGTAAGCACGTTTTTAGTCTGCGCAATGTGGAAAACGATCGTTCACTAGTGCATGTTGTCACTGGAAGAGTTAACAAAATGGTCATTAATGTAAATATGTTTGGAAAAGCATCGGAACTGCATTCCTTGATGCTGCTCAACGCATCAGTTGGTCTTTCTGCTGCGTTCAACCGAGAAAGTTTCCTGTACCATAATATCAGTTCAGGTACTAGTTCTTCCGAGGATTTCGTTAAATCATTTTCGTAAAATCTTTCCAAAACTTGAATACTTTTAATTTGTTGAGGAGTTGGTCCAATGGTTGGAACTCAAACTCAAACTCATCAGGAATTAAACACTGAAATCCACCAATAATCGATTTGTTGGCAGTAAATCTTGCTTCGAGAGTGACAATAAAGTTATCAAAAAATGGAATAAAAATTCCTACTCTAAAATATTCTTCATCTGTTTCAGCAGCAATGTTGCATCGATTGGTCTGTCTTGAAGTAAGGCGTGGTGTTTTTAAAATAAAATTTTGGGTTTTGGCCGTTTCTTGCGCAGAAATATAGAGCTGGTGAAATTCATCTTCGGCTTTTTCTCTAAGACACTTCAATTCATTTGCAATATCATGTGCAATGTTGACGGCCTCAAGAAGGTTTATCGACTTTTTTTGCATAACTTTGCACAAAACAACACTGTATCCAAAAAAGTTTTTTAAAACTAAGAAAGCAATGCAAAATTCACTTTGCCTAATTGTCGATAGCAACTGTAGAGCTCGTGATGTAGTTTCTCTGTCTGGCCATGTTGAAATTTCTTGCAGAGCTTCTACAACAGCAAATTGTAAATTTGAAAAGACACTGACACTCTCGTGTCGATCGACCCATCTGGTGGCACAAATTTGAACAAGTTTTTGAGCTTTTGTTGTTGACGAAATCGTGTTGATAGATTTGCGTAAAATGTTTTGACGTTTTGGAGCATTGAAAAAATTGTAAACTGAAGCTATTGTTTCCATGCAGTTACGAACCGGGGAGAGATCGCATGAATTAGAGACAGCCAAATTAAGACTATGGGCTGCACAGTGAACGTAAAGAGCTGTAGGAATAATTTCCCTGATATAGGCTTGGGCACCATTCAATCTTCCACTCATAGCTGTGGCCCCATCGTATCCTTGACCGCGCATTTTTGAAACATCAATACCAATGTCCGATAAATTGTTCAAAATTGTTGAAGCCAAATTCTTGCATGATAGATCTGTTACGGGTACAAACTGGAGAAAAGATTCTTCAATAGCGAAGTCATCACTTACGTACCGAGCACAAAGAGTAAATTGTTCCTGACATGATATATCGGTTGTTTCGTCAGCCAATACAGAAAAAAATCTGGACCTGTTAATGGAATCGACCAATCGCTTAAGTATCAAGTCATTGCAAATACTTATAATTTCGTTTTGCATTCTTGGGCTGATATACTGAGAGTTGCGTCCGGCAGAAAGAAAATCATTCTTGAAAACTTGATCATGTTTCATTCTGTATCGAAGTAAAGCACGCAAATTTCCGTCATTATTATTATCTTCTAGATTTTTTTCTGATTCGAAAGTGAGTGGACCACTATCCCGATGTCCTCTTAAAGGAATACCCCGTCGACCACAGAGTATAATTGTTTCTATAATTGGTGTGATTTTTCTTCGGTTTTCTAAAATTGTTTGCTTCTGTTGCTGATTAAGTTGAATTTCGATGCTATCTTGTTTTCCTGATATGATTGACATAACGGCCTCTGCTGCCACCACACTATCGCGGTGATATTTTGTGCTCTCGTGGTCTGCAAAGCGTTCAAGCGCATTTTTCCACTTTTGAAACTTTACCGCGCACAAAGTTCCTAGAGGTTGGTTTCCAACTCCACTGCCTGCTTTACTTCCAAATAAAACGCAGTGTTTGCAAAAGGCTCCATTTTCTAAATATGAGTACGCTAACCACTTGAAGCGAATAAACCAGCGGTGCTGAAACCGTAAATTTCGGTGATTGGTTGCGGTAATTGGAAAATTAAAAGACTGATCCGGAATCCATATATTTTTTAGCATTCGAAGTCTTTCTGCTTGAGTATAAGTTTTTCCTATACAAAGTGAAATGTCATTTGACGGTTGTAAAACTAAATCTTTTGTTGCTTTTTCTGCGTCTGTAGTCTCACCAGGTTCTTCTAACTTATTACATTCTGTGGATTATTTTTGCTACATGCCAAATCATCAACGGGAATACTTTTTTTAACATTTTCGCAGTCGTTATTACGAATTTTTTTAAAATTAAAGTCTAACAAAGTTTTTCTCCTTTTTTGTTGAGGAAACATGACTAAATGATTAAATAAATTCTTTTAAGATTAAAAGATTATGCAATCTGAAATCTCTTTTAAATTAATTCTTGTTAGAGTAATCGTATATTATCAATACGAATGGCAGGATAAAAAAATTTGTAGCAGTGCAAAAAATATTAACTGATAATTTTGAAAGCAATAATGTTAATTGTTAACTATCAAAGAATTAGAGCAATAACAATAACGTCATCCTTTGCAAAACGCCATAAGCGTAAAATTTTTGATTATTTTCCATTTATTTTTAAATACCATTTTCTGCATTTAATAACAAAGTTAGAATTCAGGAAATCAAATAATTACAAACTTAATTTTGGAAAGGACGTAATTTAAAAAATTTTATGACAAATTTTTACCATTTCAAATTTTAACAAGTTTAACATTTTTGGCTCATTCTTGTAAAACTGCCCAAAATTTTCGATTAGTTTTACATTTTAAAACAGACAATACCAAAAAAATAAAAATGCTTTAAATATCAAGTTTTCTCGAGTTAAGCTTGCTGTTACAATTCAATTAATTCAGCTCAAAACGAACTCAATTTTAATAATGATTACGATCACAAAGCAGATACCAGGTAGGCTACTACTACCAAAGTATAAAGACAACTCATATTTTGCTACATATTCATTTCTATTTGAAGAAGATACCCGTGACGATCATACTTTCGCGAAACATACTCTTACAGTTGGGATTTTAATAAATTAGATGGTAATTAATTGCATGATAGTTTGATTTAGAAATATTAAACTCTAACTGCCTTATCGAACAAACTGTATTGCAACTGCTATAAACGCTATCTAGCTGCACATTAAAATAATTTTAGTAAAAACGAAGAACCATTTTTATAAAATTTCCTTATTTAGTTATGGTGTACAATTATTACTTTATAAAGTTTTATGAGCCTTCGTCTCATAGAAAAAAACTTTTTACAATGGTGACTTGATCAGTTAAACTATTTTATATTATATTTTACAATTCATATTTAAATTTTTTTATCACGTTTATCAGAGTTCAATCAATCAATCTTTCAAATCCTCCTTAGGTGCTTAAAACTTGTTTTATTTTTCATATCAATGTACAGCTGAGTAAGCAGGCTTGTATCTCATGGGGAAGCATTGTAATAAAACAATAGACATCAAAAGCAAAGCATAAAATGCTTAACTTTCAATATTTTACAATTTTGAAAGTTTTCTTCACAAGTGGCAGCTGTACATTAGCTAACTTGACGCAATTTAGGCGATAACAAAAATTGATGCGCAAGCAGTAATTAAGTTTAAAAAGTGCAGTAAACAATAGAAACTAAAATCATATTATGGAAGCCTACTTATTACCATGTATATATGCCTGAACATCATTCTTCAAGGGGGGGTTTGAACCCTGAAACCCCCCCCTTGCGTACGCTTATGCAAGCAAGCAAAGCAAGGCCAGCCAGAAAGGGTATGTCTAATTTGAAGAAAAGCTGTCTGAGAGTTAGTTTTAGGGAGATACAAGGTTAGTTTTTGAGAGAAAATAGTTGGTTCAAAAGAAACTAAGTTCTTCTTGAGCATCTTGACAAATTTTTAAAAATTTCAAAAATTTTTGGACCCACTTTGGGCCCGCAAGAACAATTTGTGCGACGTTTTTTCTCTTTTTATCTCTTAGAGCATCTAGTTTTGTTTCTTTTTACTCTCACTCCAATCGGTTTTTCTTTAATTAGGCACGACCGCCAGAAAGCAGCAGCAGTACGAAGCCTTGTCGCCGCTCAGCGGCCAAAACCCGAACAGAAGCGACAATAATCCAACAAGCTTGAAGTTATTCGCTTAGGATAAACTTTGACGACCAAAATTTCGAAGACATTCTATTTCAATAAGGTAAGTTAAAGTCTTTATCAGACATTTTTTCCTTTGCGTTTTTTTTACTCTGTGTACTTATTTCATTGTAATGTGCTATATCATACCAGTACTAGGTTTTTCTTCTCGTTGCTGTGCACGCAACTCAAATTACATTTTTTAAATTGATCTTTCAAAAACAAAATAAATGAATCACCGACTGCAAATTGCCTTTGTAAAGTAATGTGTCCGTATTTTCTTTGGTGTATTTCATATTTTTTCTACCGGTTTTTTAAAATCCAATAATCTTATCCTGTTTTGTATATGTCATATACCGTGTATAGTTAATAGCATTTTGTGTATTTTATGATAAAAGGTTTAAAAAAAAAAATAATGTGTATTTGAATAAGGTAAGTTAAAGTCTTGTCAGATAGAAAGTTCGTATTTACCGCTCAATATTTTCGGTAAATTTATAGATAAGGTCCAGCACTAATTAAGGCCATTTTTTGAGACTAATTTACCATTTTTTTGCATGCTGAGAACAATTTTGGCACTTCGTAAATCATTTTTTAGGAGTGTTTCAGAGGGGAGACCTCCTGAACCCCCACCCCAAATTTTAGAAAAACCTAAAAATCACTTTTATTGTTTTTTGGACACCCACTCTATCCCTCTGAACAGCCAAATTTGGTTCAAAATGTGACCTTTTTTGTGTTTTCTCCAAACAAGTAAAGTTCTGTTGATTTTGACAATATTTTTGTTCATAAAACTAACCTAGATCCCCCTGTGTTTTCTATCACTTCTTGATCCCTCTGAACAGCCAAATTTGGTTCAAAATGCAACCTTTTTCGTGTTTTCTCCAAACAAGTAAAGTTTCGTTGATTTCGACAATATTTTTGTTTATAAAACTAACCCAGATCCCCTGCGTTTTCTATCACTTCTTGAGGATCCTTTTTCTCTTGGTTTCCTCTTTATTCTATCCTGGTGCTGAAAAAGGGATGATTATTAATTTGCAACAAATTTAAGTATCACCATGTTATTCAGCAAGCAAAATTACAAATAGAAAGTCAAGGTTTGAAGCATAAAGTTGTGCTGGACCTTATCTATAAAAATACTGTATTTTTAGTCAGACAGAAAGTTCTAGAGTAGTCAGTAAGACAGTGTTTTAGATTTTCACACACTGGACTTATTTTTCAGACTACTCCAAGCCTAGTTTATATTTGCCATTTTCAAATCAACAAGAGATGGAAATAAGGACTTCCAAGATCTTTATTTCTGGATATATCCTCCAACCTTCCAGTGGATTTTTTTTTATTACAAAGTAGTCAAGAAAAAAATACTGATTTGCTTTACTCGCTTTGCTCACTTCTTTTCCATTAACTTATATAACATGACTACAAAGAAAAATTCCCTCCTTTTTAAAATTAAACTTGGCAACCAAAAATTTGATTACAATATAAATAATTTTATAGACTTATTATTATTCAAAACTTATTCAAACCATACTGAAATGAAATTTATGGTATAGCAACTCACAAAATTTTTCAATTAAAAATCTACAATGTAACTTTTGAGGAAACAACCCCCAAAAAAACATTAGAAAACCTATACAACACCTTTTGTGAACCCCAAGAATTGTCAAGTAAAGACAAAATTGACTTTACTCTCCAAATTAACCAACCTGCTGGCTTCTGACAACTAGTTACCCTTTACCCAATGCCTTTTGACATTTCTATAAAATTAATAAAAGAAATCAGTAAATCCTGGGGTACTCTAAAACATTTCGAATTTTGCAAACATAAAAAGTGCCCAATGATTTACAGTTCTTATACCTGTATTTATTCATAGAAAATTTTAGAAGTACCTGATTCAATAACCTTCAAAAATACACTTATTGCAGTAAATTTTGAAGGAGAAACCTTGAAAAAGCACTGCAATTATTGCAAAGAAACAAACCACATATTGAAGAATGCCCCAAAAAACTAGAAAACAAACAAAACCAGACAACCAAGAATACTAATATTCTGACTCAAACAAAACTAACATATGCAAAAAAAGTAACATTCACCCCCAAATCTTGTCAACCAGAATTCTTACATCCTTTAACAAAATTTAAAATAAACAAGAAAACTATTGAAAAGAATAATGTAAATTTTCCTCCCCTAAAACTAAGTAAACTGATATAGAACACCAAAAAACTCAATTTATTGTTACAAATACTTTACCTTTAAACATGAATGAAGAAGACATCATTAAATCTTTTGACAATGTTGAACCTGCAAAGACCCCACAAAAAAAGTCAAAGAAAATAATGTACAAGATGATCCATCATGCTCCGTAAACCTTCAAGAAAACCAAAACAAAAGCTTTCTCCACTCAACCAAAAAACAAAAACAACAATCAATTTGAAAACCAGGAAAAAAAAGCAACTTCCAAGCAAAGGAAAAATAGCATATATTTTTTTATTAACAGCCTGTATTTAAATGCCTTGTATTTATTTTCAACTAACTGACCCTAAAATAGTTTGATTTATTGTTTTTGTCTTTTGATTTTTTTACATATAAAAAAATTATTTTTGATCTGATTAGTATTGAAAAATTTATCTAATAAAGTAAATCTTTTTAACTTGATCATACTTAATTACTACAGCTTTATTACCAGTTATATACTATTAAACTTCTATCTTGCATCATTGGATTTAATTTATGTGACTAAATGCACCCTGTCTTTATATCTTGGTCAAAACTCAAAATTATCAAAACATCCCTATGTCTGGTTTCCTTCTCTAAATCAGTTGACTCACTATCAAACCAATTTCTCTCTTTTACATGATTTTACTTTACATACTCTTTAAACTTTTCATATTATACTTAAACCTCTCTCTCACCTCAAATTATCTCCTTTCTACAAATGCCCTCTTATAAGCCTTTACCTTTTTTATTCCTTTCTTATGTACATAATTCGTTAATGCATCTTTTTTCTTATCCACATAACAAGCAATATATTTCACAATATTTATTATTTACTGTATTATGTCTTACCAAGATGTTTATCTTTTTTATATTTTTCTTTAGCATTCGTTTTTTTTTTTTTTTTTTGTATAAATGCATTTAAAAGTTGCATCTCTAAACATTAATGGTTTCAATAAATCTTCTGAACACTTTTCCTGCTTTATCATACAACACAATATTCACCTTACATGCATACAAGAAACACATACAATTCAACAACAACGTCTATCCCACTTCTCTCACTCTCATAACTTTTTAGCATACCCAAACACTGAACAGTTTATCTCCACAAATTGCTCATCGCCAAGGCACCCTCATACGTACTAATACCCAGCATACACAACTCACCTCACAAAAAATCACATCTTACACTATCCTCCCATATTACATCCAGTCCTTATCCTTTTCTCTGTATAACACAAATTATACCTTAATAAACTGCCACCTTCCCTCTGGAAAAATACTTTTACAAACATCACAACAAATCAAAGCCATCAAAAATGTCATATCATACTTGCGTAACTTGGATTATAAAAATGGACATCTAATAATAGCAAGAGATTTTAACCCGGTACTAAATTCAATTGATAGAACAGGTCACTTCACACCAAACACTAATGACAAAATATTATTTCAAAAACAATTATCCAATTTTGATCTTATTGACTCTTATCATTACATATACCAGGGGTGGGCAAAGTTTTCAACAAAAGAGTCACATGTGAAAATTCAAAACTGCTGGAGAGTCACAAATTCTGCTTGAGGTGTTAATGCAAATACAGTAAACAAAGCAAGTTTTAATCAAATAATAAAAACAAATACTACAACGTTACACAATTTACAATTTTTTCGAGATTTTACCAGCATTAGATCTACTGTGGGTTTTCACTTTATTAAATAGCTTTTAAAAATCTGGGCGATATCAAGTCAGTTTGCAGTGTGAATTAATTCTCTGAAATCTTTATTTGTTAGACTTGCACGATATTATGATTTCAAAAATTTCATTACAGAGAAGCAAGCAATATTTTTGTTTCTAATGTTGCCTGCATGTCTTGGCAGGTGAGAAATAAATAAAAGAAAGATAACGCTTGCTTTGCTCAAATTTTTGCAGTAGTGTAAATGGTCCTTAACAACAAATAGAGAATGTTTTATTTTCACGCTATAATCTGACTTAGCACCTAATTAGAAATCTTCATTTCATCCAAATTCAACTGTCAATAACAATTGTACATTGTTTGTTTTCGTTATCATTGTTTAGCTAGAAGAGCTGCAAACAAAAGGTTGGCAAGCCGCAATTTGCCTACTGTTGACATATACCCTCATTCTAAAATATTTTTCTTTTCCTGCTCCCACCCTACATCCAGACTTGATCGAATTTATTTATCCTCTCCCCTAACATCCAAAATTTTCCAAACTTCTTACCATAATATAACCTTTTCTGATCATAATAAAGCACCTATTCTTACTTTAAAAATACCCTCAAAAATATCCTTTAAATCAACCTATTGGAAACTAAATAATTCATCTTTTCCCTCCCAAACACTCATCTCTATGCTGAATCTTTTATTAAAACCTATCCATTCCTCCTAACCTCATTCAACATCCCCTACAATGGTGGGATCTCCTCAAAATCAAAGTTAAATACAGAAGTATATATTACTCAAAAACCCAACAAACTTATACACAAAAAATTCAAAATGCACTAATTAATAAACTATATTAAGCATAACAACTCCAACAACATGAACAAACTGCCCACATTACACACTAACTACAACAAATTGAACTAAACAAACAAAAAGATGCGCAAATCAGATCCAGATTACCTCCTTATTCAAGCATGGATAATCTCTCACTTTTAGCTCCTACCACAGAAAACTTAACTTAAGCCAAATCTTTCCTGTCTCCTGACTTTATTACCTTGCCTTCCAATTTTCCTATTCAAACAAATACAAATGATTTCTCTACTTTTTTATCCTTTCTTTAAAAACCTTTTGAACCCCCCATCTACCCCCCCTGATCCTTCTAAATACCTCAATGAAATATCTGCAGCTCCTACTGATGAAATTCTTCAAACCCTCCCCCAATCTCCTCTAATTACTCATAAGGATATACACTCTGCTATTTAACTTCTCAACCAAAACTCTACACCTCGTTTTGATGGTTTTATTCAAAGTCTATACATTTCTTTGCTGTGATTAATTCCTATACTTTGTCAAACATTTAACAATACTTACATTTGCAAACAACTCACCCCCACCCAATCCCTTGACCTAATTAAATTAATTCCAAAAACTTCCAACCCTAAAACTATTAAAGACTGGCGACCTATTGCTCTTTTGAACATTGACTATAAAATTCTAGCCTCTATAATCTCCACTAGACTTAAACCAATTCTTCATAATATCATTTCTCTTGAACAGCAATGCAGTCTCCCAAAAAGACAGATCTTCAATAATCATTTAAATATCCTTTCCACTATCAACTATACCAATGATTTTCCTCAACCTTTAGCTATTCTTCAAATCAACTTTTACACAGCATTTGACTCCATATCTCATGAATTCATTCTACTGCGTCTAAACTGGGAATATTAGCTACCCTTCTAAGCTGCATCCAAATATTTTTCTCTAATTTCTCTGCCAAACTAAACGTTAATGGTAGTTTTTCTGATTCTATCCCAATTAAGTACGGTATCCAGCAAGGATGTCCACTTAGTATGCTTCTACTTTTAATTGGCATAGAGTCCCTTATGTAAAAAATACTTTCTTCAACTACCATAAGTAAGTACTATTCAAAAAGTACCACTTCCCTCAAAGTCATCATTGTGCTGACAACTTGACTCTTTTCATTTCATTTCCTGATTCTTTCACTTCTATTTGTGAGATTAGTGAGGAATTTTCTCTCATTTCTGGTCTCAAAATCAATCAAACCAAAACCTAGATTATTTCTAACTCCCCAACTCTACCATCATCCTTTTGCATTTCTTTCCCCTGAGGTAAAATTCTTTCATCTAGTAAAATCCTTGGAATAAATTTTTTTTTCAAAATGAAGACCTGTCCAAAAATTGGGATGACCTCATTTGCTTGCTCCCTTACTCTACTCTTGCCACCCTTAATCATAAAGACTCACTCTTCCAAAGTTATCTCTATCAACCAACATTTTCTCCCTATAATTCTATTCCTCTCAAGAATTATTCTTTCCACCCCTAAGCAAAAACCTTAACCTCCTTTTTAAATTTTTATGGAATTACTCCTCCTTTGAACCTATTAAAAGATCTACCCTTTATCTACCTAAACCCGACGGTAGTATTGCCTTACCCTCCATTGGACTCAAAACTTCAACAACCTTTTTATGGAAATTTATATTCCTTTTGCAATCTCCTAACCCCCATAATCATTTCTGGATGAAATATGGCATCTATAATCTTGAACAAAAATCATACCCATAAAACCTGAACTTTTCTCTAATTCCCAACCCCACCATCCTAAACCCAATTCACTATGGTCAAAAGCACTCAACATTTTCAAGAAAAATTTAATCCTATCAGAACTCTTAAACAAACTTACTTTCAAATCCCTATATCAAATCCTACTCAAACCTGACCCAAAACCCCCTTCCTATGACCAATACCACTACTCTGCATACCTGGCTTTGTCTTACTCAAAAAAGAAATTGCTTACAGGACAGCCTATAAAGGCTACACTTGGGGCTGCTTCTTCTCCAAACACGAAGTTACTTCTTGCAACCCTAATAACTTCCTTTGTAAACTATGTACTTCTTCCCTCGATGATCCCCACATTTATTTTTCAATTGCTTCCACACCAAACAACTAATTACTGCTTTGGAACCCCTTCTTTTGGAAACCCTAAAACAACCCAACACCTTAACAAAAAACATACTTCTTAATAACTACACAAACACAATGGAAACATAGCACATATTTATAACTAAAATAGCCTCCCTAATATGCCTCTCTCTCTTCCAACTAAGAAATAATAACTTTCATTATACCACCTTTTTCCCCACTCTCTCTCTTAAATGAAGAACTATGCAAAATTAAAACAAAATTTAAAACTTTTCTACAAGAATTTTACCCTGACTATGATAATGGATAAGCATTTTCATCCTATCCTTTCCTCACACTAATGTGTGAACTGTCTCAACTATTCACCTTGTAAACTTATGTAAAAAAAACTTTGAATTAAATGCAACTTGTTTTTTTTGTTACCCCAAGCTATTTTGAAAAACTATAATCATTTATAATACAGAATTTGCAAAGATTATCTACCAAAATAAGTCGTTTTTTCCTTGTTTTAACCTTTGAAATGTCCTTGATCTTGTTCGCAGTAACCCAATGAATATTTGACATGCATACTTTAATTTTTCTCCTTTTATTTGGTGATATCTCTTGAATCCTAATATTATCTCATGTTGTGTCCTCAACCTCAACATGCTTTCATATGCAGATATACTGACTGTATATCTTGAATTTTTTTTATTGTATGTGTACATATAATTCTCAATTAAAATATTTTAAAAAAAGTCATAAGATGATTTTTTCTTTATCTCAAATGCCCCCTAGGTAATAGACAGAAATGATAAAAACGCAATTTCGTGTCACTGCAATGCATCCATCAGTTTGATCTTTCAACTGTGTCACTGCTGCTCCCAAAAGGGTTTGTTAAAAAAAACCAAGAAGTCATTGTAAGTGACTTTTGTTCATGAAACTATCCCCTATCCTCTTTGTAGTTACTATTGCTTTTTGATCAGATCCTGTCTACATCTTGGTTTCTTTTTTATTTCATTCTAGTGCTGTAGGGGGATATTCTGGGTTAGTTTTACCAAAAAAAATTGTTTACGGTGACTTCTTGAAAAGACTCAAATTTTCTTGCTTGTTGTCATAATCATAACTGTGGAATTATACCTCCAATGTGGTATTGTAATAACTATCTTTGAGTTTTACATTTTTATATTTTCCAAAAAAAAAAGCACAAATTACAATAAAGTGAGTGCAAAAGTAATTTATTGCACTACAAGGCCCTGTTTCGCTCTTATGGAGCTCGTCAGGTGCAACTTAATTACAATTACAAAGTCACAATCGTGACAATGTGACTTTGTAATTGTAATTAAGTTGCACCTGACGAGCTCCATAAGAGCGAAACAGGGCCTTGTAGTGCAATAAATTACTTTTGCACTCACTTTATTGTAATTTGTGCTTTTTTTTTGGATAATAGCCCAAATCCTTGCTTCTAATAATTTTATATTTTCCTAGATAGTTTGTTTTATACCAGTATGGCTCAAATGACAAGTAACAATCAAATTCCTGGTGCTGCTCCTCAAAAACCTTACTCACTAAATGATGATGCTGTTCGATTTCAAGTGGAATTAGAGTTTGTTCAATGTTTAGCAAACCCAAATTATCTGAACTTTTTGGCACAGCGTGGATATTTCAAAGTAAGTTGACATTTTTTCAATCCTGAAAATAATAAATATTGAGGTTTCTTGAAGAAGTCACTGTAAGTGATTTTTGTTTGTAAAACTAACCTAAATCTTCCTGCGGTTACTATTGCTCCTCAAAAAGATCTTTTCCTCTTGGTTTCTTTTTTATTCCATCTTGGTGTTGTTGGGGGATTCTGGGTTAGTTTCACCAAAAAAAGTCACTTTATGGTGACTTTTTGAAGAGATACAAATACTGTTATTGCTATTGATAAAGAGTTAGCTGATTAAGTTGTATGCTGGTATGTATGTATATAAATTTATTATAAGCTACAGAATTGAATTCTATTTGAATAAGAGTTTTCCTGACATGTTGTAAAAGGCAAAACAAGCTTCAAAAAGTTTAACTTGAATTATAATAAATTTAGTTTTTGCTCTAGACTTTTCATCTAGCTCAGTGGTTCTCAACCGCTGGTCCACATTAGCTTTTCTGCCGGTCCACAACAATTTATTTCCATTTTGTACTTTAAGGAGGCTTGACGAGTTCAGAAGTAGAACAGTTTCAGAAGAATATTAACAGTAATTATTGGTTTTCCTTAATAACTAAATGCTGGATCAAGGCTTAGATTATGAAAAATGTTTATAGTTGTGTACTGACTGAGCTCCCAGCATGGCTGGTTGTCATTCAGGTGCATCCTCAAAAATAAAAAAAATTACAAATAAAAACTCATGACTGCAAAAAAAGCAATACTCGTGACCAAGTATTGCATTTAAGGCTTTTTGAGGCACTGTGTGCTTTTTATTTTTCATGCAGAAATGATATGACTTTCAAGAGGACACATTCTTGCACATCTTTTTGAGTTGAGGGAAGAAGCAAATCAATTTTTACGTGAATAAACATTCCTATTAAAATAATTTTTATTTGATAAAATATGGCTAAGCAAACTTGCATATTTACTGGATATATTCAGCCGCTTGAATAATCTTAATAGCTCTCTTCAAGGTTATCACATCCAAGCAACAAAACTAATGGTTTCAAAGGAAGCGGTGAAGCAAAAGTATGAAAAGGAATTAAGAAATCAGTCTCTAGTTATTGTTATTGAGAGGAATGAGAGCCAGACTATCCTTTAAGTGAGTTAAGACAGTCATTCGAAAAGACTAAGCAGGAAAAGATAAGAATTTCACAAAGTAACTTTTTTTGAAATTTGGAATTGTAATTAAAAATCTACAATTTCAAACTTAAATAGGAGTAGTAAAGATGGAAAATACTGGCATTGTCATAAAAAAAACAATCAGAAATCAATACTAATCAAGAAAGAAAATTTCGAAAAGTACCTTGTATCTTCTTGTAAATTTTCTGCCTCACTGTGTACCCCACTTCTGGCGCCCCTGACTTCCCCATTCAAAAACTTCAATAGAGCCACATTGACTACATATTATATCAAGAAGACAGCAGCAAATTTCACATTAAATAGAGTTCTTCTGATGCTAAATGTGTTCTTTTGTTTTAATAAAGAATTTTTTATCAATTTATTGTGTTTATTGCAATTGTTTCAAATATTAAAAAAATTATCAAGGCGCCAAATTTTTTTTGAAATGTTATCGGCTCACTGGCTTAAAAAGGTTGAGAACCACTGTTCTAGCTCTTTACTGTCAGACTTGCTTTATTCTATTGTAAATGTTTCTTTGTTGTTTTTTTAACTTTTTATATACAGGGTGGGGCGTAAGTATGGAAACAAATTTTCAGTATTAATTTTCTCTTCAGAATACTTGTTATTTTGCAAAATTTTATAGTTTATAGATTTGATAAGATACTCTATTGTCACATTTTAAAAATTTTTGGAAATTTTTTAGCCATTTTAAAAATGACAGAAAATAGAGCAGCTATAATTGCATTACACCATGCCAGAAAGTCTAACTCCGATATTGCGAAGACACTTTCAATTGGGAGATCGACTGTCTGGAAAACACTAAAGCTGTTTAATAAAAGGGGGGATCTTTCTGATTGCCCTAGAAGTGGCAGACCACATTCCCAACAATCAAAACCGATGATCAAACGCATTTGAGAGAAAATTAGGAGAAATCTGAAAAGATCGATTAGAAGGCTAGTGAAGACATCAGAAATGAGTCCAAGAACCATGAGACGACTTGTCCATAAAGACCTTAAAATGTCCTCTTTCACACTTCAAAAGAGGCAGCCATATCTGCAGTGGTGAAGCAAAAAAGGCTTGAGAGAAGCAAAATTTTGCTCAAGAAATTTAGATCTGGCACGGCCAGCGAAATTGTTTGGTCTGATGAGAAAATCTTCACAGTAGAAATGGCTCATAATCAAAGAAATGACAGAATAATTGGAAAAAGTATCAAAGACATTCCTTGTGATCAAAAAACTGTCCACTGAACCATGAAGCCAGTTTCTGTAATGGTCTGGGCCACCATTTCAAAATCCTGGAGGTCCCCACTAATTTTTGTCGATCAAGGTGCAAAAATCTTAAAATGTTATGTTGATAACATTTTGAAACCAATGTTGGAATATGCTAAGGATCACTTTGGTGAGGACACTTTGTGGACATTCCAACAAGATGGCGCAACATCACACACCACAAATGTCACCCAAAATTGGCTTAGAGACCATATTTCAAAGAAATATGATCTTCATGCTCCCCAGATCTTAATCCCATGGATTTTTTGGTGTGGTCTAACCTCAAAAGCAAGGCCTGTAAAAAAATTCATCACACTGTTGATGACTTAAAGCACTCACTACGTTGAGGATGGAATGAAATTCCACAAAAACAGCTACGTGCCGTGTCAGAAGGAGTTTGCAAGAGATTGGAGGCAGTAATCAAATGCAATGGGGGCCATTTTGAATAAAATTGTATTTTTTGCTTTTTATTAATGTTTTAAAATAATACATCCAAGTAAACATACAAAATATAAATTTTATTATATTGTAACATTCATTTTTATTTGTTTCCATATTTACGCCCCACCCTGTATATTATATTTAACATAACCATTTGTCATTAAACATATTTTAATGTAGCTTAGATTTTTAAAAAGTTATTCAGTTAGCTGAGTATCTTTTACGGTGAAAGAAGGTAATTAGAAACTTGACTCTTTAGTGTGTATTTGGAAACAAATATGTATAATAACTTACCCATTCATAACTAGTAGTCCTGTGTAAGAACCTAATAAAATGTCAATTTACTACATCTGCTATTGTTGGTGCTTTATGATTCTCTTTTATAATAAGCATTATACTTGAAACTAAATGTCAACATTTGATCTACTTAATTTGACAACTTGTTTATTCAAGTTGGCAAGATTTTGCCTTCTCATTGGTATTTACAATTGATTTTATGTTTTTTACTATAGTTTTACTATAGCACTATGATTAAAATTTTTCACAAAAATTTTATAAAATGCTTTGTTCAAGAGCACAACTAATTGAAATAAAATTGAATTTATGCCAAGTTTATTTTAATCTGCTTAATCTTGATTATATCTGTACATTTTGCCAGAATGCAAAGTCAGACAGTAAGACACTACTTTATAATCCTTGAAAGACCAATATCTTGGGTAAATAGAATAACTTGATCTATCGTTAACAATTTTCAAAGTCGTCCCACCTTCCAAAGATTGAATGATTAACAATTGTTTTTGTATGAACTTTGCCAATTTTTTAGAAAAAAAGCATTATGAAATTGATCAGCAGAAACCAATTTTAGCTTCTCATAGATAAACGTGCCAAAACTATACTTCCAGCTTAAGGGAAGCTAGATTGTGCTTCTAGTTTTCTTTAAATGTAGAAGCTTCTCTGCAGTTGGTGTTTTTGAAGTATGATGTTAAGTGCTTCAAACTAAATAATATGGTGAAAAACATTCATCTTTTAACTAGAGTTTTTATTTTTCGGCTGTAGATTAGGGTGCCTTTAAAACTTTTTACTAATATGCTTTAACAAAAGTAGTTTTGTATGACACACATTGTTAAATCCTAAAAACAGTGTTTTCTTATTAAAAAACCCTTACTAAACATTTGTAAAATTTATTACCCTTCCATTTCAAGTAATGAGTTTTGATCTTTCATATCAGAGAACAAAAATGATGTACAGTACATACAGTACAAGAAAGGATCTGCTTTCTGTGGCCGTTAATTGCTATGACAAATTTATTCTTTTTTACTTGGTCAATCCAATTGTCATTATTTATATTGCCTAGATTACTGCTTTCTGTTTTAAATGGGACTATCATTTTTATTTGAGTAGTATTACTTCTCAGGAAAATTTTGGATTATCAAGCCCTTACGGTACTCAGTCTGTTATTTTATCAAAGTGATTTTTGAAGTGTCTTTACCCAAAGCACAACAAAAGTTATTTCTGTAAATTGAGCATTGAACTCATTTCCTTTAGTTTGCAAGTCAGAGTGTAAAAAGTTTTTTGCCAACATGGTGATTGACCGGTTAGTTTAGTACAGTTGTTTTCAACCGGTGGGCCATGGTGTTGTTTTCAGTGGGCCACAGAGCAAAAAGCAATATGAGACTTGTATAATGATGTCATTATTAATAGTAGAAATGAAAGCAATATGAGACTTGTATAATAATGTCATTATGATAAAAAAATTGGAAACAAATTTCCAGTGAGGACTTTTTTCTATATTTTTGGGACGAAAATTAAGAAATTACAGACAAATTCCAAGGTTGTTTAATTACCTTTGGTTGGAAAGTGGGTCACGATATAAAAAAGGTTAAAAGCCCCTGGTCTAGTAGTACTTCTGCCTTAAATTCAGATGATGTAAGTTTGATTTTTGAGTCATTCAAATCTGCTACATTTTCATGTTTGCAGTTTTGTTTTCTGAAACAATGGTTAGTTGAGTTGATACTCTCTAGTGAAAGGAGAATTACATGTACAAATACGTAATTACATCCATGTTCTTAAACTTCTTAAAATCTTTCTTTATAACTTGGTTACCCTTTATTTTCAAGACAAATTAATGAGCCATTACCACCACAGTTTTATCAGTTTGTATTTCTTATTGCTATTGCTAGGAAAACAAACATTTAGTTTTGTATATTTGCTTTTCGTTTATTTATCAAACTTCTATAGCTTTCTATCATCATCATCATCATTTTCAGAGAAAACATTGAATTAGTTCAGTGTATTTTTCTTTTCCCGCTTGTCCTTTTGGGGTTGCGGGAGCAGCAGCTCGAGTTGGGATCTCCAAGCATCCTGATTTTTAGCAACTAGCGACAATTACGCCGGTGGAATTCCAAGACGTGACCAGGCCAGGTCTTTAACCTAATTCCGCCAGTCAGTTCTGGGTCGCCCTCTAGGCCTTTTGCCACTCGAAAGAGCATTTATTAGATATTTTGCTGTTTGCTCGTGGGGCATTCGTGTCACATGGCCATACCAGCGCAGTTGCGATCGTTCTATGCGGAGTAGTAGCGGCTCGATGTTGAGAGATTGGCGAATGTCAATGCTTTTAACCTTGTTAAATAAGGATAGACCTCTGACTTTTCGCAAGCCCATTTCGTCCGCCTGTACTCGGGATCTTAATCTTTCGGTTATTACCCAACACTCATGACCATAAGTAAGGATAGGAACGAAAACTGATCAGAAAGCTTTGCTTTTGTACACAGTTGTCTTCTCCAATAGATTGCTATCTTGGCATGGTGGATGGGTTTACGTTTTCTATGATCCTAAGAGCAATGCCATCTGGAGTTTTCAACTTCTCTCAGATACCCATGGCGGTAAGGTCAAAGGTGAGAAACAGACCAAAAGCAATTTAAAGGCCCGTTTCTACTACGAGCGTGGAAAAGAGCATTCTTTGTTTGTTTTATTGATTTTTTTTGCGATCGCTTCAATTTCAACCGCTCGTTTCAATCGAAGATCAATAAAAGAAACAAAGAATGCTCTTTTCCACGCTCGTAGTGGAAACGGGCCTTAACAAATGTAGCAAAATGAATAGTCCGAATGACAATTTTCATACTGCATCGGGTGTCGCACGGGATAAAAAGGTCCGCGCTTTAGGCAAAAGGGCTCGTTTGAAAAGTAAGCTACATTTTCCCCCACAAACTGACCATAACTAGAAACTCATCAATGCATTCGCTACGTGTTTGGGGAGGCACATGGGGACAGTGCACAATATCTGTATAGCTTTGTATATCAAAGCAAAAAAATTGCAATTTTCTATTAAAAACTCTTTAATTTTCAATTTAAAGCTGTTATTTTTTAGAAACCAGAATTCGTCAATTATTTAAAATATCTTTTGTATTGGAAAGAACCCGATTACGTGAAATATTTAAGATATCCTCAATGCATTCACATGTTGGAATTGCTTCAGTATGAACAGTTTCGTTCAAAGCTAGTCAATACCCCATGTGCCAAGTTTATCGAGGATCAAATGATATTGCACTGGCAGTATTACACGAGGAAGCGGATCAGAATGCAGCAATCCTTAATGGAAGCGATCCGACAGCGCCGCGGACAGCAGCAGTCGGCGCCGGAAAATCCACCGTCCAGTATGCAATCAAATTTGCCGTCATCTGTATCGAAAACGTAATTGGAAAATGATTTCTCAATATTTATCATTTGGGCTAACTTCAGTGTGGCCACCAATCAGGCGAGTGATTGTTAGCGAAATCAGTTTAATCCAATTTAGAAATCGATAAAAAGATCTGGACGTTAACAAAAACTTAGGTTATTGCCACAACTACACATGTACAATTCGTCACATTTTCAAAAAAGATTTTCTTTAGTTTAAATAATATTTATTGTTTAATTCTTAAATATTAGAAACTGAATAAACCTTTTAATGTTTTGTCACCTCGTCACGCTTCAGATATAATTATTTTAAACCGACATTGCTTATGTCTGAAGGTGGCAATGAAGATTGAAGACTGTACAGTCATTTCTGCAGTCTCCATTGCATAAGTGCATCAATAAATTGAAATTAAATTGAAATAGTTGACTGCTTATAAAAACCATGTAATAATGCATTTAATTTAAAACTTCACTAAAGTTGTTTACCTGAACAAAATTCCTGTCATTGTTTAGTAGCTGTTGACTTGTCATTGCCGTGTGCTAAACAACCCATTCTACATTCAGTGCGAGTCTGAATTTATCGGTTACAGTATTATGTGTCGTCATCTAATCGTTTAAAACCGTTTGTTTTCTGTGTCTGATGTCTTGACATACGAAATGCTCTTAGGCAGTGTGCCCAAAACTTAAAATAACTTGGATACCGTACAGATCTAGACTCAAGATGCTCAGCGATTTTATCATAGTGTTTTAGATTTTTTTGTTGTAAACACATCAATTTATTCTTTCTATAAAAATTTGCTAGCTAATCTTATTTATCTTGTTATTCCTTCGGGCATTTAATCACTTGATATAATTTTAGCTTAAATGCATTGTATTCCTTTGGAATATCGCCTGTTTTATATCTGTTAGGAATTATAAATTAACATTGTATTTGACTTCTTGGCATTTATTGTTTTTTCGCTGTATGATGCACATTTCCAAAATATACGTTTAAAATATACATGATTTATGTTGAGTTTAGTTTGTGTTAGCTTTAAATTGTTGTTTTAAGTTTACCGGCAAGTGCATCAAGTATTTTGTTTTAAAATTGTCTTTATCCAGAAACAACAGTATAACTGCAACAGTTTTAATGAAACTTTTTAAGATGACAATATTTGCCAAGTTCGTATGTCCGAAAAAAAATCACTAAAAGATTTTGTTAATTGCTCATGACTATGAGTGTGATGTATAGCGCGTTGCACTGCTCTTTAATATGTTCGTTGGTTCCAGGAATTGTGGAATGCAAGAACAAATTTAAAGTGATGAGATGTAATTGTCGCAAACTTTTTGTGTCTTGTTTGCTATAACTCCTTAAACGTTATAGAAAGAGAAAAGTGTGAAATGTCTAAATGAGCAAAGAACAAGAACGAAGTGCCAAAATTTTTTGTAACAATCCGCATAGCCTCAGTTCAATCTCTGCTTTATAATTTACACTGCTTGTTGAAGCCGCAACGCAGAGAAAAGTATCTCGAAGTGTCTTTTCGAAGAACAAAACAGCAGCATAACGAAGAAGCCAGGAGTAGAATCAAGACCATATCGTTGCGGTCGCTGTCAAAACTGCTTGTATTTATTCAGCCGTGCTGCTGACTAAATTAACCACCAGTTAGATTAATATTCCTAATTTTATCAGGATTATATGAGCTATTTACCTTATCCTTTTTAACCCGCGAAGGCCATTAAGTGGGATTGTTATACGATTACTTGGCCGGCGTCTGAAGATGTCAGGATTTTGCTGTTGGTTGAGATTCGTTTAGTATTTCTAGTGATACGAGTAAAATTTGGAACAGCTTTTAAAATCATCAAGCAGTATGGTTTCTTAAAAATTGCTTTTTGGTAAAAATTTTGTTAATATAAAGACTGCAATTAACAAGTGTACACTTGACTATAATTACGAATCGGAGATGGAAATCAAACTGAAATAGGTATATGGGCCTAATTGATCTAAATCTACATTACATCTCCGCTACATTAGCTTTGAGATAAAGCCACTTAATTTTGCGTTTCTAACAATGTCTTTGAAAAATTCTGCTTAAGCTGCAAACAATCCTCAAACCTTGTAACGAAAAAAAGTTAAACCAACATTACCACAAGCAGCATTTTATCTGTCCAGAACAGTTAGCGTTTTAAAAGACAATAATTCACTTCGGAGCACGTGACAATACAAATCGGGGCCGGAAAGTTTCTCTTTTTCCAGGATGTTGAACTCTCGAAATAAAATCCTGGCGGTAATTATGTTAAACCGGGAAGAAATTTGGTCTTGCAAAGCCGTCGGGTATCTTATCTATGTAGGAGAACTATGTATGAGACGTAATTAAAATTTCATGAAAGAATTAATATCGGATAATTATATTTCTAATCGCATAAATGTAGCCAAAGGAATCATTCTTTGTGTAGCCAGATGTAGCTGCAACTTTCTATTTTAATTAAGCGGCATCACAATTGTGAACAAAAAACAAAATCTCATCAGAAAATGTTTTGCTCAACGCTGCTGTTTCTGCCATCATAAACTGTCTTTTCAAAGAATAAAACAGAAATGACTAGGATAGGTTGGGCATAGAAGCTGCATTCTTTTGCTTGCGACCAGAGTCAGCGTATTGACCTCTAAAGTTCTATTTATAGTTGGTTTACTGTTTGACAAGTTAACTGCGCTCGAAACTCTTATTGCCACCATCCGTAGGCTATTTTTAAATATCTTTCATCATATTCCAATAAGTTAGTGTAAAACTTGACCAGTTTTCTTCACATTGGCTTACCGTAATCATTTTGCATCTCGAAGTCCTGTTTATGCCTATTGTCCAAACAGTAAACTTCCAAAATAAAATATTACGAACAAAGACTCAATAAATGCAAACGTTCGGGTCGGTGTAGAACTCTACGTCTGTATTGGTTGCAAGGGTACGTAGTGCTGTTATCGGCAATATTGTCGATCGACGAGAAAGCTAAAGTGATAACAATGGCGTACCGAGAATTTTGGAAAGGGAGGCATGCAAACACAATGAATTATGCTTAGTGAAAAATTTTTTTCAAGTCTGTGATTTTCGTCGCAAAAATTTAGTGTTTTCTAAAAAAAATTAGAATTTGTCCTTGATTTCTCGTAAGCTCATTAGTAATCTTCAAGGGTGGGCCATGGCACAATGCCCCCCTAAGTACGCTACTGGATAACACTCTCAACTTGGCGCCAAAATCGCGTTCTTCTGCTCTGTCTATCCAAGTGATTTTTGTTGTGTTCTCGAGAAAAAAACTAACAAGAAATTTTTAAATGGGGGTCACGCTCATAACTTTCACGGTGATTCCGCTTACTGCAAAAAGCATCAACCAAGCCAAATACGACCATACAAAAAAAGAAAAAATTGATAAAACTAACACCTTTCAGTAGTAGCCTACCCTAGCCTGTTCTAAATTTACGCACTTATGCAATGGAGAGAGCAGAAATGACTCTACAGACTTACAAGTGCTCCAGTAGAATGGTAGTTGAGTGTTCGACTTTATTAGTGGTTGTGAAAGTTTTTTTTTTTTTTTCATTAAAAAGTTTTGCCAGACGCTTCAAGGTAGGGGGCTTAATTTTGAAAATTTTGGAAATTAAAAATGAGGCCCTTAAAATTTTATGGTATGATAGTAAATATTAAGAATAAAACTACTCTTTTCACTTAATCACAAAAAAAACCATATTTATATATAACCCCTCAAAATTTAATACAGCCTACCACTTTTTTCAAAGTATCGTCTATATTTTATTGTACTATAGTTGTTTTTATAAAAAATAACAACTTTGAAAGGATTTTTACATTATATGGAAGTGTATTTACTATTTGATATAGCTTTGATCTTTGTACTATCTAACATAATGCCACATAACTTTTTGCTTTGTGTTCAATTAACTCCAGTGTGGTTTGACAAATTATTTACCTCCTACGGTGCAATAAATGGATCACTATATAATTTTGTATATTGCAAATTTCTTTTTAAATGTTAGTCTGTTTGCATTAATTTGATTTACTTATTTGGGTGAAACGTAATTTTGTCTAATTTGTTTTGGGAGGTTTCCCACAAATGTATTTTTTGGCACATCTAATTTGGTTTTGTGATATTTTTTAAACTCTCTTTTTGGCTTTAATTAATTCATTAAATTATGCGATTTGGCTTTTTCATGAACCTCCCTCATAACTAATTAGCTTTTCCCCACCAATCTTTAATTCATATTATATAAATTTAACATTTGATTTATCATAGTTTTTTTTTGGGATCGGGACTTTTCCTAAACCGTGTTTGGTGAAATTTCCTAAACCATGTTTGGTGAAAGTTTAAAAATGTTCCCATTAAAGTTTCCAAAACCAAATAACCTATACTGTATCAGTGTTGAAAGAAATTTGAGTATGGATCAACCTGAGAATCTGCTTGATTTGACTTAGATTTATGCTGCTGCATAAGTCAATCTTTAGCAAACAGTTTATTGATTATTGGGGGCGAGCAAATTTCAAAGCAGGTAAAGAACTATTAAATATCTTTTGCTAATTACATGCAATAAGCTGATTGTATAGCAATTGCATTTTTGGGATTAATTCAAAACACCATTTTGATCAAAATATCTTTATATTTAATAACAGCTCAATTAGATCAATTCTAATTAGTGTACCCACTGCACAAAACACAGTTAAGTAATTAATTTAGCTCAAGAATAGAACAAAATAACCGTAGTGTAAACACTGAACAATGTCCAGTGTGTGTTTTAATGTGCTCATAATAATAAAAAGCATTTGAACATTTTTAATGAAAACAATAACTGCACAATAGTAGGACCATTAAACCTTTTCGTTTTTAAACAACTGTTAATTTCAAAAGCTTACAATAGACTCTCTCTTCTTAGCTTCAAATTCTTTAACGATAGGGAAGCTATCCGAGACTTCCCAATCACACCGCTGGCTTTCACACACGTCTTATGGTTTTATAATACATATTAAATTGATATAATACATATTGTATATATTAAAGTTGAAATTTCGATATATGAAATTATAACAGGCTTCCACAAGCCAACAACCACAATTATTTATTCAACATACAGTTCAAACGATGCAGCTAACGATACAGCTAACGATGCAGCCAACGATGCAATCGCAAATAATTGTCCTGCACCAACGGCAAGCCACCTCAACTTGGTGGTGCGGTCCCCTTCCCTGCACTGGGAGGGTCAAAATGGCTTGTCAATTCCCCGAGGGTCTCATCTTCGGGCGTTTCTTCCCTGGACAACTCTTCTCGTTTTTTATCCCTGCTGTTCAATGTGCGGTCACATATGGAAAGCATTAAACCCAATTAACCGCACACCTATTTCTTCTACTTTCTTTCTGATAGTCCCTTCTTCCACCCCAAACCCCTTCTTTACCTATCCCACTCACCGCTGAGTCTCATTCTTGTGCTCCTACTCATCAGCGGTGACCAAACCCTGGACCAATAGACCCCTGCTCCGTCTGCTCCCGTAGAGTCACCTGGGGAAACAGATTGGTACAATGTACCAACTGTTCTCTCTGGGTACACCTCTCCTGCTCTGGTCTTTCTCCCGCTGATTTTCGTAAAATTTCCCCGGGACACCCTTAGACTTTCCCAATGTGCCCATCCTCCTCTCAACTCCCCCCTCCCTCTTACATATCAACCCTGTACCCTCATCCATAAACACTCCCAATCCCCCATCCTCACTCACAAACACCCACAAAACAATATCTTCAAAAATGAACTCTCACCCCAAAACAACCACGAATAACCCCACCAATCTTCCTAACCACCCCCAACTAATTTTTAATTATCCTCCCTCTGCGTCAACTATACCTCCTCCTCAAACCCAACATACCATCTCTCCTCTCACACAATCCTCTTTCCATCCTTCCTCTCCCCCTCAAAACAACCTTCGAATCCTACAGTGGAACGCTAATGGGATTCGCCCCCGTCGTACCGAACTTGCACATTTTCTCTCTCAAAATCAGTACGATCTTATCTTCGTGCAAGAGTCGCACCTCTCCTTTGACTCCACTTTCCGCATACCCGGCTACAAAACCCTCCAAAAGAACTGTTCTATGACAAGGAGAGGAACCACCATTTCTACGGGAAACCTAGGAGTTGGTGTACTCATACTTGTCAAAAACGGTTTAACCTACACTTCACTCTTCACACAATCCCTCTCCTGCCTCGATCCCAGCTCCGATTCTTTAGTTATCACAGTTAAGATAAAAGGAGCCTTACCTGTACATTTTTTCAATGTCTATGTCCCTCCTATCCGCTTTTCTTCCTCCGACTCTCGCCCAAAATCCTTCTCACCCTTCCTCTTACCATCATTCCCCAATACTTACACCTTTGGCGACTTTAGCAGCCATAATTCATCCTGGGACTCCCACTCATCGGAAGACCAATCAGGCAAAGATCTGTTCGACTGGCTTCTTTTTCTTCTGATCTTTTACCTCTTAACAACCCCGAACATTATACTCTATTATACCGTGCCACCGGAAACCGCTCCTCCACTTTAAGGGTGGGCAATGGGTATCAATATAGGTAAGGTAATTGTCCCAGCGAACTCTTTAAAAGAATGATTTTTGGACGACTCTCTAATTCCTGCCCAAATAGCCTCTAAATTCATATGGCAGACTCTTCCAGAACTCGGTTCAGATCATCTTCCTATCTCATCAGGGTGGAGTGAAAAAAAAATTTGAAAAAAGTGTAGTTCTTAAATCCTGCCAAATAGGCTAAAACTTCAAAAAAAATTGGTTTTGGCGAGTTGCTACCTTTGGGGCTAGCAACCCCCCAAAATGTGTTTTTGGGGGGTAAAATTGACAAAAAATGTCGTAACTCGGTAACCGCCTATCGTAGAGGCATGATTTATGGCTCAAAATTTGCAGAATTATCATGTTTCTATATGTGCTAAGAGAAAGTTTTTGTCTATTTCCACAAGAAAAAAAGTTATAATCGATAAACCGTTTTTTATGCTCAATACTCGAAAATTGCGCTGTATGGAAATAACTTTGATCTAACATTTAAAATTATATATGTCTAACTGATAAGGACTAATTATGACAATCACAATATTAACAAGATGATTTGGGATAACTTTGGTCACCAGACAAAGTACCTAAATAGGCCTACTCATAAGGTACAGCACGTGCTAGCTTTACTGCCCATAAAATGTTTAGTATTTCAGTAATTTAAAGAAAATCTGTTACATCTCATTACTTTCGAACTGTTGATGCTGATATTGGGTTGTTTTGCCTAAGGAGTGAGAGAAAAATAAGAAAGCAAGTTAGAGTACACCAAATACCCTACGCAAAATGAAGCGCATCAGAATTGCATTTTAGTGTCAAATTTTTTCAAAAGTTTTCGAGTTTTAATCTTCTGGCGAATCAACCCATCTCTTCGCTCAAATCCTTCAACTTGTGCTGCGGCCTCTGTTACCATTTTGACATGGCGCTCTACACATTGGTTGTGACATGGGTGGTCGAGCTGCAGTGGTCTTATCCGGCATTGTTCAATATCTAAATCAGTTAAATGTTTAATTACCGGAGGCTGCTGATGGCAAGATGTTAAATTCACCATCTTGTAGTACGAGTTTACTGTTAGATCCAGTGTGGGCGGTTCAAACAGCCGTACAGTTGAGGCGGTATCATAATATTTTGCTCCTTCCAAAGAATATTCTTCACTGCGACTGTCAACCAAGTCATGATTATCAAATGAAACCGTTGATGGCAAGTTTCCACGAATCGAAAGCACATTGTTCACTCCTCGCATTCGTATCTCCTCATCGTTGTCACCCAACATGGCGATCAAGACATTTTCCTGGTGTGCGAAAAATGCATTTCGTTGCACAACTTTCAGAGCAGTTTTCCGAACAGCTTCGTCAGGCACCTGAAGAATTCGTTGGACCAAGTTGAAAAAATTTCTAGATCCGCAAGTTAGTTGACTATTTAACTTAATTTCAAACCAACTTGGAAAGTAAACTTGAAGACAAAACTTCGTCAGAGTTTCCAAGTTTGAGGAGGGTTCATCCACCGAAACATAATATCTGAGGATTAGACAGCCCAGAGTTAGCCAGTGTGAATGCACAATGGGACCTACTTTTAAATATTGCAAGTCGCTGTCGACAACTCCCATGATTATTGCTGAACATATCTTGTAAGCATAGTGTTGATCAGTACTCAGATCATTAACAACTGATTCTGGCAACTGTACAAACTGAGGGTTTGAAATTGACTTAAAATTAGCAGCAACCGGCCAACTTGAAACATCTCCAGTTAAACACTTCCCAATTGGTCCTGCAAATGTGTCAGGACTACTGGTGGTTCCATCAAGCATAGTAAAGACATGGCGCAAGGGTAGTTCATTGGTATGTAGTAGGCAAATTACCCATTGTAGTGGCTTGTTCAATAGTTCTTCCAACTTACGAATGCAACCATTGAACTTGCCTGTCATTGCTGCAGTTCCATCAGTGCCAACTACTGTAAGCTTGTCATGTAATTCGGTGTTGGCAATGGTGTTGAAGATCTTTTGTGCTATGGTTCTTCCTTTGCCATCCTCTGTGGAAAAATGAGAAAGATAGTATTCACCAGGCTGCCAACCATTGTATAGTGATCTTCAAGTTGCACAGACCTGTAAAACTTGTCATTTGGCCCTTGCATGGTGACCTGTGTTGCATCTTTTCGCCCATCAAAGTATATGGCATTCACTAACTTGAAATTTTCTTGCTCCTTTTTCCTAATTTCAGCACGGCATCGTTCTCGCTCTCTTCGAAGCTTGCTACGATCAATAACGTATGTCTTGTCATCATCAGTAATTAGACCCAAATCTTGCATCACACTATTAGCGATCGCAGCAGCAGCTCTGTCGGATATCTGAAAACGCTCACTCATCCTTGCAAGGTTTGACCAAATCATTTGATTCTGATTTTCATATGGCATTGATTGAGAAACAAATTCAGAAGCAGCAGAAGATTGCGTTTGGTCTGTGTTGCTTAAACTAGAATCTGACAGATAATCCAAAGCTGACTCAGGCACTGATGTAACTGATGTAACGGAAGAACATGTTGGTGGTTCTGGATGAGGTTGTAAGGGTCGAGAGCGCCTCAAAAACTGTATGTCAGCTGACGTTGAAGAAACCACAGCATCCACACATTTTCCAACTCGCTTACTAGTTTGATCTTTATAAAAAGCATAATCATCATCTGTCATTTTCAAATCATGTTGTTTCTCCAAAATTCTGCGCTGCTTATCGTCAGCACAAAAAACATCAAATATTTCATCAATAGTTGACATAAACTCTTTTTCCTTTTGTAAAAATGCTTCTCCTCGTTTTTTCTTTGACCAGCGATCAAGTGCACTGAAACAATTCACAAAACTTTGAACTTTTTTCGAAATGGTGTACAGATGAATGGGATATGCGTTGCACCATACCCATCTGTCATAAATTTCTCTGGCAATGTCATTTGCAGCATTGAAGGTTCGAAAATTTTTCAAATGAAGAATGCGTTCTATTACATGTCGCTTGGTAGGCAATACTCCTGGTGGAAAACTATCACGGGTAGAGAAAGTGTGTCCACTATGTAAAATCTTCTTTACAGAAGTTGAACTCCGTCTTTTCATGTTTTACTACTTCGCAGTTTGGCCAAAGCTTTGATTTACACAATTACTTAACAATATACCTGCAAAAAATAATAATAACTTTTCAGATAACTATTAGTTAAGTACAAACAAACAAACTTATTAAACAGTTTTTCTATCATAACTTTTTTTCTAGTGGAAATAGACAAAAACTTTCTCTTAGCACATATAGAAACATGATGATTCTGCAAATTTTGAGCCATAAATCATGCCTCTACGATAAGCGCTTACTGAGTTACAACATTTTTAGGAAATTTTACCCCTCAAAACACATTTTGGGGGGTTGCTAGCCCCCCAAAGGTAGCAACTCGCCAAAACCAATTTTTTTCGTAGATTTTACCTGTTTGGCAGGTTTTTAGAACTACACTTTTTTCAATTTCAAAAAAAAAACTATTTTCACTCCACCCTACTATCTCATCACTATTCTTACCTCCCCTTCAATTAACTCTATCCACCGTCCCCCTCATTTAACTACAATGAAGCTCGCTGGGACAATTACCTTACCTATATTGATACCCACTGCCCACCCCCTTTAACTTTAAAACACTCTCTCTTTCTGAAGCCACTCACACCTTTACCAAACTCCTCAATGATGCTGCCACTTCTGTCATTCCTTTCGGCAGCATCAACCGCCCTGCTAAAGCCTGGTGGTCTCCTGAAGTCGCAGATGCCGTCGCGAAACGCCGAAAGTCATTTGCAAAGGCACACTGTTCCGAAGAAGACCGCCAGAACTATATCTCTATTAGTAGTACCTCCACTGTGATATCTAAGGCTAAAGCTAAGTCATGGCAGAAAATTTGCTCTAGCCTTTCTCCTAAAACCCGTCCCAGTGAAGTCTTCTTTCTACTTCGCTCCATCTTTGGCTCCCTTCCACAA
This sequence comes from Diplosoma virens, assembly GCA_963680785.1. Classification (NCBI taxonomy): domain Eukaryota; kingdom Metazoa; phylum Chordata; class Ascidiacea; order Aplousobranchia; family Didemnidae; genus Diplosoma; species Diplosoma virens. The sequence goes on from OY796880.1 coordinate 14,167,977, forward strand.
CTTCATGTGACCTCCCCAACTTCCCAAGTTGCCTTACCCCTGTAGATTGTGCCAACCATATCTCTTCACATCTACAGTCCCATTTCTCTACTGTTATAAATGCTTGTCTTTATTTAATACCACTAAATCTGTGGCTTTAACCAACAAGAACGATAACGCTCAAAACAACGTTGCCAAGATTAACTAAAAGAGAGATCATCACTAACAAAAAGATTTTAACATTAAATGTCTGGCTGCCAGCATAAAGCTTCAATAAAAAACTACTAATTATGATAATCAAATTAAGCGCTTTAAAACGAAACGATATCAATTAGGTTTTAAGGTCTGGATTTCAAAACTTGGCGTAAACGATCAAACAAATTAATAAATCATTACAATCTCCTCCGCGTAAAAAAATAATTAACTAGTGGATCAATAATTTGCGGGATCGTAGCGCTCAGGAGGTTTATGAACGCGCTGGGAGCGACGTAGTTTGGTTTCGCAGGAAGGATCATTTAAACTTTCGTTTTGGATGGGTTCGGCGTCCACATCTTCGGTAGTAAAACTTTCATTTGCTGGCGCTGCGTCATTAGCTGGATTTTCCGAGTCAACTTCCACAACTCGATTTGTTTCTAAAATTTCATGGTTTGATGTTGGCTTAGGAGCCAGGTGCTTTAAAGCCACGGTGTCTTCTTTTCCATCGGGGTATCGCACGTGCGCGTATTGTGGATTTGCTTCGATCAAGTGCACTTCTGTTAGAGGGTCGAATTTCGAGGACCAAACATGACGCTTGATCAGAACTGGTCCGGGGGTTGCAAGCCAAGACGGTATCGAGGAGCCAGATGTAGACCTACGCTGAAAGTTAAAAATTTGTTCGTGAGGGGTTTGGTTAGTTGCGGTGCAAAGTAAACTCCTAACAGAATGTAAAGCATCGCTTAACAACTCTTGCCAATGTTGAAGTGGCAATCTATGCGTTTTCAATCCAAGTTTGATAGCTTGCCACAATGTTTGGTTTAAGCGTTCGACTTGTCCATTTCCGGCAGGGTTGTAGCTTGTTGTGCGGCTGCTTGCAATACCTTTATCAAGAAGATAACGTTTAAATTCTGCACTCATGAAGGCACTTCCTCTATCTGAGTGTATGTAAGCGGGCATCCCAAACATAGAAAAAACTTGATCAAGACCGCTTATGATTGATTTAGCGCTGGTGTCTCTACAAGAAAACGCAAACGGGAACCTTGAATACTCATCAATGATGGTAATTAAAAATCGATTTTGGTTGGTCGATGGTAGAAGGCTTTTAAAATCGAGACTTAATCGTTCAAACGGACAAGTGGCCTTAATTAAATGCACGCTTTCCCGTTTAAAAAATTGGGGTTTAATTTCTGCACACACTGTGCACGAACGCACTACTTGTCGCACTTGATCAAGGGAAAAAGGTAAATTTCGTTGTTTGACAAAGTGTGCCAATCTTGTTACTCCTGGGTGGCATAGAGAATTATGCAAATCTTGCAGTTTCTTCAAATTCATTGTGACACAATTTAGTCGAGATAAAGCGTCGGCGGGAATGTTTTCTTCACCACATCTGTAAATAATATCAAAGTCATAGGTGCTGAGTTCGATTCTCCAGCGCATAATTTTATCGTTTTTAATTTTTCCACTATGCTTTGTGTGAAACATATAACTAACAGATTTTTGATCAGTTATTAGGGAAAACCTTCTACCAGTTAAATAGTGCTTCCATTTCCGAACGGCTTCTATTATAGCGGCTGCTTCTTTCTCAATCGTAGAATGTTTTAATTCAGACCTGTTTAATGTTCTGGAAAAAAATGCGACTGGTCTTCCTTGTTGACTTAAGGTTGCCGCTATTGCATAATCTGACGCGTCAGTTTCAACTAAGAACGGCAAAGATTCATCAATTGAACGGAGAGTAGCGTTGGCAATGTCACGCTTTAACAAATTAAATGCGTCCAAAGCTTCACAATTTAAAGGGTAGTCAATATTAGAAATTAGAGGACATATTTTTGCCGAGAAATTGTTTATCCATTGAGAGTAGTAGGAACAATTGGTCACAACAACTTGAGCTCTCCAAGGTGAGTTACTGTGTTCAATGATACCTTCGCGTAGCAGACGATCCGTTTCTTCTTTGATAAATGCTTTATCTTCTTCGCTGTATTTCCTCGATTTTGATGCTATAGGCTTTATATTAGGAGATAAATAACTAAATAGGGGAGGAGGCGATACATTAAGAGCCATTAGATTGCAAACTTTAACTTCGGGTTTGGACCCACCATATTTAAAAGTTACGCTTTTGTGAAGAGCCTGCCAATTTTGACCCAAAATACCATTTCTCAGCACATAATTTTGACATATAATTTATTTTGACATATGAGATGTAATTCAGACATATAATTTTGACGCCAATTCTCAGCACACAAATTGGGAAAGATATGCATTTTAATTCTTGGATAAGTTTGTTTATTTACTATTATTGTTGTAACACAAAATCCGTTAATCTGAGCTTCTAAATCTTTAGTAGCCATCATAATAGTTTTACAGCAATTTGTACTTTTTAGAGAACACATTTTAACTACGCGAGGATGAATAAAATTATCGGTGCTTCCGGAATCAATTAACGCTAAGACATCTTTTCCGTTTAAACTAATTTTCATACAAGCTTTTTTGAGCCCTTCCAAAATGTCGAGCAGACCTGTTGTCGCTAATGTAGGCGATGGCGTTTCCACTATTTCTGCTGCACTCTTGTTTGCACGACAAACACTGTAAAAATTTCCCTTCTTCTGACATTTATAGCAGGTAGCATTCCGGGCCGGACATCTGTAGCGTGGGTGAAAGAAACCTCCACAATAAGAACAAGATTTTGCTAACCTTGCAGATACATCTTTACTCTCAATTTTCTCATCTTCTCGCAAAGAAACGCTTTTTTCTTGTACTTCGTGTGGGTTTATGCTTGCTAAGGTATGGGTCTGATAATATTCTGCACTTTTCAGAGCAGTATCAATTGAGCGTGCTTGATCAAAAGCAGTTTGCAAATCTAATTCTTTGTTTTCTAATAATCGTTGACGTATCTGATTGCTTAGTACCCCACTTATGAAAGCATCTCTTATAAACTAATCACGGTGCTCGGAAGCAGTCACTGGCTTAAAATTACAATCCTTGCTTAAAACGGTGAGTACACGCAAGTACTCGTCAAAAGATTCTTCTGGCCTTTGCTTTCGTGACGATAAAGTATGTCTTGCAAAGATTTCGTTGGGAGTTTTAACGTACGCAGCTTTTAGTTTAGCAATAGCTTCGTCGTAATTATTGGAATCAGAAAATAATTCGTAAATCTCGGGTGCGACAAAATTTGTCAAAATCCGCAGCTTATCTAGGTTCTCGTCTGGTCTTTGCAGGCTTTCGATAAAATTTTCAAAGGTAGCTAGCCAGTGCCTCCATGCTCGAGGTGCATCAACAGTATTTGGACTAACATCTAGTCTTTCTGGTCTCAGTACTTTTTCTATTTCTTTTTAGTTAAATTGTTATAAATGCTTGTCTTTATTTAATACCACTAAATCTGTGGCTTTAACCAACAAGAACGATAACGCTCAAAACAACGTTGCCAAGATTAACTAAAAGAGAGATCATCACTAACAAAAAGATTTTAACATTAAATGTCTGGCTGCCAGCATAAAGCTTTAATAAAAAAACTACTAATTATGATAATCAAATTAAGCGCTTTAAAACGAAACGATATCAATTAGGTTTTAAGGTCTGGATTTCAAAACTTGGCGTAAACGATCAAACAAATTAATAAATCATTACATCTACTTGTCGTGATTCGTGTATGCCAAATGCGTGATTGCAGCGTGCTTGCCTTATGTTCGAGTCTATGCTTTTATTTTATCAATCGTGTCCGCTTCCCATAATGATTATCGTGTGAAATTTTGCAACAGTGTTCCTGTTAGTTCAAACCCTAAAACCTTTTCGAAGCACCGAGAAAGCTCAGATGAATCATATCAGAACTGCACACTGCAACACCCTGCACTTCACTTTCTGCTCACCATTCTCTTCTCTTGAACTCTCCACAGCCATCTCTCAACTCTCAACCTCAACCTCTTCATGCCCTGATCAAATTACCTATACCCTCTTCTAACCCATCTCCCGCAAGCAGCATTACACTTTCTTCTATATATCTTCAACCTCTCTTGGTCAACTCACAACTTCCCATCTATCTGGAAACAATCAACAATCACCCTCAAACCGGGAAAACCCTCTGACTCACCTTCCTCATACAGACCCATCTCTCTTACTTTCTGTACCTCCAAACTCTTCGAAAGAATGATTTTAGGACGACTAACCTATTTTCTAGAACAACAAGGCACTCTCACCCATGCAAGCTGGTTTTAGACCTGGTAGATCGACTGTAGATCAGGTTCTCCTCCTCTTACAGTCAATCGCAGATTCCTTCCTCCAATCTAAACCAGGCGCACGTACAGTCCTCGCCACTGTGGATTTTGCGAGGGCTTTTGATTTAGTTTGGCATTCTTTCCTCCTCTCTAAACTCCTCTCTTTAGATCTTCCTCTTTGCTTTGTCGAATGGATACGATCCTATCTCTCAGATCGTCGTTCGAAAGTCCGCATCTGTAATTCGCCATACAGTCGTCCTTTCCGTCTCCGAAAAGGAGTTTCCCAAGGTTCAGTTCTTGGACCAGTTCTCTTCTCCATATATATCAATGACCTTCCTACTTTTCTCCCTGCATCTGTTAAAACCTCACTCTATGCAGATAACCTAGCCATCTGGGCCTCCTCCCCGAGTGTTGAGTGTGCAGCTTCCACAGTACAAGTTGCCCTCAATAGACTGGTGGAATGGTCCTCAAAGTGGCGCCTCCCTCTCAACCCCCTCAAATGTGAAACATCCTTCTTCAGCCTAGACCCCTACCAATCACGTATACAACCCTCTCTATACATTCTTAACACCCCACTTAAATTTAACCCTCATCCAACCTTTTTCTGTGTAACCTTCGACCGCACTCTCTCCTTCAAACATTATGTCCTATCCATACGGAAAAAGTTTCACAGCCGATTCCGTGCTTTCCGCTCTATCGCCTCTGCCTCCTGGAGCCCATCAAAAAAATCCTTATGTACCTTATATAAAGCCTTCATTCGCCCCATTCTTACATACGCTTCCCCAGGCTGGTTTCCCTTCTCATCTCCTACTCACATCACCTCCGTGGAGAGGATGCATAGATCTTCCTGTAGAGTAATCACAGGTTGTCTATCGTCCACTCCCATCCCTCTACTTCATATAGAAGCACTTCTTCCTCCTCCACTACGCGTCACCCTCACCCACCAATCCCTCTCCTTCTTTGAACGAGCCCTCCGTCTACCTTCAACCTTTCCCCTAGCTTCTCTAGCAAATTCTAACCCCCGCACACGTCTTAAAAAAGCTCATGGAGATTTTTCTCCCGATCTCATAACCTTACCCCTAACCTACATCTTGCTCGTGAACCTTTAATCCTCTGCCCTCCTAACTCCCCCTGGTCTACCCCATCTACTGACACAATTTCACTCCACCTCTCATCCTCATGCTCTCGGAAAGACCCCCCTCCCTTCGCAACACCACAGCTACCTCCCATCTTTCCTCCCTATCCCACAGCGATATCTCTGCCTGGACTGACGGTTCGGTACCTGGCGGGCTGGGGCAGGGTGGTGCAGGGATACACATCAAGTGTACAAAGTGTGTCACTGCTACCTTGCTCTCCTTCTCGACTGGTCACTGGGCTACCAATTGCAGTGCTGAGACTATCGCTATCCTACATGCTCTTGAGTGGTGTATCTCACACTCCAAGACATCTAACTTTGAATCTATCACCATTTTCCTATCTATCTATTTTCCGATTCTTTGTCTGTTTATCAACCCTCTCTGCCCCCACCATATTTAACCCCTATCCGATACCCAATCCCTCCTCAATTCTCTATCTAAATCCAAGGTAGTCAGTCCATTTTCAATGGATACCTGGTCTCTCTTCCCTCCCAGATAACGATTTAGCTGACTCTCTAGCTAAAATCGGAGCCTCTCTTGATCCCTCCAACATATCAGTGTCCCTCGCACCCCTTATTTCCCTCTACACCAGTTGGAGACGCAGTATCCAATCTGGTCTCTTTCAACACCAAATCCCTCCAGTATCTCCCGAGGAGCTCACTCTCTCTCGCTCCGCTCGCTGTGCTCTCTCCGGTTTACGCTGCAACGGGCACAGCACTCTCCTTAACACTTATCTCCACGGGGTTGGTCGAGCCGAGACTCCTTCATGCAGCAACTGTGGTTCTAAATCACGGGACCTTTCTCATCTTGTGCTAGACTGCCCTGTACTGGACCATCTGCGTCGGGCCATATTCAGCCATACCCTTTCTCTTCTGGACCTCTGGTCCCGTCGGTGGGGAGTCGCTCGATTACTGGGATTCTGCAGAGTTGATCCGCACCCCCATCCCCAGGAATGGGTCGGGTAAACCCACCACCACCATCATGCAATCGCAAAACGAAATTTTCCAAGTTTCGCTTGCGATCTACAAACTCACTCTTCAAACTACTATAATACTAAACCAAATCACCGAACCACTGGATTACCAACAACTGAAAGAAAACAAATTTACCAACATCTCAATTTATAGTGTGCTCGCCACGTGTAAGTGAACCAATCAGATTTCATTAAGATCACTGCACGTGATCCGCCCAAAAGGCAGTGAACGCAAACAATAGAATTAATTAAAAGGTTTCAAAAGACTTTTACACAATTAATGAACTTTTTGAATTACAGTGCGAGTTCTATTTTTTTATGATTTTAACAACAACTGGCTAAATTTTTCTCAAAAATGAATTAAGAAATCTTTTTGTAGTAGGCTACTAGTAGTTAAGGATTTGTGACCAAATTTAGGAAAAAAAGTCTGATTAAGCAATCAATATACGCATTTATTGTAAAACAGCCTCGTGGCTTGTTGCATTTACCAAAAAGCTTGAGTAAATTTTATTAAGGTTAGCGCTTGTTTCAATATCAGAGAAAAATTTAAGACTTTTTATAAACATTAAACAAAAAAGTATTGAAAAAGTAAATATTTTGGCATGGGGTCTACTTTAAAGTCAATGACAATGAAATCATCATAACCTCAAATTTTGAGTCTTCAACATCTGCATTTGATAAAGAAATTTTCAAAACTATTTCTATTATTGACGCAGCACTTGCGCTGATAAAGTACACAGCACAGTTGTTTTTTAACGAAGCTAAATTGGTGCAATTACTGCTCATTAGCAATAATGGTAAACTTCGGTATCTACCATTCATAATATACTATTAGCATTTTACAGCTATATAAGAAATCAATTTATGTATTAACTTAAAAATTAGTTTATTTTGATGTTCTGTATTATTTAAAAATTCTTTGTAGTTTTAAATAAAATAAAATTGCTCTAAATTAAAATTTGTCGTTTTTTTACATTTTGCGCCCCCATTGAAATTTTCAATACCCATTATATGGGGGGTTTGTTTGAAAAAATTTTTTTTTACTATAAACATGTTTATTTATATGGATACCATATTTTTTTAAGGGCTTCATATAAATTTAAATTTTAAGCCCCCCTTATTCAAAGAAATTTATAAACTTAAGATCTGAACTGTTTCTTTTTGAATTTTTCAGTTCGCAAATATTTGCAAACTTTGAGGTTTTCAAATATTAGCAATGAAGATAAATCATGAAAAAAATATTGCAGTTTAATTATTTTTAACTACAGCAGTGAAAAGACAATGAAGTGGCGATAGCAATAAACAAGCGCATAATTATACGATAAAACCAAAAATAGTGCATAATTAGCATTCACACGGTTATCACAATTAAACTTTAGTCGTTAGAAAAAAACAAATCACAAGAATTCCTCATTATTGAAGAATTATTAAACATCATTCATCTGCAAATAATTTGTCGATGGTTAATGGAGGTCGCCTCGAATCTAAGATCAATTCTTGAACTTCAAAGGGAAAAATATTCCTATGAAAGCAAGAAAATATGTAAGAGATTCAATCAACCGAAACTAGCAAAGTCAGCTATTCCATAGTCACTGAAGCTCGAAAAAAATATTACTCCGTTTCAAGTGCCGAAAAGTTTAAAACGTAAATTTTGGGTGCATGATAGAAAAACTGTAATTTTTACCAGTTTGAAGAAACTTACTTACTTACTTTATCTCTATATTTATCCTCCTGACTCGCAGGAAAGCGACGGAGGCGCTAATACATAGGGTAGGCAATTACTCCGACCTGCTTCCGGAGACACCAAGATATTGCTGTCCGCTTGTAATTTAATAGAGATATGACTGTAATTTAGAACTGCTTGCTAGGACCACCAAGCAGGGGAAAGTGCCGTAAAGTGTCTTTCCCAAGGACACAACAGAATGGCGCGAGTGGGTTTTGAACTGAGACCGTGTTGGTCACGAGCCCGGCGCTTTAACCACTCGATCACGTTGTCGACAAACTCGGACTAGCTCAATAAGGAACTTTGTACAAATACATTAACCAATTTTTTTACATTTAATTTCTTTTTTGTTTGGGGATTGTCAAAAAAAAAGTACTAATTACTTGTAGTTCTAGGCATATAGATAAATTCGTAAGTTTAAAAAGGACTCACCACAGAAAAGAACCCAACGAATTATCCGGAATATCAACATATGGTTGGTCAGTTAGTACTGCGTCGACTATTTTGTCTACAACATACTCTGGCTCAAGTAATGGCAAATACTTGGTAATTGGACCTTTGAGAAAACCTGTATTAACAAAATTTGGACAAGCGTAAGTTGTTTTAACGCCATTTTTGCCTTCCCATCTCAGTTCTCTTCTCAGTGCATCCATATAACCAACTACAGCATGCTTGGTCGAACTGAAAAAGTAGAACTATAAGAATAGCATATCAACAATATCCTTAGATTTGAAACTAATTTTTTCAAATAACTTCAAAAGTTAATACGAACTTCTTCTGCATATATAATACCTCACCAATAGCTTGAAGCAAACGGAAAAGCCATTCTACCAGTCACAGAAGCTAATGCAATTATGTGGCCGTAATTCTTGTCCATCATATCCGGAAGAAATTCTTGAAGTAACTTAAAATAAACATAAAACCTTGAAACGTCATATTTCTACTAGTAATTACATTGTTTGCCGTGAAAGAATGGGTTATTTGTTTTTCGTCGTTAACGTATCCTTATACAGGTATTCGATTGGTGAGCCCAAACTTTCTTCTTTTTCTCTTTTTATAAAGATTTTTCTGTTCTCTTCTCATACAGGTATATCATACATCTCTTTCTCATACAGCTTTTTTAAATAACTGGTTGTGCAGTAAGGTATAATTCTCAGGATATTGCTGGTAGGTGACCCGAAAGTTGATCGAAGGACAGTTTACCGAAACAGGATAAAATATAACAGCTTCTCACAGTTGATGTCAATAAATCTGATTAAAAACAAAGAGTTGCTTCAAGCATAGAAACTTTCACAGTTAAATCAACTGTTGTTCGATAAACTGTCGTAGTAGGAGATAATTATGAATAAATGTAGAATAATGAAAATAAAATGTAACATACATGTGGCAGAGGTACTGCAACTTTTGTTCGAACAGACGTCAGCTATTGCTTTGTGTAGTATTAAGTTTTTTCTCACGTTATTATGTACTTACTTTTTACACCTATACAAAAAAACAATAAAATATTTTGGCGTTGTATATTTACCAGCAAGTAGGCTTTTTACAACAGCAGAGGTATGCTTAACCAATGGCAATGCTCTGTTTGGCATATATTCATTATTATTTTAATCTCCTAACTTTACATTTACAATCGACGGTATCTAGATTTTACATGTAATATAAAATGTAAACAACATTTACCCAAAAATGCGACATTGTATTAACATCAAATGTAGTTTGAATTTTTTCATCTGACACCGAAATTATATCACCTGGAAAACTAACTCCAGCATTATTAACAAGAATGGACACATCTCCTTCAACTTCTTCTTTAATTGCTTTAGCAAATCTGAAAACACAAAGTTAGTAAAATTTCAAACTTTTTAAAAAGTTTATTAATGAAGTTACAAGGCGACTTCATATCTTTGGCCATGAAGAATTATTACATTTCTAAGATTATTTAAGAAATTTAGTAATTGTAAAAGTACCCTTAAAAATACTTCCAAAACATGAAATGTACTACATGGTGGTAAAGAGTTACATTTTATAAAAATAACTAAATCGAAGCTTATAGGGCAGTTTTTTTATAACTAATTCTTCATTAAATTGTATAAACATTTATTGAAAGTTAGAGTATTTACAATGATAACAAGTTTATTGATTTCATTAAAAAATTAAAAAAGATACTACTTTTTAATTTGATCTTTTTTGCTAAGATCACAGATGTAGCGGTACACTGATGATCCGGATTCTTTTAGAAGAGCTGCTGTCTCATCATTAGAACTTTCATTGATATCAACAATCTAAAAGAATTTTATTAAATCTGTAAAACAATTAAGGCAATATCATTTTAATTGTAAACACTGCATTGAGGCCTTTACTATTTTTCACAACAAAAACTGTAATTTCAACAAACAATACAAGTTTTCTTTTTAGTGATTTTACATATTTAAGAAGTCGAATAACTATTCCACTGGTATTTATTACTTACGATGATTTTAGCACCAAGTGCAGCAAGTTTCAGAGCTAATACTCGGCCCATGCCATGTCCAGCACCAGTTACCAAGGCAATTTCTCCATGAATTGACTTTTTTGATGGCGCCCAAATTTTTCTTCAAAAACAAAAAGTGTAAATATAATGAATTATACTGATGCTGCAAGTTAAACCTAATCAATCCTTTTTTGTAAGAGCCTTGGGTAACTAATCTAGGTAAATTTTGTAGTAGTATTGTTTTTAGGATCTTTTGCATTAAATTAGCAACCTTAATGACTAATTGTTAATAATTAATATTCAAAAAATAACTGTCAACTAGACACTCTTCACTAAATTACTAACTGGAAAACAGATTATTTTGTGGAACATATTATGTAAGTCTAACAGTAAATGGCATAACTTGTAGATTGATTAAAGAATTGAGAAAGCAAGAAAGCAGCCTGAAGCAATAAAATAAACTCTTAGAATAAGTTGTCTTGTACCTGTCCAAGAATCGATTCGCTTCTAAAGAAAAAAAAGTGGGACACTATGATGCCTTTTTGAAAAGCAGTTATAATCGCTTATTTCAGCTTCAAACATTTGAACTAATTCAGCTAAAATAAATATTATAATAATAACGGTAGTTTTGTGGTTCTTGAGTGACTATTAAATTAGCTTTTAGATTAAAAGACTGAGATAATTAGAAACAATTAAAAAACGAATAACTCAAATCAATTATACACAATGAATCTGAGCCACTTGATTCATTTGATATAGGGTCATTCTGTGTCAAACGTCCTGAAATTCAGAAATGTTCTGATAAATATAGCTGTTCAAATAGCAAAAATGGATTTAGCATCAGCATATATTCCCAGATAGAAATTTGTTCTATTTCAATGTGGCTAGAAATGGTTTTGCAAGCCAAAAATATATGTGTGCATGAAAAAATATGCCACCTAGTGTCAGTTTTTCAATAAGATTTAAAGCCAAGCTATAGCAGGTAAAGAGTTGGAATTTTTTTTTATCAATTCAATTTTAACTTTCTGATTAATATACAAAATTATAGATAGAAAATTAAATTTTGCACTTTTTTGGATATCCTAAAAACTGTATTAATGCTAAATAAGAGGTTTTAATTTTTGTTTTCTACGTGGTATCAGTTTTTTCAGTAACCACAGAAGATTATTTGCATTATAAGTGAGCTTTTTGGCAAAATTTATGAAATCTAACAAAAGTGACTCAGTAATAAACGGCTAAAATTCAACTATATCAAATTTCAAGAATTTGTAATTTTGTTTGTTGTTAGAGTGTTTGACCATTTATTACATTAAATGTGTAATATGTCATTGATTTAATTAAGTAGCTGCTCATATTTTTTCATTCTTTTTTATTTTGTTACATTAATTAATAACATTTTGAGTTGTTCTGAAAATTTTCTTTGTGATCTTTTAAATGCAGATATAAAGGGTGTTTTTGTTTTTGTCTTATTGAATAAAAAATATATGGGTCTCTTCAAGAAGCCACCATAAGCGATTTTTGTTTATGAAACTAACCCAAATCCCCCAGTGGTTACTATCACTTCTTGAAAGATCCTTTTTCTCTTGGTTTCTTCTTTATTCCATCCTACTAAAAAAAAGGAGGATTTCAGGTTAGTTTCACCAAAAAAATTGCTTAAGGTGACTTCTTGAAGAGACCCAAATATAATACCAGATTAAACAAGAATCATGTAAGCAATGTAAGTAATTAAACAAGAATTTAAACAAGACAGTTTAAAAAATAATAACAATAAAGCAATAAATTTTTGTAGTGTTTGTAAGCCACTCTTATAAACTAAGTTTATTACCTAATAACTGCCTTGAAAATGGCTGCAAAAATATCCAAAATCAACCAGAAAATTGATAAATCCATTTACACTGACAAAGATTGTCTCTTATTATAACACAAAGTCGTATGCTTACCACATTGCTTTACTATAAAATTAAACAATAAAAATAGTTTCAAGAAATTAATAAAAAAATCTTAAGCTTTATGTGATATGTATGTATGTATGAGGTGCATTCAATAAGTTTCCAGACTTTTTTGGTATGGACACTTTTATTAACCGTACACACAAAAAACTCTAGTCCCCTTCAAAGTATTCTCCTCCGACATCAATGCACTTGTTGTACCGTTCCAACAACTTCTGGAAAGCCCCCTGGAAGTCTTCTTGTGTGAGCGTGTTTAGGACCCTTGTCACAGCCTCTTTCATGTCCTCAATTGTGGAATAACGATTGTCTCTGAGGTTTTCCTTGAGCTTTGGGAATAGCCAAAAGTTGCAGGGAGCAAGGTCCGGGCTGTAGGGAGGATGGGGAACTGTCTTGATGCCCATCTGGGTCAAATAGTCTGTGACGAGGATGGATTTGTGGACTGGGGCATTGTCCTGATGGAAATGCCACTGACCTGATTTGAAGAGTTCTGGCCTCTTCCGACGGAATGTCTTCCTGAACTCCCTTAAAACTTCAATATAGTACTCCTTGTTGACTGTGATTCCAGTGGGAACCCAGTGAATGTAGATTATGCCCATGCTGTCAAAAAAAGGGATCATCATGAGTTTCTGGGTGGACTTGCTCTGTCTGGCCTTCTTGGGTCTGGGAGATCCAGCATGCTTCCACTGGGAACTCTGTCTCTTGGTCTCTGGGTCATAACAATAGATCCAGCTTTCATCGCAGGTTACCAGGGCATCAAGAACTTGGGGATCTGAATTAATGAGCTCGACCATCTCCTTGCTGTCATTGCAACGTCTTTCTCTCTGATCTTCCCGGAGCACTCTTGGGACAAACTTCATGCAAATCTTCCGCATCTTCAGTTCCTCACGAATGATTTTGTGTACAGCTCCCACACTGACATTAAACTGTGCGCTTAGTGTCTCTATAGAAACACGACAGTCCCTATTCATGAAATTGTTTATTTGGCCAATCATCTCTGATGTTCTTACTTCCCTACTCCTCCCACATCTCTCATCATCCCTCAAGGACTCCCTGCCTTCCTTGAATCTCTTGTGCCACTGAAAAACTGATGATCGATTCATGCAAGATGGTCCATAAGCAGTCTGAAGCATACCATACGTTTCCGTGGCAGTTTTTCCAAGTTTAAAACAGAACTTGATCGCATATCGTTCTTCTAATGTGTCCTCACGTCCAGATTGCATTTTTGAAATTCACCAGCTGTGACAATCAGGATTTAGTAAGGTGTACTCTAATTCCTACTGTAGCTATAAATTTGCACCTAAACAAGAAAAAATTGGTCAATCATCTCATAAGGAGTATAGTAACAACATACTGAAATATCTCGAGTTTACGGCAATTATAAATGCCTGTACAAAAAAAGTCTGGAAACTTATTGAATGCACCTCGTAAGTATGTATGAGTCAATAAATATATTAATTTTCAAAAAGGCCTTTATGACTAAATCAAAGCAAGTTTTTTTTTTAGAGAAATCATATACTGCAAATTGCTTAAAAAACTCCCAAATTTTTTATTTTATTTTATTGTAATACAACAGAAAGGTGCTAAAGTTAATGCTTTAGCACCCTAATATGTGAGGATAAAAACACAGCAAAGGTAAACTATTACAATACAAAATAAAGCATTCCATTGAATCAGTTAATACAATATAACCTAAAATCAACAAAGTAAATCATGAGTACATCATAATAGAGATGAGGAATAAACCAAAAGTTTTTAAATATTTCTTAAAAGCAGTAAAAGTAGGAGCAGATACAACACTATCAGGTAGTTTGTTCCAGATTCATGGAACTCCATGAGAGAAAAAATTGAGATGGTCAGTATTAGGTTTGTTTAAAGGCTTGATTGCAAAACTGTACCTGTGCAAATCATATCCACATTGACCAAACACAAAAAATAATTAAAATTTATATCAACATTCCCATGAATAATTTTGTAAGTGAAAAATAAATCAAACTCAAGTCTCCTATATTCCAATGACTTTATGTTTAACATGTGTTGATGATGAGAATATGAAGTGTTAAGTATATTGCATAGAAAACAGATCTTCTTAGTATAGTGTTTTTGAACAGATTCAATCATAGTAATATTATTTTTTAAGTAAGGAGACCAAAGTACAGTATTATACTCTAACAGTGGTCTGATGTAAGTATATCAAAAGAACTATGTACAAATTCCTGCTTATAAATAAAATACCCAAAATTTATTTTTTCCATGTTTTTAACAAATGATTACTTGAAGCTAATGATAGAGTTATATGTTACTGTTGTTAAGAAAAAAGTACCAGTAGGCCTATATCTAAAAGCAAAGTTAAAAAATTGTTATTTTATGAAAAGCAGTTATAATTGAATTAACAAAAACTAATGCAATATCAAAAACATGGATTAAAAATATAAGTTTTTAATAAAATTTTCTTCTAAAAATAACAAGTTTCTTCTAGAAGTCACTGTAAGCAATTTTTGGGTCTCTTCAAAAAGTCACACTAAACAACTTTTTTTCAATGAAATTAACCTGAAATCCCCCTGTACTGTACCTGGATAAAATAATAAAAAAATCAAGAGGAAAGGATCTCTTCAAAAAGCAATAGTAACCATAAAAGGATCAGGGTTAGAACAAATATTGCTCACAATGATTTCCTGAAAAGACCCCAATTTTTTTGGCGAAACTAACCTGGAATTCCCCTTACAACATCAGGATGGAAATAAAAAGAAATCAAGAGGAAAAGGATCTCTTCAAGAAGCAATAGTAACCACAAGGAAATTCGGTTTAGTTTCACAAACAAAAATGACTTCTTAAAAAGAGACCCAAAATAACTAAGTATCAAGAACTCATTTTCTTTTTGCCTAATATTCTTGTAAACAAAAAAAATTTAACTAATTAGTCTCACTAATTTAAATACTGTAAAACAGGGTAACTTTGTTCAATTTTGGAGGTTTCTAGCTTTTAATAACCTGACACTGTAAATAAGAAAACTTTTTTCTTGTTGATCATAACACTTTGCCTCTGAGTCATTAAATAAAAATATTTTGGTGATGTCATAACAGCTTTGCAACTGAACGCTTTCATAAAAACTGCTTAACAAACTTACCCATACTTTAAGGTAACTTTGAGCACACATTAAAAACCAATATAAGAATACAGCAAACAACATTTGGGGTAACTTTGATCACTGCTTTTATTTTTTAAATATTGTAAGAGTTCAAAAATATAATTTTTTGTTTTTTGAGAGGATATATAATTTTATTTTTTTTGAAAGGGGGCAGGAGGTCGCAGGAAATCTGAGGTCTTTTTCCAGCTGTATTTTCTTGACTACAAGTCAAATAGTGCTACTGTTACCCCAACTGATCAAAATTACCCTGTTTTACAAAAGTTGGTTTTAACTTTACTTCAGACAATTGTTCTGATAAAAGTCTTTTCAAAAAGCAACTTTTGTTTATGAAACTAACCCAGATCCTCCCTGTGGTTGCTATCACTTTTTGAACAGATTCTTTTTTTTAGGTTTGTTTTTTATTCCATCCTAGTGCTGTAGGAAAAATTCCTGGTTGGCTTCACCAAATAAATTGCTTACAGTGATTTCTTGAAGAGACCACAGATAGGTTAATGACTTGTAAAAAAATTAAAATTAAACATTCCAGATGCAGGTAGGATACTACCATACAAACACCAAATTAATAATATTTCGCCTAGGTTCAAAATTAAACATCAAAATTAAATAGCCTAGGTTCGAAATTGAATTAAAATTAAAATTAAAATTAAATGTTTCATCTACGTATCTGATATTTTGATTAAAAATCTATGGAAAGCCAAGAGAAAATTAAATTTGTGGCCATGTTCAAAATTAAATCAGTTTGCAATGTTTTTACAGAGCTTTATGTATCTAATTCTTTGACTAAAAATCTAAAAAAATCAAGAGAACCTTTCAGACACAAACGATTGCACTTTCCAAATAATCGCCACTTTGATTCAGCCATAGTCTAAAACTGTGTTTCCCAACCCAAGTCCGCAGACTCATTTGAGTCCTCAGAAGGATTTAATGAGTCCGCAAACACATCAACAAGTTTCAAAATAACATCAACTAGTTTTAACGATAAAACCTTATAACCGCATATAGGTAACCAGTTTTAACGATAGTTCCAATGCATTAGAGTAACTGCTACTCTAATGCATTGGAACTTTTTTATTCATTGCGCACGCTTTGACTTTTTGGTAATGGTGAAACTTCCCTAGGAAGTGAAATGTAATAAATTTTGTTTTATTACGTCACAACGAATCTGTCATGCCTTTGTGCTTGCATTCCTTTTTTCTTTTCTATCTAACTCCCGCATAGCCATAACCACGAGGACGAGTCTAAAATTTAAACTGCAGTAAATTTTAACATAGTAGAGTAGACGATTTTCAATGGCAAAACGAAAACAAGTATTTTCATATAACGAAGACTTTTTAAAATTTGGATTCACGTCAGTGGAAGTAAATGGCAAGGTCAGGCCACAGTGTGTGTTGTGTTAAGAAGTTTTAGCTCACAGCTTTTTAAAAGAAGCTAAACTTCAACGGCACCTTAGATCTAAGCATGAAAAGTACCTTGGCAAAGATTACAAATTCTTTAAGAGCAAAGAACTGCATGCCAAGAGAAGCCGCATTGATCGTCCGAGTATTTGGGGAGGGGTAGCCTATTCTCATAAAGATGCAGTGCAAGCTTCCTTTTCTGTTGCATGGAAAATTGCTAGAGCTAAAGCTGCTCATACAACAGGAGAACGGTTGATTAAGCCTGCAGCCATTGAAATGGCCCGGATAATGTGCAGCAAGGCTGTTGCTAATAAACTGGCTATGGTTCCGTTGTCGGACAACACAATCAAACGACGAATCGAAGAACTTTCAGTTGATATTCTACAGCAGACGATTGCTGCTGTAAAGCGAAGTAAAAATTTTAGTCTGCAGTTAGATGAAACAACAGATATAGGAAGCGACGCCCAGCTGATGGTGTTTGTACGTTATCGCACTGCCGATGACTATGTAGAACAATTTCTCTTTTGTCGACCGCTGACTAAATACACCACAGGAGAAGAAATATATAAAAAGGTAGATTCTTTTTTTGAAGAACATCAGCTTTTGTGGACTGACTGCGTGTCTGCTTGTGCCGATGGTGCTCCAGCTATGATGGGAATCAAAAAAGAATTTATGAGTTTTGCAAAAAAGC
Organism: Diplosoma virens; assembly: GCA_963680785.1. Taxonomy (NCBI): domain Eukaryota; kingdom Metazoa; phylum Chordata; class Ascidiacea; order Aplousobranchia; family Didemnidae; genus Diplosoma; species Diplosoma virens. Next base: position 14,185,837 of record OY796880.1, read on the forward strand.
AAAACAATGACATTTTAATTGTCCACTGTTACCTTCACAAAGAAAATCTTGCCGCTAAAGACATTCAAGCAAACCTGGCTTTAGTGTTCAAGGAGGTTGTATGTGTTGTCAATTATATAAAATCCCACTCCTTATGTACTCGTTTATTTCGTGTGTTTTGTGACGAAATGGGAGCTGAACACAGTGGACTTCTGTATCATTCAAACATCCGTTGGCTATCAAGAGGAAAAGTGTTGCAGAGAATAGCTAGCTTACGCAACGAAGTAGATGCTTTTTTAAAAGAACAAAAACATGAACTTTCAGAGCGATTCAAAGACAACGAGTGGATTGCAAAGTTGTTATTTTTAGCTGATTTTTTCAGTCATTTAAATCAACTAAATACCTCTATGCAGGGAAAAGACAAAATATTTTTGGATGTGTCTGAAGATATTATCACTTTCAAAGCTAAAATGGAGTTGTGGATGCATCGAATGGAACAAGGGAAGATAGCTGTGTTTCCAGCATTAAACGCATTTGTAGAAGAATTTAATTTGCACAGCATTCGTGAGATATTTCTTGATCACCTTTCTTCATTTCTTTCCAAGTTGGATAAATATATCCCTTCTAAAGATTACAGCAAAAAGTTTAACTGGGTGCGATGTCCTTTCGAGGTATCAGCTTTGCATGTTCACCCTGATATGGACTGCATTGCTGAACAGCTGATTGAGTTGCAGGGTCAACAACTGTGGAGGAACAAGTTCGAAAATGTAACTCTGACTCAATTTTGGGCAGAAGTTCAATCAAAGGAACCAAATCTATCTGATCTCTGTTGGCAGGCAACAAAAGCTCTTCTACCTTTTCCAACTACATATCTCTGCGAAGCTGGATTTTCAGCTTTAGCTATGATAAAAACCAAGTACTGCAACCAACTTCAACCAGAAGATGACCTTAGATGCGCGTTGACAACCATAGACCCTAATTTCAACAAGCTAGTGGCGAAAGTCTAGGGACAAGGTTCCCATTGAAAGTTGTAAATGCAGCTTCTGTTTGTGGCATTAAACTGACTGTGTTTAAGTTCTGTAATGTTTCATTGTGTTTGTTTCGTTGCCTCTTCACTCAAATTGTGATTAAGGGACGTAACGTTGTCAACTAACCATACTTTGTGTGAAGTGGCCTTCATTGTTGCGTTTTGAGTCCGCAAAGACTTTGGCAGGTTTGGAATTAGTCCGCCAACAAAAAAGGTTGGGAAACACTGGTCTAAAATAACATAAATATACAAATTTATAGTGAAATCACTTCAGTGGCTATCAATTGCCGCACACGTTGTTAAGGTAAGCAGCAATTCGAATTCGAATGCAAAAAGTTTTGCTTTTCAAACTTTGAAACAATCTTGGCAACAAAATTGCCAGACCGATTTTTTAAAGGCGAAACAGATTGTCAAAGAAGCCAAACCATAGTCAATGGCCATACGTAAAAAAAATAAGGCCAAATTATTTTTTTCACTATTAACATTCCAAAGTTTAGATAAAAATAAAAAAAAGACCATTTATCAATAGAAATCAACATTTATTTATCAAATCTTACTCAATTTATTTTTTGAAAAAATTTTGTATATAGAAACAACTGCTTTGTGAGCAAAAAACATCAGTATATTTGTCTGTTTTTCGACACCTCTCAACTCTTCTTCTGCAAATTTTTCACAACAAAATTTTTCTTTTAAATATCTTGTAAACTTGTGCCATTCTGTTGTGTCCTTGGGAAAGACACTTTACTTTCCCCTGCTTGGTGGTCTTGACAAGCAGTTCTAAATTACAGTAATATCTCTATTAAATTACAAGCGGCCAGCAATATCTTGGCATCTCCGGAAGCAGGTCGGGTAATTGCCTACCCTATATATTAGCGCCTCCGTCGCTTTCCTGTGAGTCAGGAGGATAAATATAGAGATAAAATAAAAAAATAAAAAATAAAACTTCCCGCTTTTGGTTCTGCCAAATTATAAACTGTTCAAAAACCCAGGTCCTTGGGCCTCACGTTATATCCGCCTTTGCTCGGTGAATATAAAGAGGAATACTTAATATAAACAAGCTAAAGATCGGCAACGTGGTCGAATGGTTGGAGCACCATGATTGCAATTAATCAACAAAATGTGATTGATTGTGTCTCTGTTCAAAACCTACTCGCGCCATTCTTTGCTTGCTGCTTGTCTTAGCAAGCACTCCTAAATTTCAGTCATATCTCTATAAAACTAAAAAAACAAAATAAAAAATTTCAACCAGACAGTAATATTTTGGCATTTTCGGAAGCCGGTCGGGGTAATTGCTCAACCTAAGTATAGCGCTCCGACGTCTTCCTGCGAGTCAGGAGGACAAATATAGAGATAAAATAAAATAAATAAATAAATCTAAATTTGAATCATTGCCTTGTATCAGAGGTGGAGGCGAGACACATGCTTCGAGACCGAGACGAGACTTTGGAGCAGCTTACAGAGATGAGACATGAGACTTTATATAAGTTGCTTTGATTTAAGCCAAGTTTGTTGAATCAGAGTTGAAAGTCAGAGTTGCATGTTTTTGGTTGGAATCGGAACTAAAGTAGTTTTTTAAAAATATTAACCAAATTCAAGCAATTAACCGAAAATAGGAGTCGGAGTGCCAAAAAAAATAGGAATCCGATACCAACGTCAGCGCATATAAAAGACAACTCGGGCTTCAGCATATTTTAAAGAAGTACTTTTATTCCGATTCGAACCGAAAACATGCAACTCTGACTTCCGACTCAGACTCAAAAACCCTGGCTTAAATTAAAAAAACTTGTATAAAGTCTCGTGTCTTTTCTGGTGTCTCGTCTCGTGTCTCGTCTCGGTAGGCTGCTCCAAAGTCTAGTCTCGGTCTCAAAGCATGTATCTCGACTCCATCTCTGCCTTGTATAAGTTTCATTAAAGATAAAATTTGCTCTTGCTTGCTTCAATTCTAACTATCTGACCTATCAAATATTAAATTATTAATTTAGCCCTGAACAAAGTTTTCAAATTATTTATTCAAATTTTTATTTCATATTCTTTTTAATTTTCAAGCAAAATCCACTATTTTCGGACAATAGCTTAACAACAAAGTCTAAATAGAGATCTTGTTAATGATTTTGACCACAGTAATTTTTGTAGTTTTGTTTTTCTTTTTTTGAATTTAGTTGACTTTGCGATAGGCCTACATAAAATGACAACTATGAAAGATCCTGTTTTGGATCTTTTAATCTAATCCTGTATCCAAGTAAAACAAGCTTAACTTTTTAAATTTTATTTCACTTTGATTCTATCAATTTTCACTCCAACTCAAAAATTGAAAATAAGTTGTTTGAAGTATAATGTTTTAAAATTGATTATTTTAGCCATAGGTTCGAATTTTTTTCTTTTGAATTGGATAAAGTACACAAAATGGATGACATGTTAAATTTTACTTCTTTTCAAGACGTTGAAGAAGAGCATTTAACTTCAGCAGAGGTATTTGAAAAATTACAACAGGTTAGTTTTTTAAGTGGTATTAAGTATAATGTCTACAAATATTATTTGATCAAATTTTCTCTCTAAATTTTCAAAATTGTTGCCAACTTTGATCTGTTGGAGTAACAGTAGTATTATTTGACTTGTAGTCAAGAAAACACAGCTGGAAAAGACCTCAAATTTACTATGACCTCCTTCCCTCTCATGTTTGTATGGTAGTATCTTACCCGCATCTGGAATGTTTAATTTTAATTTTTTTACAAGTCATTAACCTATTATCTGTGGTCTCTTCAAGAAATCACTGTAAGCAATTTATTTGGTGAAGCTAACCTGGAATTTTTCCTACAGCACTAGGATGGAATAAAAAACAAACCTAAAAAAAAGAATCTGTTCAAAAAGTGATAGCAACCACAGGGAGGATCTGGGTTAGTTTCATAAACAAAAGTTGCTTTTTGAAAAGACTTATCAGTACCATTAGCTGAAGTAAAGTTAAAACCAACTTTTGTAAAACAGGGTAATTTTGATCAGTTGGGGTAACAGTAGCACTATTTGACTTGTAGTCAAGAAAATACAGCTGGAAAAAGACCTCAGATTTCCTGCGACCTCCTGCCCCCTTTCAAAAAAAATAAAATTATATATCCTCTCAAAAAACAAAAAATTATATTTTTGAACTCTTACAATATTTAAAAAATAAAAGCAGTGATCAAAGTTACCCCAAATGTTGTTTGCTGTATTCTTATATTGGTTTTTAATGTGTGCTCAAAGTTACCTTAAAGTATGGGTAAGTTTGTTAAGCAGTTTTTATGAAAGCGTTCAGTTGCAAAGCTGTTATGACATCACCAAAATATTTTTATTTAATGACTCAGAGGCAAAGTGTTATGATCAACAAGAAAAAAGTTTTCTTATTTACAGTGTCAGGTTATTAAAAGCTAGAAACCTCCAAAATTGAACAAAGTTACCCTGTTTTACAATACTGAACTGATAAAGAAAATGGATCTTTTTAAAAAGTCACTGTAAGCAATTTTTGTTTGTGGAACTAATCCGAATTCCCCTGTGGTTACTATTGCTTTTTGAGAGATCCTTTTCCTCTTGGTTTCTTTTTTATTTTACCCTGACCTCTTTTTTATTTAAAAGGAAATTCCAGGTTAGTTTCACTGAAAAAAATTGTTTATGGTAACTTTTTGAAAAAATGTTTTCAAGAGTATTATATTAAGCAGCTGAGTATATAAAATATCAAAAATGGTTTTGGTGATGTTTTTGTATTGTAAAAGTGTTTAAAAGTGATTTCCTGATTACCTTAATATTTTTTTTTGTTATAGGGTGCTATGAAAACAAATCAATTTTAGAGATTAGTTAATATCATACTGATACTAATATATAAGTTGTTGTTGTTGTTGCTACTGCTTTTGCAAGGATATCTGGGGAGTCATCTCTTTTAAACCTTTCAAAAAAGCCAATCTAGACTTTCACTCTTAATGACCTTTAATGCTTCCAAAGGCTTTTTCCACAAACTGGTGATGTGATGTTGTGTTGTTACTTGGTTATAGTTAAAGAGGTGATTAATGTTGTGTGTGTGTGTGTGTGTGTGTGTGTGTGTGTCAAGCATAATGGGCATTGTGGCCTCTAAATATCAGGGTTTACTACATGTAAATAACTAAAGTTGCAAGAGTGCTGATTTATTGACTTTGAGCTGAGCAAGTTTTATACACATGTGACATGTCAATATTCGTTCTGATGGATGATTGTCATAGGGTGTGATGTTACTAACTTATGGTAATTTTTTACTTTACATTTGTAAATTCAGAGATTATCACAATTTTTATGAAATTAACCCAGAATTCCCCCTGCAGCACTAAGAGGAAATAAAAAAGAAACTAAGAGTAAAATAATATTTAAAAGTGATAATAATGACAGAAGAATTTCACTAGTTCGTTAACAAAAATTGTTTACAATGACTTCTTTAAGAGACTCTTGAGTCGTTTCAAAAGACTTGCTTGCAGTATTTTTCTTTGCTTGGCAGTCATTTTAGCAAGCATACTAAATTTCAGTCATATTACTTAGTAAAATGTAAAAAAACAAACAAAATTTCAACCAGATGGCAGTATTTTGGCATCTCCAGAAGTAGGTCAAAATAGTAGCTTGACAGTTGTCTTGGTAATCTTCAAATTTACAAACATAAAATAGGAGATTACCATAACTTTGCTTTTTTTTCTGGAACTGAGTTATTGTGAGGTGATGGTAGTATGAATATGTTTGAGGTTTTCATTCCTCAAGGGTTATGTCTGTAGCTCATATGATGATGTTGTTATGGTCATTATTATAAAAGATTTTTGCTTTTATGTATTAGAGTGAACTAAATGTGCATTAAAATCATGTAAATCAGTGCTTTTTAACCCCTGGGTCACGACCCAAAAGTGAGTTCTTGTTTAATGTGATTGGTTTGTTAGCAAATGCAGTTGTGTAAAAATTAAATCATTTTTGTTGAGATTCGACAGTGGTTTGACAAAAATCAAGAAATCAGAGACAGATTCAATTTGAAGACCTTTTTTTAGAGATCACTACTTTTTAGGGACAAAAAATCAAGAAATCCCAGACAGATTCAAGTTTAAATGTTCATTTTTGAACTTATTGGGATAGCCAGAATTCAGATCACAAATTTTAAATGGGTCACCCAATTTTTGTTCTCTATTTCTGCTTAGCATTTGGGTTGCTACAAAAAAGCTTCATTGTCGTTTGAGGGGTATCCATTACAGGTCAGACACAAACAGGACTGGGGCCAAGGGTTTATCCTTTTACTACCCCAGACTGCTGCACTGCCTGAATCAGATGCTGGCAGTGGTGTTATTAAGCCAGCATCGAGTTTCGTCATCCAAAACCGTCAGACCTTGTGCTCCATGTGGTGCCTGATGTATAAGGCACACTGTTAGAACATGGTCTGCAGTTTGCTTAGAGGCACCACACTCGCAATTCAGTGAAGGAGTGAGACCCCATTTGTGCATGGATGAATGGAATCGCCCAACACCAATCTGCAGGCAGTTGATTTTAACCCAAGCTGCTTGGGTTAAGCCCATCTCAACAGGTCCCGGGCACAAAAGCACGGAGCCTGGAAGCATTTTCACAATACTCTGTTTTCCATTTAAGGTTTGTCCATTCAGAAGTGTTGATGCCAAGTCTGGCAAGGTTGTCCAAAAGATTCCGTGCAGTTGGCACAAACGGGTGTCTGGATCTTAGTCTTACTTGGTGAGTATCTGAGGGCCCACTTAAAAGACCATACAAGATATGATCAGGGTCCAGAGATACACAATAAGCCAAGGAAAGTGTCGTTTTTTGTCAGCAAAGCTCAGCTGGCTGGATGCCTGAGAGTACAGATAGGTGGTCCATTGGAGTGGGATGCAGGCATCCAGTAACTATGCTCAAGGCGTTGTTCAAGACACTGTTGATGAGGCAAGTGTGAGCACTGTGACACCAGACTGGTGCACAGTACTCAGCTGTTGAATAGACTAGAGATAAGGTGGCTATGCATAGTGTTTTAGCACCAGCACCCCATCCCAAGCCCACAAGTCACCTCAGCAGTGTGACATGCAAGGATAGTTTTTGCGCAATGCCACTAAGTGGTGACAAAATGTGAGCAATCTGTCCAGTTTTACCCCAAGATAAGTAGTGGTTGGACAGAACGGTAAAAGTCTACTGTTGTTGTAGACCTTTAGCTCATGTTTGGCTTCTCGGTTATTAAAGTGAAAGGCTGCCGTCACCGTCTTAGTGTCACTGAGCTTCAATCTCCAAGTTTGGAGCTATGCTGAAAGTGTGGACATGTCTTGGCTTAAAGTCCCCTCCAAGTCCTTCCAGTATCAAGAAGAGTACAACAATGCTAGATCATCAGCATAAGCAAACTTTCTGGAAATCATGGAAGGAAGATCGTACATATAGATGTTAAATAGGAGGGGAGCCAAGACTGATCCCTGAGGAATGCCGTTTTTAAGACGGCGTAGCCTGCTTTGCTTGCTGTCACCAGTGGTAAGGGTAAAACTTCGATTTCAGACAAGCTCCATAATCATTCTGACCATGTGCTTATCCAGAAGTAGTCTCAGCAGCTTGCAGGTAAGACCACAGTGCCAGACAGTGTCATAAGCAGCTGTCAGATCAACAAATACGGCACCAGCCTTCTTTTTAATCTCAAAAGAATCCTTGATGTTCTGGGTTAGTAGAACAACTTGATCTACAGTTGACTTCCCACGTCAGAACCCACCCTGCTCTTTAGGGAGCAGTGGATCAATTAATGGTTCAACACAGGCATAGATAAGCCTCTCAAGGATCTTGTAGGGGACACAGAACAGAGATATCAGTTGATAACTCTTTGGGTCCCCCACGGGCTTTGCTGGTTTTGGGATCGCCACCACAAGTGCTCTTCTTCAGGTTTTGAGAATTTTGAGTCGGGGCAAACAGGAAGAGAGGAAGTCACGTAACCAGGACTTTAAAGCAGTTCCAGCATGGAGTATAAGCTCTGAGCAGATGAAATCAGAACCCGGAGCTTTACCTGGTTTTAAATGTTGGAGGGCAGCACGTCAGAGATATTTACTCTGTCTGGTGTTGTGCCCCTCCAAAGGTCAGACACTGCTTGAGAGACAAGTTGAGATGACTTGCGGTCAACAGCCTCGTATTTCCCATTTCTAACCAGCTGAGATGCAATAGCATCGGCTGAAATGGTACAGTGATGAGGAGAGTGTTGTGATCTGCCGGTAAGGTTGTTGAAAATACTCTACACTTTTTGACTAGAGTGTGAGAATTCTTGACTAGAGTGTGAGAAGTCCTGATTCACTTGATGTGGATGCGGCTTACCAGGACTTCTGTAACACCATTAAGAAAGCAGCCAAAAAGACTATCCCACACAGGTATCAAAATAACTATATTTAGTGTTGGGATGCAGAGTGTGAATCCCTCTATAAAACCTTTCTGCAGTCTCCTCAGGGAGACGACTCAAGTTTGGCTGCTACAGCTCTGCTTGCCAAGCTTGACAGAAAGTGGAGGGATTAATGGTCCAAGGCAGTTCAGAGCATTGACAAAAAAGGTTGAGAAGCACTGATTAAACTTGAGTGGCATGAAGCTTGGAATTTGGTTTATTCCTTCATGGTTCTTTCTTTTTTATTTTCAATTTTCTGAGTTCTGAATGGTTTGCAGTTTCTTGATCTTGGTGTTTAATATAATAGGGCTACATATGGTGTTTGCAGTACAAAATGGGGAAAGTGATAGCTTTAAATCTCTACATAGATGATTTGTTTCTTTTGTTGACCTTATTTTCATGGAAGTAAGTACTTTGAGAATGTTAAGTGTTTTTGTTGCTATAATAATGGTAGCATATATGTGTTGTGAAAATGTTAGTTTTATTAGAGTGATTTCAAGAATTTTTAATGTTTTGTTGTGGGTAGTATTTGTATGTTCACTGTATCAAATATTTTGTTCATGTTCAAAGCTATTGCTACAGTGCATTGTGGAGGCCTCAGATTGTTTAAGCATCTTGTCAATTGGTAGCAGATTTTGCACAAAGCAGATTGAGTTGAGTGTTTATGTTTGAATTTTTGTTGATGAGAGATCACTGAAATGTTTTCTGTTATGTATGGTGATAATGTTTCTCTAATGTTTTAACTGTGGGTGATAAAAGTGATATGGGTCAGTAGTGTTGTGGTCTTTGTTTGGTTTTGGAATGGGGATGATTGTGGAACATTTTTGTTTTTTTCTGATCTCTACTGGGTGGAGTTCTTGCTTTATCTGGGGATAAAAGACTTGTGTTTTAAAATTAGAGAGCAGAGGAAGAATTGCTTAATAAAAAATGCTTGAAGTGGAAAAATTGGTGCAGATAAAAATAAAGGACTTTGTCTAAATGTCATTAAAAATGATGTGATGGAAGCACTGTGCAGTATGAAAGTAGGAAAAACAGAAAGTCCAAGTGCAGTCACCTATAATCTTCTTAGACTATGTGGAAAAAAGTGTCAAAAGATTAAAGTATATGGAAAATTTTTTGTTACATAGAAAGGAAATGCCACAAAACTGGAGATATGAATTTAAAGGAAAGAGAGATGCTAAGTGTGCAGCAGCGACAAAAGAGTGAAATTAGTTGGCAGCGTGGTCAAGTGGTTAAAGTACTGGACTGATGATCAACATGGTCTCGGTTCAAAACCCACTTTCACTATTCTGTTGTGTCCTTGAGAAAGACACTTTACGGCACTTTCCCCTGCTTGGTGGTCTTGGCAAGCAGTTCTAAATTACAGTAATATCTTTACTAAATTACTAGCGGACAACAATATCTTGGCATCTCCAGAAGCATATCAGGGTAATTGCTTACCCTATGTATAGTATATGTCGCTTTCTGTGAGTCAGGAGGATAAATATAGAGATAAAAATAAAAATTAATAAAAAAATTATTGGAACAAAAGATGAAAGTTGTAGAAAGAATTTTTTAAACCAGCTGAAGAAGCAAATAGAGATTGATGAAATACTAATGAGATTTATGCCTGGAAAAGGCACAATAGATGCAATATTTTTGGTAAGACAAAGAAGAAGTATGAAACAGCAGGCAGGCAACTCTTTATAGTCTTTGTAAACTTGGAAAAAACATTTGATTGAGTGCCTAGAAATGTGACCTACTGGGCACTTTGACAGAAAGAAAAGTTTTAGCCATAATTTATAAGAATTCAATTACAGCAGTGGGAGTGAAAGGGGTGAGATCAGAATTGTTTGATGTGAATGTTGGTGTACATCAGAGTTTGATAATATTTTCTTTCTGTTTGCAGCTGTATTGGATGAGATAACTAAGGATATAAGAGGTGGGCTTCTGAAAGAAATTTTCTATGCATTGGTGCTTCTTGGAGACAACTGGGATGAGATGGGGAAAGGTATTGGAGATAGAAGAAAGGTTTTGACAAAAAAGGATTAAACATCAATGTAGGTAAAACAAAAGTCGTTTGTATTGGAGAGAGAGTAATGCAGAAATTGGCACTGGTTATAGAAATTGGTAAAAACCTTTTTGTGCAGTATGTACAGAATAAAACAGGTTGCTGCAGATTTCTCAAAAAGTGTCAATATGGTTGGAGATGTGATTGAAAAAATGGAGATGTTTTGCTATCTTTTGGGTGTTTTGTGTAGAGAAGGTGGAGTTTAAGAAGAGTAACAGCTGGGTAGAAGAGATTTAAGGTTGTTGTAGGTGTGCTTTGCAAGAAAGGTTTGTTGGTAAAGTTAAGACAAATTGTATATAAAATATATATTAGAAGTGTAATGAGTTATGGAATAGAGTGCTAAAGTGTTGCTAAAGTGCTAAATGGCTGTGAAGAGGTAAATGATAGAAGGAGAATGGAGTCTACCCAATAAAAATACTTTAAATGATATGTGGCAAGACACTGAAAAACAGAGTAAAAAGTAAGCTAATAAAGATGACTGGTCTTGAACCATTCAAAGAATTTTTGAGAAGTCAAAGACTGAGGTGGTTTGGACACAATAAAAAAATGAGGAATTAAAAAGCTTCAGCAATGACTGTGAAAATTATGGTAAAATGTAAGAAGAAACAAAGACCTAAGAAACCTTGGATAGAGTTTGTTGAGAAAGACATGAGAAGAAGAGGGTTACAACAAGTACTGGCAAAGAAAAGGCAATAGTGGAAGCATGGCTGCAAGAAACAACTAACCCCTGCCAGTAGGGAAAACACATTGTGTCTCTTACTTTGGGATAAAAATCAATGAGAATGAGAAAAGACTCATCTTTGACTTTTAAAGAAAGTATAGTTTTTAGTTCACCAATATGGATGATCAGATTACTGCTTTTTGGAAGCCATATACTAATTTCTATTTGATAGTTTATTGTTTTAATGATTAAAATTATTTTTATCAGTATTTTATTTCTACATTTTAATTGTTTAAAAAGTTAATTACATTTTATAGTTGTCATGAAATGTTTTTATGCATACATTAGGCATGGTTAAATGAAAAGCTGTCTCCAAATTTAATGATTTGCCAATCAGAAATAGTTGAATGTATTTTCGAACAAATGCATGAAATGGAAGAAAATATTTCTAGAGCAAAAAAAGGTGACATAAAGGTATTATTTATAAAATAAACACTAAATTTTATGATTTTTACTTTTAAAGATTTTACTGATTTTTCCAATTACTATTTTTTCAAAATGTATTTAATAGTTCAAGTTTGGTGCATTGGTTTATTTTTCATCACTTTGAAAAATATATTGAAAAAAAATTGCAGATGCATTGGACATGCACATTTTAATCACATTTTTTATATAAAGAGCTTCTTTGTGGTACAGAATTTTAATATCGCTTTAAACAAAGTCGATTTTATCGGAGCCATAAGCTTTTTGTGATGCTCTCATTAGTGGCAATCGCATCAAAATGGGACGAACCAGAGAAAATCAAGGTATTTATAGCCTCAACAGTTGGGAGAAAAGTGCTGTAGTCTCGGAAAGGAGAAAGGCACAATTGCACAAAATCAAAGAAGTGTGGTGCAATACAGTGTAATCTCAGAAAGAAGAAACGCACTATGTGCAATTACTTGCAACTTAGGTTATTTGAAAAGTTTTAACGTGTAAACAAATTCCTTTTGTTTACATGTCTGGTTTTGATAAAAGTTGCCTCGAGTAGATACAGCTGGAACGAGTTGCGTGCCACAGCAAGAATTTTAAAACGTTTGTCATTATAGTTTGCAGTGCATGCTCATTATCAAACATGTGTTGTCCTCCAGCAGAGTCACAATTACGTTTTAGCTTACAGGATCTGCCGGGTTGAGATCGTGTAGGGCACTTTGCTTGATGTTGTAGCCATTTAGTAACATGCTGCTTGATTCTATCTTGTAGTCACTGTGATGTTCGTCCTACGTACCTACTGTCACAGTGGCACGAATATTCATAAACAATGGAGCTTTTCAGTGTGGTAGGTAAAGCATCTTTGCAGGCTACAGGCAACATGCATTTGGATGTAAATACCACTCTGGTGGTAATGGAGCCATAGCAGCTTTCAACAGCTGTTTTGACATTTTTATCAAGACCAATGGAAGCTTTCACTATCCAAGGAACTCTCAAATACACGGGGCACTTCTCAGGGCCAAATCGTTTGGGCATAGAAAACTGAGCAATTTTCTTGGAAATGTTGCAGTCAATAATCGATTCAGGATAACCATTGTCCAATAGAATGTTCTTGATATGCTTAATTTTTTTGTTTAGTTTAGATTTTGTGCATATCATTAGTGCCTGATATACCAAAGTTGATATAAGGTTTGTTTTTTGTTTAGTGGGACTGAAAGATTCCCAACGTAAGTACTGTCCAGTAAAGGTAGGTTTTCTATACACACTAGTTTCAAAACCAGTAACTGTTCGTTCCACATTAATGTCGAGAAATGGTAAACAATTATTTTTCTCTTTCTCAAAGGTAAATTTGAGAGAAGGATGGAGACAGTTTAGTTGTTTGAAAAAGTTTTCCGACTCTTCTTCATTGCAAAACATAGCAAATGTATCATCAATGTACCTAAAATATGTGGAAGGTTTTGATTTTTGAGAGAAGAGTTTTTCTTCATAAAATCCAACAAAGATGTTAGCTAAGGCTGGGCCTAGTGGTAAACCCATTGCAACCCCATCAGTTTGCTTGTACATGATGTTGTTGAAGCTAAACTCTACTTCAGATGTGGCACTTTTCATCAGCTCAATGAAGACAGCCTTCGAAATAAGTGGTTGTGCATCCGAATCATTGCAATATAAGGCATCTGCACAAATGTTAATGGTCTCTTCAAGTGGGATGTTTGTAAAAAGGCTTGAGATGTCAAAGGAGCACATGAAAAGATTATTAGAATCTTTAGAGTTTTGAATAGCATCAGCAAATGTAAATGAGTCCTGAGAAGTGCTTCGTGTATTTGAGAGTTCTTTGGATAGTGAAAGCTTCCATTGGTCTTAATAAAAATGTCAAAACAGCTGTTGAAAGCTGCTATGGCTCCATTACCACCAGAGTGGTATTTACATCCAAATGCATGTTGCCTGTAGCCTGCAAAGATGCTTTACCTACCATGCTGAAAAGCTCCGTTGTTTATGAATATTCGTGCCACTGTGACAGTAGGTACGTAGGACGAACATCACAGTGACTACAAGATAGAATCAAGCAGCATGTTACTAAATGGCTACAACATCAAGCAAAATGCCCTACACGATCTCAACCCGGCAGATCCTGTAAGCTAAAACGTAATAATCCAGATTGTGACTCTGCCGGAGGACAACACTTGCTTGATAATGAGCAATGTGCTGCAAACTATAATGACAAACGTTTTAAAATTCTTGCTGTGGCATGCAACTCGTTCCATCTGTGTCTACTCGAGGCAACTTTTATCAAAACCAGACATGTAAACAAAAGGAATTTGTTTACACGTTAAAACTTTTCAAATAACCTAAGTTGCAAGTAATTGCACATAGTGCGTTTCTCCTTTCCGGGATTACACTGTATTGCACCACACTTCTTTGATTTTGTGCAATTGTGCCTTTCTCCTTTCCGAGACTACAGCACTTTTCTCCCAACTGTGAGACTATAAATACCTTGATTTTCTCTGGTTCGTCCCATTTTGATGCAATTGCCACTGATGAGAGTGCATAAAAAGCTTATGGCTCCAATAAAATCAACACATTTTTTATGTTTGTACATTGAATTATATGCATGTTGTAATGCATATGATCTTTTTCTGTTTTTTTTCATCCTTCACTTAATAAAGCTAGTTAAGTTGGATCTTAGGGTATAAGCTGTCTTTTTTATATAATGACTCAAATCACATGACTAATATAAAATAACCAGTAAAAACTTTTTATGTTCCATAGTCTAGCCCAGTGGTTTTCAACTGGTGAACCATGGCGCTATTTTCAGTGGACCACAGAGCATAAATCAAAATGAAAGCAATATGAGACTTGTATAATGATGACATCATGATTGAGAAATCGGAAACAAATTCCAAATGAAGACCTTTTTTTTAGAGATCACTATGTTTTGGGACAAAAATTCTGAAATCATAAACAATTTTTCCATGAAAACTTTTTTTTGTAGAGATCACCAGATTTTTGCAACAAAAATTATATTTTATTCACCAAAGTGGATCATTAAATTATCTTGGGATGGAAAGTGGGCCATGGTATGAAAAAGGTTAAAAACCACTATTCTAGTCACTGTCGCTTTGTTATTTGCAAAGCAACTGTGCTCAAACATTAAGCTTACAACTGCTTGAGAACATCATTAACAGCAGACAGTGTCACTGTCTTAGTCTATTGGGCCTTTCCAATGCTGTGTTGACCAGTACCTGTTTAGGACTGTAAACAAAATCCAATTTTGTTTTACGAGATGTGCTTGAACAGTTTGGTTTAAAACAGTGGGAACAAAGTGAGGTCCGCAGACCTTTTAGGGTCCATGAAGCACTTTCAGGAGGTCCCCGAAAGAAATTTGGTACAGGCCTTACTTTACTGATAGCTTAACCCATATATGCCTAGCGTCCTATATGTAGGACACCTATTTAAATACACATAAAAACTTTTTCCGTAAACATATTAAAATTATTTTAATTGATATGAAAAGTAGAGTAAATGTACTATAAGGTTTTTGCATATTTTAAACGTGTTTTGTATTTTACCAGAGATTATATTGATTTGAATATGACCAATTTCTCGATTTTACATTTTGCTAGGGTGCTTTAAAACAACGCGCTGTAACTGTTCGCTAAACTAAATATATTCTAACGACTATGCGTTTTTAGGAATCGCCATGATCAAACCTTTCATAAGAAAAGTTTCCAACCGAAGTAATTTTACCCGCGTCGGCAATTTCATTTGAAGTTTTGCCGTCCTACATATAGGACGCCAGGCACAAATGGTAGCAAAATAGCAGAAAATAAGCGATTCTTTCGTGTGAGCGGTTAGTCAGTCTCAAGACTGCGCAATAGTATAAGCACTTCAGAAAAATGCCCTGCATGGTAAATTTTGAAGCAAGGTAATAGTAGTGCAAGACAGAAATTGATTTTCCATTTTTGTTTGACATAAAACAGATCTTCGAAGTTTATAATAAATTCGTTATTGTTTTTTGGTTATTACAACCGGAGTGATCGCTGTGTGATAAGCGCTCTCATATAAGCACAGTAATTAATTTTAAAAACAGGAAAAATTTGACATACAGAGTTTTAATTGAAGAAATTTACTTAGAGTCTGTGTTGTATTCATAAAATGCTTTAAATATTTCAGAAAAATGAAACCTTTTCGTTTCTACGGAAATAGAAATAAAAATATAAAATAAAAATATTAGGTTGGATAGAAAGTTCTGTTGCATTTTTAACCTAAAATTTTACAGTATTATTAATTATTTTTGAACTTAGTTAAGTGAATGTTACTGTTATTATTATAATGCTTTAATTTACTGTTTCAGATTAATTTAATAACAGTTCCTTCAATTTTGGTATTGATTTAAAACTCAAATTGATCAAACAGACATAGAAACGTTGCATCTTGTATGAATACAAAAAGGGCTCAAAATCATTGAAAGTAGCAAGAAACAGTCATTCTGCCTATCAATATGAGGCTCCGAGTATTCGTACCTGCCAACAATGATTTAAACCAGGGGTGGGCAAACTTTTTAGCTCGAGGGCCACATTTACAAGCTGATTTTGTCTGCGGGCCGCACTATGGTAATCTCTAAAAAAAAGATCATAACTTTTAATCAAGGTCCAAAATATCCTTTTTCGTCTCAAAAAAAGTGATTTCAAATTTTGGACATTGATTGAATGTGATGACTATTTATTATGAATCATCACGACTGAAAGCGAAGATAGAGTAAAGTTTTTTTTATATCTTCGCTTTCAGAGTAAAGTTTTTTCCTTGAGGCTTTCGCGGGCTGCACAAAAAGTCGTGGCGGGCCGTAGTTTGCCCACCCCTGGTTTAAACAATTTCAATTGGGCAATTGTTCTCTCGTTGACTCCTTTTGATCAGGAAGATCCTCTTCTATTAATTATAAATTTTTAAAAAACATTGTTGAAAAAAATTCATAACAAACAGCATGGGATTGGCATGCTGGTTTAGCACATGTCACAGGACAGTAATAACACAATTAAACAAACTTGGAAAGGTCTCAAAATATGGTCAATAGTTTCCACATGAACTGACTGCCAATCAACTTGATTAACAAGTTGCAATCTGCTTTTTAAGGTGTAGATTGGCTTTTTAGGTTTTGTGACAGGACTTTCTATCCAACCTAATACAAATAAAAATATACAAAAATCCAGCAAAATCAATATATAGATGAGGAATGATGTAAACGCATTGTGTATACACCAGACAGTTAGATCGCTTGCAAAGTCAGAAGAAAAATGCGACAAGCAAAATAAAACATTTACGCAATAAATGCTAGTAGATTTGCCTAGCGTCCTATATATAGGACGGCTCGTATTTTTAAAACTACAAAGTGAAAATTGAAAAAATTGTTGTTAATGTGTTGCTCATACCTAAATAGCATCAAAATATAAGATTGAGTAAAAAATATCAAAGTTTTCGACTTTTGGCATATATGGGTTAATAATTTTAGTACAGCAATATGTACTAAAACTCTTTGTAAATAAAACGAAGTGGTTGCAATTGCAAACACACATTTTGCCGCCTTTTTACCTCTCCGCAATCTATGCTTGCGAGATTCATTTTTTGCTTCCTGTGCGTTGGTGTGATCACAATATCCCCTATGGCGTCACAGAGAGAAAATCGGCCATTACTCAATCTTTTTGTACATGTGTTGGTAAAGAAAGGAGTAGGCAGGTTATGAAGATATGCCAGTTGCAGTTTTGCACTTTTCTAAATTGCTGTTTTACATTTTTGTGTTAAAGTAGATAAATTTCGGAAGATAGCGTTAGCGTTATGTAAGTAAAACGTAGCCTACCCACACAAGCACTAAATTATATATTTTAGCTATCAAATTTAGCGTCATGCATATATTGAGTTTGTATTTTCAGCTCTGTAAGAATTTTAAAATGCCTTCTAAAAAGAAATTCAGATACGCGAGTCATTTGTACAGTTTGGGTTCATCGTGATTAATACAGGTGGAGAAGAGAAACCACAGTGCGTTTAATGCCACAAAGTGTTGGCAAGCTCGTCATTAAAGTCCTGCAAATTGAAGAGGCACTTGGAAACACATCATCCCAACTCAACAAACAAAGGCGTAGACTTCTTTAAACGTCGTGGTCGAAATTTAGAAAATGCTAGACTTGATAGTACGGGAAAGTTTTTTAAAGAAAATACAGCTGCTTTAAAAGCTTCCTATGAGGTTGCAAGAGGAATTGCAGTTGCCAAAAAGCCCCACAGCATCGGTGAACAATTGATCATGCCTTGTTGCAAAATTATTATGTCAAATTTACTGAGCAATTTTGAAGTGGAGAAATTGAAACAAGTATCTCTTTCAAATAATACTGTAAGTAGGCAAATTGCTGAGCTGTCCAACAACATTTTGTCACAAGTAGTTTCGAAGATACAAAATTCAAAGTTTAACTTTTTCGCAATTCAGCTTGATGAAACAACAGACGTTGCTAATCTAGCTCAAGTTTGCGTATATGTACGCTACATTTATGAAGAACATTTGGAAGATGAATTCTTGTTTTGCGAAAGGCTTGACACAAGAACAACGGCAAAAGACATATTTAACAAAGTTGATAGATTTTTTGAGGAGCACGATATCCAATGGAAGCACGTTATTAGCGTTTGCACCGATGGCGCTCCTGCAATGCTCGGTTGTCGCTCTGGCTTTCAGACTTTAGTGAAAGAAAAGTCCCCAACGTTGTTGGTACTCATTGTATCATTCACCGTCAGGCTTTAATGGTCAAAACAATGCCCGATGAATTATCCTATGTTCTTGACAAGGTAATTAAAACAGTGAATTTTATAAAAGCGAATGCACTTAATTCTCGCCTTTTTGTTGAATTGTGCAAAGAAAGCGATTCCGTGTTCGAAAAACTTTTGTTGCATACAGGCGTTAGATGGCTGTCAAAAGGGAAAGTGCTGAAGAGAGTTTTCGTTTTGCGAAAAGAAATACACGAATTTCTACGCGATGTAAAACCAGACATGCACAAAAATTTTTCTGATGATCGTTTCTTGATGTTCCTGTCGTTTTTGGTGGACATCTTTGAATCTGTTAACTCCGTAAACCTGGCACTGCAAGGCAAAGAAGTAAACGTGCTCCACTGCCATGAAAAGTTGAAGGCTTTTAACATGAAACTCTCACTGTGGCATTCCAAACTGGACAAAAAAAAATTTGCTTCTTTTCCATACCTCAATGAATTTTTGGATGAAAATGAACTTCAAATGAATGATGTGATCCTCGAAGTGATGAAGCGACACGTTTCTATTCTCAGTGAAGAAATTTCCCGCTATTTTCCTAATTTACAAGAATTTGATAAACTTTATCGTTTCATCAACTCTGCGTTTGGACTTGAATTGGACAATTTGCCTTCATCTAACAATCAAATTCAAGAACAGTTTATTGATATGGCTAATGATGGAAGTGCAAAAAATCTTCACCATGAAATGTGTTGCAGTGACTTCTGGATAGCAATGGCACAGACTTATCCAGATCTTGCAAAGATGGCTCTAAAAGTGGTCATACCATTTGCAATAACCTACGAGTGTGAGGCAGCTTTTTCGACTTTGCTCCATATCAAAACCAAATACCGAAACAGGCTGGATGTCACAAACGACATGAGAGTTGCCCTATGTAAAACTAGTCCCAAAATAGACGAATTGATTGCCGCAAAGCAAGTGCACCCATCCCATTAAACTTCGTCAATTACTGTCTATTTTTGCTCTGTGTAGGCCTCTTTTTCACTATATGGTACTTTGATGTTGTGGTTGTGATCGTTTAATTTTTTAGTCTTTCAGAGAAGGCCGCCAAACATTAAAAAAATTGCAAAGGTTCCGTTGTGAATTTTTTTTTTAAAGTTTGGGAACCACTGGTTTAAAAAATATAAAATAATCGTTTAAAATTGTTATTTTAAATAATTTTAGCAAAATATAATATTAACTTTAGCAAAAATAAACTGATTCGTATACTTTTGGTATATTTTTTAGAAATGTTTAATTTCGTGCAAAAACTGGATTTTTTTTAACAAAAATAAACATTTCTCAAATTATCAATGAGCATGAGCATCGCATGCCCAAAAAATATGTCAAAATTTTTTTTGTAAAATTTCATAAAAAACCTTGGAAATGATTTTTCCCTGTTAAATCCAGATTCATGTTTGCAATATTTAAGTATTTTTGTTAATCAAAAACTCCTGTCTTGATAGCCTTAACAAAATCGTGTTGTAACAAAAGTATGAAAAATTTTAACAACTTAACATGCAGTTAACAAAATATGTTTAGGGTGAATTAATTGTCAACTATTATTTTTAATTCCAAATTGGAAAATGTAATAGTAGTGTTTGTAATATTGTTTGGGTTAGATAGTTAAATTAAATACTGTACTTCTGCTTCAATTTGTGTGAAGTTTTTGAGTGAAGTTTTTTTGTTTTGTAATGAATAAATCGAATCTGTATTTTTGATATATGCTTTGCATACATGTTAAAGTGTGCTCGTTTTTCAACTTTCAGATCAGCTTGCATCGCCTTGAATTGGATCGTATTCGTTATATTGTGAGCAGTTATCTCAGGTGTAGACTTGAGAAAATTGAAAAGCATGCTGCTATTTATCTAGAACAAGAAAAATCTCGCTCTGAAAATGAACCACCTCGGTTATCTCCTGAGGAATTTGCATTTGCTAAAGAGTATGTTGTCAATCAAGCATGACAAATATTCTACAGTTTCTAATGTTTTACGTTTTTCATAACTTGTTAATGGGGGTTATACCCTCCAAAAGGGTGCTACAAATTGATTACATCTATATTGTAAACCCTTGAACATTACTAGGTACTGCTATTATCTTTTTAGTACTTTTTGTACTAAATTAGTAATAAATGTTATGCTTAAATATCGACATTTGTGTGGTTAAATTGCTTTGGCTGTTTCTTTTTTGAATTTGGTCAGTACTGTAGGTACAAAGCATGACCCATTTAAAAGTTTGTCATGAAGTGCCTTTTCGAAGGAAACAATAAAATCACTCAGATAAACCAAGCATTAAACTCGCATGTTTTGCTTGCAAGTTAGATTGTTATCACTTTAATTAACTATCATGTGAGCAGTTTTGTGTCTATTTTTATTTATTTTATTAACCCATTAACGCCCAAATTTTTTTGAATTTTTTCAAAAAACTTTTTCTTGTTTCTTATTTAAGGTAAAAAATAAATAAAAATTTTTCGGAGATCGTAGGCACTCTAACTATATTCCACAAATAAAAAAAACAAAAAGACTATATTCCCCAAACAAAAAGAATAAAATTCCACAAATAAAATTTTATAAGTGATTTCAAATGGGGGTTGTGGGCGCTAATGGTTTAATGCATTTTAATTATGTACTTTTTTGTCTGTGTTTAGAGTTACTGCCTGATGAGCCGTAAAGGCAAAGCAGACTGTTGAGGTTTTTTAATAAAGTTCTCTTTGTGGCTCTTGTAATTTGATTTGCTGCTCTGAGTTTTTTACTGTCAATTTTAAGTTCTTTACTTTACTGTCAATTTTACCACTTCTACTATATAAGCATATACCTATTTTAGATGACTGACACTATCTACAAAACAGTTTTAACTTTTTAGACTCTTTTTAAAGGAAGTATTTTGAAAGACCATCTAGAGCAGCGGTTTTCAACCTTTATGTTCAGTAGGCCAATCTTATTCAGGGGTAGCGGTCGCGGGCCATGTGCAAATAGTTAAATACAGAGAAAACAAACAAAAACACACAAAACAAAAATAAGAAACATTTTATTCTTTCTATTTTCAACTTTTCAATGCGAGCCCTGGAGCTGCACTTTCTTCACCAAATCTTCTAATCTTGGTTGCGAGTCGGTAACAGCCAATTTCATCAATGCCTCTAGATGTGCATGTGTGAGCCTAGTTCTGTACTTCGACTTTACGAATTTTATTGCAGAGAAAGCTTGTTTGCACCGATACGTTGTTCCAAAACGAGAGATGAATTTCGCACTGAATGACCGTAACTCTGGAAAAGCTGTGACTGGTACGGCCTTCCAAAAGTCCACCAAGTCCTGCCCTGTGGCCATCACCGATAACTTCTGGTAGCGTGCTTTGAGCGCCGCTGAATTTTGAAGATCGATCAGTTCCTGAACTCCGAAATCCATTTTGCCAGGATCGACTGCAAACGGATTGATGAATAGTAGATTTTCGTGTTTCGCTTTATCCGAGTCTAGTTCTTCGAACCTTTGCTCAAAGTTTTCAATCATCACGTCAAGCTTGTCATCGTAAAAATCTTCATCCACTCTGTTGCCCGGTTCTGCCACTCTATCTGTCAATGCTGAGAAGTTGTCGAAGCATTTCACTTAATTGATGACGAAATAACTGTAGCTTCTGTCGGAATGAATTCACTTGATCATTGAGGTGACTTACGAGTTGCTGCTTTCCTTGCATGCGTTTGTTCAGCGTGTTCAGATGTCCCGAGATATCTGTCAGAAAAGCCAGATCGTTCAACCATGATGGGTCTTTTAGCTTCTGTCGTTTTTCTGGAAGCATCTTCTCACATAAGAAATTATACACGTGGTCCTTGCCGGCGAGGAATCGGATTAGTACTTTTCCCCAGAAAGCCAACGCACTTCTGTATGAAGAAGAAGTTCCCCGTACTGTTCATCCAACCTGTTCAGCAATTGGCGAAATTCTCTTCTTTTCAAAGCTGCAGCTCGTATATCATTCACACATTTCACGACCACTGACATGACGTCTTTCATCTGTAATGACTTCCCACAGAGCGATTCGTGATGAATTATGCAGTGATACTTCAGCAGTGTTCTTCCTAGTAACTGTTTTAACTGAGCGCAGAATCCAACGTTACATCCGGTCATAGCTGGAGCTCCGTCAGTACAAACACCGGTCAACTTGTCCCACTGAAAGTTCATTTTTTCGGCACATTTTTTGAGCGCGTTCAATATATCGACTCCTCGCGTTCGTCCCGCCATAGCGACAAGACCGAGTAGCTCCTCCTTTACGTTCAATTCTTGATCCACAACCCTCCCGAATATGGCTAGTTGGGCTGTATCTGTAGCATCAGTACTCTCATACAATGCGATCGAAAAGAAGACAGCATTCTCCTGAGCTTGTATCAACTGCTCACTCACGTCTTCTGATATCATTTCCACCCGCCTGGTCATCGTGCTGTCAGACAACGGTATACCAGTTGCGAATGTGCTAGCTTTGAGACCCAGATATTTCGTCACAATACGCAAAGCTGGTTTGATAATCTCTTCTCCCTCCACCATAGGCCTTTTCTTTTTGGCTATCAACAAAGCGAGCTCGAATGAAGCAGATGTTTGATCCTTCAATCGTTTGTTGCCACTGCTGAACATGTTTCTGCGGTATTCAAGTTCTTCGCAGGCTTTCGTTATCCAGGATTTTCAGTTCTGAGCCTTCCGGATGTTCGCGAATAAAATTTGTATACGTTTGGTAGTGGCGCTTGATGTTGTATTTTTTCAGAGAGCTTACGGTAACATTGCAAACCAAACATATTGCCTTCCCGTTTTTCTCAAGGAATAAATAGTCCATTGTCCATTCTTCGTGGAATTCCCTGCAGCGTTCAACCTTTCTCTTAGTCGCCATCTCCGATCACACAAAATAACACTCAATGGAATCAGAAATTTACGGAAAGACGCAGTCGTTTTGACAAAACAATTCCAAATAGCACGTGCTAATCAGTACGAATTGTTTTATGCGAGGTAACATGAGCAAAATCATTGTTTCCAGTAAATCAAGTTTTTGTGATTCATTGTTTTAGGAATATGACGAAATAAGCAAGTTTTTTTAATTGTTTTGATTGTTTTTTCACTAGACTTGTTTTATGCGTAATCTTATTGCCTTGTATTGTGTTCATGTTACCTTCTTGCATAAAATTTTCGCATTAAAAAAATGCAAATTTTTTTTGCATTTAAACATTTGAAATTTTCAGAGAAGACTTGTAACTATTTAGTTATGATTTAAAAATATGTAAAAAAAAGAAAAATCGAAAATTTTGTCATGTTACCTTTTTGCATAAAACGCTAGCACAGCCTACGGAGGCTGTGGTTTGAAGCACCGTTGTAGGTTCTATCAGTTCTCAGGTATATGGATATTGGCTTGACATTTCAGATACGTATAATATTCTTTGGATTTCAGGAAGGGCTCGCGGGCCACAAGTTGAGAACCCCTAATCTAGAGCATAGGTGAGGAACCTGTGGCCTTGAGGCCACATGCGGCTCCTACGAGTTTTTGTGTGGCCTCCATGACAATTTAAAAAGTAATAGAATTATGTGTCAATAGCTACTACTGATAAGAGAAAAGATTCAAATTGAAGAGATCACTCCATTTTAGACATCAAAATCAAAAAATTCGAGACAGATTTAAAGTGATGACGCTATTTTTTTGGAGTAATTCAACTTATGCAGCCTCATTTGTTTCCACCTAATCTAATATGGCCTTTAATGTTAAAAAGTTCCCCACCTTTGATCTAGAATCTAAAGAGTTGAAATGGTTTCGCCAATACCGTTTGTTATCTAAAAATTTGTACAACAAAATTAATTTATACACATATTTATTTTTTAGATTTACTACTAACATTGATGTTCATTTGAAGGCATCAGCACTTAAGCATATGCCAAGAAATCTACAAACATTAAATCTTTATGAAACAAGTAAGTTTGATGGCTATTCATTATTGTAGTTATTATTGTGAAAAGAAAACAAGACAGCACTAAAACTGCTACCTAGGGTACTAAGCATCGCGCAGGCATATAGCACTCTTATAACACTAATTAATGCTTATCTTTTCAAATGTGTTTTCATGAACCCTGCTATGTCGCCCAGTGGTTCCTCAATGGGGAGGAATTCCTTTTTAGGGAGAAATTTTTCTATGAGTTTAATATTGTATTAACAAAAAATATACAACAATATTAATCCTAAAATATCAAAACATCAATCAAATCACCACCTCAAGTGCCAATCCTGCAGATTTTTGTGTCAACAAAACCAACTTGGAGACTTTCAAAAAACCGCTTTTGTTATGCTTTTCCTCATAGAATGTACTAACCATTCTACTAACCCCAGTGGTTCTCAAACTTTGGTGGCCCGTGGCCCGACTCTCAAACACCTGTGACACCCTAATTGTAATATTGTCCCAAAGGTCAAGTGAAGACCAAAAAAAAAGGTAATCAAGTGAAGACCAATCCAAAAAAAAGATTATGTCAATTTCGTCCCAAAAGTAAATTAAATTTCCAAATGATGATTTTTCGTGTGACCCCCGGTAAAGGCCCCGTGGCCTCTTTGAGAATCCCTGTACTAATCCGATTATCTTACTGTGCATGAAGCTACTCAACTCCAAATATGACACGATCGGACAGCCCAAAACCTTAATCTTTTCAACATACTGCCTTCGCGGTCTAAACAAGCGACTCTGTTTTTACGCCACTTGGCCCGTACATCCTGCCATTTTCAGAAAATGACATCTTATTTTCTATTATCCCTTTCTGCCAGTTCTTATCTCTTCCAGTTACAGCGTTGAAATCTTTGAAGTTTGAATCGATCTTTTTCTCATAATTCAAAATCTCCGTCTCTGCTCTCTCTCTCTTTTGTGCTTCTGTCTTAAAGTTTTTTGAAGCGTCTGGTCTCTTGTCTCAGCCGCCTTTGCCACTGGTGATTGGCTTGGCAGTAAAACTGCACTAATTTTCTCATCAGCAATTGCTATCCCTTTATTTACTTCCACTCATAATGTGAAAAACTCCTTGTCAAATAACTGAAAAAACTTGATTGTTTCCCAAGTTTCCGCGGTCTTTTCTAAGTAAATTTTTTCTATACATGCTGGGTACTCTTTAAACATTGCCGCCATAATCGCATTGATGCCCTATTTGTAGCCTGCAGGATAGGTTTGGGTAACACAAACAAAAATTTTTTTTGCCTTTAAAAAATCTTTATAAAATTTCTTTATTCTTTGGTTCTGTTTGTAAATTTATTTATAGGCTTGTTGGGTATGTGGAGAGGAATTACGGTTAGAAAAGGGAGGAATGTAGAGAAAAAAGGTTGGGAACAACTGATCCAATTACTGGCCTGTGCGGTTATGATACGCTTTGTATCAATGCAGCATTATGCCCGTAGAAACCACACATAACTTTTTAATAAAATCTGACTTAATTTGGCTGCAACTACTATAATGATACTTTTTTTTTTTAACAACTTTAAAGATTATGTTCGCGAAATGCCTTTTGTTATTAAGCTTAAATGCCCTACTATCGCATTTTATTCCTTTTGTTATTAAGCTTAAATGCAATCACAATACTGTACTAACAAAATTATTTTGCTGCTAAAATTTTGCAAACTTTTTTTCAACTAACAATTACCTTTTTTGATTTTTTTCAAACCTTGCTCCTTGCTGGATTTCGCTGTTTTACATATGTAAAGCAAAATTATTTTAAATTTGCAACTTTTCTCAGTTTCCCCTCCAAACTTAGACCATTATGTCTTCCTGCGTGTCAACAAAAACGAGGAAGGCGTTGTGATAGAACCGGAAACCGATGAGCATGGAGCAGATCGCGTTGACTTTGAGGTTGATGCTCAGCATCTGATGCGTTATCGGCCTGTTGAAGAATTAATTGAAAATGGAACGATTTCGTTAATGTAATTGGATGTTGTCCCATCAGTGAACGCCACTCAAAAAATTGATTTTACCTCGTTTTGCTTCGGAGTCAGTTTAGACAATTCAGGAAAAGCTTGGATTGACATTGACATTCAATTGACAAGGAACAGACAAGTTTTTCAACACTGCTTGCGCGTGAAGTTGTAAAATGAATCAAAACCGAAAAACAATAATTACACTAGGAGACAGAAATGGAAAACTACAATTTCAGCGAAATTGATCTTCATTTTTCATGTGTCCCAACGCAACTTCCGCGGTTAATTGTGACGTTGCAACTTTGCATCTACATCATATTTGTAGCTGCGCTACAACCATACTTTCTCGCTTCAATCTTTTGTTGTGTAGAGATCATGCCGCATTATGCGGGGTGGCTCCCCGAACTTTTACTCCAAGGACATCTAGAAGAAGTTGTTATATGATTGTAATATCGTTCAATATGCGGTTTGAATAAATATCGACAGGCAAAATTTAACTTTTATTGTTGCAGTGGCCAGGGACTCGGCGAACGGGGGGGGCAATTGACCCCTGCCATTTTGCTCTTTTTAAATTACCCCCAGTTCTATTCGAAACGGGAGACTACAGGTGGGCAGATACAGAGTATTTTGGTCAGATTTGCCTTCACAATCATAGAAACTCGAAAAACATGATAATATCAGATCGATTAAAGGCGAAGGCCTTTTTTAGTTTAGATCTTTAATTTAAAACGAAAATTGGACACTTGTTGAAAGTGATTACTTTTTTTATTCTTCACCTTAAATTTAGGACGAAAATAGAGAATTCAGACACTGATTGAAAGTTGAAGATTCAAAGTGGCAATTATTTACCTTTCATTCAAGGCTATTCAATGTTTCACAACAGGCTGCTATTTAAAGTCATACTGTTCACCTGCAACGGTGGCAAAAACAGAAAGCAGCCATTTGATCTATTAAAATAATTAAATATAACTATACTCAAAAAAAAAGTAGAAATACTGGGTTGAGAAATATGTTCGTAGCGTTTTTATATTTTCTTTTATTTTACAATAATTTTTTACTACTTGGCAAAATGTATATATTCATTCGATAGAGCTCTTTCTACTGCGAAAAACTGTGCTGATCGTCTTTTTAAGAATTTTGAGATTTTATTATTTGTGAGGCTTACATATGGAATATCCAGGGGATAAAAAGCAACATTTTCGACACCTGCTATTCTTCGCTTTTCATCGAGGCCAAAAAACTGCTGAAGCAGCCCGGGACATTAGCATGGTATACGGGGAAGGTATAGGCGAATCTACGGCAAGAAAATGGTTTGCGAAGTTCAAAAAGTGGCAATTTTGACATCAAACATACGCCCCACAGCGGAAGACCTTCTGAATTTGACGAAGACTATCTCAAAGCACGTTTGAAGGAGGAAAGTCGCCAAACAAGTCGTGAATTGGCCGAAAAAATAAACTGCGATCAAAAAACGATTCTCAATCATCTTCATTCAATAAGATTTGCCGAAAAATTAGGAGCCTGGGTGCCTCATGAGCTTAGCGAAAACAACAACAAAAAATCGCCCTCAAGTTGCTTCTCAACATCTCGCCCGCCATCGAGCAACACGCAGTCACAAACAGCGCTTTTTATACCGAATCGTCGCGGGAGATGAGAAATGGTGCCTATATATATATATGAAGCAAAAAAGGAATGGGTGGTTCCTGGAGATACGCCAAAGCCGAAACTTAAGCCTGACCTCCATCCAAGGAAGACCATGATCTGCGTTTGGTTTCTAAAATGAAGGTTGATTAAAAAAAAGTTTTGAAAAATTGAACATAAGTATAGCAAAAATCAAGGTTGAAAAGAAAAAAACTTAAACAAAGGTATGACAAAAATCAAGGTTGCCAAGAAAAAAAATTAAAAATGATAGATATCTAAAAGTCAAGGTTACCAAGAAAGACTATTAAAATTGAATAAAGGTATAACAAAAATCAAGGTTGACTAAGAAAAATTTTTGAAAAATTGAGCATAAGTATACAAAAAACAAGGTTGCTTAGAAAAATTTTTGAAAAATTGAACATAAGTATACCAAAAATCAAGCTAGCCTGGAAAAAATTGAGGATAGATATCTAATAACCAGAGAGAAATATCTAAAACCTAAATAAAAACTTTTAAAAATTCAAAAAGACATAATAAAATCATGGTTGACAAAGAAAAATTCAACAAGGATGTAACAAAAATCAAACTTGATTAGAAAAAAGTTAAACATAGTTATGACAAAGAACAAGCTTGCCAAGAAAAAATTAAACAAAGGTATGACAAAAATCAAGGTTGTTTAGAAAAAATTGAGCAAAGGCATAACAAAAAATCAAGTTTGCCTAGAAAAAAATTGAGGTTAGTTGTGACAAGAATCAAGATTACCAAGAAAAGTGAAACAAAAGTTTGACAAAAACCAATGTTTACTAGAAAAAAATTGAAGGTAGGTGCGACAAAAATCAAGGTTGACTAAGAAAATGTTTGAAAAATTGAACAAATATGACAAAAAATCAAGCTTGTTTAGGAGAAAATTGAAGATAGGAATGACAAAAATCAAGGTTGTCTAAAGAAAAACTTTTAAAAATTTAACAAAGGTATAATAAAATTATGGTTGACAAAGAAAAATTTTGAAAATTAAACAAGAGTGTAGCAAAAATCAAATTTATTTAGAAAAGAATTAAATATAAATATCTTCAAATCAAGTTTCTTAGGAAAATTTTTGAAAAAGCAAACATAAGTATAACAAAAGTCAAATTTGTTTAGAGAAAAAGTTTTAAAATTGAATAAAAGTATCTAAAAACCAAACTTTCTTTTGGAGAAATTTGTGAAATTAAACATAAATATAACAAAAATCAAGATAAAGTTTTGCAATGGGCAAAGAAACCTATACAAATAAACCTGGTAAAAAAAACCTAGGGAATTCCCCATGGGAAAATTGAGTATTGCACAACAAAACTGACTTGTCCAAACTTGCCCGATTGGCGAACAAACTCAGGACCATTGTTTTTCTTAGCATTAAGATTTCTATTATCTTGGTTGAGAATCCAACTCAGGACCACTGTTTTTCTTAGGATTTAGATTTCTATTGTCTTGGGTAGGAATCCAACTCAGGACCACTGTTTCTCTTAAGATTTAGGTTTGAAATTGTACACCTGTCTTGGTCAAGAATCAAACTCGAGACCACTGACTTTTTTAAGATTTAAATTTCTATTATCTTGGTTGGGGATCAAATCCAGGACTACTGGTTTTCTTAAGTTTAAGGATTATACTGTCTTGGTTAGGAATCAAACTCTGACATTCTTAGGGTTAGGATTTCTACTGTCTTGGGTAAGAATTGAACTCAGGATCTTTCTTAGAGTTAGGGTATATACTGACTTGGGTGGAAGTCAAACTTAGGACCTTTCTTAGGATTAGGATTTACAGCTTCGCTGTCTTGATTGGGAGTCAAACTCAGGACCGCTGTTTTTCTTAGGGTTAGGATTTACAGCTTCGCTGTCTTGTTTGGGAGTCAAATTCAGGACCATCGTCTTTCTTAGGAATAGGAATAAGAATAGAAATAGGATTAGGATTAGGAGTAAGATTAGGAATAGGAGTAGGATTAGGAGTAGGATTAGGAGTAGGATTAGGAATAGGAGTAGGATTAGGAATAGGAGTAGGATTAGGAATAGGAGTAGGATTAGAAATAGGAGTAGGATTAGGAATAGGAGTAGGAATAGGAGTAGGATTAGAAATAGGAATAAGATTAGAAATAGGAATAGGATTAGAAATAGGAATAGGATTAGAAATAGGAGTAGGATTAGGAATAGGATTAGGAATAGGAGTAGGATTAGGAGTAGGATTAGGAATAGGAGTAGGATTAGGAATAGGAGTAGGATTAGGAATAGGAGTAGGAATAGGATTAGAAATAGGAGTAGGATTAGGAATAGGAGTAGGATTAGAAATAGGAGTAGGAATAGGATTCGGAATAGGATTCAGAATAGGATTCGGATCCGCCACTGCTCTCTCACGGCACCCTCCGCCACCGCTCCTGCGATGACGTCAGCGCTCCACCGCTCCACATTGAGGAGGTCACCAAATGACGCATTTATTACTACTAACAGAGTTAAAAAATCCCTGCTTCAGCTTTTTTATGTGTTTGCTTGCAACAAGAACAAGCAGCGGAAATTATTTTACAACACTATGCAGCGGTATTAAAATTTAGCATAAATAACTTGGCGTGAATAACTATTTCATTTTTATATCTTATTTTCTGTACAGTACAATATCTAGATAGGTGTGCGTTCATTTTTCTTTCCTGTAAGTTTATGTTAGAAATAACTCTAAATAGAATAACCTACTTTTCTTTGTTGCACTGAGCGTGTAATAAAAATGACCAAAAAATCGAACTATATAGATTCATTTAAAAAGTGAAATTTTCAGAAATTTTGTCGCAGTTTGCTTGAGGTAAACGAAAATTATCAAAGGATTTCCGTCCTACTTTTGAATTATGCTGCGGACTGTATCGAACATTTACGCAAACAAGGTCAAAAGACATTCGAATAGACTATATATTGTGGTATGCTTGAGTGCAATATCATTAATTGGTTGTACCGATGTTTTATCTTTTTATTGTAATGAAAAAATTCGTACTATAAATTAAATAATTCTGAAAGAAACAATGTCGGTGTCGTAAGTTACGACCAAATCAATATTAAAATCCAAAATTACTCTCGGTAGAAATTCATTTTGATGATAATGACTGTTTTGGAAAATGTTAGGTTAATTTATACTCTGACGCAGGAATACTCGATCTTTTAACCATTATGGTCCAACTTTTGTCGAAAAGTTTATTGCGGGTCGCAATCGGTGCAGAAATCATAGTATCTTCTTTTTTGTCTTTACTTAATTTTAATGTCTTACTTTTGAATGAACCTCCTTGATAACAGGAATTCGGACCACAAATTTAGTTAAAAACCAAACAAAAAAGGTCACCAGTTTAATATACCTACGTGTTTTATTCTTATATTAAGTGAAAAATCGCTACTGAGACGAAAATTATACATTTCGAGTCATTAAATTGGTTCAAAACATTACAATAATTTGATCGATTAAACCAATGTTCTTCAAACTTTTTTCATCGAGACCCATTTTGCACAGGCAAATTTTTTCGCGACCCCTAAAAAAGGATCTTCACCTAGAATCCATTTCTGATTCTGCTATTTTTCCCCCAACATCAAAATGTTCTCTAAAAAAAAAGTTTTCACCTAGAATCGATCTCTGATTCCGCTATTTTTCCCCAAAAATCAAGGTGTTCTCTCTAAAAAAAAAAAAAAAAAAGGTCTTCACTTCGATTTCATCTCTGATTTCCCTCCTTTTTTCCCAAAATCAAGGTGTTCCCTAAAAAAAAAAGGTCTTCACTTTGATTTCATCCCTGGTTTCCTTATTTTATTCCCAAAATCAAGGGGTTCTCTAAAAAAAAAGGTCTTCACTTCAATTTGCTGTTCTATTTTGCTATTTTTCTCCCAAAATCATGGTGATCTCCAAAAATTAAAATCTAAAATCCCGCGACCCCCAGTTTGAAGAGCCCTGCGCTAGAGCATTAGTCAAGTTCGACTATAAAATATTGTATGATGTAGGCTAGACTAACCTACTAAAAAAAGAAAAAAGCTTGCAAAAATTCAAAAAAATTAATTTCATCAAAGTAATCAATCCTAACTTAATTTTTTAAATTAGGCTTATTATAACATTTTGCAATAATTATAAAAAAGTACGATGTGACACTTAAAATTTCAATTTTTTCTTGGAATGAATTGCATTTCTTTTTATTGTATGATAAGTTCGTTTCCAAAATTGTTTAAAAAGGCCAATGAATTTTGAAAACATTCGTTGTGGCTAAGATCGAAGTATTTTAATAATAAAATCAGATTTTGCGGAAGTAGCGTTTCTTCTGTGAACTGCAGTAACCTCCCTAAGAGGATTCCAACTGTAAAATAATTTTACTTTTAATCATAAAATCAATCAAACCGCCGAAGTCATTAACTTTCTGAAATCAATCTCTGCTTTTCAGCCAATTTACGAAAGTTGACTACCTTTCGAAAACTCGCTTTTTCAATCCGAAATAATATTTTATTACAACATTTACAGTACGTATCTCTATCGAAAGAGTATAAAATTTTTTTCTATACGAACCTTGAATGACACTTTTAGGGCTACTAATTGTCGAAATATAAGCAAACAAAGAGCGCGGGCACTTTCCGCCTCGCCTCCCCTTCCAGTGGTACAAGATTTCTTAAAAGCCCAGTCTCAATAGAGTTAATGCTCACTGCGGGAGCATTTTATGACTAGAGCATTTTTATACGCTAACCCAGGGACGTTCAACCTTTTTTGATCCGAGGGCCATTTTGGCTCAATAAAAAGATTGGCGGGCCAAACAAATAAAACACCCCAATTTTTGTCCCAAAATTGTAGCGATCTCCAAACAAAAAGATCTTCAATTCGAATCTTTTCCCAATTTTCTAAATTTCATTCCTTGTTTTCTAATAAAAAAAAATCTTCACTACAAATCAATCTCGGATTTCATGATTTTCTTTGAAAACTAGCGATCTCGGAAAAAACAAGGTAAAAGGAAGTCTGCACATAGAATCTATCTTCGATTTCTGGTTGGATTTCTACCAAAATGGGTGGGACAGAGCTCTTCGAAAAATATTGCGCGGGCCACTTAAAACCCTTACGCGGGCCAAATGTGGCCACGGGTTGGACGCCCCTGCGCTAACCTTTCCGTCATAAAATTACGTATTTCGTATTTTTTGGCGGCTATCGTGGAGGACTGTTAAAAGCATATTTTGTAATACCAATCAAACAGTCATAATCTATAATAAAATGCTTTCTGTTGCAAGTTACAGTGAGTTAAAACTGTTCATTTCGTTTCGGTTTGCAATAGCTTACTAGCAAAAGCAATACATCTTTTTTCGCATTGTGCTACTGAAATATGAAAATCTATCGCAAGAAATTTCTCCCAATTCTGTTTTCCGACATACGTCTGCATATCTAGAATGTAGCAAAAACAAAAATAAGTTTAGCTATTCCTTTAAGATGATCTAAAGAAAACAATCGATATGTTAAGATCATTGTCGTACAATAAATAAAACTTGGAATTTTTACTTAAACACACAGCAGGCTGCCTTCAGTGTTCAAGTCGACGTTATTTGCAAGTTGAAAACTAAGATAATGGCACTTAAATGTCAGCCTACTATCCTCAGCTTTTTCAATAGAACAAGAAATTATTTTATAGAAAAGCCTAGACGTTGTAGGCTATTAAAATAGTAGTAGTAGTAGTAGTAGTAGTAGTAGTAGTAGTAGTAGTTATATGCATCTAAAAGAACAATTGATTATACAAAATAGAGCAAAGGTTGCAAATAAGAAGACGGCAACTAAACTATATATGTTATAACATGTACAAAAAAATTGTGCATGGTCACCGCACCAGTTGTGCAGAAAAAGACTGATTATCATGTTCAATGTGCATATAGTAATTATTGTGCAAAAAAGACACAGTAGCTTTGGAAAAAGTAGCATTTTTGCGTATAATTGTATCAAATCGCCAAAAGCGCTAAATATGTTATTTCAGAAATAATAGGACTTAATCTTAGTGTAGTAAATATTTTCTGAAGGTATTGCATTTGCAAGGAACGTTCTAGTTGTTTAATTATAAAAATGGATATATTAATATTTCGCATAAAATCAAAAATCCACTAAACACCAGATTTCATATTCTCCCCAATTCGAAAGGGACTTGATAAAATTCTGATTTCGTTGCTTTGCAAACAAAAATATAAAAAATTACCATAACATTTAACGGCCAGCGAAGGTTGAGTAATTTTACTAAATCACCAAAACCAGAGTTTCCCAAAATGAGGTCCGTCATGAGCGCACAAGGGGTCCGCGATGATATGACAAAATTTATCAATATATACCTGGTAAAGTAATCCATACTATGAAATCCGAGACAGATTCGAAGTAAAGATCTTTTTTTTTAGAGAACTCTTTTTTTAGGGACGAATTTTTGTCTATAAACGAGCGTCCCGGTTTTCCCCTACGAAAATATGGTATGCCTGTTTATAAGCTTTATTTTTTAACGGATTTTGTGTTACCGTAAAACGGTGTGAATAGGAACAGTTTTGACATATTTTTCATGTCATTTTTTCTGTATTGATCATAGCAATAAAGTTTATGTGCCATATTGTTTGGAATCCTACTCTGTAGAGACGTAGATAGAAAAATTTATTTATAGGATTTATAGGTTACTCATTATTTATAGGTTACACAGCGAACATGAGCAAATGTACAATAGCTGTAAGCTTTTGTCTGTGTAACTCGGAGCGCCGTCAAACAAAATCGGAAAATCAAAATATGATAATACAATATTTTACACGATAAATATGGTTCTAGTCCAATTGATAATTGATAAAACATAGAAATTATAGTCCAATTGATAAAACAGCAACAAGCATACTATAATGACGCATTTTGCGTGCGCGAATGCAGACAAATTTCCGAGGGACTCGGGATAATTCGAGTCCCGAAATCAACTACTGACTGGGACTTGAGTGTCAAAATAAAAATAAAAAGGAATTAAATCGAATCAAATGAAGATGAAGATGAAAAAAATGACTCGGGTCAGTAAATTTAAAATATTTTTTGCTGTTGCTTTTTTGAGAAATAACGACAAAATAAAACCTAAAGTGCAAGCAATGTAGCCTACCTTGAATTTTTGAGATGTTTAGTAAATTTTGAAAAAAATGTTGAAAATCAGGAAAAGGCCAAAAAAACTCTTGGATGGATTAGGACTAAAAAAAACTCGACATCCGCTAATCTTGGACCCAAAAAGACTTCAGCTTTGAACTTTGAGCTTGACCCAAAAAGACTCGAGCGAAAAAACTAGAGTCACATCTACTATATTTCTAGAGCCAGCTTCTATCAATGAAATCTTTAATATTATTAATGAATTAAATATTAAAAAAGCTGCATGTTATATTGACATTTCGGGTTATCTTAATAAATTTTTCTCCTCCTTGCTTACCCCTGTACTTTCAACAATGATAAATTCGACTATAACTCTAGGTAATTTTCCCGAAAAATTAAAACTATCCACGGTAATTCCTTTATTTAAAAAAGTTGATAAACTTGATGTAAACAACTATCGCCCTATATCTATATTAACCTGTGTCACAAAAATTTTTGAAAAAGTTATTTTTAATCATCTCTTAAATTTTTTTAGTAAACATTCTGTTCTGGCTTCAAATCAATATGGCTTTCGGGCAGGTTGTTCTACAAATCTCACAATTTTACCTCGTAGATATAGGGGAAAGTATCCATAGTTGAGCCGTTCCTTAGTTGATCAATTAAACTTTTTTTCGCTTGGTTTAAATTTTTTGAAGGGTGACAACTTTAATATTTCTGTATCAAGATGGTGGTTCTTTGCTATTTATGTGACGCAGCTGTGATGAAAAAACCATGTGCTAGATCAGTTTGTGCAATTTTTTAACACAATTGTTGTTTTTTTTAAAGTAAACTCGATTATCTCTGGAGCTATTGTAGCTAAGAAAGCGATAGTTTTTAAGAGTATAAGCTTTACATTTCAAATAGAGCTAGATTTGTAATTACTAGATCAAAGGCAGTGATAAAATCTTAAGATATGTCCTTATTGAACGCTGTTCCAAAGTTGAACCATTTCCCCGATATTTAGTGGAGCCAACTAGCTTTTTAGACAATAATCCTCTCACATCTGTTTAGTAGCTATAGAAAAAGCAGAACATGCGGTACTGTAATGTTAACGCTCCATCCGCATCCTTCCCACAAACTGCAACCACTACAAAAAGAAATGTTCGGACCTTTTAAAAAATATTACAATAAGTTTCTGGACAGCTGGATGAAGTCAAATCCTGGGAACCCTTGCATATTGCAAAAGAAGCATACAATATATTGCTTTTTGCAAAAAGAACATGGAATCAGTTTTAAAGCACTGGAGTCTTTCCACTTTATAGAGTTATTTGCATAGATGAAAATTTCTTGTCAGCTAAAGTTACTAATAGACCCGACCCTACAGCTTCCGATGAAACACAACATATTAAAAAAATCATTGTTTATATCTGTAATCATTGTTTATATCACTGTAATCATTGTTTATATTTAAAAGAAATCATTGTTTATATCCTCCAGAGCAAACACGAAATCTGCAACTAGAGTACCAGCCTGTGTGAACGGGCAATGCAGAAACAAGTAAAATTTTAATTAACAGAACATCCATTCAAAATGAAAGTGTTTCTCCTAATGCTAATTACGCTCCTTCATTTAATATCCTCCCAGAACCAAAGGCTTTACCTTGAAAACCTTTTGCTCAACAAAAAAACAAAAAATTCTTTTTTATTACTTCGACAACAGAAAAAGAATGCCTTACCGTAAAATTAGTTTGTTTGGGCAAGAAACCATTACGAAAACGTAGACAAGTTGGAAATAAAGACAAAAAGACCAAGACCAGAAAAGACCGAAAAAAAAAATCGAAAAGCTTAAAACATGTAAACAAAAAAAGCATAAAAAAGCAATCATTTTCACAAGTTCGGCCGAAGAATCTGTTGCTGTGACACTTGATGACATTTCCGAACTTTCTAAATTTGATGATGAAAGCATTTGTTGCATTTGCTCGAAATTATACTGTAAAGATGTGAAAGATTGGATTAAATATAATTGCATAGATTGTTTGTATTGCAATGCTTGAAATGTTGCATGCAGCTTTGTTAGTCCTTGTACAACCTGAACGCATATAAAGCTTGTACAGATGATACAACAATTTTCAATTTCAATAATGTAAAAACTGACTATTATTTTATAAAGAACTCTCAATTTTTATTTAAAAGACATTGTTACTTTTTTGTGTACATACAGCAGTTGACTCTGATTGAAAGTTTGTACATATGGCTGCTCGACTTGAAGACCAATTTATTATTTTTTGGTCACTTCGTAGTCTCTGCATACGTTTGGTATTATTATTTCCTTTTTTACGTATAAAAAATTACATCAGTAAAACGCACTCTTTTTATTATTATTATTTTTAGTATTATTGTTTTGTGTGCATTGTTGTATTAATATTGAATCGTATGAAATAAATTTGTCTGTTCTGTTCTGTTCAGATTTGACTCAAGCCACAACTTCAAAGAACTCAGACTCAAAGGTTATTGGACTCGGACTGTTCTGTCCTTCAAATATGTGGAAAGCAGCTGTTGCAACTCTGTCTTATGGTTGTTTTGTAACGTTTTGATCTTCTTTATTTTTTGAAGTTAGCTAAAAACGCTACGACCTTGCAAATTGAAGATCTTTACTTTTATTTTCTTTGCTTGCGAACGCAAACTCTTGTTCACCGTCAGATTGTTTTTTAATTCATTTTTACAACAAAATAAAACGGTAAAACTTAAAATAAAAACTTTTCAAGCGCATTTTAAGAAACATAAAAAGTACTAGACAAAGTTTTCAAGAAACAAAAATATATAGAACAATCGAAATGAGTAAACGAAAAAGCAATGAGCGAAAAAAGGCCCTTCCAAACTCGCAATTTCCACACTTCACAAATTCAAGTATAGCTCACTAAAAGCGGATAACAGTTAGCACAAAATATTTTTTTAATGCAATCTGGTTAAATATGGTCTAAGTATTACTATTTCCTAGTTTGAAGCTCGGTTTACCTTATATAATTAACTCATTTTTTGCTTTCCGATGACGTCATTGGGAAACAAAAACACACCTTATAGTCTTTAACTGTTTTCATCAAAAAGCTGCTTTGCCATTTTCTGTTATCACTTTTGATTGTAATAGAAAGTTTAACTTTACTTTTATTTATATTTTTTGACAACATATATCTTTTTATTTTTAATATTAATATTTTCAATGTTTTATTTATTAAATGTATTGAAATATTTTTAAAAATTAGTCTGCAAATAAATTCATTCTACTTCTACTTTTCATATTTTTTGCTGGTTTTCCAAATGGAAAACGTAATTAACGAGCTTGCCTATAGGCTATATAGCCTTCTGAATTGGACCAATACCAAGGGATTGAATTATTGTTTCGTAATTATAATTTTGATTTAATATCGACCATAAATAAGAATATTCGGTGCGAGAAAACGATGGTTTATAACGCAATCAAACAAACTTTATAAATATTATATAGTTAAACACGAGGATTTATTTGATTACAAATCGAGCTGCTTTGGAAACGAGAAGCACCAGACTCGAGTTTTGCTCTTGTTAGAGCTTGTCAGTGATGCTTATCTTGCTGCGAATCGAACCGACTACCTGTGGTAGGCAGTCGGTCTATTGTAGTGAAGAGTTTTGTCAGCTGAAGATAAATTATACAAGTAGGCTATGCCAAGTTATATAAGTAAAGTAGCTAAATTATATAAGTAAGATAAGATGGATTACTAATTATATAAGTAAGATAAGAAAGATTAAAGAAGGATTACTATTGTGGTGAAGAGTAGGTACAGCCTGATTTTGTATAGGTAATTGCAATCTAACTAATTTAATTTTAAAATCTAATATTTTATTGTTTCTATAAGCATTGTTGGACCACACTATAGATTTAATAAAAAAATAAAATTAGAGTTTTACAGCTATTTCAGAATATGACTGATAGTTAATAAGCTTTATTTACACTCACTGTTGAAATTATATTTCATACAATCACAATTATAACAATTATGGTAATTAAATAGGACTAACTTAATAGATTGATCAAAGAAACTTTAACTAGATCATCACACATTAGACCTACACAATTGACTCTACAACTCTCTGGATATTTTGGTTTTTTAGAGATTTTAATGGAACGGACCATTGTAGCAGAAAATTTTATGGACTGGTTGGAATAAAAAATGTTGTTGTGGAAAGAGTGAATGGTGGCCACGGAAGTGGTCTTCGAAACGAAGAAGGTGAACGAATAATATATTTTGAAGCGGCATAAGATATGGCAATTTTGAAAACTTTTTTTGTAAAGAAGGATTACACCATAAATTCTGTCGAAGGATCTTCTCCAATAGATTACTACCTTAGCGTGGTGGAGGGCTTGTGTTTTCTATGATCCTAAGAGAAATGCCACTTGGAGTTTTCAACTCCTCTCAGGGCTACCCATGGTGGCAAGAGTGAAGGTGAGAAACAGACCAAAAGCAATCTAACAAATGTAGCTAAATGAATAGTTCAAATGACAATATGCATCGGGCGTCGTGCAGGATAAAAAGGTCCACGTTCGGGCTTTAGGCAGAGGGACCCGTTTGAAAAGTAAGCTACATTCTTCCATACAAGCTGACCGTAACTGGAAACTCATCAATGCACTTGCTATGCGTTTGGGGAGGCAAATGGGGGCAGTGAAGAGTATCTGTACTCAAGTTGGTCCCAAGCATCAGGATCTTGCATGGGCAATTGGATCGTCGCTTTACTCAATGGAAAAGAACAGGAATTGATTTGGGAGGCAGAGCAGTATCATCTTGATATCGTTGCAATTTCCTCTACCAATATCGTGGCTGTGATACTGTTGAGTTGAATGAAGACTGGAAGCTTTTCTATTCAAATGTAGATGTAACCATGTCTGCTCAGGCAGGAGTAGACATTTTTGTAAGCCCTCGCTTGGCCCACTGTGTCACTGACTGGATCCCACTCGGAGAAAGAGTTTGTCTACTTGAGCGTAGGCTACAGGAGCGGTCATGTGCATTTTGCAGGTGTATGCACCAAACACTGAAGCACAGTACCAACCTTTCTTAGATGAAGAAGGTGTTGTTTAACAAAAGGTAACATCTGCAGAATTCATTGTCTTACTGGATAATTTCAATCCACACGTAGGTACTGACGACAAGACATGAAAGGGTGTTATCGGAAGATAAGGAGACTCTTGCATTAACAGATACGGAAGGTGTTTGCTTCAGTTCTGTGCCACCAACTGACTGTAAATAATAATTAATACCTTTTTTCGGCACAAGAGGATTCACAAGTACACTTGGTACAGAGATTCGGTGGGACAGCATTCAATCATTGATTTCTATATTGTCTCAGCGGACTTATTTTCCTCTGTGGTCGATGTTGGTGTTAAAGGAGGAGCTCAACTGTTTACCGACCATCACTTAGTCGTCTGCATTCTAAGAGGCCTGAACTATCCGAGAACAAGGAAACAATTCAGAGCACGAAGAGCATACAGAATAAAGTGGGAGTAACTAGCCGACAAAATGGTGAAACATACTTTTGTTAGCAAAGTTGCTTCCCTGTTCAGAGAACTTCCTGACTTTACTGAAAACGTTAAGACTGAGCAGGATTTATTTAAATCAGCAGTCATTACATTTGCAGCTGGTAGTTGTGGTTGCAAACGTGTGGGAGGTCAAATAGGTGGTGAGAAAAGAACTTCCTGGTGGAACCAAGACGTTAAAGAAGCTATCCATGCCAGAAAATCTGTTTATAGCTTGGTAAACACACAAGTCATCTGAGCAGCTTTGATTGCGGTACTTCGCAGCACGCAAGATTGCCACCACTATTGTTAAACAATCTAAAGAAAAGTCATGAAAAGAATTTGGACAAAAGTTGGATACAGACTACAGATTGGCAAAAAAGTATTTTGGCAAACCATACATCGTTTGTGCGGCAAACAAACAGCAGTTGCTACCTTCATCGAGGATGCTAATAGTGTGCCTCAGAAGCAGCAAAAATGCATCCTAAATTGTTGGAGAAAATACTTTTGTCAGTTCTTAAAT
Organism: Diplosoma virens; assembly: GCA_963680785.1. Classification (NCBI taxonomy): domain Eukaryota; kingdom Metazoa; phylum Chordata; class Ascidiacea; order Aplousobranchia; family Didemnidae; genus Diplosoma; species Diplosoma virens. Next base: position 14,226,849 of record OY796880.1, read on the forward strand.
CCAGTAACAATACAACATTTGGAAGCTTTCGAGGAACAAATTGGTGAAAAAATTTATCTAACCGAAGCAGAGTTGTGCACAGCAATCAAATTTTTAAAAGCTGGCAAGGCCCCTGGTGAATATGATATTCGATCCGAAATGTTAAAGGCTATAAACAACTTTTGGGTTTGTTGGCTGACTCGTGTGTTCCAAGTAGCTTGGAAAACTGGTGAGGTACCGAAGCAATGAAAGACCAGTGTGTTGATGCTATTCACAAAAAAAGAGACAAGAAAAAGTGCACTAACTAACTAGGGGATTTCTTTGTTAAGTCTTCCTGGAAAGGTCTATGCAAAGCGCTTGAAAAGAGATGCCCTAAAATAGTCGAACCTCAACTTCAGGATGCACAATGCAGATTTTGTCGTGGCAGATCCACCATGAACCAGATTTTCGCCCTTTAGCAAGTTTTTGAGAAATCGTGGGAATATGGCAAAGAGGTGTATATATGCTTGTAAACCTTGAAAAAGCATATGACCGTGTTCCAAGAGACAAGCTGTGGGCAGTACTGCTGGAGTATGACGTGAAAGGTCAGCTATTAGCTGCTATCAAATCGTTGTACAAACAGTCAAAGTCTGTTAAGTCATAAGTGTTGGGTAACGACTGAAAGAGTAAGATCCCGAGTACAGGCAGCCAAAATGTTTTTTTGCGAAAAGTCAGAGGTTTATCTTTACTTAACAAGGTTAAAAACAGTGACATTTGTCAATCCTTCAACATCGAACCGCTGCTACTCCGCCTAGAACAATCGCAACTGCGCTGGTATGGCCATGTGACACAAAAATGTCCCACTAACAAACAGCAAAGCAACTAGTGGATGCTCTTCCGAGTGGCAAAAGGCCTTGAGAATGGCTCAGAACTCGCTGAAGGAATTTCCGCTAAGTTGCAGGAGATCGGGATGCTTGGAGATTCTAACTCGAGCTGCTGTCCCTACAACCCCAAAATGACAATCGGGCAAAGGAAGTACACTGAAATAATTCAATGTTTTTCCCTAAAATGATGATGATGATGAGGAGGATTACACCACTTGTATTCATGCGAAGGGCAAGGAACGCCGTCGGACTACATTCTGTATCAAAAAAGCAGTATGTTTGAGGCAAAGAGCTGCAAGGTCATTAAGGAAGAAGGGGTGGCTAAACAGCACCATTTGATTGTGGGAGAGTGAAATACATTAAGGAAAGAAAGAGGGAGAAAAGAAGATCAATACTAAAGATAAGGTGATGGAAAATGAATAGTGAAGATTTGAAAGACTAGTTTCAGCAGGAATAGTTTATTAGAAGGAATAACGCTGAAGAATGAAGTTGAGGATTGGTGGAACTAAAACGCTCAACTAGTCCTCCAAGCAAAGGAAGAAATATTTTATATGACATCTTGGAGGGAACTTCTAAATGATAAGAAAACGTGAAGATAGAATGAAAAAGTGGCGGAATGTATCAAAAGAAAGAGTAATACAAGGATAAAAAACCAGAAAATAGAAAAAAATTAAGATCACAAATAAAGCCACAAAGAAATCAGTAGCTGTAGCAATAAAAGATAATGTATGAAGAGCTGGAGACTGAAGAAGGCCAGAAGAATAGCTAAATCAAGAAATAGTAATGGCACTGTTTTGTATGAAAATGAACAAACAGATTAAGAAAAGATGGAAGATTTATTTTGATTTTATCTCTATATTTGTCCTCCTGACTCGTGTGAAAGCGACGGAGGCGCTAATACATAGTTTGATGAAATGTGTGTTACGTAATGGTCAGTGTAATTGATCTGATCAAACATTGTAATGTGTCTCGGGGCACACGTGACGCGTAACTAACTTCGACTTTGTGTTTCCACGTGCGCAGCTCAATTTAAGTGTGTTACCTTTCTTTGCAGAAGCTCTTGCAATTTAATTGTACGATTGTTATTACTTTGTTAAACAATCGAATTTATGTTTAAATTCTATCAGTTTTTAGTTTGTTTAAGCCTAATAAACGGGTATAAACTTATAACACATGGGATAAGCAATTACCCTGACCTGCTTCTAAATATGCCAAGATAATGCTGTCCGGTTGAAATTTTTTTGTTTTTTAGTTTTATAGAGATATGACTGAAATTTAGTACCTACTATTGGCAAGACCAACAAGTAAGGGAAAGTGTCCTAAATTGTCTTTCGCAAGGACACAACAGAATCACGCGAGTAGGTTTTATAAGATCATGTCAATCACAATCACGGTGCTCTAAGCACGCAACCACGCTGCCGACAAAAATTAAGAACAAAATTAAAAAATTTAAAGAACACCAATGGGCAAAGAAACACTAATCGAGAGAGTCACTGTAAATATCAGACGTGATGAAGTGAAAAAAAACTGAAATTAACGAAAAAGAACAAAGTGGAAGGGCCAGATAACATCCCGATAGAAGTACGAAGATGCCCGAAAGACTAGGATATTAATGTAATGTGAGATTTGATGAAAAAGATTTATGAACAAAAGAAGATCCCATTTCCATAAAAGAAAAGAAGATATTGGAGAGTTATTTTTTTTATTTTATTGCGTTTTTTATCCTCAAAATTTTATTCTTTTTTAAATCTCAATTATCATTTACTGTTAATCGTTACTTTTATCAGAAAGTATCTTAAATTAATTATCTTCAAAATTCTTCGATGCTTCTTGACTTTTACACTCTTAAAAAGCTTTTAATTTTTATTGTTTGTTAAATCAAAAATGTGGTTTCAAACGTGTGCAAAGTTAAAAAATTTTGTCCTCTTTATATCCTGAACATCCTTTTCCTAAAGTAAATAAAAACACTTGATTTATAAATTGCCAGTTCTACTACTACAGTACTAGATTTTAGATATGTGAATGAAAGCTGTTCTTCTAATTAAAATTTTTTCGATTTGATCAAAAATTCACCATAACTTACTTTTGATTTTAATGATATGGTTGAACTTTAATGAAAACAATGCACTATCAGTCCTGACGAGTTCTAACAAGGTCGAAACAGGTTTTTCGGCAATTGCTTGTTGATTGACTTGACCATTCTTACTTATGGTTGAACTTGTTAGGATTGGCAATTACAGTTGTAGCTTGGTCAGTAGGTTAGGGTTAAAGATGAAGTTCGTTTTTATCTGGTCACAAATTAGGGGTTCAGGCATACCTAACAATAACATTATATTTACTTTAAATTTATAACAGAAAGTCAAAAACCAATCTCAGATTAGGATTTCATTTTTTTGTTGCAGGCTTAAAAGTACCACGTCATAGTTTTTTGCTACTGTGTTATTATATTTTTGACTTCAAAAGTTCTATTTTTTCTCATTTTTTAATTTTTCTTGTTTATAACTTTTATTTCTATTGGATTGGGGAATAAATTGTTGCAGTTTGTAAATTTGTTTTGTTCAATGTTTCTTTTAGATTCAATATTTCTAATTGATATAAATATTACTGAATGCATCTTTGATTTAATGTATTTATATTTGATTTGATTAAACTTGGTTGAATTCCTATGTCTTTGATTAATTAAATTTATTTATAAATATAAAACCACAATGTATTCCCCAACCCAATATTTCCTAATTGTATCATGCTTTTTCTTTTACATTTATTGTATTTTGCTTGGCAGCAAATGGTTTATATTTTGGGGTTATAAGATTTTGACATCTAAAGTTCAGCCAACAAGATTTCAGCACACACTGAAATTAGTGATGTAAAGATTTGGGTGTGGAAGAGTTTGCCACTCAATCTTTATTTCTTTAATCATTTACTTTAGCAAATATTTTATTTGACAGCAAAGTTGCTTCAATAATAACCTTTTGGTTTATTAAGATATTTGATATATGCATGTTACCAAGCATCTGTATTGAGATGCTTGTGGCTTTTAATGCTGAATATTTTTTATGATCACACAAACTTTTGTTTGATTCAACAATTTTGTATGTTTTAACTTTGTAAAAGATTAACCTATGACAAAGTAATACATTTTATCTCCAAGAGTGTTTGGTGCAAAAATTAGAAATAGGAGAAAAGTAAAAACGAGAGTGTATTAATAAGTACAAAAGCGCCAAATGTTTACTGTTATAAAAAAATGTTAACTACTGGTTTACTGAACAAAAGCAAGTAAAAATGGTTGAACTTGCTGCCCGAGTTTTGAATTTTTTTGAGAACTCTAACTCTAACTATTAATTTTGGTGGATTTTGACTTAACTTTTTCTTTGCAAATTTTATTCTCAATTGTCCTTGCAATGATTATTTTTCCAGAAAAAATTAAAAAAAAAGAGTTTCCTTTACTTTGGTGAAAATCCAATTGATGACTTTTTGGGTATTTTCAATTAGCGACTGTGAGTAATTTTTTTAATGAATCTAATCCAGAATTCTTTTGTGGTTACTATCGTTTCTGGAGAAATCCTTGTTCCCTTGGTTTCTTTTGTATTGCCTCCTAATGCTGTAGGGGGATTCTGGGCTAGTTTCACCAACAAACAACAGTTACAGTCTCTTTTTAAAGAGACCTGACTTTTTTTAGTCGTAATCTGACTTTTAAAAAAAATTATTATTTAAATAGTTTTGCTTAAGGGGATTATTTTGATTTATCAAAAAAAGAAATAAAAGTTTGAAAATGAACTAAGAGGGAAATGCTTGGGTCTCTTCAAGAAAAACTGTAGCTGTTGTTTGTTGGTGAAACTAACCTGGAATTAACAACACTCAATTCACTTAAGAGCACTAGGAGGCAATAAAAAAGAAACCAAGAGAAAAAGAATCTCCCAAGAAATGGCAGTAATCACAGGGGGATTTTGGGTTGGTTTCACAAACAAAAATCACTTACAGTTGCTCATTGAAGAAACCCACATGCTTTTAAAGAGGTTCAGAACTACTAGTCTGAAAGTTTTTGCTGGCCAAAAATGTCAGCATGTCTTGTTATGGTATCATAGATTTTAAATTTTATGAGTGTTAATAAGTCTTACCTAGCTATTGCTTTTGCCATTTTTACTGATAATTTAATGATCATAAGCTTTTTGCTCTTTGTTATTCTGATTGCTATGAAAAAAGTTTAATATAGCTTCAGATTGTTTAGCTTTTTTTCTATCTCTGCTTTTGGTTTCAACACTAAACACCATAAGGTTGCTTTTGGCTATTAGTAATGATCCCAGGCATTTTAAGTTTAGAGTAAGCCTTAAATCAGTGTTTCTTAACCTGTGTGCTGCAAAACTTTTTACAAAACATTAGTCCATTGTTCTGCAACCTTTTTTTAGAGAACACTACTTCTTAGGACTTATTATTGAGTCTCTTTTGCTGCTTTTTTTGTGGCGGTGCTTATACTTGCTTTATCAACAAGCCCATTAACAACCCCTTGCACATAATGACCAGATGTTTGCATTCGACAACAACAGACAATCTTTTTATCTTAGCAGACATTCAACCAACTGAGCTTTGCCGCCAAAAACTGTACTGTTTTTAACTTGCTACACTCAGGAGCCAGAACACCTCCTACATGAAAGGCACCTGGCTCTATTTATTGGACAGCAGCAGTAACTTAAATCAAGACACTCATTTGTGCCTGCTGCACTGGAACTGCTGAACAACCCTGCCCAGTCAGGCATCAGTGTAACATGATGAATGGAATATAAATGGAGCATGGAGTTGCAAGAAAACAACTCTCAACTTTATACATTTATTAAAAAGGTTAGCCCAATGCCACCAAGAATTAGCTTTCCCAAACCTGCATGAGTCAAGCTTAACTGCCTCCAAACTTGCATTGGTTTATTCCGCTCAGAAATGCACAAATGAGGTATGGCTTCTACGGCGGCCTGTGAATGTAGGCAAAGGAGCAGACAGCAGAGCACGTAATAACATCTTTTCCCATCTATCACCATCCAAATGGAGCCTTGCTTTTTCAGATGCCAACAAGAGTCTGGTGACCTAGCTGAAAGCAACATGTTTGACCATTTAGAGGACTGTCTAGCTCCCATTCATCTCCCCAAAATGAAGAAAAAAAAACTATATCTTAGGGATGAAAATCAAGAAATTTGAGACAGATTCAAAGTGAAGACCTTTTTTTTTTAAAGAACTTTACTTTTTATAGATGAAAATTAAGAAATCTCGTCCAAGTGTGCCATGAATTTTAAGAGTCCCAAAATGTGCCGCAGGTGGAAAAAGGTTGAGATTATTAGGTATCTTCAAGAAGTCAGCATAGACAGTTTTTGTTCGTAAAACTTACTTGAATGCCCCTGCAGTTACTATTGCTTCTTGAGAGATCCTTTTTTGTCTTGGTTTTTTTCTTTATTCCACCCTGGTGCTGAAAGAGGGATTCCAGGTTAATTTCACCAAAAAAACTAACTTAAAATGACTTCTTGAAAAGACCCAAATTATTGTTCTTTAAAAAAAAACTTGTCAGTCTGAAATTTGTGAGCCCAAACTCAATCCCTCAGCCACTGAACTAAAATTAAGTACTGTAATCTGTTGGTTTGCTGCTGGAGCTGCTTTATTCAGTCTATCCACCTATATTCTGGTATTATGCTAGAGCATTAGTGGTTCTAACCTTTTTGAGATTGCAAATTAGTAAAAAATTGATACAACTTGTGGCCTAGCAATGCATATGCAAGTAAAAACAAAAAAAATTATTAAGGAGTAAGGATGAAAACATCAAATGTTAAGTTAGAAAAGTTTTTAAATCTAACATGTACTAATTTTTTAACCAATTTTATTATATTTTCTGTTTTAAAGCTAAGCTTTTAACACTTTAAAGATCTTGCAATTAAAAAATAAAATTGAAGTAAATTGTGGTGGACTGGCAGAAAAGTTAATAAGTACTGGTACCAGTTGTATTGTTGAGAATTTTAGTGATTTATGATTATCATTTTCTTATATTTTTCATATGTGCCAAATGGTGTTAATTTTTTAAAGAAAGTTAGCATTTTTAAAAGATGTAAACTGCAAATAATGGTATAATTGTTTCTTTAGTGAAAAAGTTAAACACCAGAAATGATTTTGGTGACAATTCATAGAATGCAACAAAGTTTTAGATTTCCTGCTCTGCATTTCCTCCATTCCTCCTAGAAAGATTAATTTCCTGCTCATTTGTAGATAAATATTTTATAAATTTAACAATATGTTTAAGAAAGGCTATAGAAAAATGATAGCAATACATCTACATTGCTGAAAAAAATAGCTTTGTAAAACCTTGGAAGCTGATAGTATAAAACAGGGGTGGCCAACTTGTCTGCTAATAAAATAGACTTTAAATTCATTAAGAACTTGTGATCAACCACTGCGGAAATGTGATTTTAAAAAAGAGTGATCTTTAAAAAAGTTTTCATTTGAATATTACTTTGATTTCTTGATTTTCATTCCAAAAACATAGTCATATCTAAAAAAAATCTTTGCTTCAAATATCACTTTGATGTCTCAATTTTTGTCCTAAAAACATAGTCATCTCTAAAAACTGTAATTCACTGAAAATCAGATGTGATTGATCAGTTAAGATGCTGTGATCGACTGCTCAATTCAATAGATGTGTTAGCCACACCTGGAATAAAACAACAAAAATTACAACTTAAAAAAATTTTTAACCTTTAAGCAGGCACACTATATTTCAAAACCTCACAATAGATATCCAAAAAACTGCTGATTTTACATATTTATAACTCTTATAATTAATAATTTCTAATAGAAATAATTAGTTGAATATCTTTTTCAGCTTATAATTTTCAGTACCCAAACTGTGTTTAAAGGAAACAGGTGTGGCACTTGGCTAAAAGTAGGCTATTGCAATGCTAAGCATTGTATGAAAGTAGGTTAACACGTGTGAGGGTTAAACAACCAAAAATGTTTGATAAGTTATAACCTAGCTTTTATGCAATATACTTGTATTTTATTCTATTGACTAATTTGAGTTTGTAATTGAAGTGAGACTATAAACCTGTACTTTTGTAGCTTAATAAATGCTTCTACTTTATGGACTGTAAATTGTTCTTTTTGTTTTAAATGGAGTCACCATTGTTGGTAGACAGCATGACTCTATTTAAGAGTTTTTTGTAAGAATTGTAGTTGTCCAGAAGTACTTTTGGAAAGTATAATTATGAATTTTATTGAAACTTTTAATCATCTGGCAACAAATGTTGAGTGTGACATCACAATGGCATATTTTTGAAATACTAATTTCTGGCAGATTTTTTCATTTACCTAAAATCAAAATTTTAAATGCCAGGATCTTGGGTTATTGTATACAAAAACAGTTTTCAGATACTGTTAATTTAACCTGCATAGGAATTTAGCTAGCTTTTTGTGTGAAAAATAGAAGTATTGAGTTTTATTTTTCAAAATGGCTTAAACAATAACATCCAAGTCATCAAGCTAAGACTTTTTCCTGTTATTTCATTTTGCTGCAAATAATCTAAATTTCAACCCTTTACCTACTCAAATCTTTTATTTTTTGTGCCAAAAAGTGTCTTGAGTTTGCTTATGCCAATGCCTACCTTTACAACAGAGTGTTTGCAGAACAGAATTATTTAATTAAACTGTCTCAAAAGTCATGATTTTTAAGTAACAACTAAACCTGGGAATTTTACTCATAAAATACCAAGAGCAAAACATGTAAAATTGGCTAGGCAAAAATGCATTTAAGCTTGATATGCTTACTTTCAAGAAGTTTTAAAAGTAAGCAAGTAAAAAGAAATAGTTATTATGTTGTTTCAGTGCATAACATATCTAGAACAGTGATTTTCACATTCAAAGTTGAATTTTTAAAAATGACTGATGCAACAACATAATCACAGTGATGCAACAAATTAGTTAAATAGAATTGGAATTTATTAGTAATATCACTGTTTGACTGTATTTAAGAGTTTTGATAAAACAAAACTTATATAATTATACTTTTGTTTTATATTATTTACCATCAGAAAAAAATGGAAAATTTTTGCTAAAAACCAGGATATGGGAAATGCAAAAAGGCACTAAATCTTGGGAATTTCTGAAACCAGGATCCCAGTTTTCAAACCTTAATAACAACTACAATAGATCTTGGTTAAATGTGGAATTTCACTTAACTTGAATTAAACTAAAAATACAAATAATTTCTTATGTACTGTAATTCTTAATAAAAACTTTTGGATTATCTGGATCTTTGCCTAATTTGAATAGTTTTGTCTGTCAAATCAAATCCGGGTTATCAAGGTCTACTGTATGTCTAGTTTGGCTGGCTCTGGAATGAAACCCAAACCTTATTTACTGGATGCAGAAATGTTTGCCTCTAACTGACTGGGCAGTTTGAGCTTTAGAAAAAACACATAAATTAATGCTCACCACTCTATTATATTCTACCTAAAAAAAAACAGACATTCCCAACAAATGTTTTTATCCTTTTATATAAAATAAAGGCTTTTTGTCTATTATTAACTTTAATGAAACAGTGTAGCAACATATTTGCAAAATATGGCCCACAATAATCAGTTCTATATTTATCTGGTCTTTTATGAAAAAAGTTTGAGAATTTTTGAAAATATAAGAAATCAACAATAATTTGGATGAAATCAATAAATCTATAGTTATACAGATAGCACAATGCTCAATTATTGAATTATAAATGAGTTAGCAATTTATGTGTCATTTTATTAGTCAGTCTTTTTCATATTTTAATTTTGTTTTTGTTTTCATAAATAGATTTAATTTAGAAACATTTTCTCCATTGTTAATTTTGCAAATATTAGGTTTTGTCAAGATTTTATCAGCAGCATAGTTGAATGGTAAAAGTGCCATGCTTATAATCAACATGTCTTTGGTTCAAAACCCATTTGTGCCATTCTGTTCTTTCCTTGAGAAAAGCATGTTATGGCACTTTCCCATGCTTGGTGGTCTTGGCAAGCAATTACAAATTACAGTCATATCTCTGTTAACTTACAAGCAGATAGCAAGACTTTGCCATCTCTGAAAGCAGGTTAGGGTAATTGCTTGCCCTGTGTATTAGCACCTTGTTGCTTTCCTGTGAGTCAGGAGGATAAATATAGAGATAAAATAAAAATTAAATAAATTACTACATGTTTCTACTTTAGTATGTTAAGAAGTAAATTAAATTCAATAAAACCCTTAACATGTTTTTTCCAGTTTTCAGCCATTTTTTAATTTTGTTTTTTATTAATAACATGTCATCTAAACCAACTAATAATAATCGAAAGAAAACAAAGAGTCGTTGGTCCATCCGATTGAGATCTAAGAAACCTTCACAATTGCCTGTTACTCTGTAAGTGTGACTCTAATAATAAACATTTGAATATGAATTTAGAGAAGAAATTGTTTAAATTCTTATTAGCTTAAAAATGAATAAATTTGTAAATTAGCATCAGAAAATTAATATAAAAATTTGTGTTTTTGAAAAAATTTGAAACTATAATGAAAATTCATGTATCTTAAAGTATAATGAGCACTATTTTTAGTTCTTGTAATTGTTCATCTGGTTTTTGATTGCATTTTTTATTTACATTAATAAATTATGTGTCAAGCAATATCTATGAATTAGTAAATACAATTTTGATGAAAAGCTATGTCAGTCAAAATATATCTGCACTTTCAGTGCTATTTTTATTTGCTTTGTTCTATATTTAACACATTGTGAATAAAAAATCTTTTAACGCATATTTTAGTTTTTAGGCTTGTAGTAATGAACAAAAGATCAATGTTTTTAAGCTATCACCAAAGAATGTTCATCAGTTTTAATTACATTAAAATTTTTTACGTTTTAAACTTGCTAGAAGGTTTTTGTTTTTTGAAATGATATTAAAATAATGAAAAAATATTTCTCCCTAACTCCTTATACCACTCTACAGGGTGCGGACAAAGTCCTTGGACAACTTTAAAATGCAATATTTCTGTAAATAGTGAATAAAACTACAAAATATTGAAGAATATATTTAACAAGACATTTTTAAACATTCGTACTAAATTTCATTCAATATGTCCCCCTCTGGCTTGAATTATATGCTTAAGTCTGCTATGGAAGCCCTCTGCTGCTTTACGCAGAGTTTCTTGAGGCATTTTGGCCCATGCTGTCACGAGAGAGTGCTTCAGAGCTTCAATTAACCCATGAGGGGAAGCAAAAGCATCTGCCTCTAAAAGGGACTAAACACAACAGTCCATCGTCTTCAGGTCTGGTAATGAGGACGGCCAAACCTCCTTGCTCCAGAAATGTGGAAAGTGATCCTGGCACATGGTTTCTTTGGAGACTTCCATGTTTTTGGATGTGGCATCCCACACCATGACAAAAGAAGGTTTCTGGCATATGAAAACCTTTCTCGTGGAATCAGGAATGTCTGCGAAAGATTTTGCTTGGACTCAGTCATTTTGTCGGTTGCAGATTGCCTCAACAGTGAACAATTTTTCATCAGAGAAAATGATCTCATTCGTGTCTGTACATGACTGTGTCCATAAATGCCTTGGACTTGTGAAGATGAATCTTTGCTTGATCCAATCTCTTTTCTTTTTGAAGGTCTGTGAGGCACTGAAAAGTTTGCATTTTGAGAGATAACAACTTCAAATCTGTCTTAACAATGTTTTTCATCATCTTGTCACTCACATTCATATCACAGGCTATTCCCCTCATTAATCTCTTTGGATTGTGCTGGACTTGAGCTCTAACAGCATCAACAACCTTTGGTGTCTTCCAGAAGATCGCGGTCTTCCACATTGAGGACAATCTTCAGTACTTTTGAGTTCTCAAAATCTCGTAACAGTATAATAAACAGTTGATCTTGTAGCTTTAAGAAGCTTCACTATTTCAGAGTTTTATCTTGCCCACGCGATGAAGCTCAATAATGGCTGCACGTTTAGCATTCATATTTGGTATTAAAGCAAAATTTTTAAAAAATAAATGATGAAATCTTAAATATGAGGCTTGTTATAATTCATAACACTAAAAACTTACTGCATATACAGGGTGATTCACCAAAGTGTTGACAAATACTTTATTCCATTATTAACTTCGCATTACCTCTTCAGATTGTTATTATATATTCTAGAGTAAGTTTTCAATATCAATAAGAATATTTAATCTAGAAAAGTAAGATGGCAAAGACAGTAAATGACATTGTTGAAGGGTATTGCAAGAAAGGACTTCCACCTGCGAAAATTTTCCGGTTGATGAAGCAATTTGTGAGTCATGGAGGTGTTTACAAGGCTGTGAAGAGGTTCAGGGAGACTGGAAGTTGTGCTCCAAGAATCAGAAGTACTCCTGAAAAACCCATCAGGAAAAAGGAACTGATTAAGAAGGTCAGGGAGAGGTTGAGGCAGAGCCCTTCAAGGAGCGCAAGAAAACTGGCTAAGGACACCTCTGTAAGCGTGAGCACCATGCAAAGGCTTCTCAAGGATGATCTCCACGTCTACCCGTACAAATTTACCAAGAGGCAGCTCCTGTCAAACGCCACTAAGAAGAAAAGGCTTGATAGAGCTAAAGTTTTGATCAAGAGACTTGTTGTTGGCATGCAGCCTCAAGTGCTTGGGACAGATGAGAAGCTTTTCACTGTCCAAGCTATCCACAACCACCAAAATGACAGGATTTGGATTCCAAACAAGGACATGGTGCCAGTTGAATGTTGCAGTTCATTTAGGAGGCAGAAACCTTCTTCCGTGATGGTTTGGGCAGGAGTCACTTCAACAGGCCTAAAAACACCTCTAATCTTTATCGACGAAGGCGTGAAAATTAACCAAACTATCTATCGTCGGATGTTGGAAGAAAAAGTCATTCCCTGGGTTCAAGAAACAGTGGGAGAGGAAGGAATTACGCTTCAACAAGATGGGGCAACCTCCCACACAGCCAAAGCAGTCCAGCATTGGTGCAAGACCAATTTTAAAGGGTTTTGGGAGAAGGAAGTATGGCCCCCTTCTTCACCCGATTTGAACCCAATGGACTTTGGGATTTGGTCCATTCTGGAGCAAAAAGCCTGCTCAACATCCCATCCAAATATCGAAACCTTTAAACGAAAACTGAAGGCGTCATGGGAAGAAATTGACCCAGAAGTGGTGCGTGCCACGTGCGCCCAAGTACTTCCACGTCTTAGGCGCCTTGTGAAAAACAAAGGGGGCTACATTGAATAATTTGAATTTTATGTGAAAGCCCATTAAATTTCCATTCTATCTATTAAAAACTTGTTTCTTTTTCCCTTACAGTATAGTAAGTTGGATAATTCAGTTTTAATTTGTCAACACTTCGGTGAATCACCCTGTATGTATTTAAACATCCATTAAATTGAATTTTAAAATTTGTCCAAGGACTTTGTCCGCACCCTGTAGGTCAAGCTATGGGATCAAGTCAAGATTAAAAAACCCACCATTGATTATTATTGATATATTGATTATAGAAGCGGGAAATCCGATAGATGTCAGTTAAATATTTTGGCATTGGCAACAATTTTTATTTGAATCAACCAATTAATTTTTCGTTTGAATAAGCTTTTAACTTATTTGTAAATTGTTCTCGTGAAAGAAACGCAATACTGGTCGGTGTTTGTAAAAAAATCGGATCAGGTCAAGATTAAGATACTCAGCATTACTAAGGTTTCTCACACTTGACAAGATATAATTTGGGTTTTCTAAACTTGACATGCAAATATTTAGATTCCATAAACTTGTTTTGAAATACAAAATTGTTTTTTCCCATGTCGCTTCATTTTAAATGAAGATAGACAGAAACCGTGCGTTATACTTGGCTGCAACCCAAAATCTGCTCGAATTAAATCGAACGGACAAGCTATACTCTTATAGTGCGCTAAAAAAAATTTTAAACTGTGCGCCTTGCTTAAATTATATGGAACAATTTAAGGGCAATTTCTATTGAATGAAATAGTTTTTTTAATTTGGGTTTAATTTGTTATTTAATTTGTCTTTTTATAATATTGTGGTGGATATTTTGTTTTATTTTACAGTTTCTTGATCCTACCATTTATGAATTTTATTCGTTATTACACTTGCGATTTTTCTGCTTCGCCTTCGTGCTTCCAAGAATTTATCTCACAATTTCAACCTTATTGTGTCGATTATGTAACCAATCAACATAACAGAAGGGCAGACTAATGGTTAATTGCTTGTTTTGAGAAAAAATGATGCTAACTATTTTCGTTGATACCGTTGTGTTTGGCGCGGTTTTTGGTTTGCGTCCATCTCATAAAGTTGTTTGGAACTGAGGGTCATGCCGAGTATGGCTTAAAGAACTTTTGTTTTATGTTTCATCAACTATAGTTTTATTTTGTAATTCCTACCTCTCCTACCTCTTTAGTCATGCAATTCAGTGAATTGAATTTAGTTTGCAAGCTAAATAATTTTTGTAGCTAAGCGGCCGCGGCTTGTTGATAAATACGAAGACAAAACTAAAAATCAAATTGACAAACTGTTGTCAACATCCAGAAATTTTTTGCATCTTGGTCGTTTATTTGATGACACATGGCAGTGAACATTGATTCCATGCATTATTGATCGTGAATTAAAAACGGTGGTTGAATATATAATTCAGTGTAATTCAAACTTGTGATGCCATTCTATTGTTGGCTTATAAATACATTTTTTCTTCTACAAAAACGGACGTGGAGAAGAATGCTGTTGTTTCACTTCGTATTTGTATTTTTTTATTTTATATATTTTTATGGTGCACAAATGGTGCAACTTTTATGTAAAAGCAGTAAATATGTGTTTTCCCTATTTTGCTGCAATGTTTGCCCTTTTTTTGATTTTACTCTATTAACTAATACATTTATTTTGATGTAAATTTAGAAGGACTATTCATACAATGGGCATGCAAAAATCATGCAATACTTCGTATAGGTGTCATAATATGTAGAAGAAACGTGTGCTTGCAAATACTATCGATGGGCAAAAATAAATGAGCAGGAAACGCATTTTAATTGGCCCATTGAAAGTCCTTTTTCCAATAGCACAGCGTCGAGCGCCATTGTTCAACAATTTGACTCTTGGCATGATTAGTTATATAAAGGGGCCCATTGCTTTACAGTTTACATAGTCGGACTGAGATTGGCATATCGTTTTTAAATCCGACACGGTGGATATCTTGTCTTATGCTGTCTTTCTATTTCACAGAAATTCCCTTCCTTCTACAGAGAGTCACATATCTGAAAGTGATGAAGAAAACGAAGAAGCGCAAAAAAGCTTGATTCATAAAGTGTCAACAAAAAAGCAATTACGCTCAAAAGTGGGTTGTTATTTAAAAAAAAAGTTTAAAAACTTGAATGAAACCAGTATGACGTCTGAGTAAAAGTTTCCGTAGCTACCATGGTCAATTACAAACCAATATGGTGGTTTTCCAATGGTCTTTTTTGTATGAAATCACAGGAACAAAAACACCCGATTAAAGTGTTTCAATAGTATTGCTACATACAAATTATTTCAGATTGCATGGTTGGAAAGTGCTCAGAATTGTTTCTAAAATTCAATTTTCTCATCACAGTAGCTTGTAGCGCTGTTTTTTGTTCGTTAAACTAAATTTAAATGCAAAACAATTTAATAACCATTTCTACGCGTATAACTGAAGTGGCCAAAGAAAACCAATTGGGTTAAAAAAATCTTGTGCCAATACTTACCCATATTTTCACACTCGTTTTTCGTCCTTTACCACTCGTTTTTAGTTAAAATATTTGGTTTACGGTGCACAAGTTTATTACATCAATTAGATTTGTTGGGTTTTTCCATAGCAAAGCCAAGTTCTGTTTTTAGTCCATACGAGTTAGAAGATCGTAGCCATTGAAAAGTTAAATTAAGGCAACATCGCCCCTAAGTGTTTGACACAGACTGCCCCGGCTCCGTAGTGTAGCTGGTTACAGCTGGTTACTGTTTTCTTATTGTTTTTATATCAACAATTGCTAGTGAACTTGCCACCTTATAAGTTTTAAAAGCGCTTGTAACGATCATGAAGCGGTTAATTTGCTTTGGCACACAAACCAGGAAGTTGAGGCAAAGATTCACTATGACCTTGTCTACGTTAAATGTTCCCTTGTTTTGGCTCGATATTTTTTCAAATCCTTCCTTCTTTCCGCTTATTACGTGGAAACAATCCTATTCATTATTTCGGCTTTCGTATGAATAATAACAGTTTCCTGTATAGAGTTTACAATTACGGCTTAATCATTTTATGGCATCGTACAATGACTTGTATTTGATTTACAGTGCGTAAACCGTAAATGCCTAATTCTGTCGATAATACTTTAATTTCGTGCCGGGTGAAAAATTTATTTAAGTTGTCTGAACAATAATTCTAAATGACCGCCAAAAAAAATTAGTGCTATTGCTTTCTCATCATAGCTTTTAATAAAAGGAAATATTGATCCTTTCTAATCAGGTTTGATAAATATGGTTGTAGGTTTATTTATCCTATTATGTCTTTTAATAACCTGCTTAATATATTTATTTCTAAAGGATTTCCGTCACAAATTTTTTTGTTTCGATTGTTTAAAACCTCTCAAAAAAGCTCGCATTGTTAATGACCAAAAATTTCGTCACATACATTGTTTATTTTCACTCGTTTCTATATTGTTTATTTTTACCTGGGTAATTACGTAGTTTAGTTATCTACTAAAAAGTGTAGTTGTCCGTAAATACTTATGAAAAGTATTATTATGAGTTTTAGTAAAACAATCAGTGGCAGTAAGTGTCGAAGGTGACGTCACTATTTTTTCGTTTAAAAACTAAGGATTTATCTTGGTCGCTATCTTCATCACTCCAAGACATTGTTGATCTGTTTCAAGTTCGTAATTTTTTTCCTGTTGAAATCGCCAAGAGGAAGTGATGTAACTTCTTTAAACTCGTAAACAATCTATATGTGATGAAAGTAATGAGCGTGCTGCTGTGAAAGCTACTGCTGCAATGTGTAGCTGTGTTTGATATGCAATTCAGAAAAGCCTTATTGTTTTGCTTGTGTACATTGGGCTCAAGAAATTGAGGATAGGTACTCGGCTAAAAAGAAAGTTGGTGCTATTTTTATCGACCTCACAGCAGCCTACGGTACCGTATGGCATTGCGGTCTCACCTGCAAGCTTTTGCGTCTTTTGCCGGACAGGCACATGGTCTCGCTGATCATGAAACTTGTACAAAATCGAAGTTTTACCCTTACCCCTGGTACTGGATCACAAAGCAGGTTACGACGCCTCAAGAATGGCGTCCCCTGGGATCAATCCTAGCTCCCCTCTTATTTAATATTTACATTCATGATCTGCCAGTAACAATTGCCAGGCCTACGCTGATGACTTGGCAATCATGCACTCAACATCTAACTGGAAGATATTAGAGGAGACTTTAAGCAGGACATGACAACTATATCCTCGTACCTCCAGAAATAAAAATTGAAGCTCAGTACAGCCTGCCTTTCACCTTAATAACATGAGGCACGATGCGAGCTTTCCATCACCATCGCAGGAAGAGCCCTACTTTACTGTTCCGAGCCTATGTACCTCGGCATAAAATTAGATAGAGCGCTTACGTTTCGCCGACACCTTGATTCACTGTGCAAAATACTAACAACACGTGCTGTGCTTCTGAGGCGATTGGCTGGTTCAGCCTGGGCTGCTGGCGCCACAACATTGCCCACAGCCACTCTGGCCCTGGTGCACTCTGCTGCAAAGTACTGCTCGCCTGTCTGGTCCCGCACCGCCCACACTCGGCTCATTAACAAGCCTATCAATGACGCTTTGCACATTGTGACTGGATGCCTGACCTCCTTATATAGGACATCGACCGATCAAATTGAGACACCCATTTGTGCCTGCTGCACTGGAACTTTTAAAGGACTCTTCTAAGTTGGACACCAGTGTGGCATGTTGGGCGGAAACCAAATGGAATACCGAATTGCAAAGCAATACCTCCCACCTACGTACTTTTATCCCCGACGTCAATCCCAAACCAGTGGAAATGTATCTATCCAGACCATCCTGGGTCAGGCATAATTGCCTCCGCACTGGCGTTGGTTTATTTCGTTTCAGAGTGCACAGATGGGGTATGGCTTCCACAGCAGCCTGTGAGTGTGGCACGGAGGAGCAAACTGCTGACCATATCATAACATCTTGCCCCATTTTTCATCATCCAAGCAGGGGGTTGGTCTGGAAACAGTTGATGAGGAGACAGTGGCCTGGCTGATCAATACCTGCCCTAACATCTGAAGTGTCTTTCGGAAAAAGAAACATCTACTCTATACAAAAAAGAGCGGTAGGGGTACAGCTACAGCTGCACGGCAATTCGGCATTTCCGACAGTTTTTAATGTTTTTCAATTATTTGAATAGTTAAAAAACATTAAAAACTCTAATGGTAATGTCTTTCAAGTTCAATGTGGTTTTGTGAAATCAAGGGGAAAATATTTCTCTTTATAATTCCACGTCGAGGCTTGGACACGTTCGATCAGAAAGCATCTAAAAAATTTATTTGCTTCACGGTTAAGCGCTTTTATTATCATATCCTTTACTTATAAACTCTTGTTTTTTAAGTTCTGGAGTATCAAAGCAACAATATTTTAGATTGCGCAATTCAAGGAACATCATTGATATTTCTAAATGAGTTTTCACTATCTCAGTTATATTTACTTTATCTTTTATTATTGCTTTGCCGGGGATCATGCTTTTAACGTCAATAAAATTGTCATAGCAATTTTATTGCTTGTATATTTAACACGTGATGATATTATATTTTTGTTATTTGGTGAAAGTACCTGTTGAATTGGCGATTAGCTAATTGTAATTTTACATTACGTTTTACGGAAAAATCTTTCTATTTTTGTCCAAAAATCCTTATTAAATTAATAGCTTTTATTGTTTTCAAATTGAACGCTTTCAAACGAATCAACCCGATAAACATTCATTATTTATTTTCATTTCTTAAAGAAGCTGGGTTGTGCACTTAATCTTTGACAACAAGCCAGCTTCATGAAAATTTAATTGCTTTTTACAAAATTTTAATAATTATTTTAAATATTTTTAATATTTTAATAATAATTTTAATTTAATAATACAAAATTTTAATATCAAAATCTTCTTACAATCCCGCTACGTAATAGTTAAATTGAAATGTATTAGAAATCGCTTTTAAACTGTGAACATGATCAATGGATAGTTTTGCCACCGAATACCTTTAAATGACTGGTTTTCGTTCATATTTTTTTTCGACTTAACGTTTTTTGATGTTAACCAATAACTACGACGCAGTGTCCCTAATTGCTAAATAGCCTCTAAGTCCAGACTAAAAACGATAAATTATCAGATATGCTACAGTTAGTGTAAAATATGTTCCTGTTTTATTATGACGAGTTGTCTAAAGTTAATGCATTCGTCACTAGACCATAACCTTTCAGCATTTGCGTCATTCACTAAGCTTCGTTTTGTAATTGTATGACTAAGTACTTATCTAGTAAATGTTGTAGATGCGGCAAAATAGAAGTTTAGACAATGTGAAACCATTAAGGTCGGCTGTAACCTTCAACGCCGCATCTCATGTTTTTAAAAACTTCAGTCTTTTAAAATTTGATCGGTTATTCGCGTTTGTTCAAGGTGTAGCATGACCACCGAGAATCGTTTGAAATAGCATTTTTTATTTTTATCTTTACCAACGATGATTTGGTGTTGAGAGTTTTAATAATAAAAGCTAAACAATATTGCAATGTAATTTGATCAATTTAATCGGTTTGAGGCCAAATTAGACAGCATTAGCTCCTTTGATGAAATTAAATAACGATTCACGATATTTTTCTTTAATATTCGGTGTGCGTTTCTGTAGATATACTGTAAATCCTCGTGCTCTTAGGTTGTTCTGTTATTACTTTATTGTGTGATATACCAAACTGTATGTTTTAATTACCTATGTTTCACCGGTTCAACGTCAGTCTCTTAAACTGTGAATCGAGTTAGCTAGAAACAGAATATTTGCTTGAACCCGTTGCGTCATCCCTGACGCGCGGGTGTAAACTGTCAAGATTTTTGTATGATGTAATAATTCGTGAAGCAATTTTCGTGTAGTTACTGCTTCATAAAGTGTCAAAAGGAAAAAGTAAAAATTTATTATTTTTGCCAAATGTGTTATTAAAAGTATTGACCGTTACCAATAATCACCAACAAGCTTTAATCATCACTCAAAATCGTAATATTTAATGGCTTTACTCAGTATGTGGACATGTGTTCCAATGTCTTAATGGTTTCACATTTTTTCGCAAAGAGATTTAATGCTAGTGTTGTTAGCCTTGCTTGCTTTTTTTTAATTTATTATTTTAGATGCATTTGAAACGCACTCTTGTTATTTCTATTACGTTTTAAATCTCTACGACTAATCTTTAATCAAAACCATATATAATTTATGTCTCTTAATTTTTTTCAATTTTTATCTTTCGACTTGCGCAGTGGCTGTTATTCTGATGAAGCTTTATTTTCAGTCACGCCACCTCTGCTTTTTCTCTGCAAAATTGCTATTAAATTACCCTAACGGCCGATTTTTAACTCGAAAATTACTTGTTTTTGGCCTACAGATGCTTGTACTCAGTTTCAATTTCGGCAATTATTGTCTATTATTCTAAAATAATAGTTTTTCCTTTAAAACTACTTTTAGATAAAGGATGTTTTAAATTGTCAAATGCGGTAAATTTCGATTTTTACTTTTTGTCAATTGGCTTTTTCCACTGATTAATTTAAAATTTTTTTTGCTCTAGGGAAAAATAGTTGGAATAAAAGTAATCTTGATTTAAAGCAATAATAAGCAAACTAGAACTCGCAAACCAGATCCACCTTTTTCACAGATTAATCTGGCCTGCCTAGCAATCATTTTGTTCGTTACGTCATTTGAACACATTATTTTCAGCTGAAATGGATGTTAGGATAGATAAAAATGTAGCCTACATTGTAGGTAGCTTTCGGATTGTTGGTCGAAATGGAAAAGTTGGTTTGTATTTTTAAAAGTTAACTCACTTTTAATTTTAAACCGTCTTATCAAAAATAATTTCTATATGCAAAGTGAAGTACGTACAAAAAGATTATTGTTTAATGCAAAGTGATGACGTTTTATTTACTTGGCCTGCGAACGTTTCTTATGAACCAAAATGGCCCTTGGCTGAAAAAAATCAAACTCCCCCAATTTAAAGCATTATTTTACTACATCAAAGGGACAAATGAACAGGTATGACCGTGAAGGAATTTGTTTTATGACGTTTTCGGTGTCTTCCAAACACGTGATTTCTTGCGAAACTGCTACATTTAAATCCGAGCAGTTTTTGTGCGTGTTTTCGCCCTAGCCTCTTTATTTCACTTGGTTTATTTTCACTTGTGTTTCTGCTCTTGTGACTAAAAAAAGCTATTTCAACGCCAGTGTTCTCTCTAAGAAAACATTATGTTGCGCAAATATTTTTTTTAGCTAGCATAAATAATTTGTTGTTGCGTCAGCAAAATCCTAATTCAGGGGTTTTCAACTCGCTTTAATAATCAAAAGTGAAAACTTTTTTCTTGGTCTTCACTTAAATTACAACGTGATATTTTCGTATTAATCTCTTCAACATCTAAAATCTGCACCTTAAATTTAATGGAAGACAAAAAAAAAAAAAAAAAAGAATCAGCACACCTTTAACATTTTCATTTGTAGGCGATAGAATAAACCAGATGTGAAAAACGTTTTATTGGTAAAGGTCACATTTATATTAATCAATAATAATGAAGGTCGCATAAGTTGAAATATTTATCAATTTGATTCCTGCTAATGATTTAAAATTTTACTAAATGAATAAATATACAGATATTTGGGCTTGTGCAGCTTTATTTCTTGATCTTCATTTTGATGTGAAGGAAAAATAGAACTGAAACAACCAGGATTTGCCATCCCATTTAAAGTGAAAACTTTTTTTTCTCTTTACCATGTTTTTAAGTAAAAATCTTATTGAAAATGTTAACTTCCATATGGACTTGCTATTGAATTTGGCAGATAGCCTAAAGGCCCGTTTCCACTACGAGCGTGGAAAAGAGCATTCTTTGTTTGTTTTATTGATTTTTTTTGCGCTCGCTTCAATTTTAACCACTCGCTTCAATCGAAGATCAATAAAAGAAACAAAGAATGTTCTTTTCCACGCTCGTAGTGGAAACGGGCCTTAATAGAAAAAAAGTTTAATTTTGCGAACTTGTTCTTTTGTACCTAAATCTTTTGCTTTAAAAAATCTTTTTTTCTAAATTTGCTGTGGATTCATAGCAGCTAAATTTGCATTCATAGCGTTCTTAACTTAATTCTATTAATTTTTAAGTTGTCAAAATCTATATAATTAATTATTAATTAATTTATGAAAGCCGCCCGTTTTCCACCTATAAAACAAACATTTTAAAGTATCTTTTTTTGCAAGAATTGTTTACTTAATTTATATAGTTACATAAGTACAGCACATGACAAAAAATTTTCGAGCAGTATTCGCGAACAGAGATCGAATGTCAACGAACGCATTCTAAAAATCCAACTTATCCTTTTCTCGAGAGTCACTTTTAACGTTTTAGGGACAAGCTTGTCGCGAAGATCTGTTTAAAGGGTCTCTGAATTTCACCATGATAGCCCGAACAAAAAGTCGCATTCATTTCATTCGCCAGCGCAACACAGTCGTTTCCAACAGTCGGTGCCCGTGATGTCTTATCGAGGAAACTTTCCACTGTTTTCCTAGACTTTTTCTATAATTCAAAAAGTCAAGCGAGGAAGCTGTTCATACAATTTTAAATGTCTTGGTTTGACTTGGAATCGAAGCCAAGTTTAGCGAACCGAACGCTTTATAAATGCAGCGGCAATGTTGAACGAATGTTTTTTGACTTACTGCGTTTCTCTTGCTACAACTTCCAGCACTCCTTTCACGGTTCAATGAGCAGCAACGTCACTCGGATTGCTATTCGTTTAGACTTATATTAATTTCCAGTTCTTGTTTTAAAAATCACATATTCTTGTATTTTCGAAAAGGCTTTTGCTTTAACGTAAATAGAGCAGGCTTTTCCAACTCATAGCCCGCCAGGTATTTTCCAAAGTGACGTAAAAAAAGAAGAAATCGTGCAATTGAATATTTTAAACAAACAACAAGTAACATTTTAGAAATAAAGGCTTTTTTTGATTTCACTCGAGTTTGAAGCTAAAAAAATATAATGCAAAATGAAGACAAAGAAAGGCTTCACTTCCAAAACTCACCTATGGCATTTTACTTGACTTATTTTTAGACCGGTTTTCTTCATTGAAAGGTCACAATTTTATCCGCGAACGTATTTAATAAGCTAAAATTGCTCTTGCCTCAAAAAGGTTAGGCGACCCCGCATTAGCGTCGTGATTTTTCAAAAATTCTACACCAAATGACTACGATAATTTCGTGCTTGTCAGTTTTTGTTATAATGCAATAAAAGTTAGTAACTTGGCGAGCAGTTCTAATCATATCTCTGTAAAACTAAAAACAAAAAAATGTCAACCAGACAACAATGCCTTGGCATCTCTGGAAGCAGGTTTGGGTATTTGTTCGCCCTATGCGTCAGCGCCTCCGTCCTTTCCTGCGAGTCAGTAGGATAAATGTAGAGATAAAATGAAAAAATGAAATGAAGTATAATAATACTCATTTAACAACTTCGGGTTCTTGCTCACTCTACTAAATTAAACAAGTAACATCTCTAGCTTTACGTCACTATAGAATGCCATGCACCAATAAGAAACACGAAGGCCACAATTGTTTGCATTGACGCTCACATCAACATCATCAAATGAACATTATCATTATCGTCGGACGTCACATTTGAGAACTCTAAGAAATCGGAATACACTTTCACTCCACTATCACCTCGTGATATCTCGGTTCCAGAAATTTTAGTAACGAAGTCGGCCACTCTATATCCACGAAATGCATCAATTAAATCAAACAGTATTACAATCCATGCGTACAAAACTGACACGGCTTAAAATGGCAGCGGCGTTTACAAACAAATATCTGCAATTTTGGTGTTCTTTTCACGTTTCTTTATTGTCTCTACTGTTTCGTTAGTACTGTAATTTGTACATTACCTGGCATTACTTTTTAACTTTAAATTGTGTCTAATTTTTTGCCGATTCAGCGCCAGATTAGTAGCAGCAGGTGTGTGCGGTAAAAACACAGGTTATAATTTTACATAGCAATGTCTAAAAATAGTCACCAGAATTTGAAAATCATTTAGCCATATTTTTATCCGGCCAATTAAGTAGATGCTCTTTTACTTTGAAACGATCACGACGTAAGGGCTCGTTGCCACTACGAACGTGAAACGGAGCACTCTTTGTTTTATTAATTTTTTTACTTCTTTACGCGCTTAAGCGCTAAGCGAAGCAAAAAAATCAAAAAAAGAAATTGGGAATTCTCCATTCCACGCTCGTAGTGGAAACGATGCATAACAGTCAGTTTTAAACGAAAAAAGTTTTATGCTGTACAGAGAGGCAGTCTGGGATTCAGGTTAATAATATTTAAACCTTATCTTTTGAAATAACTTATACCTACCAGCCTCTAAAGTCTCATTTACAAAATGAGATTGTTGATGTTTTTGACAAGTAAAAATTGAAAACTGTTTGTATTTATTTGGTTTACATTGGCCTAAAAAAGCCAAAAGACATGGTCTTAATCTTTACTAAGTTTATTTGAACAAGTGATCTTAGATCAATGGTTCGTAAAGTGGTCGACATTGACTTCCAGGGGTCAATTGCAAAAGGTCGAATGGAAGTCACTAAATGGCCAGTGGGTTGATGAATGATTGTTAGGGTCTACTAGAGCTATAAAGCAGTGCTTTTAACCTATTTTGCAATGGTGCTAAAAAAATTCTTATACTCCGGTTTTCAAAGCAACCCGAGACCGAAAAGGTATAATTAAAAATGAAGACTTTTTTTAGTTTTGATTTGGATTTTTTTATTGGGAACATATAATAGTGTTGATTGCAACAGTGTAAAATATACCTATAACTGAAAAAAACATCGTTGCTTAAAAGTGATGATTCAAAAAAAAAAAGTTCTTCACTTTAATAATACATTTTTTAGGCTTCAAACCATTACTTAGAACGAGGTCGTACAGTTTTTTGAATTCAGTCTAACTTGTATGCTATAGCAAAAAAAGTGTAAAAGCTTTGGACTAGGGGGTCGATAGAAAATTTTGTACATCAATTGGGGTCAATGTGCAAAAAGTTTGAGAACCAATGTCTTAAATCTTTTTAATCTTTAAAATATCTTTTATAAAGTAGTTTATTTTTAATTTAAAACTCATACTAAAAGTGGTCATTAATTGTAAAACTTTTAACGTCTATTTTGTATGGTGATGGTTGGTTTGGCCTTGGAGCAGTTACTTTTTATTGTTTGATTTAAAAACATTTGTCCTGTTTCTAAATACGGATCGAAAACAGTTTTTCTTTTTTTAGCATTGTTTCTCACAAACATACAAAAAACATGTTCCCGGATTTTCTATTTAAAAAAAAACGCAACTGTTTATAATTTAATTTCATATTATAATATCACGTTTTTTTCTGCTCTTGTATTTAGATATATAACACCAACTAACAAGTAAACTTTTAAACGAAAAACAGGCGAAATAGCAAAAATTTTTCAAACAATTTTTATAGTTGAAAACAAATGTTAATTACTCACGATCGTTTTACAAGTTAGTTAAACCGCTTCTGATTATGTTTTGGAAAACACGATGGAAAAAACATTTTTGTCCGTTTTTTTTGAAGAAATGTTACTGTTTATTTCAAATTTAATTCAATTTGGTATAATATTGTGTCTGCTTAAACGGTTTTTAGTGTCAGCTGTTGCTGCTGTATGAACATAAGCTATTTTTAACGAAGTCAGTTGTAATTTTGGAACAGATTGGTTGACTTTTTTTGCTTTAAGCTAAACCATTTTTGAAAAAGAACAAACTGTAATTTTGATTTAAGAACAATATCAAATGGAGGCAAAACAAAAAAGGAAGACTTGTATTTTAAGAAAAGGGCAGTTGTAATCTTTGTATATAATTGTCTTGATAACAATTCTAGTAAACTGCAATCTTTGCGCAGTTTTGCTGGTCAATATAAACAACAGCAAGCTGCAGTAGCGCAGAAGTAGAGATTAACAGTACGAGTTTAACCTTTGCTCATATAGGTTTTACTCTTTGCGTTATTGAACAAATACATTATGCTAGCTAAATAAATAAATTCTCCCAGTTGTAGTGCTAGCGACAAATTTGAAAATCAATTGTTAAAAAATAGTTTGTTTTTGCACCTGGCTTGTATTTATCTGAGGGCCGCCCAACTTGTTTGTCAGCAGCTTAGCTAGACACAAGTGAACTTTGCAGATCTCGTTTTGGTTTCTTCAAAGTTGTTTTAAAATACTGTCATTTCATTAACGGTTACGCATTAAAAATACTTGCTAATGCATTGCAATATTGATTTTTCGTCTTGTTTAACGCTTGAAATTCTCTTTGGAATTATTTTTGTCAAAAAATACTATGAATTTTGTCTATGGTTCTCTTCGTTTCAGTTGCAATGTGTTCTGCCCGATTGTTGAAATCATAAACCACAAAAACGTTTTAGCAACGTTATTCATACCGAATTAATTGCAACGTGCACGACTCATTGTAAAGCAGCTTTTTCTTCTGCTTACTTTATTACGAAACTGTCAAATAGAATTAATTCTTAGTATCAAGTATCACTGACATTTATAGTATTATTTTTTATTTCAAAGTTTTATAGCTTTTTTTGTTCAAGATAAGCATCACTGACAAGGAGCGCAACTCGAATCTGGTGCTTTTCATATTTTAAGCCGCTCGGTTTTTAAGTTTCAAGGTTTTGTGTATTGACGTCAGATAAACAAATGTTTTGCTTTTTCTGGGTTAAAAAAAACGATTGGCTGTCTTGTGGTGCCGTGTGCAAAATAGTTTCAGTTATATTTAAGTTGTTTTTTTTTAACTATAGTAATCATATGATACAATGACTTTTTTGTGAGAAAAGCCTCTTGCGTAATGTTTACTTATTATATTTTAAAAACTATTTTAATCTTTTTTGCACTAGAGCGCCTTTTTGCGGAATTGATTAAAGTAAATGTCTTCCGCTAAGCAACGCACGTCACTCTTGACTTACTAATTGATTTACAACGTCAGTGCAGCTCCGTGCCTCTAGCAATTAACTCGTGATTAGAAGTCACGAGTTCATGGCAAAGTATTTACTTTTTTAATGATAGACTTAAGGGTTGTTTCCACTACGAGCGTGGAATGTAGTATTCTTTGTTTTTTTATTGATTTTTTTGCTTCGCTTACCGCTTAAGCGCGGAAAGAAGTAAAAAAATCAAAACAAACAGAGAATACTCCATTCCATGCTCGTAGTGGAAACGGGTCTTTATAAAAAATTGGATTCAGAGCAGCTCAATGTGTCAACACTTTGACCTGCAATTAGATGGGTGCGAGTCTGATGCTTTGCGTATCCATGTTATTTCCGTTGTGCTCCTGAGGAAAAAAAAAACTTTCGAACAAATTCGTGAATAAAGTCAGGTCGCTTACTTACAACGGTGACTCTACTTAAAACAGAAGCAGAGACGAAGCCAATATGAATTAGCCATACGAAAAATACGAAGATTCAAAAAGACTTCAAAAATCGATTCGTTTAACTTAAATTTTACTGCTATCAATCTTACTGAAATAAAATATAATAAGTTTTAATCTTTTTGAATAACAGAAGTCAAAAAAGTTTGGTTGAAGGCAAGCGAAATTGATTTTATAGTCTTTTTAAATTCTTAATTTTTAGAATTGCTGCGTTTATTTGAATCTATCAAAGTTAATCTTTTTTGTCTTTTCAAGTGATAAATTACAATATTTTTTCGGATAAAAATTTTCGAGAAATCTTGAATACTTACCCAATTTAATTTTTGAATAACTTACAGTTCAATGTAAGAATTCTTAAATTATTTTTCTTTCTCAATTAGCTTTGTTTTGTTTTATACTTTTTTTTGCTTAGAGTTGTTTTTATGCATGTTATCGTATTATGTTTAAATCGGTGCGTTTTTTTCACTATTTTTCTCTTGAACTTCTTTTTTCTTGTAGTGTTAAATATATAGAGAAAAAGAAACTTTCTATTTTGTTTTATCAGTATTATTTCTGTAAAAACTTCACTCTGAGGTTGAAAGTTTTTCATATCAAATTGTGTTGACAACAATAAATTGGGATTCGTTTGAGTTGGAGATATCAAAAAGAGTTTATCTAAGTTCGCAAGTTCTGCTGCTGCGCTATCGCTCGATTTGCCCCGGGATTTCTGGTTTCATCTAAAGTACGCAAATAAATCGGGTTTTTCATTGGCGTTCTGTAGCAATTATTACCTCGAAATGCGCTGGAGGAACGTTACTTTAAGCTACTCTTCAGGAGCTCACTAAAGTTTTGAGAAAATCCCAAGAGTCAGCGTGAATTATAGAAAGAGAATGTCTTTATTCGGATGTTGGTGCGTGTTAGGTAATCGATTTTATGGGCCCGCCGTTCATTGAACGAATTGAAATTGCCGATTCGACTTGTCATTCGGAAGTGATTCAGGCCGGTGACGCTTTTAGAATAACTATAGGTTCCATGAATAGCTTTCGACTTTGCAATTCCCACGCTCAGCCTGGTTCAGATATAGTAACATTAGCTTAATCCTTCCCCCGTGTGTTTACGCCAAACAACCAACCTAGAAAGTATTGTAAAAAGAAGCAAATTTCTTCGATCAAATTTTAAGATGAAATACTTCAAAGTAAAATAAAAAAATTCATCCGGCAAAATTCTATCCCGCGTGTTTTTGTTATTTTCTTTCAATTCTGAATAGGTCTTCTCTCAACCTCAACATTGTCCAGGAGGAGTTTTTGTTAAAGTAAATTTTAAAAGCTCGTGCTGGTAAATGTGATGCAAATGGTTTGACACCGAAACCTTTTTGAATCATTGTGAATGTTTTATTTTTAGAATTTTTTCCAGAGGAAAAAGCAAGTTTGAACTTAATAGCAAAATGATTTGACTTGTGTGTCCGCAGCATGACTGAACAGGTTTGAACAGGTTTGTGTTGAGGCAGTATTCCGCTACCGGGGTGCCACGGAATGAAAGTATTCTAAACATAGTTTTTTAAAATAGAAAAAAAAGTTTTATTTTTTGATGTAAACTTCAGAACTGCTAGCGATTTCCTCACTCAAACATTAGCTAGGCTATTAAATTTATTTAAAAAAATCATAAAGTCCAATTTGTGTTAAAATTGATTAGATTCTTTACAATTTTGGTACAGATGTGCCGCAAAATTTTTGGAAGTTTCTTAAGTGTGCCGTGAATGAAAAACGGTTATGAAGCCTGTGTTAAAGAACGATCTTGCAGCTGCTTGTGTCGTTGCTCTTTGAGATGATTATTTACGAAGCTGTTTACTGTGGGCAACTCGAATAAATGTCCGAGGAAAAAGGTGCGCTCTGCTTTTTTGTACCAAAACCTGTTTTCAGTCTTTTTAAATTCAATTTGATTGTGTGGACGAAACACTGAATAATACTAAAAAAAATAATTCAAACCATGAAGCGTTTTATTGTTTTTGTGTCCATTGGCAAGGTTTATCGACTGTACGAAAGCACACTAAGTCACATTATATCAACAAAGCTAGAAATTTAAGCTGCTTGTACAAAAGCTTTCCCAAATTGCTGCGATTCGGGAATTGCACGGATTTGATGCAGCGTTGGACTTGCTCCTTGCAATGATGAATTATTCAGCGATAAAGTCTTTCGTTTGATCGCCATCTCGATCGTTGGCTTGATGTTCGATCGGTTAAGCTGGCAGATTGCTTTTCATGGTCAAATAAAATTCCGTCGTTAGAATTGCCCTAAAATAACCTGTTCATCCAAGTAAAAACATAATCCGATGATTTTGCAAGATTACTTGGACAGCACTTGCTGTTACGTTTTGTTTTCTTGTTGTGTTATTGATTTTGATGCATATCTTCTAGCTAGAAAACGCTTTTTCTTTTTTAAAAACTATTAATTTAGTTTTATTGATTTACTTTTACACTACTTCAGTTAAATTACTTTTTTTACCTTGGTGCATGGAGTTTTTGAGTCCTCAATGACTTTTAAACCTCATTGAACACTTGTACTTCATAAACGGTCATTTACCCCAAAAGTTACTAAAGCTCTTCGAAATCCTTGAGTAGAAAATGGCTGAAAGTGGACAATTGATATTTTTTGATCATATTTACAATATTTAATATCTGAATTGAAAGTTGTAGGTTTTTTTATTCTCTTTATATAATTATTTTTCTGATATTAGCATTATTTAGCCATGTTGAAACGATAAGTGTTAAAGTGAAGATTGGACCTGCTGCTTCTTATAAAAATGTTTTTAAAAATTATTTCGATAGGTTGTGCTGTTTGATGATGCGATAGTCATGCATTTTTATTATGATACGGGACGGCTTCCTTTATGCTAAGCAAGGCTTCATTTAACTCTTATCACTATTTTCATTAAGTCATATTCAAAAAGGTCAATTTTACTGATGAAATGCATTTTATTAAATAAAACGGATGGACTGAGTAAAGTGGGTTTTTTCGGTGTATTTTTTCCGTCCAGTTCTGTTCAGTTTTGACGTCAACGCCTATTTTTGTTCAAAAGTGGAAGTCTCAGTTTTTTCACGCTTTTAAATCTTGATGCTTAGTTAAAACGTGAAGCGCTTTCGAATCAAATCATTTCGCATCGTATGAGAAAAAATTAGCGCGTGACCTTACAGCTCTAGCACAATGCAGTTGTACGCCGAGATGTGCTTAACTGTCACACGAAGCAGCCAGTTTTTATTGTTGTATTTTGAATAGTTCATTGGTTTAAATATTGCTTGAGAAATGTCATAGCATAAAAGTTTAGCTTAGAAAGCTGTAACTTCTCAAACGAGATAATTTTATTTAAATGTCAAATGAAATAATTTTATTTAAAAATGATTGAAAAAGTACGAGTAGAAACAAAACGGTGGAAATGCTGTTAGTTGGGTACTCAACAAAATTTCTCTAAATTTTTTACGTTTATTAATATTTATTAAATTTATTTATACTATAGTAAATCGTTATAAAAGTACGTTGCACATTTCGAAATAGAAAATATTTGGTAAAGTATAGTTTAATATGACAAACAAGCATTGTACATTCTTGAAGAGAAAAGCTTGTTTTGGTAAAGCAAGCCATCGTTTTAAAACTTTCTTTTCCATGTTTTTAGAAAAAAACTTTTTTACGATTTTGATTTAAAATTGCATTTCATTTCAATGTTATATATATTCGTCCTAATGCTTGTATAGATTTAGAGTTTAATACATTTGGGTTAAATTTTGAAACATTTTTAGAAGCGCAGACTTTTTTACTGTTTTTTGAATACTCGAGTATTTTTGAAGGTCTATCTAACACTTAATTGTTGAGTGTAAAAAAAGCATATCATTAAAGCAAAGCTATTCAACTGGGCATACTGTATACCCAAGTGTATACCAAATCAGACCTAGCGTATGCTATTGAGAAAGGGCATGTGAAAAGCATAGTGCTTAAATCATTGTTAGTGGAATCACATCTGCTTCAATATTGTTTATTACAATTAACGTGTTTTCGCTGGAAGAAGATGTAGTTTGCCTGATATATTTTGGAGAACAAGCTTATTAGATATTAAATGTTAAAAATAACTTCAACATATTAAAACATGTTTATTATGAACGAGACATCATTTATAACAGGACAATGAAGTTTAGCTACCTCAGTAACCTAACCTAGGCCTACAGACCGTTGGTTGGAACTTTTCAACTCTATGGTGTGGACTGGGTTTTGAAACGGATCTTGGCCATCCAGATTTAGTTCAGATGTAGACCCGACTTAAAGTTGTAAAACTGCTTTTAATCTAGGATCAATTTAAAAGTATAAACATTTTACTACAACGGTTTTTTAATTTTTAAAATTGCAATGCCATGTTATGTTTAAATTCCCAAAAGTATAAAAAAAAAATTTAAGCAAGCCACTTAATCTAACGCTTTTGCTTGCTTAATTGCCTGCTTTCAGTACAAGACTGATATAATCATATCATTCACTATATCCTGACCAACTATCTAATTTTTAGCCTTTTTTTTTAATTTTTTTATTTATTTTTGTGCACAATTAAACTTTGGTTATTTGTGAGGTACATAAAATCTTTAAAAGTTAATAAAAGGTGTGCCACGTAAACAAAGGTTGAAGACCACTGCATTAAAGCATAGAAAGAATTTTCTCTAAAAAATAATATCCGGTAGAAATGTTTTACTTTGGTTTTAATTTTATAGAGATATGACTGAAATTTAGAACTGCTTGCCAAGACCACCAAGCAGGAAAGGTGCCTTTCCCTGCTTGGTAGTGGAAAGTGTCTTTCCCAAGGACACAACAGAATGAGACGAGTGGGTACTTTCTTAATCAAATCTAAGATTTCACGGTTTTATTAAAAACTGATGTCACAAATAGAATCACATTAGCAGGTGGAAAAAATGCAATTTTGGGATTTTAATAACCACACACATATACTTTTAGCTTTGTTTTGTTAAGTGTTGGAATAACTACAATTTCAAGTAAAGTGTTTACATTAAAATGTCTGCTCCAGAAAGACTGAAACGGTATCGCGTTGAACTGTGTGGTCAAAGAAAGGTAAGCTCTTATTTAGATAAACAAATTTTATTAGTAGAAGAAATGAACGATTAATTCGAATTCGTTTAACTTCTTGCTTCATCCTGTCAAATTTGTTAACTGCATGCATGGGTTATTGGATATACTTCAAAGGAATGTTTATGCAAAAATAAAAAAGTTTTTTTTGGCAAATTAATTATTAAAAATAGGTTTATTGTGCGATCTAAATTAACGCCGTCACGAATCACTTGTATTATGAAAGACACCTTGTCTCGAAAAAATTCCCTTTTAGTAAGAGCTGAAATGATTGCCGCTTGACCAAATGATAAGTCGGTCTTTCTGTATTTTTTTTTAACGTGTACTGGGTGTAAGTTTATCTTTCCACAGTATTTAATATTTTGTAATAAAAGATATAATTTTGATTCCTATGCCCTATACGCAAAACTGTATGTTTTTTTAATCTTTTTGGTTGAGTCTATTTTATCAAAATTAACTTAAACTAAATCAAACTGTTAAGATTGTAAAGGACATTTTGAGAATAAAATCGTGATGCAGTTCCGCTTGTGACGTTGCAGAAGGATTCCAAGGCAGTTTGTAAAAATGTCACCTTAATGCAATTCTTTGATTTCGCATAAATAGGTAATGACATTAAATTTTGAAAAAACTTTTACTATGCTGATTCGAGATCTTGTGGGTATGTCCGATACGTGTTCTCCTAGTAATTGGACTTTACTATTGAGTTTGAGGGTTTTTAAACAAGAGTATTCATAGACGGAGTTGTTGCATGCAAAACCACGCGCTTGAAATTTACGTCGTCATAGAAAAAATTGGAAACAAATTTAAATTTCAATCTGACTTTGCTGGAAAGGGTCGTTGTCGTTTGGAAAGGCGTCCACTTCGGGTCAGACATAAACCGGACTGAGGCCGAGGATTTATCCTTTTGCTACCCCAGGCTACTGTACTGCCCGGGTCAGATGCTCACAATGACAATGTCGAGCCAACATTGGGTTTGGTCATCCAGAACTATCAGACTTCGTGCTTCTGGTGCCCAATGTGTGGGGCACGCTGTTAGAACGTAGTCTGCGGTTTGCTCAGGGGCGCCGTACTCGCAATTCGATGAAAAGCGAAATAGATTTCTATTAAAAGACTTTTGACTTAATTCCTTGTTTAAAAAGCATGCTACGACTACGCTTTTGCTTGGTTTTCTTATCAATATAAATATATATACATACATATTTCTTATCAATATTTTGGTCTATTTTTATTTTTGTTTTTAAAAAGTTGAACTACTCAACCAAATAACAGTAGTTTTGCGCCATAGTTTAATCCTTCCTTGTCTTTACTGTTTGTTAAAATTTCTGCTTCGTCGTACGAAATTCAAAAATCAAAGAAGCAAACATATTCTGCGCAAATACACCGGCGTAGACCTCTATAGACTGGCTTTTATCGCAATTTTTCACAATCTTATTAGCGAATCGTGAATGGAAATTTATCAATTGAAATTAACTACGGTTTTTGCTCTCCAAGTTCAAAATTCGTTTGTTTTCAACAACAACTAGTTCTTATTGATCGCCGGTTACCATCGATCAAACGAAGGGCTTTTATTAAATAGTTGAATGTGACATGATAATTGTGGCTTTGGCGTTTTTATCATCAATTGTTAAAATTTCAACTATTTATTTAATGCAAGCGCTATCAAAACTGGTCGATTGATTGCTCTGCTGGTCTTTTATGGAAATTGAAACTTTATCTTAAATCATGTTTCTTGACCGAGTCTAAATATATTCACATGCAATTTTAATTTATTTTTCGATGAAAAAAAGTGAAATAAATTGATTTTTTATTCTATGTTTTATATGTTACTGTTTCCTGATGGTATTTGTCTCGAAAGCAGTTAAAAGTGAAGCAATGGTTGTTATTGATAATTCGGTCTATATGATTCGCGTATTAAATTTATAACATTCAGTCCCTTTTTATTTGATTTTCGCTTCAACCGTTTTTTTTAAAGGTTGAGAGGAGTCGTTCTTGTGTAAAGGAGTAAATCCATTAAGGAGTAAATACTGACTTGAAGAGTTATATTTCTATTTCATTAAAACGAAACTGACGTATCTCGCTTGATACCGCTTGCGCGGTTCTCGTTCACTTTTCGCCGAGTTTAGTTGATTACCATTTAAATTTTGGGAAAACCTTAAAGCCTGCCACAATAGTGATCGCAAACACTAATCGAGATTCGCTTGCCAAGCAAACAATTTCGTCATCCTTATGTCACGAGATTACGAAGAGAAAGTAATGTTTAGATACCAGACCGCAGACCGAAGGTAGTAAACCACAGACGATTCTTTTCGCAATAACCTTTCACTTCTAAGTCCAAGTGAATTTGGAATTCGAACATTCTATGATATACAATCAGATTATTGTTGTTATTTTGCTTGATGACGATCAAATTGGTTGCCGTAGGTTAGCTTTCACACGTAATATGTCAACGTGCTGTCGTTTTTGGCGTGGCCCCACAATTTGTAGAACTTTTTTTTACTAAACGCTGCTTGACTAATGATCGTTAATGAAATTTAGTGGTTTGTGACAGCAATGTCACGTTTTTTTGTTATTTTTTGAAGTTAGCGAGTCATCTTAACGTTAAAGTAGAAGCAACGCAACAACTTATTTATAATTCATGCTTGATTTGTCGTTCAAATCGTTCTCGAATGATCGATTTTATTGATGAAAATAATTTCATTGAAGCGCGAATCGACGATCAAAGTGATTTCATCGATAAATCAAACCAGAGCAGGAAATTCCGGTTGCTTGATCGTTTGCAAAAGTAAATTAATCTTTAATAAACAAAAACTGTTGTTTATAGCTGAGTAATAACAATAAGCATTCAACACCATTATCCATTCCCCCTGCTTTGATGCCTTGCACCCCCGACTAAGAACCTCTGCATTAGATAAATTGGTCAATGATTTTGTTTGATACCTAAGCATTAGATAAAAAATGCAAAATATTTTGACGGTGTTAATTCTTGCTGCAACTTGCTTGTTGGTCTTTGTTCGATTCTCTTGCATTCTTGAATGGATAGAAAACTTAAAAGAAAATTTTGCAACCGAATTTAATTTAGTACGTCTGAAGGAGTTTTTTAAAAGTTATAATGCCCCCGAGAAAAATTTTAATTTCAAATCATGTTAATTGTTTGGGTTGTTTCACGAAACTCATTATATTAGACCGATATGATTTAAGCAGTGAAAAAAGTGACTACAATACTTTTAAGTTTCAGTTAATTTTTTAAGTGAAGTATTATAACCAGGCAGTTTGTATCTCACCATTGGTTATAATCACTTTGTTTAACTCGCTTATGGCCTCTCATGACCCATTGTCTCCTGGTCTCGTTTGATTAAGAAACTTGAATTATAGTCGATAATATAAACATAACTTTTAAACAGATTTCTAAATATTGACAGGAAAAAATTTTTTTACGCTAATTAGTATAAAGTCACTAGCAGTGTTAAGTCGTTTAATTTTGCATGCAGGCACGGTTGTTTTTATTGTTACTGTTTTTCGTTGAAAAAAAATTTGTGACGGAAATTAACTCCTAAGGTCGTGTAATGTTCACCTTTAATTTTTTGGTTAAGACTACCTTTGCCAGTCCTTGGGTGGCTAAATATTCGTTTTATGCGGTTGCTTTGGTGGAATTAAATAGAAAAACAATGTCCTGTCTGCGGGATAAAGATTTTGGTCATTGCGTGCCGTTTAGTACAACCTATGATTTGTGCTATGTAGGTAAAGACACATCGAAAGTTTATTTTTTACTGACGTTCTTGAGACATTTGTACGAAATTGCCAAAAAAATTTCTGAAATTTCAGATTCAAATAACAGGATTAAAAAAAAACTATTACTTACGAGTAAACTTTAAATTGGAAAAAACCTCGAGTTTTCTTCCAATATTTGCACGTAATGACTTTTATAACTTTTTGCAAAGTCATCAATACGTTTCATGTTACTTTATGCAGTACTTGATGCTATACCTCACACATTACCTTAAGCCCAACACTGCAATTGTTTTACAGGCTTGTATAAAAGAAGGCTACCTTTTGAAACAGACTTCGTCGTCTTTTCAGGTGAGGTTGTCGTGTTCGGGCGCGTTATTAAACGAAGATGTTCGTTTATACGTCATTTATCTGTTTTTATTGCCGAGTTTAGCATTTTGTATCGTTTGACAATAAACTGAAAGCGACATAAATAATCTAAGAATAAAGGTTAGCAAGAAAATTAGATTCTAAAGGCTATTTTTTTATTTTAAGAAATATTAAAAATAAAAATGCTTACTTAATTGCTTCTCTTTTGGACCTGTTACTGTCACGTTAATTTGCTCAAGCGAATTACCTAATAGAGCTAAAGACCTAAAAAACCCGAGTTTAGTATCTTCGCTTATTCTTCTATGAGTATGGTTAATAGTAAAAGGCAGTTGAAAAAAATATAATTTCGGGTTGTTTTTAACTCTATTAGGTATGTTATTAATTGCATATTAAAGCAGATATGACAAATGTATTTTTCATGCGCATTGTATGAGTCTGAATCTGGTAAAAGCGCGTTTCTCAAACCTTTAAAACTTTTTCAGCGATGGCATACACGTTATTTTAAACTTCGGCCCCGGCGTCTATACTATGCAAAGAATGAAAACGTAAGTTTTGTTTGTTAAGTTTGTAGATTTTAATGGATGCATTTAATAAGACGTCTTATATTTTTGATTTCATGACCTTTGAGCTCATTATTACTAACACTAAACTGTGTGCTTTTTACTGTAGTCACTAAACCAGCGTTTTTTGACCTTTGTAATCTTGGTGACCGTCTAAAATAAATTCATTTTCTCAAAAAACTACTATGCCGAGAAAATTGTATTTAACGTAATTGTATCTCAAAAAAATTCTATGAAGTATTTCATTATGAAGATATGAATACATCTAAGAAAATTGTATCTCTGAAAACTACTGCACCGAGAAAATTGTTCTCATTTTAGTATTATCCTAGTTTACGTAAGATTAGCATAGAATATTTCTTTAATAATTGATTCAAGAACAATTAATACTTTGTTAAAATTTTTTCATAATGTTAAGGCTGGTTAAGAAACGCTGGGATCAAGTGCAAAAATTTTCTTCTGGGGCAAATTTTTACACTTATGTTGTGACTATATTTTTGAAGGTGTTGGGGTTATAGTTAGTTTTTTAAATATTTTTGAAGGCATTAGGGTAAGGATAAGGGTTAGGGTTAGGTTTAGGGTTAGTTTATTGTATTAAAATTTTGTTCTTGGTGGGAAATTCTTGCACTAGTTAACGCTGGGGGAAAATTTTGCGCTTGTCCAAACAGTACTTTAGACAGTAAAAAGCAGTTGCTTATGAGCAGTTTTTAAACTTTATTAAATATTTTTCTTTTTTTTGGCTTGTTGATTGAAAAAATTATTTTGTAAATTGTGGTTGCTTTTTCTAGTCCGAAATCTTTGATGAAATCGACTTGACTGATTCCAGTGTTGCCGAAAAAAGTCCCAAAAAAGTCAACTGCAGCTTTACGGTAGGTCTCTCTTTCTCTCACCCAACTTTTGTTGTTATTTCATGCAGTCGATTTGATTTTGAAAATTGAGTTTAAAAGTATCTGTAGTAGGATGAACTATTGCTGACATGATTTTTTTCTATTTATTGCTTTCCATGTAAATTCTATTTCAAATCAAATTTTCTGCTGGTTTTCATCTTAAAGTTACGTTGAGAGAGCATTTTTGATTTAATTTGTTAATAGTGTTTTGAATGGCTTGAAAGTTTTATTTTGTTGTTTTGTCTAATTGCGTCATCAGGCAACTTATTTCCTACGCTGCATGACGTGTTGTCAAAATTTGCGGTAAAAAATTAAGCTTTACAAAAGTGCTGCGAAGCGACTTTCGGAGCGTGCGTTGGGCGGCGAGAAAAGCACGTCGTTGATGACGACTTTTCGATGCTGTTATTATGTTTTTGTTTGTCGTTTGCTTTGAGGAACGACTTGAAATTTTCGTTGTTCACCGAAAAGCGCTCTTGTCACCATGTTTGCGGTTATGACAAATTCTGTAAAAGTCGTTTTTTAAAAGATGATTGCCTTGCGGGGATGGTGCGTTGGTTTTGTGCCGGATAAATTACTCGTATAATCATAAGAGAAAATTCGCTGCCGCAATGGATTAACTTTTTAGTTTTATTTGTAAATGAGTGAATCTGCACATTTTTAAGAAGGAGGCTGTTTCTATTACTCTTTCCTTTGGGATATTGCATTTACCGGCTGCAAACAAGCCTTTCACATACGTTTTACTTGTTTATCGAAACTTAATTAAATGTAACTCGATCAATATTGTGTTCATGAAACCTCGAAATGTCTCTGGATTTCAAATCAGATTAAATTCTTATCTAGAACTGTCAAAGTCTGAAATAAAATACTTCACAATTTCATGTAATATCGAACTACCGTGACGTCATTTCTTGCTAAGTTTTTTCAATCTTTATCTTAGACAAAACAGTTTAATAAAGAGGCACTGACACTCTTTTAAGATTTCTTATTTCTTCGAGCATAAATTACGGTTAAAAAGTTTTAAAAATCCTGTTCCCATTAAAAATATTTTTAGAATCTTGATATTTTAGTTGAAATACTTTGTTACTTCTTCTGTTTTGCTTGGTTATTAAGTTGTGCGCCTCTTAAATGTCTACCCTTTTGAAGGTTAATAAAAAAACATTAAAAAATTTTTACGAAAACGTGGCAGAGTTATTTGAAGCCTTCTAAGTTAATTTTGGTGCTTTTTGGAGAAACTGATCATCATTGAATGATTTTTTTCTATACTAGAACAAAGTATTATTGGGAGGCAGGAAAAAGGAGTTTCCAAATCTTTCCTGTCGTCAGCACGACATTGAGGTCCCGGCCGCACATTTAATAAAAACTCTGTTGCTTATTCTCCGGCTCCGTTAACTTTGTTTCGTTGTGTATAGGCATTATACGCTTATATGCAAGGATATGCACATCTCTGTTTGCCATCGTAACTCACCAGCTCTAGATTACACTCATATTTTATAAAGATAAAACCGCGACCAAAAAATCAGATGGGGATATAAATACTTTTTCTATTTGGGTAATCCTTCAACGGTTGCTTGCGGCATCCTCCGCTGCTGCTGTGCCAGTCAGGAGGATAACTTAATAATCTTAGTTTTATTAGTACTTATTGTTGGCTGAAATAACCACGAATTTCTGTTAGAAATTACTAGTTGGACTTGGGATTTACGAGGTACGTCTTGAAGTGATAAATTGTTCCTAAGCTTGAAACTAAAACGTTTGTATATGTATCAATGCTTTTAATAGGAAAAACTGTTTTAAAATCAATTTGTCTAATCAAAAGTATGAATTTAACGCAAATTGCAAGATTGTTAGTTAAAACTTACATCGATGCTTGATCTTGTATTTCAGATTATTGGCCCTTCTTATCACCTCATTCTCTGCGCCAATTCACGTAAGGAAATGGATGAATGGATTTCCGCTGTTAAAGCTGTTCAAAGTAGAGAATTTTATTCGGTACGTTTACTTTGAAATGATTAAAGGTGTTCGTTTTTATTGCTTGCTTAAAATTAACTTTTTTTTGTTTAAATGTTGCATTAAACACATTAAACCCGATCATCTTTTTGTCAACTATTTTTTCTAAATCCCACAAAAATTTTCGTATCGTAATAAGTAACACGAAAAAAGATAGTTAATCATCGTTAGCATTTGCTTACAATAAGGGTAAATACTGATTTATTAGCAAATTTTGTTAAAATGCCTTCCATGCTGTCTCATTCTGGATGTGATATGTCACTTCTTGTTTTCGTCCTAACTTTTATACGTTGTTTAAAAAGAAGCTTTTTTCATGCTTTATTGCCCAAACTAATTCTGTAAGAGTTCATAATGGTGACAAAATTGTAAAAAAGTTTGCCGTTTTGAACATAGTTATATGGTTGAGTTATTTTGTTGTAATCTTGATTTTGTTTTTAGTTTTGAGGCGCCGCTGTAGTATGTGACCTACATCTCAATGTGATCTTCAGAAGCTTACATTTAGACTGGCTTGTAATCTGAATTTAAATTTTATCATAAATATGCAACCGTAACTGCAGGAGTGATTTAAACATTAAAGGGTTAGGACTTAGCTTAATTTTGAAAACTTTTAACAATATTATAGATCACAAGCTATACCAGAAGTTTGAGGTTAGGATTGAAAACTCTTACGGTAACCCAAATACTTACTCTTCTCCAACATTGTTATAGACCACAAGCTATACCGGAAACATATATATATATATACCGGCATCGTTTTTTAGTAATTGCTTTAATTTTGTTCTATTCATTTCGCTGTCAACATTCGGCTTACATTAGGGCTCGTTTACACTACGAGCGTTCGCCGTAGTATTCTTTGTTTGTTGTATTGACGTTTTTTACTTCTTTCCGCGCTTAAACGCTGATTGAAGCAAAAAAGCAATAAAACAAAGAATACATTCGCCAACGCTGGTACTGGAAACAACTTCTACAAGGCAATGCGACATATATGTATAATTGAAGGCAATGGTAGTAGTTGGACATATTGTAGTTTTGGATTTTGAATAAAAGATTAAATTTTTTACTTTTATTTTTTAAATTGTTGATTGACATAATCGTATCTAAATAACTTGTTTTTTGTTTATTATTGTACTAAAACATTCTGGTCTAGGAGCAAACTATACATTATTTTCGCATTAAGTTATTGTATGCTTATTGCCGATATTTTAACCGTACGAATAAGCCGGGCTATCTTTGTGCTGGCGTTTAAAAATCAATGACTTTCGTTTGCTTTTGTTTTTTTTACGCATGAACTAACGACTTCTCATGATCAATGTTATTTATAGTTTGAATTGTGAATATTAAGTCATTCATATTTGCATGTACGTTGTTCTCGTACCAGATTGCGGTTTGTGAAAACCTTTCCAAGCCATTCATTCCTCTGTTTTCGATTGCAAGTCATGTTGTAAGATCTGGCTTTAATCGGCAAACAGTGCACACCGTATGTCGTTCTGTCACGAGTGCATTTTTAGGCTGCCGTTTATGTATGACCTTGTTTCTTTATATGTTCACGTCCGGCTTCTGCGGAAGCAAGTTTTGCTGTTGACACGAGTTCGTAATTAGGAATCTTGTTATTTTCATTCTGGGAGACCCGCAAGCATTGTATCTCGGTCGTTATTGACTCGGCGTGATTATCGAATTGTTTTTTTTAATTGTTTGAATATCACGTGATTTGATCCGAATTTTTGACGTTGCAGCCGCATCAAGTTTACATGGACAACTTTACGGACGGCCACAACTGGTATGCCTGCACCCACAACCGGCCCACTTACTGCAATGTCTGCCGCGAAGCACTGTCCGGGGTCTTGAACCACGGCTTGTCTTGTGACGGTGAGCCCGGACACTTTCACTTTGTTTGTTTTAAATTCTTGGACTTGAAATTTTTGTTTATATCAAGAAGGAATTTCGAACGTTTTCTTTAATTTGCAATTAATTTTTCGCAGCAAGAAATAGTTTCGGTTTTTAAAACGTTTGCCTTGTTGCGAACTCTACTTGAAACTGGAAAAAATTCTTGCTGAAACTCAATTATCTGTGCGCAGTTTGCAAGTTCAAAGTTCACAAACGCTGCGCAGTGAAAGCGACAACGACCTGTAAGTGGACAACGTTAGCGACCGTCGGCAAGAACGTCATCGAAAACGAAGATGGGGTGAGTTGTGACGCAACAGATATTTACAGTGACGACACCGAAGCTTAGCACCACTTTGACTGCTAATGCTCTGACTTGCGTTATCGATCCAACCGAGGTAGAATTAGTTTCGTTGTTTTGATGCGCCATTTTGATTGCTTTGGCCTTTATTGTCTGGCGAAAGCTGGAAAAACTGAAATAACGAACTTGTGCTTTTAAAGCGTGTTTTTCAATTCAGTCGAGTAAAAAGGTTGGTTGACTTTGGAATGACTCCTGTGACTATTTATACGGATTTGACACCGATTGCTTACATTTTTCTTACTCCAAAATCACATTTTTTCTTATTTCTATTTCTGGCCGCAATAAAGCAAAAATAACCTGTCAAGCGCCAGCAAGCAAATCAGAACAGGAAACACCCGTGCTAGTTATTTGCTTGCTTTGCTGAAGCATAAGTCTTCAAACATCAAAGCTCTGCGCTAAATTTAAATCGGACTTGGCCTCGAATTCACTCTTTTTGTTGCAAAACGAAGCAAAAGCGCAAGTTTGACACTGTTTTGACTTGTATTTGGAAATATCAATTTGATCGATTTTTCACGATTGGATCGAAACATCCAAGGCCATGCACTTTTTGATTCGATGTTTTTTCGCACTGTGTTGAACCGGTTTTAGGTGGAGCAGTTGACGTGAGAAGACCAGAGAAATGAATTTGAGAAACTTAAAAAAAAAAAGTTGTTAAAATCTTGAAACTTGGAAAAAATTTCCTTGTAAACTCTACTGTTTGAAATTCCGTTTTTAAATTTATAGTTGCAATTTTTCACCTTTAGCTGTACCTTTTCTTGATGCAATTCTTCATTCGTTAAGTGGTCCTGGACATTTGTAGTTTTCAATGTGAAAAAAATTTGTATTTGATGTTTTCTTTCTCTTTTCCTAGCAACACATAGTTTGCTATTCAGGTCCCGATCTATATATAGGATCTTCTTGTTGTAATGCAAATAAAAACGAACTAAAAAACAGCGAAAAAATCTGTACCTGTTTCTGATCTTGCGTCATAATAGGAGAAAGGATCGATAGAATCCGATATAACTTGGCTGAGACTTTCATCAACTTCGTAAATTATTTTAGGTCTAAATACACGAATGCAACGTGGTAATGTTTAAAATGATGATAGCAAAAAAAATTCCTTAAGGTTAAGCCGCCGGTCGGAAAGGGTTTTGTTGTTTCTCTTCGTGCTCTGAAAGCAAACATGTACGTGAATGGGATTTTACTTTTGTTGACTGATGTTAATTTTACTATCTAAAAATAGTAAAGTGAAATGAAACCTCGACAAATTTTTCTGTTGCTAATTTGTTACTTGAACCAGTTGAATAATGACAGGTTGGTCGATTTCTACTCTTATCGCCGCGGCTTTAATTGCCTTTCGAAAAGTTCTTGTATTAACATAGACTGCTGTTATTCGCTTGATTTGCTTTGATTTGATTTCTTACTGTTGTTTGAAGGTTTTTTTTTATAATGTCTGTTTGTTATTATTCAGTCTAATATGTTATAGTTTTTCAGCAATATTCAGTTCTTATTTAAATCTCCTTTTGTAAACAGTTGCATAAATATAACGAATTGATAAATTGAGGTATTTCGATGAATAAAATACGCATCGACACAATGTATTTACTGGCTGGCGATGTTATGTGTTAATACTCCCAAGTCTTAGTTTTATGTTAAATCGATAGATCAACCAGCTTTAACGGTATATTCATTGATAGTATTTTTGTTGTAATTATAGGTTTGGTTGTAATTATACCAATGTTTGTGAGCAAACGTTTTCAAAAATAAAATACGTAAAGTCAGAGCTTCAAACGAGATTGACTTATGAACATTTAAAGGCGATTCTCTTGGTTGGATGCAGCAATACCAAACCAAATCTTGATGACATGCTTCAGAGATAAACAACAGTTTCATAAATGTCATTAAATTAATTTTTTGTATTGCTTTTGTTCGTTTACTTGTCATTATTTAATTTATAAAATTTCATACAGCGTTTCGTTTGTATGCGGCCCGCTATCGTCAGTTCTCACAGTTATCTGGCCCTATACGAAAAAAATTTAGCGACGCCTGGTCCATACGATTTCCATCGCCACTTTACATTTCATCCGAAAGCTTTTTATCACGCGACGAATGTCGTTTCAG
The DNA here is from genome assembly GCA_963680785.1 of Diplosoma virens. Classification (NCBI taxonomy): domain Eukaryota; kingdom Metazoa; phylum Chordata; class Ascidiacea; order Aplousobranchia; family Didemnidae; genus Diplosoma; species Diplosoma virens. Next base: position 14,271,362 of record OY796880.1, read on the forward strand.
CTTTTCATTCCTCATCAGTGGTTGGAAGGCAACCTGCCAGTCAGCGCGAAGTGCGCGGTGTGCGATCGAACCTGCGGCAGCGTGCTGCGCTTGCAAGATTGGAGATGCCTGTGGTGCAGGACCATTGTGAGTCGCTTTCTGTCTTGATTGTTGTTTATTGCGGTGGTAGTGACGTGTAGTCGCTAGATGTTGACTGCCCCTTTCGATAAATATTGAAATGTGAATTGTTGTCTTTTAACTTTTAGTTAACAATCATGGGGTTTGTGGTGCTTCGAAGTTTGACTTGCCCCCCTTTTTTTTTTCCATTCTTAAGCCCCGCTTACACCTGCGACTGACCTTGTCGCACCAAGCTCATGAATATGCATTCTAAATCAATTTTTAATGAATTTTCAAAGGTGCACAATCAATGCAGAGCTCAATTACCGAAGCGATGTCCACTGGGGTCCTGCAAGTTGTCGATCCTCCCCCCCACCTCCATTCACTCGCAAGACTCCGACGGTGAGCGACGCCAATTGACGTCATTGCACCCGAGTTGATTGTATAATTGGCAGTCATTTCGGTGCGAGTTGTTAAATTTTCATGTAGCACATTTCGAAACTGCTCGATAAATTACTTCTTTAAACCCGCAATGAAGCTTGACTGCAATTAAAGTAATTATTTCTATTGTTAGAAATATATAAGCTTTATGACGTAGCTGATTGGCATTTGTGACTTGAAGGCCTTTTTTCGTCGTATAAATGGTGAAGTACGGAAATTTTCAATCGTTTATTTAAACAGTGTTGGTTGCAGTATATAGCTAGCCTATAGTTGTGCTTATCTTGGTTCCTCGAAGAATTTATTTTTGAACACCACTTGTTGCTTGGTTCTTTTTAAAGTGTATTGCGGTTGTTTATTGAATATTGACGGGTTTAATTTCTGTTAATGTTTTGTTTCAAAAAATAATCGATTGACCTTTTCAAACAACTTAAATACGTCATAAAAATACCAAAACAAATACCGATTAAACGCCGTTTAAAAAGGAGAAAAAGTATTTGTTTCAATTATTTAATAAATATGGCCTTTAGATTACTGGCACGCAGTACCCTCGAACCAGTGTACCAGCCCTTTACTGGTGTTCGTTAACTCCAAGAGCGGTGACAACCAGGGAGTGAAGTTTCTTCGTCGTTTCCGTCAATTTCTTAATCCGGCCCAAGTTTTCGACCTCATGTGCTCTGGGCCTCAAGTCGGGTGCGTTGACCAACTCTTTTGTTCGGTGTAAATTTTTTCGAATATATTCTCATGTTCTCGCAAATGTACACGTCCCAAAAGCGAAAATTTGTCTTAACAGCGACAAATTTCTTCGTGCCTCCCGGAGACGTTTAATATTTTCTTGCTTCCGAATTAGGTTGCAAATGTTTCGAAAATTCGACGTGTTTCGCATCTTAATCTGTGGGGGGGATGGCTCGATTGGCTGGGTGCTTTCGGAGATGGATAAACTCAATTTGTCTGCGAAAGTAAGCGAAAGAAATCCTTTTCCGTTATGTTAATTCGCGGTTTGAAAGTCCGCCCTACGTTGTTTTCCTATTAAAGTTCCTTTGTTATTTATAACCTTGTTATTGAAATTTTAACGCAAGTTTTTAACCCGCGTTGAGCCTTTGCTAAGACATTCTTGCTTTCTAGGCACAAGTGGGCGTTCTCCCCTTGGGCACAGGGAACGACCTTGCCCAGGTCATGGGCTGGGGAAATGTGTGCGACGACGACGCGCAGGTCCCATCAATTATCGAAAAATACGAGAGGGCTAGTGCTAAGCTATTGGACAGGTAGGCACCGCGACCAGGGCCTCATCTTGTTTACTGCATCGCTATTTCTTTCGCGTCTAGTGCATCAGTCTTCATTTTCACTGTTGTTTAAATCTTTTGTTTTTGTTGTTGTTGTTCAACAATGCCTAAGCAGTAGTATTTTCGAACTTACGGAAGCACGAAGTGAAAAGTGGGTGCTGTTTTTTTCTGTTACTTTTCTTGGTTTTACCTACGCAATTGTTCTAAAAAAAACTTCAATCGTGCGTCAGCTTTCTTCATACTCTGAAAAGTGGAGCACCATCGCGTCTGCAGGTCAACAGTTCGCGATTTGTAAAAAATCATCGATTCCTTTTACGTTGTTTCGATCTCGGTTTAATTCTTTCTCGTGCTTTCTCAGGTGGAGCGTTCTGGCTTACGAAGGGAAGCTCCCTCTCACCATTCCTCCGGCGGTCATCCCTTCTCCAAGCAACGACGTGAGTGACCAGACCGGTTCGATTCCGGACTTGATAATCATGCTTATGAATTACGGATCTCGAAGTCGACAAGATAAATTGGCGGCGGGAAAAACGATCGATTACGCTGATGACGTTGATGATGACTGATGACGTAGCACATGATTAAAATGATGAAAACAACGCTAATGACGTAGCACGAGTGCTTAAGCTGAAGAAATTTAATGTGCTGTAATGTGAATTTAATGGGATCGGATCCTGATTGGGGTAGCGAAAGCCTCTCAATTATAGTGAACTATTCAAGCAGATCAACGACGGGAGATGTGACCGCGCAATAATCAGTTTCACATTGCAGTGTCCGATCACCGAGTACGAAGACACAGTCGCTGACCATCTCGGCGCGATTTTGAACTCCGACAAAACGTCCAAAGTCGTCAGTTCTGCGTCGTAAGTTCTCGCGACGTCGCATCAAAGCACGAGCGCGTCTGATCGTTTCTGTCGCGCAGTGTCCTATGCGAGACGGTCAAGGACTTCGTCGCGAAGGTCGGACGGACGTACAGCAACGACGACGGATCGGACATCCCGGTCAAGTGCAAGGTCTTGGAGGAGAAGCTGGCTTCCCTCCTCGACACGCTCACCCTTGAATCGAAGATGGCCGAGATCGAACAGGCGGTGGGTTCCCTCCCCTTTTTATTGTGTATTTGAGTTCGATGTTATTCGCGTGTGGTTTGAAACGGACAGTGGACACAAAGCTTTTCGTTTTATTTTTGTTTGTTGCATAAGAGTCGAGAAATTTCGATTTCGATTAAGTTTTCGATTTCGATTTGGTTTTCGGTTTCAGTCAAAGTAATCGCCGATCGTAAGTGCAGATATATTTTTCTTTTTCGCCGTCGTGACGGCAATAAAAAGCGATTCTAATCGCTCTGTCGCCGTAGCAACGTCGCTTCAATTGTTCTTTGTTTTTGTCAGAATGAGGACAAAGATTTTTTGTTCCAACCATCATCGTCAGATGATAAGCGCGATCCAACATCATCCGATTCATCGCCAAAAGAAGGGGAGTCGAGCAAGCACGATGCCGACGCAAGCGAAATCGAAAACGTCAACAAACTCATTGCTGAGCCGCCTCCGTCGCGCTACAGCCCCCCGCATTCTCTCGAGACCGTGCCCGAAGTTCAAGCCGTTTTGTCGAACGGAAGTGACGTTGCGAACGGCGAGATCAAGGAAGCCGACGCTTCCAGTTCGGCAAAGACGTTTACCAAGAAAAAGGTGATTTTATGTTTACACTTTTTTGTACATCCGGGTACCTGCTTGATTTTTCCACCAATCGGCTGCGTCGTGAAAATACAGTTTAGCCGGAGACCGACTTGAGTGGTCGAAATCGTGTTCTCCACTGCTTTTTTTTTTTGGCAAGTTTCTTCTCATAAAAACAAAATTCTTGTTGGTAATAATGTTTCCATTCGATCTTTCGATTACACAGCTGTGAAACGCTTGCCTACATCAGTCCGTTAAAGGCTTATGGCCGCTTGCCACCTTGGTCGCCTCATCAACATATCCTAAGAATATAACTCAGCGTTACTTTTTTTAGAGCTTTATCATAACGATTAGTATTAAGTGTTATTGTCTGAAGGATTTCTTACATTTGGCTCTCACTGCACTTTCACATTTGCCTCGTTTTTTTTTAAACATTCGCACGTTGAAATCTTAAAGTAGGTCTCTTTTATTGTCGTTGCTGCATTGATTTAATTTGTTTGCTGAAGGTCTTCGAACAACGAACCCAGTTGATGCTGAGGGCGAACAGCTTGAAGAAAGCGGTACGTCAGATCATCGAGCACGCCGAAAATGGTGAGACAATCTAGAAAGTTTGACGACTCTCGTGTGCTTCTGTATTGCGATCGCGAGATTAATCGCCGCTTTCAATGAGGCGGCGCTTTATTTTCTGGTCAATTTTCGTGTTTTTTTCTCACTGAATGTTTTTCTCAGCTGTCGACGAACAAAACGCGCAAACTCAGGAGAAACTGGGTTTGAAACCCGACAACAAGGAAGCGACTTCGGCGATCGCTGATAACGACTTAGCCGTCGCCGAAGCGTCGAGAGCCGTTACTCCGGATAATGACGTTTCTGCCACGCAGAGGGAAGCCTTTTTGACTGACATCGCCGGGTAGGAAACGTGACTTAATGTAACTGCTAACTTCAGCAGCTGACGTCAATTAGATTTCTATCCGCTTTTCTACTGTGATTTTGCTGCAAGTTTCGATTAAATCTTTAATCTTTAAACAGGCACTTTATTGCTCTTGAAATCTAAGTGTTTTTTTGATGCGTAAAAAAAAAAAAAAAAAAAAAGATTTTTTTTGTCACGAATTGTCTTTAAAACATTAAAAACAAGTTATTACAATCAAACTCTTCGTTAAAAATGTTTCCTCGGGCATTCGTCTTCAGGAACGAACACGAAATAGAAAGAACAAGTTTTTTTATCGTTATCAGCCTGAAAACTAACTCCTTGAAATTTCGAGTAGTTCTTCTCAAAAAAATTTTGCGGACTGTCCAGAAATTACCCTATCGCAATATTTGTTTACCTAATTTTAATTATACGTCGTGAGTGTGAATGTTTACAGTTCACTTCCGGCTGATGAATTAAAGACTCGAGTGGGTGAGTTTTTTAACATTTGTTTTTCAGAACTTCTCAGGTGCTTGAACTGCCTTGCTCTTCACAAAAATCCGTATCCGCTCCTACGACTCCTACCGGGACTCTGCAAAAACCTTCTATTTCGAAATACAGCCGCCAAACGTCCATGGCGTGCCCCCGAACCACCGCCAGTTTAGGTATAATAAAAGTAGCATGTGATTGTTTTGCTTGGTTGAAGCACGTTCTTTTTGTTTCAGATAATTCAACTAGCTTTGGATTGGCCCCCATTACACAAGTCCGTAAATCTTCAACAGGTGAGATGAAAAAATAAAAAAAAATCAAATTCTGCTTAACATCAAGGAAATTACTGAACAGGAAACCAATTAGTTCTGTTGAACATTTTGTTCCTAAACATAATCTTTAGTTGAAAGCGACGTTATTGCCCCCCCCACGTTATTATCAGCTCTTGTTTTTTTTACAGCTATCAACCCCCTGTATAGTTCTCGGAAGCGGAACAGTTTCCTGAGCAGGGTCCTGCTGGCCAACGCCGACACACTTTGCGCCCCCGCCGCCCCCCTGCTTCAGTCTGACGACTCGGCGTGAGTTTTTTTCTTGGATGTTGTTTTTTAAATTTCTTTCTTTTTCGTGATTGGTCGGTTCTGTTTAGCTTTCGAAGTTTGTTCACTGAGAAGTGCGTCATGAATAATTACTTCGGGATCGGACTCGACGCCAAAATCGCGCTGGATTTCCACAAGCGGCGCGAAGATAATCCGAAGAAGTGCAGGTGAGCGCTTGCTCTCGATCATGTTTCACTGCTTTATCGTAGAAAAGTAACGGAGATATTTCGGTTCCGATTGAAATAGTTAAGAGCCTTTCGTCGCCCGTGTTCGTAATGGTAAAACTTTCGCTTTTGGCACAATAATCTTGCACTTGGCAATTAACATTTGCTCATTAAAATCAATTAGCTTTTGCTAATCTAATCCTAACATCCGCGATGTTGGAATCTAGTTTATCAACTATCAATATCTTCTTCATTATTCTTAAACTATAAAGCGGGATGTATTTTTAAGATGCCCATCCTTTTTCCTTTTGGTTTGTGATTTGGGCGTTAATGATAGGCGTCTTGAAATTTCGGCTTATAACAGTATAATTTAGGTATGGGTTTTATTTTTAAAGAGTAAGTCATTATTTTCATGATGTGTACTGACCAATACACAACGAGTAAGAGCCGTTTGGAAAATAATTGATTGATCGCTTTCCTGTGGACAACGCTCGTAGCAGATCGTACAGAAAACGTCGAAACAAATGCAAGAGTGAACAAAGCAATACTGAAGAACAGTTGGCGCCGGACCTTCGTCGCGTCCAATATGTTTGTGCCAATTTCGCTATAATCGTATTTCGGCCTAATCACCCTTAGTCGTAAGTTAAAATTCAACCAGTTACGTCATCCTGAGCGAATTTACAACGAACCCAGGGCCACCAAATTATATCTCCCCCCCCGGGAATGGTTGCTTTAATTGCCTTGTAATTTTCTCTTCATAGCTTGAATTTCTCGATGACGTAATGCTTCAATCATTTTAAACGCAGCTGTTTCTAGTTCCGGATCACATTTTTGTCACGTGTTGTCACAAGACTTTATCAAATTTCGCCCCTGTCAGATTTTGAGTGGCTTTGAATATGCACGACATAAGGGCTCGTTTCCACTACGAGCGTTGGCGAGAGTATTCTTTGTTTGTTTTGTTGATTTTCTTACTTTTCGCACTTACGCTCTAAAAGGATTAAAAAAAATCTATAGAACAAAGAATACTACCGCCAACGCTCGTAGTGGAAACGAGCCTTAAAACGTTGATCGTGTTGTTGAGAACGTGTCGCGTTCAATCGAACTCCGGCGATGCGACGAAACAGATAAAGTGTCGCAACTTCGATCGATTAGCGGCGACGTGCCGCGTGAGCGCGATGAAAATAAGCGCGAATGTGTTGCAGTCGCACGAAGAATCGGGTCTGGTTCGGAATGTTGGCCACGAAGGAATTCGCCATGAAAACGTACAAGAATCTGGACCAAAGGATCCGCCTCGAATGCGACGGCCAGTACATCAACCTGCCCCCCCTGCAAGGGATCGTGGTTCTTAACATTCCCTCTTATGCTGGGGGCGCGAATTTCTGGGGAGGAAGATCTGCCAACGAGGTATCTTGTATTCAAAATGCGTGAAGGCGTAGCGATGTGCGCGATATTAATAAAACTATGTCTACATATCGTATCATGTGATCGGGTGTTTCCTTATCGTTGCGTCATTTATCGACGTGAAAAAGCACAGTTTGTTTTGGGTTAGCAACGCAGCTGGGTGCTCAAGGTCTGTAGAAACAGAGCAAGTTTTGAATCGGATTTTGAGATCATGGTGTTCGCGTGGTGTTTAGTAATTTCAAATTTGTTTTACGTTGCGTTGCAATTTCCGTTTCAACTTTCAACTCGCGTCAGGTTCACTTTGCACTTGAGCAGATTTTCATGTCGCCTTCGTACAACGACAAAGTGCTGGAAGTGGTGGCGGTGTTTAGTACGGTGCAGATGGGCATGACCATCGTGGTCAGGGACGGGGTGATTCAGCATCACCGCATCGCCCAGTGCCGGTCACTCAAGATTACGATTCTCGGTGAGTTATTGGCCGCGTAGGCGATTGTGGCTTAAGTGAAGTTTAGTTGTCGCCGCCGATAAATTTTCGTTTTGATTCCGATCACAGTGGTTTGAAAAAACTTTTAAGAACTGTTGTTTCTGATTTTTTTCATGTGTGATTGTTTAACTTGACCATATTTGTGCTGATGTGACACGAAATGAGTTTTAGTTGTTGTACCTTCGTGATAATTTTAGAAAACTCAACAAAAAATAAACTATTTGAGCGTGTCTCACTGTGTCACGGAATGGTTTTGAAATCGACACAAAAATATTTAAATATTTCAAACAATGAAAGTTCCCGGATGTTCTCAGGCGACGAACCGGTCCCTCTGCAGACGGACGGAGAAGCTTGGTTGCAGCCCCCAGGAGTCATTCGGATCGAACACAAAAACCGGATCCAAATGCTCGCTCGAGACAGGGTGAGTAACCCAGTGTGCGTGTGTTTTTTTGCGTGTTTGGGTTTTGTCGTTCTTCGCGTGTCCGAGCTTTTATTTTATGATCGTCGACTTCTTCAGAGGCTGGAGGTCGCTTTGAAGTCGTGGGAGGTGAAGAACCGCCACGGTGCGGGGAGGAACAGCGGAGAATTGCTGACCGACAACGAGGTGTTCATGATTGGTCAGCTGGCCGAAACTGCCACCGCCATCACCCTCAGGTAGTTTTCCAGACTCGATTCCCTTCGCGACGTCGTCATCACGCGTCACCGTCTTCTTGCAGTGTCAGTGAGCCGCAGTGCGAAAGCAATCTTCTGAAGGAAGAACTTCTGTCTCTCGCTTCGACCGTGCTTCGCTTAAACGCGAAACTGCGCCCTCTCGGGAGAGTTACAAACACGACGAGTCGCCAGCTGGTCGTGGAGTTTTTGATGGTTGTCCGCGATTTCGTCACGCACTTGGAATCGGTGATCAGTCGGAGGGCGAACGTGAGTTAAATGTGAACAGCTGCGATCGAAGTTTTCCTATGATCGGGAAGCAAGGATCCCTGGAGTTGCCGAGTTGTTATCAATGATCTTCTTCATTAATCCACAGGAGCTGGGTCCGGACATCGTTGAGAAGTCGGAGAACTGGCTCGATTGGCTTGAGCACGAACTGAAGAAAGTCCAGAAGATTAAGTGGCTCTCGCAAGTCGATTCGACCGATGTAAGACGTCGCGATTTCGCTTCTCGTCGATCCTTTCATGACTCGTTTACGTTTTACACAGACGCTACCCGCACCCACGAGCAAGCACGCTTCGTCGCGCCCTAGTGGCCGATTCAAGCTTTTTCGACGAACAACGAGGAAAGAGAGCTTACGTCAGAGTAGCCTTGATAGTGACGGTGAATTGAATTATTTAGAATAAATATTTTTACTTTTTTTTATTGCATGTTATCGTATCGTCTCAGCGCGTGAATGAGACGGCGATTCGCTCGTGGCGCTCATGCTGTTGAAGTAAAGATACCTAAAGGAGAGATATTGTCCATGTTAAGCTGGAACTAGCTCTACTGGCGTTGACATAGATTTACGCACTTTTTGATATTATCTAATTTGGGAAGAGCTCTTGTATTCTTAAAAAGAATACAAGAAAACCATGCATGGCACGAAGCAAAATTCCGCTATACACTCAAAAGCATCCCCCAAACATTTCCTCATTTTCTTGAACGAGGTGCCAATGCCAGCACCGATCTCGAGAAATACCCCTGAAATTTGATGGTTATTTCAATCTTTGTAAAGGCACAGGGCCCATCCACCACGGGCGGGGTACGATCCATCGTTGGTGGGACTTAGACAGATATGCAATCAAATACATAAGCCGGTGATAAAACGGAAGCAACATTACATCTCTGCACTACAAACACCGGTTAGCCAAGAGACGGCACAACGTCAAGTTGATATAATTTGATGAAACAACTTCAAGTGTATGCAATATGTACAAGAAAAAAGATGTTCTGCATTCACGTAGCAAAAACGTAAGGCGAAAAAGTCGGCATAATACGTAAAAACGCCGGATTGTTTTTCGCCTTATGTTTTTGCTATGTGAATGCAGAACACTTCTTTGGCTGTTTTTGCTATGTGAATGCAGAACACTTCTTTGGCTGCATTTTCTTTGTTATTATTATTGAAACCCGCTCAAAGCCTTGATACTAATCGATGGATTCGTGTTTGCTAAAGAATATAACATCGCAGCTTCCTTAAATTTTTTTGATGTGTTAGCGTTTGTTTATTGTTTGCATTTCGTGTCCAGGGAAAGATAATTGTGAAGCAGCTTCTCTGAGCGCAGTTTAAATGTTTTAGTGACGAACTGGTCCGTAGAGGAAGTGACGAGCTGGCTGGAGGAAATCAACGTAAACGAGGAAGCCAGGCAGTCATTCATCAGCAATGCCATCAGTGGGAAGGAATTGGTTACATTAGAAGCGTCAACTCTTAAGGTAAAACGCCTTTAAAATTGTTGGCCACGAAGACGTTTTTAATTGGTCACAAAGCAAATTTTAAAGTTAACTGTATAAGCAGTTAAGTCCTTTGATCATCATTTTTGAAAATGATAGGTTTTTTTTTAGTTTCCACATTTCACATGTTAAGGCGCGTTTACAGCCGTTTACAGTACTTTTTTCTTTCAGCGCGATTTTGGTTTGTTTTATTGACGCTCAAATCAACTCATGTTTTCGAGAAAAAATGAGTGAATTTGAGCGTCAATAAAACAAACCAAGATCGCACTGAAAGAAAAAAGTACTGTAAACGGCTGTAAACGCGCCTTTAGTTTTCATAGTGGGCAATAATTTGTTGTTAAATTACTATTTCGGCCGTGGACAAAAATAGTTTAAAACTTACTGTTCCTTTGTTCGATTGTTTTATTTCAATCCTTGATTTACCGAATTTTACAAGCCTAATCTATCCTCGTAGCGTTTGTCGAAACTGATTAATTTGCTCACAGGAATATGGTTTAAAGTCGGAACAAGTCAAGAAAATAATGTCCGCAGTAAAAGAATCCCAGAGAAAATGGCGGGATACCTAGCATGGCGTGGATCCTATGAGTTGTCGAAGAATTCGTTTGTTTTTCGTAATAAGTTAATCTTTTGTCTTTTTTAGAGAAACCCGTTTATGATTATTATTTTTGTATTTTTGTTGTTTTTCTCTCTATATACTGTTCGTTGACGAATATGCCTCCAAAAAATCTTGCACCTTCTTGTATAATTTGTTTTGACTTTTCGCGTGCAATAACTTATTTTCAAACAACTTCAATAATTTGCAATTTTTTCTCGGCCCAGCTTTATAACCTCACTCTGCAGTGCAGTAAGCTGATAATCATGGCAAATTGGCAGATTGCAAGTAGCGAACGTTGTTTTTCTTTTGATTTGACTTTGTTACATTCGATGTTTTGTAATTGCTGTTAATGACTTTAGTATTGCTGAAAATACATTATTTTGTTTTGGTCTGTTGTAAGTAGAGTTGAATTGGTTATGGAGTACTTTTCAAGCGGGTCGTGTAATAATTAATCGGTCCGCTATAACACCTCTAAAAACAATGAAACAAGATAAACAGCCATAAATTATTTTCCAAAGTAACGATATTTGTTTTTTGCTTTTTTTGTGTTTTCTAGACTAACAAAATTTCAATCTTTTGCGATTAACTTTTGGCCAACAAGCTCCAACTGAAGTGTCTAATAATGCAGTTTTCCTCCAAGCCTGCTATGAGTCTATTCTCTTAAAACAATTATTAAGAAGAAACAAGAGCTTCTAAAACAATTTTAATAAATGATAGCAAAATTTGCTCTAGCACTTTATCAAGCTTGTGTTTGTGTTCTGCTCTAGCACTTTTATTAAGCTTGTTTTTGTGTTGTGCAAAAATACCGCCAAACAATAAATTGCAAAACTGAATTACAATGTGTTTGTATGGATTTATCTACAGAATAGACATTCTCTGTCAAATTTCTTTTTGCAGTGGAAAAACGGTTTCAATAAAAAAACTTTCCTAACGTCCAAACCCGACCATAAAGCCATAATCATTTTTAAGATAACATGATGGTCTCTGTATTTAATTTAAAAATTAGTAGGTTGCAGAAAATGCAAAAAAATTCTAATTCAGCACGTTTAGACCTACTGCATGGAACGTTAGATAACTCTTGCTAAATATAAAAATTATCTGCAACTGTTTTAGTCAGTAAGTTTCGAGTCTCCACATAGTTTTACAGCAGTGATTTTTAAACTTTTTTTTGAAGTCTGCCAACTATTGTCACGGATCAAGGCGAACAAGTCTCGATATCTCTGACTAGTGTTGTCTACGTTGTTATTGTTGCCTCTTCTCCAAGGATATTCATCCCTTAATCTGTCAAAGCAGTCGATAGACTCCAACTCTTGAATTACCTCTGCTGCTTCTAAAGACTTTTTCCACAGACTAGGGGTGTTGTGTTGTGTTGGTACTTGATTACAGTTAAAGAGGTGATTGGTTTCATGTGCGTGTGACAAACACAGTAAACATTGTGGGATGTACGTTTCAGGGTTCACTGTCTGTAGGTAACTTTGCAAGAGTGCTGATTTGTTGGCTTTGAGCTGTGCCAGTTTGGTACGCATATGACGTGGTAATATCTTGTTATGAAAGATTGTGGGTTTGATATTTCCAGGTGAATCTGAGTATGCATTAAAATCATGTAAAGGGTTTGTTTGTGTTTGAGTCAGCTGTTTAAATTGAGTAGCATGAAGTTTGAGATAAATGTCCATTTGAAGGGCCTCAGTTTCGTTATGTAGGTGTTGAGTATTTGTATCTTGTGTGCAGCCAGTAGCAAAATTGTGTTGTCTACGCCAGTGGCGTACGCAGAAATTTGTGAAGGGGAGGGTTTTGGAGCCGAAAACACGATTGCTCTAAGTTAGGGGTTCCCAAACTGGGGTACATTTAAGCTTCTCAAAAGGTACATTATCAGAGAGAATATCCTTATTTAAGTTAAATTCCGTGTCCGAAAAAAATAATAGACTCAAATGTCTAGAATTTTCGAATCCGTTCGATTATAATTACGTCAAACAGGACAATTAAGAGGGAAGACTTTTTTACAGATCACTGTGATTTTGGGTTTGAATGCGGAAAATTTGTGGCTGCTGAAAAGGGAAGAGTTTTCATTTTTTAGAGATCACCTTGATTTTTGGCATGAATTGGGAAAATTTTCTGATTCAAAGTGAAGACCTTTTTTTTTTTTTATTAGAGGACACCATGATTTGGAACAATATCTACCCGGCTGAAGCCCACAAACTCGAACGATTTCGAAAAGTGGCCCGCAAGAGTGAAGAAGTTGGACCACCCTGTTTTAGAGAAACGTCACAACATTTTGGGGGTACATGCAAACCTGCTACAGTGTTCAAAGGGTACCGATCAACTAAAAGTTTGAAAAATCCTGCTCTAAGTGGTCCTGGTAATCCTGCTCTAAGTGGTCCCGGGCAAAAACTTCCAAAATTAAGCCTACATTCAAAAATAAAGTGTTTTGGTTTTAAGAACATCTTGCACTAGCATGAATTTTTTTTTACCAAACCGTAAAACTAACTATTGAAAAGGCATGTGCAGGTAATTCAATTATGATAAGAAACTTTCCAAAATAAAAGCAACTCGTGTAAATGATGAGAACAATAGGTGAAAAATCAAACGAACAAAAAAATAACCTAATTACTTAGCAGATATTTAAATTTTTTTTATAGGCTTATATTCAAACGCCTGTTTTTTCACTTAATTTGTTAATTACGTCACCAGGGCAAGGCGTGTGGCTCCTATAAATGTTTAGTAATGCAAGTCCATTCATTCGAATGGTACCACTTGTGTTTCGTAAGCACGTTTTTCGTCTGCGTAATGTGGAAAACAATTGTTCACTAGTGCATGTTGTCACTGGAAGAGTTAACAAAATGGTCATCAATGTAAATATATGTGCGGAAAAGCATCGGAACTGCATTCCTTGATGCTGCTCAACGCATTAGTTGGTCTTTCTGGTGCGTTCAACCGAAAAAGTTTCCTGTACCATAATATCAGTTCAGGCACTAGTTCTCCCGAGAATTTTGTTAAATCATTTTCGTAAAATTTTCCCAAAACTTGAATACTTTTAATTTGTTGAGGAGTTGGTCCACTAGTTGGATCAGAAGAAATTAAACACTGAAATTCATCAATAATCGATTTGTGGGCTGTAAATCTTGCTTCGAGAGTGACAATAAAGTTATCAAGAAATGGAATAAAAATCCCTACAAAATATTCTTCATCTGTTCAGCAGCAATATTGCATCGATTGGTCTGTCTTGAAGTAAGGCGTGGTGTTTCCAAAATAAAACCTTCGGCTTTGGCCGTTTTTTTGCGCAAAAATATAGAACTAGTGAAATTCATATTTGTTTTTTTCTCTAAGACACTTCAATTCATTTGCAATATCATGTGCAATGTTGACAGCCGCAAAAGAGTTTATCTACTTTTTTTTGCTTAACTTTGCACAAAACAACACTATATCCAAAAACGTTTTTTAAAACTAAGAGAGCAATGCAAAATTCACTTTGCGTAATTGTCGAAAGCAACTGCAAAGCTCGTAATGAAGTTCCTCTCTGTCTGGCTATGCTGAAATTTCTTCCAAAGCTTCTACAATCTACAACGGTAAATTGTAAATTTGAAAAAGTACTAACACTCTCGTGTCGATCGACCTATCTGATGGCACAAATTTGAACAAGTTTTTGAACTTTTTGTTGTTGATGAAATCGTGTTGATGGAGTTGCGTAAAAATGTTTTGACGTAGTGAAGCATTAAAAAATTTGTGAACTGAAGCTATTGTTTCCATGCAGTTTATTTCCATTCCCATACTTAACTTTCAATATTTTACAAGTTCGAAAGTTTTCTTCACAGTGGCAGCTGTACATTAGCTAACTTTAGGCGATAGAAAAAATTGCAAAAAGAAATTGCAAAAAGAAAAAATCGCAATTTAGGCGATAGAAAAAATTGATGCGCAAGCAGTAATTAAGTTTCAAAGTGCGGCAAACAATGGAAACCAAAATTTTATTATTGAAGCCTATTTATTACCATGTATATATGGCTGAACACCATTCTTCAAGGGGGGGTTTTGACCCCTGAAACCCCCCCCCTTGCGTACGCCTATGGTCTACGCAATCTAAAACAATAGGAGTAAAAATCATGAGGAAACTAACAACTAAATTTTGAAGAACAGCTACTCAAGACCAAAACTTTATTAACTAATATCAAAAAATTTGTTTTCAAATTTTGGAACGGAAAATTCTAATTAAAAGCTGGCGAAAAAAAGTTTGCCTGGTTTCCGAAAATGTGCATTTAAAAAAAGCTGGATGTTTTCTAGTAAGATCTGATAGAAGGCTGAAGTATACGCTTGGCGCACGGGTGTGTCGTTATTAAAATTTCTACGATCGATGTACAAAATTCATTTCTACTCTTGTCGTTCTATTGCGTTACTAAGGATCTTTAGGGTACCTTCCTCTATTTGGTAATCTTATTGTTGTATCTTTGCACGAATACACAGGTTTATTAAAAAAACAATAATTAAAATTCACAAAAATCACTTAGCCAAAAAACAACCGTATTGAAATAGAATGCTTTTAGTTCATTTGCTGTAGTAGCTTGATAACTTTGAACTGACTGATGAACCAAAATAAAGGCGCATATTTAACTTGTAACAATTATGCTTGGAGATGCGCGTGTCCAATAATTGTTCGAGCAGAAGGCGCTGATTAAGATTAGAAGCGTTTAAGAAAACACTACGTCATCTATTGCACAATATCACAACACTTATCAAGCACCTCTAAATGTCATTTACATCACTAATTAAGCAAACATTTAAGTAAAAGTTTTAAATCGACTGGGAATATTTTGTTATTTCTGAAGGCAAGTTGAGGTAATCGGTTAATTGCTGTTTCAAGTTTTAACTCTTTTACGTTATACCAGGGTTGTGGAGTCGGGAGTCGCATGTTTTAGGGCGGAGTTGGAGTTGTTTTTTAGAATTGGTGAAGTCGGAACCGCGATAATTCCTCTGACTCCAAACCCTACGGCATACTGCGAGTTAGGAGGATAAGTAGAAGTGATGAGGAATAGCTTACTTAGACGTCCATTTGGAAAAAATTTTTTTTAGAAAATTTTGGACGGAACTCCCAAGATTTTAAATCTCCCTTTCAGTTATAATGGGCACCACTAAATTCGTTTTTTGTATGGACGATTGAAATTTATCTTTTGATAAGATGAAATATTATACAAGAAAAGCGTTTTTATTGGTTTGAAATTACGCTTTAAAAATTCGTGTTATTTGCAATCACGGTATTTTAATAAATAAGCAAATTAATAAATACGAATGTGTAACTCTATCTACAACTTTGAGAATGACCAATGTTATAAGTTTAACAAAGCAATTGAGAGGGTCAGATTTTTTTCTTGGCCCAAGATTATAGCCCAGATCAGATATCCGTGAAACAACGGGTCGCAAGAATTTAAGGGTAGTTGCTTTTGAGTCACCCGCAAGTATTTGCAGACCTTGTCTAAATCACATTACAAGCTCTAGTTGGACGAGTGCTATCAGCATGAGAGGGTAATTCTTTCATGACTAGCTGCACTGAAATATGTTAAAATTAACCTGCAAGATTTATCAAATTAAACTTGTATTTAATCGCCGGGCCACAGCAAACATATAGAGTAAATTAAACAATAAAAATTCTACACGCAAAGGTTGCCATGACCACGACCGATAAGTCGTACATCAACAAAAGTGTGGAGAATGATTTGTTTATTAACCATCTCATAGTACACGATTTAAAAAATTGACCACAGCTACTTACAAGCATTTTAGAGTTCGTAAAGCGGAAAAACAACACAAAAATTTTCCTTTAAAAAATAAATCTTTATGATTGCAGAACGACTTGGCTACCTATTGAAGGCAGGTAAAAATATACTTCGGTTGAAAAAGACAGGCAGCTCAACATGAATGACGCAAACGCTTGTGACTTGGTTTCAAAAAGGCCTGCAAGAGCGCCATCTATCTAACGAAATAGCTCTGTTCAACTTCACCGATCTCAGGCATTTATCCGAAAAACTACTTCAGCAGCGAGGCTCAACTCGGGTCGGAAACAAGGTCCAACGGGGGCAGAGGTGGTGGGTTGCTGACCACGAGCTCACTAACGCCACCTACTGTCCGTTCAACAGGAGTACTGATCAAATGATCGAGTTTCTTCAGAGAACTGTTCGAATCATCGACGTTTTCAATGTCGACCATTGAATCACTTGTGGCGGTCATTTGAAGTTTTTCGGATAACTTTGGCCTTTTGGGATTTGTTGATCCCAAGTTGCTGGTGAAGTCATCAAACGAAACGGTTTCCTTGATAAGAAAAAAACATTAAAAATCAAAAATAGCTTCAAAGTCACAAACAATATTCACATTGCGCCGACACCAAAATAAAATCTGCCATGATAAAGATAAAAGCGTAAAGTAAAGGAAAATTTAAAATAACGAGCTTTGTGCCTAAAGACTATCTATCTATGCCTATTGGGTTTTACATTTTTTCACCACTTTTGAATTTCAAAATGCCTGAGGAACCGGTGGTATTTTGGGTAAAAAGTTTACACCCCAAATTTTTTCAATTATGACGTCATATTGAGGTGGTCACGATGTTTGAAATTTCGAGGGTCCGATTTTTCGCGATTTGGCCGTATCTCCCCAACCGCTTATCGTAGATCGACAAAGTTGATGTCAAAATACGCAGAATAGTCGGTTTCCTATACCTGGTCTAGAGAAAACTTTTGTCTATCTCCTTCAAAAAAAAAAAAAGTTATTTCAAACAAACTAAATTTGCACCTATTTTCATCGTGCTGGAGCATTCCAGTGAAAAATTTTTCTGTTTTTTCCGCTTTTATTGTGTAGCAAAGCCTACAAGCTGTTTTAAACTGAGGTTATTTTATAAATTTGTCCAAAAAAAAGAACAGGTTTCAGTTGTTTAGCCATGGCTTTGAGAAGTAGTAGGCCAATTACCAAGTCGATGCAAACTTTTCTGCACCAACGACAAGCCACCTCAACGTGGTGGTGCAGTCCCCTTCCCTGCACTGGGGAGGGTCGAAATGGCTTGTCGATTCCCCGAGGGTCTCATCCTCGGGCGATTCTCCCTTGGACAACTCTTCTCATTTTTTATCCCTGCTGTCCAATGCGCGGTCACATGTGGACAGCACTCTTAAACCCAATTGACCGCCCCCTACCCCTTCTATTCTCTCTCGAACATCTCTTCCTCGTCCCTCCTTCCACTCCAAACCTCTTCATTACTCATCCCACTCACCGCTGATTCTTATCTCTATGCTTCTACTTATCAGCGGTGATATTCACCCCAACCCTGGCCCTATAGACCCCTGCTCTGTCTGCTCCCGTAGAGTCACCTGGGGAAACAGATCAATACAATGTACCGGCTGTTCTCTCTGGGTACACCTCTCCTGTTCTGGTCTCTCTCCCGCTGACTTCCGCAAAATCTCCCCGGGACACTCTTGGACTTGCCCAATGTGTCCATCCTCTTCTCAACCCCCCCTCCCTCTCACACTCCAATCCCGTATCCTCATTCTTTTCTATATCTCCATCCTCTCACACTCCAAATCCCCCACCTTCACTCACAAACAACCACAAAACCATATCTTCAAAAACTAAATTCTCCCCCAAAACAACCTCGAATAATCCCACCTATCTTCCTAATCACCCCCAACTAATTTATACTTACCCTCCCTCAGCATTGACTACTCCTTCTCCTCAAACCCAACAAACCACCTCTCCTCTCACACAATCCTCATTTCATCCTTCCTCTCCCTCTCGAAACAACCTCCGAATCCTACAGTGGAATGCTAATGGGATTCGCCCGCGTCGTACTGAACTCCTACACTTTCTCTCTCATAATCAGTACGATCTCATCTTCATACAAGAGTCACACCTCTCCTCTGACTCCACCTTTCGTATACCAGGCTACAAAACTCTCCAAAAGAACCGTTTTATGACGAGGAGAAAAACCACTAACTCTACGGGAAACCTAGGAGGAGGTGTTCTGATACTTGTCAAAAACGGTCTATCTTACACTTCACTCTCCACACAATCCCTCTCTTCCCTCGACCCCAGCTCCGATTATTTAGCTATCGCAGTTAAAATAAAAGGAGCCGCCCTTATACATCTTTTTAACGTCTATGTCCCTCCTATCCGCTCCTCTTCCTCCGACTCTCGCCCAAAATCCTTTTCACCCTTTCTCCTACCATCATCCCCTACCACTTACATCTTTGGCGACTTTAACAGCCATCATTCATCCTGGGACTCCCACTCACCGGAAGACCATTCAGGCAAAGATCTGTTTGATTGGCTCCTCTCCTCTGATCTTTTACCTCTTAATAACCCCGAACACCACACCCTACTACACCGTGCCACTGGAAACCGCTCCTCCCCTGATCTTTCTCTAGTTCCTACCCGAATAGCCTCTAAATGCACATGGCAGACCCTTCCGGACCTTGGCTCAGATCATCTTCCTATCTCCATCACTATTCCCACTTCCCCTATAAATAACTCTTTCCACCGCCCCCCCTCATTTAACTATAATAAAGCTCGCTGGGATGACTACCTTACTTATATTGATACCCACTGCCCTACTCCCTCTAACTTTACAACACTCTTTCTTTCTAAAGCCACCCACACCTTTACCAAACTCCTCAATGATGCTGCCACTTCTGCCATTCCTTTCGGCAGCATCAACCGTCCTGCTAAAGCCTGGTGGTCTCCTGAAGTCGCAGATGCCGTCGCAAAACGCCGAAAGGCATTTGCGAAGGCACACTGTTCCGAAGAAGACCGCCAGCACTATATCGCTACTTCCAGATATACCTCCACTGTGATCAATAAGGCTAAAGCCAAGTCATGGCAGAATACTTGCTCTAGCCTTTCTCCTAAAACCCGTCCCAGCGAAGTCTTTTCTCTACTTCGCTCCATCTCTGGCTCCCCCTCCCCAACTACTTCTGACCTTCCCAATTTCTCAAATTGCCATACCCCTATAGATTGTGCCAACCATCTCTCCTCACATCTACAGTCCCATTTCTCTACCCAAACCCCAAAACCTTTTCGAAGCACCGAGAAAGCCCAAATGAAGCAAATCAGAACTGCACACTGCAACACCCTGCATTCCACTTTCTGTTCACCATTCTCCTCAATTGAACTCTCTACAGCTATCTCTCAACTCTCAACGTCAACCTCCTCAGGCCCTGATCAAATTACCTACCCTCTTCTATCCCACCTACCACAATCTGCGTTAAATTTTCTTCTATACATCTTCAACCTTTCTTGGTCAACACACACCTTTCCGTCTGCTTGGAAACAATCAACAATCATCCCCATTCTCAAACCCGGAAAACCCTCTGACTCACCTTCTTCATATAGACCCATTTCTCTCACTTCATGTACCTCCAAACTCTTCGAAAGAATGGTTTTAGGACGACTAACCTATTTTCTCGAACAAGAAGACATTCTCTCACCCGTGCAAGCTGGTTTTAGACCTGGTAGATCGACTGTAGACCAGGTTCTCCTTCTCTCACAGTCAATCGCAGATTCCTTCCACCAATCTAAGCCAGGCGCACGTACAGTCCTTGCCACTGTGGATTTTGCGAAAGCTTTTGACTCAGTTTGGCACTCTGCCCTCCTCTCTAAACTCCTCTCATTAGATCTTCCTCTTTGCTTTGTCGAATGGATACGACCTACCTCTCAGATCGCCGTTCGAAAGTCCGTATCTGTAATTCATACAGTCGTCCTTTCCGTCTCCGAAGAGGAGTTCCCCAAGGTTCGGTTCTAGGACCAGTTCTCTTCTCTATATACATAAATGACCTTCCCACTTTCCTTCCCGCATCTGTTAAGACCTCTCTCTATGCAGATGACCTAGCCATCTGGGCCTCCTCCCCGAGAGTTGAGTGTGCAACCGCTGTAGTACAAGCTGCCCTCAACAGACTGGTGGAATGGTCCTCAAAATGGCGCCTTCCTCTCAACCCCCTCAAATGTGAAACATCCTTCTTCAGCTTAGACCCCTACCAATCACGTATACAACCCTCTCTGCACATTCTTAACACTCCTCTCAAATTCAACCCTTGTCCAACCTTTCTCGGTGTAACTTTCGACCGCACTCTCTCTTTCAAATATCACGTCTTATCCTTACGGAAAAAGTTTCACAGCCGATTCCGTGCTTTTCGCTCCATTGCCTCTGCCTCCTGGGGTCCATCAAAAGAATCCTTATGTACCTTATACAAAGCCTTCATCCGCCCCATCCTCACCTATGCTTCCCCAGGCTGGTTTCCCTTCTCATCTCCTACTCACATCACCTCCGTGGAGAGGATGCATAGATCTTCCTGTCGAGTAATCACAGGTTGTCTATCGTCCACTCCCATTCCTCTACTTCATATAAAAGCACTTCTACCTCCACTACGAGTCACCCTCACTCACCAATCTCTTTCCTTCTTTGAACGAGCCCTCCGTCTACCTCCCACCTTTCCCATAGCCTCTCTTGCGAACTCCAACCCCCGTACACGTCTCAAAAAATGCTCATGGAGATCCTTCTCCAGATCACATAACCTTACCCCTAACCTACATCTCACCCGTGAACCACTAATCCTCTGCCCTCCTAAACCCCCCTGGTCTACCCCATCTAATTACACAATCTCACTCCACCTCTCATCCCCATGCTCTCGCAATGACCCCCCCCTCCCTTCGCAACACTGCAGCTACCTCCCATCTTTCCACTCTATCTCACAGCGATATCTCTGCCTGGACTGACGGTTCGGTGCCTGGCGGGCTGGGACAGGGTGGTGCAGGGATACACATCAAGTGTACAAAGTGTGTCACTGCTACCTCGCTTTCCTTCTCGACTGGTCTCTGGGCTACCAGTTATAGCGCTGAAACCTTCGCTATCCTACATGCTCTTGAGTGGTGTATCTCTCACTCCAAGACATGTAATTTCGACTCTATCACCTTCTTTTCCGACTCTTTATCTGTCCTTTCAACTCTCTCTACCCCCCTATCACATTTAATCCCACAATCCCTATCCAATACCCAATCTCTTCTTAACTCCCTATCTCAATCCAAGGTTATCCATCTTCAATGGATACCTGGTCACTCTTCCCTCCCAGGTAACGACTTAGCTGACTGTCTAGCTAAAGTCGGTGCCTCTCTCGATCCCTCCAGTATACCAGTATCCCTCACACCCCTTATCTCCTCCCAACGACTATCCCTCTACACCAGTTGGAGACGCAGTGTCCACTCTGGTTTCTTTCATCACCAAATCCCTACAGTATCTCCCGAGGAGCTTACTCTCCCTCGCTCCGCTCGCTGTGCTCTCTCCCGTTTACGCTGCAACGGGCACAGCACTCTCCTCAACTCTTATCTCCACAGAGTTGGTCGAGCCGAGACTCCTTCTTGCAGCAACTGTGGTTCTGAACCACAGGATCTCTCACATCTCGTGCTCGACTGCCCTGTACTAGACCCTCTGCGTCTGGCCATTTTCGGCCACACCCCTTCTCTTCTGGACCTTTGGTCCCGTCCGTGGGGAGTCGCCCGACTACTGGGACTCCGCGGAATTGATCTGCGCCCCCATCCCTAGGAACGGGTCGGGTAAAACCACCACCACCACCATGCAAACTTTTAAAGAGCTTGAGAAAAACATGCTCTCTCTTAATTCCAATGTAGTTGGACATTACTCTTACTTGAGAAATCAGTTAACTGTAACTAATCCTAAATATTTTAACAAACTACCCTATTACAAAGATGTAAAAGATCAACTGTTGCTAGACGTGTTAAGTATATGGACAAAAGCTAGTCTTCCTGTACTTAGCAAATAGAGGATAGAAGTAAAGTTAAAAGATTTAATAAATAGATATAATGCTTTAAGTAAAAAATGAAGCATGGAGGTAATAAAGTGGATGAGGAATGATAACATAGGTTATTTGACATAGGCAAGTGCTCAATCCCCGAAAACCCCTTGATTAACAACAAAAAGTGAGTAACAAAAAGTACAGCTGCGAAGTAGCTAATTGGTTATGATATCCATACTCTGGAATGCTTGTTCCACAAAAATAAAACTTATCTTGTCCATGTAATCTCCTATTTTGATGGCGAAAGAAAAGGTTCTGGAGCAATGCAAGATGGAGCTTTGTCGAACAGAATATCAGCGTTAGACAAGCCAAGTAATGAAACGTTAATACCAAGGGATCAGTTGGATGTTCTGGTAACCAGAATTGCTGCCTTGCTCTTGAAAGCCAAGATCGAGTGGTTTTCTTTACAAAAAAGCAATAAAGTAGAAGACCACAGCTTTAGGAACGATTAGCTATGCATGCTGGTCTTGGCATGCTATATCATCACCGATATTCCACAAAATTTAAAGAACCTGCTTTTTTATAACCAAGAACAAATTGCATTGATGGATTACTATTGCAAATGGTTATATGAGAACGCTTATTTTTAACTCAAAAAATTTCAGTGATACTCAGAAAAACAAGCTTCAGAAGATAGTTTCATACATCGTTTGTGTTTATAAACCATCATTTCTGATGATACATTTAAACCCCAAAGCTCCAGAAGGTCCTTCGAGGGTCCAGTAAGTAGGTCCTTTTCTTTCCATATTTCACCGCGATCTGCTTAGTTGTTTTGTTGAAATCGACCCAAATATCACTGATGTTGTTATGAAATATTTCTTGGCTCATGCGTCGCAATGGCTTTCTTGGAAAAATGTTGCTTTAAGTGTGCATGCCAAAGTTGCACCATACACTGCTGAAGCAGTTAAAAATCTTTGCCTGAAGAAGTAGATGTGCGATCACTCCTTCAAGACCGAAGAAGTCGTTTAAAGCATTTCTTCACAAACAGGAGTAAAGAAGCCCCATGTATATCAATGACTCGTGTTCAAGGATTTTTTTGGAAGTCGATTGATAACCACAATCGCTCGACCAAAGGAAGAATTGGATTGCGTTTGCGTGCTCATTTGTGTAATATGGAAATTAGTGAATTTTGAGTAGCAATAAAAGCTTGCAAGTTGTGCTGGTTGTTTTGCGTATGCAAATTGAAAATTTATGCTATTCAAGCAAGTTAGATGCAGTAGACAATATGCTTTGATAGGCAGTAGAAAAATATGTTTTTTTTAACGACGAGCTTAAACATAACGCAGAAGAACAGCACATATACCATTCAAAATTTTGCTTTAGAATGACAAAATTTAGTTTTTTTGAAATAACTTTTTTTCTGAAGGAGATAGACAAATGTTTTCTCTAGATCAGATATAGAAAACCGACTATTCTGCGTATTTTGACATCAACTTTGTGGATCTACAATAAGCGGTTGGGGAGATACGGCTAAATCGCGAAAACTCGGACCCTCGAAATTTCAAACGTCGTGGACCACCTCAATATGACGTCATAATTGAAAAAAAATTTGGAGTGTAAACTTTTTACCCAAAATACCACCGGTAGAGACCCCAGGAATTTTGAAATTCAAAAGTGGTGAAAAAATGAAACATCCTAATGTCTATGCTCAGCGTACATTTGTCTGTTTCATAAAATCCAACGCTCAGGGTAAGAAACATAACTAGGCCAAACGTATATTGCCAGGTGTGGACCAGGGAGGCCTTAAGATCTAAAGTACTTTTTACGTTAAACAAAAAGTAAATATTTCAACGTCAGCTTTGCGAAATCCGAACTTAAACATAAAATTTTTTCTTCAACTCTTTCAAGTCTGGTGGTACATATTTTGAGCCACTTTGAAGGCCATGTTTAATGCTCAGTGGTACAGAAAATATACCACTTATTTAAATCGAGTTTCTGTCCTGTTCAGCAGCGTAAAACTTGTACCACCTACTAGATGCAAGAGTATACCCATGAAAAGTCTAGTTGTTAAGCTGTAAGAGCTGTTTGGATTACGCCAGTTTAGATTAATTTTATAAAGCATAAGTAACGTTGGTGCAAGAAAAATTAGGTTTTTTAACAATAAATAAATTTTTGAGCGCCTACGGCTTTTTTTTCATCAAAAATCTGAGCCTGAAAGAGTTAAAGTCAGAGCAAATATCACACTTCAAGCAATTGCCGTGACGAGAAAAGTCGTCGGTAGAAGCAAAAAAACTTTGAAATGCTTACGGCTGTTAATGTTTCAGTTCCATAACTTTCGCTTCCTCCACTCTGACGTTTCCTCGATTGCTGCGGCTTTTTTGATATCGTAACTCCTGCGTCTTCGTAGATTCTTCGCTTAATGGCATTCTTTAGTTGATTTCTACAAAAAACAGCGATCGTGCTTAGGGGCTACTAACGAACAAACAATAACGGGCAGTGACGAAGCACTACTATTCGGCGGGAGACAATTCGACGGCACAAAATCGTCGGCGAGCTCAATGCAACGGGAAATTTAATAATTTCGATTTAACTTCACTAGCGTTGAACCGACAGCAAAAAAGTTTGTTACGTCACTAAGGCAATATTGTATTACAATTTATTTTTAATACGCAAAACTTATAATCGCCATATTTAAAAGCAAACAGTGATACCAAAACTTTTTTTTACCATCCGTTATTCAGGTGATAATAAGTAAAAATTCGCATTTAAAAATTGTTAAATACGTTAAATTTAGGTATGTTTCCAGCCGAGTGTCAATCTATTGGAATTTACAATGGCTTAATTTCGAATATTTAAATTAAAAAAAGATACACACTTTGTTAAATTTTTGAACCAAGGTCGTTTACCATAGCATGTTTTTTTAATTTTTTACGAAAAAGTACAACAATATACTACAAAGACGACAGGTTTGAAATTTTGCAAGCGTAAAAAATTATGACGTCATAATAAGCATTATACAATATATAAACATTTTTCTACAAATATATTCCGGTCGGCGCGCAAGGCGCATCAGAAAGTACTCAATGACGTTTCCACTACGAGCGTGGAATGGAGTATTCTTTATTACTTTTATTGATTTTTTGCTTCGCTTAGCGCCAAAAAAAATAAAAAAATCAATAGAACAAATAAAGAATGCTCCATTCCTCGCTCGTAATAGAAACAAGCCTTTAACCGTCATTGAGTACTTTACTGATGCGTCTTGCGCGCCGACCGGATATATTTGTAGAAAAATGTTTATATATTGTATAATGCTTATTATGACGTCATAATTTTTTTACGCTTGCAAAATTTCAAACCTGTCGTCTTTGTAGCATATTGTTGTACTTTTTCGTAAAAAATTAAAAAAACATGCTATGGTAAATGACCTTGGTTCAAAAATTTAACAAAGTGTGTATCTTTTTTTAATTTAAATATTCGAAATTAAGCCATTGTAAATTTGAAGAGATTAATATTTGGCTAGAAACATACTCAAATTTAACGTATTTAACAATTTTTAATGAAAATTTTTACTTATTATCAGCTAAATAACGGATGGTAAAAAAAGTCTTGATATCACTGTTTGCTTTTAAATATGCAACAATGGCGATTATAAGTTTTGCATATTAAAAATAAATTGTAGTATAATATTGCCTTGGTGACATAACAAAAGTTTTTTGCTGTCGGTTCAACGCTAGTGAAGTTCGATCAAAATTACTTAATTTCCTGCCACGAATTGTCTCCCATGAAAAGTTGGAAGTTATAAACTGACTTATGAAAATTCATTGAAGGAACTTTAGTAGCACAAGTGCACCATGTAAAGCATACAAAATATTGTTGGCAAGTTTTTGAAATACAGATTTATGCGAATTTATTGTTAAAAAAACAAGAAAATCGTTTACGTACTAAAAACTTTAAATGTAAATGTTTTAACAATGCAAAATAAAAATTATCACGTTGAAAAATATATTTTATCAGCAAGACACATAAAACACCTATTATTGCCTAAATAAACACTTTTAATACAAAATAACAACTCATTAAAATGAATAACAAACTCTAAAATGCACAAGCGCAATAAGGCTTCCGAAAAGTGCCGCATCGTTTAGTATCTAAATCCATATCCTGTAAATGTAAACATGTACATGTACATGTGAAAAATTAATTCGAGTTTGACAAATATGACCGAGTTTTTAATGGAAGCTTCACCAGGTTATTCTCCAATTGCTTGTTTCATCGCCTTAAATCACACGAAAAACAATAAAAAACCAACAATAAACACGCTTTGATTTGTTCTACTTCTTACATTGATCTGGTCTTAACAACTTCACTGATTTTGTTAAGGTCAGTGCCAAAGGTGTGAACGGCTTTTCTCAGCATTTCGACTTCGTCGTCTGTCCATTTTGACCTGAAATAATATACATCTGAGCGACTTGCATTAAAAACGGTTTATAAGGGCACTCAAAATATTATTTAGACTTTTTGCAATTCAAATCTTGCTAGAATCCAAATTACTTTCATTAAATATTTATTTTGTCTCACTAAAAAATGTAAATTGCATGAGTTTCAGATTTAATTTGTTCATTTATGCAGAAAAATTTGTACTTGCCATCCATTTAAGAAAAAACCCATAATGGTAAGTACTGTACAGAAGAAAAAACGAGAGGAAATTACAAGTGAATAAAGGGAGAAAGCCTAGGTTTGATGAAAATTGAATTTCTATGCACTTATGCCATGATTCACTTTGTTTTGCAAACTGCAAACATTTTGTTTAACAAATTATGTAATTAAGTAATCAAAAAGTTTTCTTATACGATAATCCAATTTATTTTTTTAAACATGTGATTAACCGTTTTTTTTACTTAATGTTAGATAGGATTTGGTTCGGGATTTAAAATTTGTATGCAACAAAACGACTTATCTGTTTAAGCAACGTCTAATAACAAAAAAGAAAAAAATGATTGCATGTAAAAGTAAAACCAAAATACATTATCTAAAAGTAATAAAAAAAAACACATAAACAAATAACTTGAATATGTTCACAAAAACGGTGGCCATATTTACAGATATTTTAATCTCTCTTTTCAATTAAGGCCCGTTTCCACTACGAGCGTGGAAAAAAGCATTCTTTGTTTGTTTTATTGCTTTTTTTTTGCGCTAGCTTCAATTTTAACCGCTCGCTTCAATCGAAGATCAATAAAAGAAACAAAGAATGCTCTTTTCCACGCTCGTAGTGGAAACGGGCCTTTATGGTAATTGCTGCTAAGGGCTACACATGAAAAAATTCTGTTCTACTTTATAAGTGTACATAAAATATCAAAAAGTTTTTATATAAAAAATTATACATATTTATTGTACTGCCCAATTATAAAGACAGATAGTGAAGTAAGTACAAACTGATGCAAATTTTTGATGAAAATAAAGGATGTTGTTACCCAGAATTAAAACAAAAGAAACCCTGGATCTCATAAAAGTTACCACAGCAAAATTCAAAAAATTAAACTTTATTAAAAGTTTAACACCATAAAACAATGAAAACAATTTTGGGTTAAAAACCATTTGCAGTCATGTTGAAATAAATCATTCTATTCAAATAAAATCATCAAAAGGAGTGCCACATTGATAGTGAACATGATTGAAATAATTGAGGTTCAAAACCCACTCACATAATTCTGTTGTGTCCTTCAAATAATATAAAAAAAAAAAAATTAAAAAAAAAAACACTTTACAGCACTTTCCTCTGCTTGTCAGTCTCAGGAAGCAGCTCTTAATTCAGACGCATCTCTAAAACTAAAAAAAATTTCAACCACAATATATTGACCACAATATATTGGCATCTTTAAAACTGGGTTAGGGTAATTGCTTGATAATTGCTTTAAGAATAATGCTTTTAACATTTTTCTGAGAGATAGGAAGATGAATCAAAATACAGTTACAATAACAATATATTAAATTATAGGCTATGTCAGCCAATTGATTGAATTACCAACACTTAATCACATGTCTTAAATCATTATATGAAAAAATTGAATCAGTAATAAGCATTTTTACCTTTGATTGAAAGATAAAACTAGATTACTTATTAGTACAAAAAAATAATTGAAAATTATAATACAAAGATCTTTTCAAAGCCAGCTAATATCACAAATAAACTACACAAAAATACTAGCTTACCCAGGTGGGGCTTCTACGTCTGGATTTAACTGCATTGTCAATTCTGCTAGCTTGGAAAATGCATCTCCAGCTGTGAGAAATATATCACTAACCTGCCAAAATATGACTTGACAACAATGAATATTATTTAAAATATAATATTTCAAACCTTGCTTGCCATGTTGCGGTTATTCATTTTGTTACTTCAAGTTTTTAAGAACTATTTATTATTAAAAGATGCAATCAATAACAAGTTAGTAAAAATAATTGTAAAAAATTCTAATCCTAAATCTAAAAAAACAATTTTTATATAACTAAACTAAAAATAATTTTTGAAATCAAATTAAAACCAGACATATATTTTTGATATTTTATTACTTTGATGCATTTATATTTGCAAGATACACACATTTTTAACATACTTAGGTTTTAGTAAATAAAATAAAATACATAACAAAAACTGGTACATAAACAAAAAATTTAAAAATGAAGCACAATATATCAAAAAACCAAACTTCAAAAGTTCAATGCTTTTACTATACAACTTTAATTTTATACTGGGATAGAATTAGTCTGCAAAAATGAAAATTTGGTTCTATTTGCTCTCAATTTTATTTACTTACTGAGTTTAGTTCATTATCTTTTAAATTTTGGGAAATTTCCAAAAAAGTCTATAAGTTTAGTAACAGCAAATAGTAAACGAGATTGAAAAACTTTTTATCAATTAAAGCCTGTTAATGTCATAAAGTCAGCTACAAGCATTAAAATAATCTGAATAATTAAGCAGCTACGGCTTAAATCAAATTGTTTAAAATGAATTTACTTTTACAAAGCCATCCAACAAAATTAACTTTACTTACCATATATTTCGGCATTTAAGGTGACCGTCAGATAAGATGAGGTACAAATTTATATCAGTTAAATATATATATAAAGACTTTTTTATCAGTTGTATAAGATGACTGCCAATTTTTAAGGGTTGTTTTTGACTTTAAGGGTCGTCTTATATGCCAAAATATACAGTACTAATACTTTAAATCTTAATAGGCAGTAGCTAGAGGTCTAGTACCGAAATCCAAATGTTTAAAAACCTAAAATCTGGTACTGGAATTCCAACTTTTTAAAATCAAAGGTCTGGTACTATAAACCCAATTTTTGAAAATTTATCATTAAGTAATGGCTTTTTTGATTTGATTGTGATATTATCATTTATTACACAGTGTCTTGTGGATTAGTGTGGCATAACAAGCACAACATTGGTGAATGGATTGCAATATTTGGGTTTGATTCTTGGTTGAAACATTTGATTTTTAAGTTATATTACAAAATACTTGTACATATTGTAAATTAAGTTATTGTATAAAATTACGAGTAAAAATAAAAAAACAAGAGAAAAGAAATCTCTCAAGTGATAGTAACTGCCAAAGCATCTGGGTTAGTTTGATGAACAAAAATTGCTTATGCTGACTTCTTGAAAAAACCCAAATTAAGGTTTAGACTGGAAATTAAATAATTAGCGTAAGTCATATTTACCCTAACATAATTTAACCACATCTTAATTTATAGTCCTAGCATTAATTTTAATTAAGACATGGTTAAAGATAAATTAAGGTATAAATTAAGATGTGGTTAAGGCTATGTTAGGGTAAGAAAAATGACTTGGGCTAATTTGAGTTTGATTAAGTACCGTAAAACGGGGTAACTTTGATCAATTTGGAAGTTTTTAGCTTCTAATAACCTGACAGTTTCAATAAGAAAACTCTTTTCCTGTTGATCATAACACTCTGCCTCTGATCTGTCAAATATTTTGATGACATCATAATAGCTTTGGAGCTGAACGCTTTCAAACAAACTATTGAACAAAGTTACCCCATACTTTGGGGTAACTTTGATCACACATCAAAAACCAATGTAAGAATAGAGTTAACAACATTTGGGGTAACTTTGATCACTGTTTTTATTTTTAAAATATTGTAAAAGTTTTTAAAAAGATGTAAGAGTTCTTAAAAATTCTTAAAAATATGATTTTTAGTTGTTAAAAAGATATGTAATTTTTGGTAAGTAGTTTTACTGAACTTGCTAAAACTACTCACTGGAACAAACATTAATTTCAGGCAGGGGTCATAGGAAATTTGAGGTCTTTTTTCCAGCTCAGCTTTCTTGACTACAAGTCAAATATTATTACTGTTACCATAACTGATCAAAGTTACCCTGTTTCATGATATAGTTTAACATACAGATTTGTTAAAATTGATCTAAAACTTAATCTAATATAATTTATACTTGAGCCACTGCAATGTAAGTTTCTTAACCTTATCAAATTTTTAATCTTAGATTTAATTTTATAAAGTAACTTCATTTATAAAATCTCAAAGTATTTTATTGCATAGCTTTGAAAAAAATAGAGATGTTTGAACTGGGTATTACAGATGAATACTGCAATCTGTTCACCAACATCCTACTTGTTGTATCACACTAATGTATGTTTTTTTGTTTTTTTTCCTATTGCTATTCTTTTATTAGATATATATAATTGTTTTAAGCATATACTGTAACATTTTTTTACTGTATATCTTGTCTTTCCTTGCTTGCAAGAGTGCTTGGGTGTTGATGCAAGCACCATACCATTGCATATTAAATAAATAAATAAAAAATCCACAAGAGACCAAGTAAAAAGTGATAATATGACAATTGCTTCAAAAAGCCATTACTAGATCCTATAATTTTCAAAATTTTGGATTCTGGCCACTGCTTTTAATTAAACAATAAAAAATAGTACAGAACAAAGTGCAAACAATTGACTGAAAACAAATATAAAGTTGCTTAACAGTTCCAGAAATTTGTTTACTGATTTTTAAGCAATGTCAATAACTGTACTATTTCAAAAATTCATGCTTAATAATTCTTGCAATACTGCCTGACTATTAATCGTTTAACTTGCATTGAACAAAAAGCAGCTGAATGCAACATAACCAAAACGTTCTTCGGTGCTTCTTGCCAATAATTATTTTTATTAAATCGACGCTGCTTATTTTATATTTTTTTTTATTGCCAATTGATTTACAGGTGATTACATATACTATATTTTGAAAAAACAAACACAGTAGGTACGTTACAATACTTATTTCAAGTACAGTAGTATAGTGACTACAAAATTGTTTAATTATTATTTACTATACCTCGGAAAAACTAAATTATTAAAGCTCAAAATTAAAGCTTAAAATTACTAAAGCTTAAAAAACAATAAGAGTGATCCAATAGTTCAAAGTTTATCTTAATTTTATTATCCATTCAAGGAAAATATTTTTCAATTCTTACAAACACAATAAAAATAACCCGCTCTAAATTGTTTTTTTTTACCAAGCATGGCGCTGTTGCAATAAAAGTTAAAAAAAACAAACGGGAAAAACAGCTTTGAAACGGTTTTTTGTAGGTTTCTAGGTGACTGCATGATATTTTTTTGAGTATGGTGCACTGCTACCTGTCAACTTTCCAAACTTGTAGCAAGCGAATTGGTGTTTGAATAATTCTTTGGAGTTCTCAATTTTGTCCTGCGAGGCTAGGAAATAAATATAGATGCAGTGGTGGATATTGGGTGAGACGAATAAGGCACTTACCTCGGGCCCCCCTTTTTTTTTGGGAACCCCTCGATTTTAGGGACCCCCTTGAAAATAGCACAACTAGTTTCATTTCGTAGCTGATGTTTTTTTTTAGAGATTATCATGAAGTCGGGACGAAAAGTAGGAAGTACAAGGTCGATTCGAGGTGAAGACCTTTATTTTTTTAGAGATCACCATGATTTTGGAGAAAAATAGCAAAATTGGAGGTGAAATCAAAGTGAAGACCTTTTTTTTAGAGAGATAAGAATGATTTTTGGAGAAAAAAGTGAAACACGAAATCAAAGTCCTTTTTCTTTTCTAGAGAACATCAATTTTTGGAAATCCTTGTTTCGGGCCTCTGAATTTGAATATCCACCACTGTATAGATGATAGTAAAAAAGGTTTAAATATATTTTGTCTGTTCTCTAATTGTACGCCTTCTTGTCATGGTTAACCCTCACAGGAAAATTGCTTTCTTGGCTTTTTGACCCCTTCAAATTGCTCCCCTGTGTTTTCAAAAAGGAAAGTACAGGTGGGCAGATACAGAAGTATTTACAAACTTGATTAAAAAGTCGAATCGATTGAAAGTGAAGGGTTTTATTTTGGTTTTTCTCTGCACTTTAAATTTAGGAAGAAAGTATATATAGGGATCATCGAATCGATGAAACTGATGATCTTTTTTTTGTCTTTACCAAAAATTTGGGATGAAAACGGAGATTTTGGACACTGATTGGAAGTGATGACTTTCTTTCTTAGTGATCAAGTTTTTCGCAGAAAGCGGTCGCGATACGGAGTGGCATAGTAATCGTTTTCTAACAAAAAAACTTGTCAAAAACTTAAATGCCATTATAAAAAAATAAGGTGCCTTTTTCTTGAATTTTACCTTCCTCACAAAATGGCTTTCCGGTGCCCCTGACTCAAAAATTTTATCAAGGGGCTGGAACTGGCAGTTTGTCAGACTCGGCTCGGACTGACTCAAGTTTTTTTTAACTGTTGCACACTGACTCGAGTTTAACTCTGGAAATAGGCTACTCTAATCCAGAGCTGACTTCCCCCTTAAAATTTTTAACGCTCTCCTATAAGAAGTGCTGCCCGGTTAAGAACGACTACTGTACATTAACTCGTATTGGAAACAAAAATTTTGGCAAGTTTGTTGACTTGAATCTAATAATTTCTGTTTAGTCAGTTAAGTTTTATATTGATTTAATTTATGTGGCCTATCTTTGAAAAAAGAATAACTAGCCTACTTGTTATTTTAAATTTAGCAG
Source organism: Diplosoma virens (assembly GCA_963680785.1). Classification (NCBI taxonomy): domain Eukaryota; kingdom Metazoa; phylum Chordata; class Ascidiacea; order Aplousobranchia; family Didemnidae; genus Diplosoma; species Diplosoma virens. The sequence continues at coordinate 14,304,718 of OY796880.1, forward strand.
TTTTTTTCTATAGAAAACAAACATTTTAGAATCAAAGCTTCAAGATAAGTGTTTTTCCCAAGAACACAACGGAATGGCGCAAGTGGGTTTTGAACCGAGACCGTGTTGATCATCAGTCCGGTGCTTTAACCACTCCACCACGCTGCCGAATGTCAATCACAATCCTGGCGCTCTAACCACTCGACCACACTGCCGAGTACAGGGGATATTCCAAGTTAGTTTCAAAATCAAAAATTGCTTATGGTGACTTCTTTAAGAGAGCCAGAAATCCTTGGTTAACTTAATTGGCTAGGAGCAAAGTATTAATGTTGTTCATTATTAAAACAGTCTCAGTTCTATTCTAAATTTGTTTGTTTTGCCCTTGGGAACAACAATTTACAACAATTTTTTTTTGGGTTTTATTAAGCAGCTCAAAATTTTAATCATTTCACTGGCCATGGATCCAGCCTTTATAAAAAAACTAAACTAAAAAAATTGAATCAGACAGCAATATCTTGCTATCTTGTAAAACAAATCAGGGTAATAACTAAATCAGTGGTTTTCAACCAGGGGTTCATGGGCCCTGAAACTCTGGAATCGGTCCATAGAACCTTAGTTGAAAGCCTCTTTTTACTCCAAAGGAATCTGTTTTGGTTTCAAACCAATGACATTTCCTGTTTGAAGTGATTTATAATTGGATTTCTAAATAGTTTAACTTGCAAGTATAGCCAATTTGTAGTGGTAGATTAACTCTATACAGCGCACAATAATTTGTCACTTATCTGTTGAACTCATTTGGCTCTTATCAAGTTATTTCTTTTTAAGTTTTTTTAAACTTACATATAAATAGCAAAGAACCCTTAAAATATAAATAGTGTATGCTAGATAAAAAAACATTCATTTCATTCATAGACTCTACTAGATTATTATAGAGTCTAAAATTTCACACATGCAAATCACTTGCTCTGACTTCTTAAAAAGACCTGGATTTCTACCATTATTGATGTTCAATTTTAAAAATAACCTGTTTCTCTTTTTTTTAATCTTTCAGTTGTCAGTCAAATTTTTTTTGGATCATCTATGAAATATGAAGCATTGTATTTATGGTTATGTATTGTACTGTTTTATGTTGATCTTTCTTTTCATAGAAGTAACTTCTAGCTTTCCATAATTACCATATTTTAAACTTTATAAAAGTCATATGGAATTTAAATGTGAATTACACTATATGAGGAAATGAAATATGGTCATGCTTTAAAACTCAACTGTAAAGTAACAAGACCACAATTCATGAAAGATGTGATAGTAACTGAGGCAGATGTAACCAAATTGATACAGAAACTTAACAATTCACTTTCCAGAACCCCAGAAAATATACCTGCCTACTTTTTAAAAAAAATTGCTTTTCTTCTACTACATGTTTTGACTCATTTGTACAATCTTTGTTTATCTAAAGGCAATATGCCTTATCAGTGGAAACTAGCTATCATTACTCCTGTTCACAAAAAAGGTTCACGTGATATTGCATCTAATTATAGGCCAATTTGCCTTACTTCAGTATTTTGCAGAGTTATAGAAAATATTGTTTCTGAAAAACTACTGCAACATTTTTTTACTTATAATCTTTTGTCTCCTAAACAATATGGGTTTGTACCTTTTCAATCTACCTGTTCACAATTACTTAATGTGTTAAATAAATGGTTTAAATCTTTTGATGAAGGATATGTTGCTAATGTTATATACACTGATATCACCAAAGTCTTTGATGCAGTATCTCACTCTAAATTACTGAAAATTTTGCAATCTTATGGGATAAGGAATAATGTTCTAAATTGGATTGGTGCATTTATTAGTGGAAGAAGCCAATCAGTATGTGTAAATAATGTTTTATCCTCTTTTTTGGATGTGACTAGTGGTGTCTCACAAGGTAGTGTTCTGGGTCCTATCTTATTTATCATATACATAAACAATTTAAATGATTGTTGCCTAGCAAATACTGGTTGCAATATGTATCTTTATGCTGATGATGCAAAAATTTTTGGTCATGATTCTACACAGGTTCAAAACTGCATTAATAAAATGGTGTCATGGATGGAGAATTACCAGCTAACTTTATCTCCAGCTAAATGTCAATACTTGCCAATTTCTCACAAACCTTATAATATTAATCATGCATCGGAATATCACATTAATTGTTATAATATTCCCACAACATTCAGTGTTTGTGACCTAGGTGTAGTTATTTCCTCTGATCTAAAGTGGAATAATCACATTTCCAAAATTATGGCAAAAGCTTCCATTGGTTTACATCATATTTCTCATTCTTTCAACAGCAATAATATTTGGATATTACTAAAAGCGTACATTACCTATGTGAGACAAAAGTTAGAATATAACACTTCTATTTGGTCACCTTATCAAAGATATTGCAAAATTGAATCTATATAAAAACAATTTACTAGATACATTTGCATTCAGTGCAAAGTGCCATTTTCTTCATATCATGACCGTTTAAATAAACTTAATATGAAGTCTTTAGAATATAGACAAGTTGCATTTGATATGATCCTGACAAACAAAATTTGTTATAATTTGATTGATTTACAATTTGACAAATTTTTTATTAAGTGCAATAATGACAGCTCCTACAATCTACATAGACATAGCTTCAATATTAAACCTTTTCATTGTGTAAATAGTGACTCCTATAATCATTTTTTTACTCATCGTGTCTCTAAAACTTGGAATAAGTTACCAGAAAATATTTTTAGCGCTCCCAATTTGATGTTATTTAAACGACGATTAAAAAAATTTGACCTAGGTTTTATTGTTACATTGAAATTTAATTAAACCTGCTTTATATGTCTATCTTTCTTTGTGCAATATCATTTTACCTCACTTGTAAATGCATCACTGAATGTTGGTTCTGGTGCCATTGTGTGTTGCAAATATAAAAAAAAAAAAAAGATAGAAAGCATAAAGGTTTGATCATTTTATAGCTCAAGTAACAAATACTGTTATATAACAACATAACAATTTTTTCTTAATCTGACATAATTTTTTCAGATTATAAAGTGCCTTCTTATTAAGTAATTTATTGTCTGATTGAAAATTAAAATTTTTGCAATTTAAGTTATAGCATGAGTAATAATTATTCTGATTCTGAAATGGAGCCATCAGTTTTGCAACAAATGGTTTATAAAAGTAATTACACAGAAGCTATTAACAAACAAATGCGTGTACCAGACACTATAACTGTTGTTGAAAGTGATCTTGAAGTAGAACAAAATCCATTCAAACCAAATGAAGGTTTTTTTACATCTGAACAACCAACAGCATTCGGGAAGCTTATGGAAGTTCCTGATAGAATTGTTGTATCAGGTTGGTTCATTACTTTTTTAAATTGTAACCACTGATAAATAAATAATTAAATAACATTTAAGATTACTTGATTTAAGGTCAGCAATCTATAGTAGTGGTTTTCAAACTACTTTAGCAAGTAAACCCATTTCATTTTCTTGAAAATATTTTGGGTCTTGTGCTTTGTTTGTTGTTATTAACCTTGCAGACTTTGAAGAATTTCCAGAATTTAAAATGTAATAAACCAAACTTTGCAAATAGTAAATGAAAACCAATATTTTTTAACACTTTCAGTGTGATAGGACGTTCAGAAACGTCTTTAGAGAAAATGCACAGGGTGCGTTCGGATGTTCCAGAACGTCTTTGTAATAGCTGCAATGCGTTCAGTGCTAAAAACGTTTTAAAACACCTATTTAGTGATGAGTGTAAGAGATGAGATTTTTCAAAAATTGTTTGTCTACTCTATGCATGTTTTGAAAAAGTTATTTGCTGATAGATGCACAGTATGCTACGAAGACAATACAAATGACGAAAAATGAAAAAACAGTGCCGCCCCGTGCGATTGCTTTATGCGTGACTAGTGTAGCATTGAATGTGTTAAAAAAAAGAAAATTTTAGAAATCCAAAGCAAAACTGAAAAAAAAATTATTAAAAATGTATTTTCATCAAAGCTTTGATGTAAGACTATTTGCAATTTTGCACATTTGTAAATCAATAAATTGAAGCAAAAAAAAAAAAAATTTTTTAAAACTACAGAAACATGCATGGACTTTTAAAAAATTGCTCAGGGACTTCAGTTTGAGAACCACTCTTCTTAAACTATTGCTTTCTCAGGCCCAAACTGTTTCATTTATAAATCTGTGTGCTTATAGCAGCAAGTTTTTAAAGTTTTTAGTTCTTATTTACTATTTGCCAAGTTTAGTTTATTAGTTTTTAAATTTGGGGGGAATTTCCAGGCCTGTGAGTTAGTAATGGCAAACAATGAACAAGACCTGAATTTTTTGCTATTCTATCAAAATAAAGACTATATTTTTGTAACTCAATTGTGCAAACCTAAATATCAAATAAATATGTTTTTTACTTTCTTATGAACTATTACCTTACCATGATTGAAAATTTTGCATGTCTTGATGACCTGTAAAACTATGTTAGCCAGAAATTTTATATGTTGTATTAAAAATATTCATGCCGAAAAGGTTTGCAGAAAGAGACCAGACAAAATGTGGTTCACAGGATGGCAACTTCAAACCTGGACAGACTTTGCTCAAAAGCTCTGGCAAGCGAGCAGTTTAGGAGAAAGAAATCTCTTATATAAAGCCCCCTTGCAGTAGGATTACACTGCAAAATCATGATATGTCATCAAGAACATTTTTTCATGCTACCTTGGGTGTCATGCAAAATAAAAAGGTCTGCATTCAGGTACTTGGCAGAGGTATCTGTTTGAAAAGTACTTTCTTAATTGAGTTAGCCTCTCCAGGTTAGGATGCTGTTGGTTGATTTTTAACCACTACAAATTGGCTCAGTTCTACTTCCTGTCTGATCTCTATTGGATGGAGCTCTTGCTCTATCTGCTGAGAAAAGATTCATCTCTGGCTTTTCAGGGAAAGTCAATTTTTCAGTTTACTCACAAATTGGATGATCAGATTGCTTCTTTTCAGGGGTGACATACACCCAAACCCTGGACCACAAGCACACAGTGGGTTTGTGACGTTTGTCTCAAACCTTTCACCAAACATCAAACATCTATTTTATGTAACTACACAAAGCACTGGGTGTATTTAAAATGCTCCCAAATCACAACAAAGGACTACAACAACTGATAGTGCTGGACCCCAGCACTGTTAAGCACAGTACACAAATGAATACAACATCACCTAAAAACCTTTTCAAAGTCCTTCAACTTAATGCAAATGGAATCTGCAACAGAACAGATGAATTACAACTACTCATTAAAAATACACAAGGTACATTATAACAAGAGACAAAACTCAATCAATACACCAAACATTCCTCACTTCATATTTATCAGAGCAGAGTGCACTCACAACAAGGAGGAGGCCTCCTAACTTGCATTAAAAACAACATTAGTTTTTCACAACTTAATACATCAAACACCACTGACTGATGACCATAGAGGAAAATTGATTGAAGACATCCTGCCTAACTCCAATCATATCACCTTAAACACACTTCAATATGTCTACCACCCAATCAAACACAACAGCCTAGTCTACCAGACATTACCACTGCTTCAGTAGACTTGAATGATTGCACTAGTTGGCATTCACTTCACCATTCACTTCCTCACATCTGATCACTTACCTTTACTCACCACCTTCAGTATGCATCACAAAACCAAAAACAACTTGCTTTCATTTTACTAAAACAATAACAAACTATCAAAAACCCAATTAGACATCATTTAAACAACATGATGAGGATCTCATCTCCTACAGACCCCATACCACCAATGTTTATGAGGCAAACAAACACCTTATCAAGGCAATTTTGGATTTTGACAGATCTTCTTCCCTGAAGGACATCACAACAGCACAAATCACACTCACTTACTCATGCATATCTTCAATCTTATCCATCACTTCAGCCAATAGCTGTAGCTTTAGACATGAGCAAGGTGTTTGATTCAGTAAGCATACCTAAACGTATACACAAACTCCCACAAACAAACACTCCAAACACCATCATCAAGCTGTAGCAAATTATATAAAAGAAGAGCAAGCATGGACTCAATACAACTGCACACTCTCAGAACACAAACGAATCAATGCCAGAGTACCACAAGGTGAAGTTCTGTCTCCCAACATTATTCAACATTTACACCTCCAACATTCCACTTCTCCCAAAAGACATACAAATCACAACATATGCTGATGACATAACAATCACTGCATTTCACACCAAACACTGTAAGGCCCTACAACTCATTCAACCATATCTCCACAAAATCTATGATTGGGCTACCACTAATAACCTTTATATAAACACAGACAAAGCTACCACCACACAAGTGGTGCACAGTGACCTCTGAGACTGGTCATGCAATTGGCATGCCAAAATCTGGTCATGCAATCGGGTATTTTATTGGTAATTAATAGTAGGAAAAAAATTCTGTATGAGATCTGTGGTGTTGCAGACCATGACATGCAATATTTTACTGGTAGAAAAAATTGTTTGTGAAACTCAAATTTTTAGTCCCAATATCATGGTGTTCTAAACTGATTTTTGTCCTAAAATCAAGGTGTTTTCTAAAAAAAAAGTCATCACTTGAAATCATTCCTAGATTTTATACTTTTCATCCCAAAATGTAAGTGTTTCTTAAAAAAAAAAGGGTCTTCACTTTCAATCACCTCAAGCATTGCTGGATTTTGCAACTTTTGCCCTAATTTTGCAGTAATCTCTAAAAAAAAGTCTTCACCTTGGATCGGGTTCTAATTTCTCTAATTTCATTCCAAACCAGCACCACTTCTCATTGAATTAAAAAATCTATACCTCATTTCGCAAAAGTTTGTCATGCAATCTTTAAAAATTTGATCATGCAATGCATGACTTGCATGCCCTGAGCACATGCTACTGCACCACACTTTTTACACCAGACCCAGTTAAATATAGCACAACTCTATCACTTAAATTGAACAATCAAACACTACCAACAACAGAACATCTAAAAATTTTAAGAATTACTCTAGACCCAATACTGACATTTTCACAACATATAAATGTCACCATCCCTAAAGCAAAACTAATGCTTCACATTTTTAAAGCACTCACTTCCACAAATTAGGTAAACAAAAGCATAGTTAGCAAAATTGCCGTGACGAGTTCTAACTAGAACAAAACAGGTCTGTTGGCAATTGCTTGTTGATTGACTTGACCATTCTTACTTAACATATGTTTTTCTCAATTAATAATGAAAAAAAAGCTAAATTAGCTCTATCAAAGTAGTCCCATTTTTTGTTTTCCTGCCATTTTTTATTCAAGTAAAAGTGCAAACCAGTTTAGCTAAATGGTAATTAGGTCAGTGTGGACTGAATAAAATTCATCACTTTGAGCTGGTTGTCACCATTTGTCCATTTAAGCCAGTGTTTCCCAAAGTGGGCGCTACTGCCCCCCAGGGGGCTTTGGCGAGATTTAGGGGGGCGGTAGGAAGAAAGGGGGCGATTGGGGGGCGGTAAGAGAACAAGGGGGCAATAGAAAACAATGAGAAGAAATATACATGAAGGACGATTAAAGACCTTTTATAGGTGATCTTGCAGCAGTGTTTCCCAAAGTATTCAATACAAGATCGATTCAGGGTAAAGACCTTTATTTTTCTAGAGATCACAATGAATTTGGGAGAAAAATAGCAAAATTACAGATGAAATCAAAGTGAAGACCTTTTTTTTTTTTTAGAGATCAGACCTTTATTTTTTTAGAGACCAAAACTTTGGGAGAAAAATAGCAAAATTACAGATAAATATTCTCTGTCGAACATTCTTTTCACTTAAAAAAGAAGCGAGGGGGCGCTGGGAATTGAGCTGAAAATCAAGGGGGCGCTGGGAATTTATCTGGAAGCCAAGGGGGTGCCAGGCCAAAAAAGTTTGGGAAACACTGATTTAAGCCCATGTTAATATTGATCTTTACTTTTAAAAGAAAAATTTAAAATGTTTGAAATTGTTTTCTTTGGCTGAATTTTTGACCATGATGAGCAATGTCAATATTTAATATCTCAATTGCCAATTTACAGTGCAAACCAAACTGAGCTTTCTCTTTATTCTATACACTGAAGCATGTTATAAGTTTTCAGTATTCATCTTTGCAACATTGGGGTGTCCAACGATTTTTTGCTTTGCATATTTTTGTTCCAACAAGCTGTGAGTATGTTGTATTAGATTTGGTGGCTCATGAATTGAAGTCTTACTTAAGACAAGAGGCAGAAATCGTCATTGTCACACTAATAGTGTCTATTTATTATGCTTACTAACTAGTGTTATTAACTAGTGGACTTTTTTTATGGTCTTTTTTTCTCACATTAAGCACATGCAGTGCTGCTGCTTTATTGTTTGTGGTGTATGTGAGAAGTTTTGACTAGTATTTACATAAATGTAATAAGTATAAATTGGCAGTATGATCAAGTAGGCAGGAGTGTTGTATAGATAATGTGCATGTTACAGCACAAAACCTGCTATTATTTTATCAAACAGTTTAAATTTTCATCATATCTTAAAAATAAAAAAACATAAAAGAACAAGGTCAAGGATATTGTTTAATGATTGCCCTTAGTGTGATACTTTGTATTTATTATATGCAGATTTACATTGATATGATTTTTTAAAATTTCAGTTGGTGAAAGTGGGGTTCAATATAGTGAAGGTGAAAGAGATTTTTCTAAGATAGTAAATCCATCAGATGAAGTATCACAAATACCAATTGCTCTTCAAACACCACCACGAGTTTTGACTTTAGAAGACAGAAATTTGGAATCTTTAAATGTAAGTTTCTTTTTAAAATTACAATGCTTTTCAATTCAGCTTGTTTTCTACTTTCACTGATTTATTTTACTGGTTTTTTATCTGAAGACATATTTTGTAGGAGTGCTTTTTTCAATGCTTAATTACCTGTAAAATCCTTGTGTTGGGTGCAGATTTGGATAATGTAATATTTACTTTAAGTTACAACTTGATTAAACAAATCTTGCATTTTATTTGGTGTTGTTCATTTATTGATACATATAATCAAGTTTTTCTGTTGTATGGCATATGTTATATTACGTGTTATAATTGATATAGATTATGTTGCTGCTTTATATTTTAAAGTGAAATTGTTGTTGTAGAAATCAACATTACCCCATTTATAACTTTGTCATAAAGAGCCTTTCCTAAGAACACAATAAAAACCATTCAATTAAATGAAGTACTTTGATCTTCAATTGGAGATTTAGAACACTGTGCTGTCCCATCAAATTAGCAAATTGTTTTATTTTCAAGATTAATTTCAATGTAGTTTATCAAAACTTTTGTATGAAGTCATAGTATCAAAAGGAAACTTAGTAGTTGGTTTATTTCAATCTTTTATAAATTCTTTTTTTTCTTGTCTATTCTTGGATAAGCATTTCATCTTGTTTTGTTTTTAAAGCTTACTTGTTTTGTATGTTTCATAAAAGGATGACAGCTAAATACTCTTTACATTTACACTTGCAAAATATTACACCATTTTCATACAACAACTATTGCACTCACAAATTACCTTTTCCATTAACAATACACACAAGAGTGGATATTGTTGATTATTGCAGCTATATTGAAGAATTAAATCATGTAAAACACATGGAAGACATTGGCCTTTTCCCACCCACTCAGCTTTAGTCAATTATGCTCTTAGATATTTTTCTTTTTGTTCATGCTAATCTTGAATTCAATACTTTCAAAAATCTTTTTACATTTCCAGAACTTCAGCAAATCTTTCAATATGTCATTTTTGAAAGTCATCCACAATTGTAATTTCATTTATTTTTGCACTCTCTGTGACATCATGAACTACCATTGCAGATAACAGTGGTTATAAAACTGATCTTGGTGTAAACTTCTATCACTGTTTTTTGATATACTGTATTTATTTAATTGTTGATTTATTGGATTTCTTTGTTTTTTTTGGTTCAGGGGCAGCTGACTCACTGATTGTATGGTCTTATTGCTGTCTTGTATACACTAATTACTGTCTTGTATACACTAATTGTATACACTATACACTAATCCAAACATACACTAATTTTTATATTATCATTAATGTTTTTGTAATCACTAGGAAAATAAAGAAATCTGATTGTTGTTTTGTATTAAAAACTAAACTTTTATATTTTCTTTCATGCATCTTCCCTCTTTAACATGTTTTCTTTTTTATTGATTTTGTATGTTTAAAAATACTATATGGCCTATCATCCAGATCTTTAATCTCCTTTTTGATTGATTAAACATCAAGCACTTGAAATACCTTGGGGCACTTGCCATCAGATACCTTACAAACATTTGTAGCATTGCCCTTAACACTGATACAATACCACACCTTCAGAGATCTGCCACAATTATTCCCATTTCAAAACCAAACAAAGATCACAACATTAGCACTGTAAACTATTGACTCATATTACTTTTATCACTTATTGCCAAAGCACTACAGAAAACACTTTTACCATACATGGCAGAAAACATTTCAGTCATTTCTCATCAACATAGATTCAAATATAAACACACAACACACATTGTTTTGCACAGCATCTGCCACCAAAGGCTTCAACAATCCAAGGTCTCCATAACAAATTGTAGCAGTAGCTTTTGTTATTAGCAAGGCATTTAATACATAAATATAGTATAGTGTAATTATAGTATAGTATACATTTAATAATAAATATAGTGGACATACATATTACACAAGACATTCAACATACATAACTTATACACCAACTCATGCTAAGAAAATTCCAAATGTCATTATTAAGTGTATAGCAAATTACATAAAGGACGACAAGCATGTACTCAATACAACTTCACACTCTCAAACTAGAGAAACAAAGTGGAGTTTTGTCTCATTGTTTAATATAATTTGCACATCTGACATTGATCCAATGTGATGTACATTCAAATTACTTGCAATTTCATTGTAAAATTGCTGCTTCTCTTTTATTGTTTTACTTGGCAGACCATTTACAGGTAAAACTTTTACTCTTTAAGATTTAGTACTATTAATTATCATTACTCTATTGCTTCTTTAAACCATAATAATATTCTTGTTTTGTTTTTTTTTTACCAAAATTACTACCCTTCCAATCCTAAATTTGTTTCCTGACCACCATAACTTTTTACATAAAGCAGGTTTATTGATTTCATAAGTGCCTTCTGTGTACAGCACACATTTACTTTCCTCTTTTTCAATTCTTTAGAAACCTTAATTTCGCAAAGACTTTTGATCAGCTTCTGAATATCACACTTTGGAATTAACTAATTGTTAAGAAATTCTTTGCCCCTCCTGTCCACTTAAAAACAGTCACAAGCTGGAGGTTACTTTTAGTTTATAACTTATTGGGTTTTTTCAAAGCTTTATAGCTACATATCCTTGTTGATGTCAATTAAAGTTTTATGTGTGGGATTCCTACAAGGCAGTAAGGTTACTGAATAATGATTTAGCTAGTCAACTGAAATAATTTCTTGCATGATGATTTGGATAGGTACTAAGAAAAATAAGTGGAAATCAGTAAATTTTATATCTCTGAGCTTATGTTACATTAAAAATACATTGTAATCTATTTAAATATACAAAGCGCATAATGTTGATTACCTATATTTACCTTGCTTTGTCATCCCACAAAAATGTACAAGATTTATTCGATATTGTTGCAAATTTTTGGGCATGTGAAAGTTGCTGAAAACTGCTGCATTAAATACGGTTTTGGTGTCAATAATGCTTCTTTTTAGCACAGAGGCAGAGGCGCACCCAGGGGGCTGATTTGGAGGTCATGTCAGCCCCTTTTAAACACTTTTTGTCAGCCTCCTTTTTGCCTGGTGTCAGTCCCCTTTGCGCGCTGATACGCAAAAAGATAGAACTTTTGCGCTGATAAGTAAAGTGATGTTTCGTGCCAACCTAAAGGCCCGTTTCCACTACGAGCGTGGAAAAGAGCATTCTTTGTTTGTTTTATTGATTTTTTTTTGCGCTCGCTTCAATTTTAACCGCTCGCTTTAATCGAAGATCAATAAAAGAAAGATAGAATGCTCTTTTTCACGCTCGTAGTGGAAACGGGCCTTAACTATAAAGGCCCGTTTCCACTACGAGCGTGGAAAAGAGCATTCTTTGTTTCTTTTATTGATCTTCGATTGAAGCGAGCGGTTACGCTCGTAGTGTCGTAGTGGAAACGGGCCTTAACAAATGGTTTTTGTTTTTCTTTCCTCAAAGGGTAGAAACGAGCGCGTTTTCGCACGTTTTCGCTTCAGTGTTTTTTCGTAAAGTGTCCCAATTTTTAGCAAAATTTTGATCTATAATTGCATTTGCCAATTTTAGTATCTACAACGTTCAACAAAAATTTTTACGTGATGCCTAAGTGTACACTAAACATCGTTCACTTCCTAACAGACGCCCCTATACGGTGGATGAGTTTTAATTGCCAAAACGATTGCGAAAACCGTTATTTACATTTTACGGCATTTAAAAAGAAACTCGAAACCTTGGATCTTTGGTCAAATTTGCTGCTTTCGCGCTGTATGCGGCACCCGATGGCCATTGTTTAAGCCTGGGCAACAGTCATTTTATTTCAAGTTTATTGACCAAGAGTTTATCCAGTTTATCATAGCTTTTATTATGACATCACACTGATCTTTTGTAACACAGTTTGCTTTTATAAGATTATGCTGCACAATCCAGGATATTGTAGTTTTGCTCAGCTGAAGCGAATCATTTGCTAAAGTAGGAAAGCGTTTATACAAGTTGAATTTGGCGATTGCAGATTATTAATTGTGATGTAACAGTTTACTTTACAACCTTTAAATAGTACTGTAGTTTTTTTAATTGAAACCATTTCTATAACGTAATAATTTGGTTAGTACATTCTAGCAAATTCTGATGGCCATACATATAAAATTGAAATTTTAAAATTCAGTCAATTACAGTAGAAAAAAAAAATTCGGTGTTTTTTGATATTGAGTTTTAATTTTATCACAAAAACCATTAAATCTCCAAAATATTTGCTAAAATTTATTGCTTATATGAAAACAAAATTTTTGAGCAACTTGAAATTCCTCTATTCTGTAAAATTTTAAGTAGCCTATAGTTCTTTAACGTGGGTCTGAGCAGAACTCGTTTTGCAAAATAACAAATAAGGCAAATAAAAAAACAAGACTTATAGGTTTTCAACAAGTACAATGTATGAAAATGGGAATTAATGAAGTGACGCTTTTGGAAATAGGAATTCTTATTTCCATTTCCAAATCTTCCAAAAGAGTCACTTCATGGAATTTTCACCTTAACTTTTCGCGCTACCATTTCACCTTAGCTGTTACGATAACTTATGCCTGATAAGGTCCATAGACCAAAACAGGCCTGTCGCATAATAATCGTCCTCTTTGTTAATTTGTTTTTGTCGCTTTTTTACTGTTTCTATTCAACTCGTTGAAATTCCATTTGATTGGTTACATTGTGATCTCTTTAGAAAATACATTGTACTTGTTGAGAATTGATTTTTCACATGTTGCACCGCTTCGGCCTGGATCCTTTTTAAATGTTTTTTCACATTAATTGTGTTGATTAAGTTATAGCAACGTTTCTTGATTGTCAGTAATTTCTAGGTTTTAGTTACTTTCTTAAAACAACACTAGAATGATCGGTAACACTACTTGGCTTTTAGATAGCGAGCTGAAATCTGCAGAAAAAAACGCCGCCATCAGCAATTTCGCAAGACGCGATGAAGTCTTTGTGACGGCGCAAAGTATCGGGCGCGCTCGTTGAGTTTACTAAAGTGGGCGGTAATTAGAAAAAACCCTGGGGGGGTGTGGGGGGGCTTTGCCCCCTCACGTTTGAAAAAATGTTGAAATTCTGTCAGCCCCCTTTTTGGGGGGGCTGGGTGCGCCTCTGCACAGAGGCAATATTCTAAATGAGTTATGCCTTTCCTGTGGTTTTTTCATTTCATGTCTCTATTTATCCACTTGACTCGTAGAAAAGCGTCAGAGGCGCTATACATAGGGCAAGCAATTACCCCGACCTGCTTCCAGAGATGTCAAAATATTGCTGTCCAGTTGAAATTGCTTATTTTTGTTTTTTCGTTTACAGAGATATGACTGAAATTTAAAACTGCTTGCCATGACCGCCAATCAGGGAAAAGTGTCGTAAAGTAAGTGTCGTTTCCAAAGGCTTAAAACATGGCACGAGTAGGTTTTGCACCGAGATTATGTCGATCACAATTACGGCACTCTTAAGCACTCGACCACGCTGCCGACGAGATCTGGTTTACTATAGTACATTTTAATTTTGTTTTAATAAATGAGGCAAGTTTATTTGTTTTAATAAGGTCTGTAAAAAGTTTTGACTTTGACCCAAACTTTTGTTGAGCTCTTGCCTTAACTAGAAATTCCAATTGTGATACGCTCTTTCATTATCGGCAGCGTGGTCGAGTGGTTAAAGCGCCGTGCTAATGGTCAACATGGCCTTGGTTCAAAGCCCGCTCGCGCCATTCTGTTATGTCCTTGAGAAAGACACTTTATGGCACTTTCCCTTGCTTGGTGGTCTTGGCAAGCAATTCTAAATTTCAGTCATATCTCTATTAAATTACAAGCGGACAGCAATATCTTGGCATCTCCGGAAGCAGGTCGGGGTAATTGCTAACCCTAGTTAGCCCTATGTATAAGCGCCTCCGTCGCTTTCCTGCGAGTCAGGAGAATAAATATAGAGATATAATAAATAAATAAATAATGTCATTGTTATTGCAAAATAATTTTGAAAATTAATTTCTTTTTTTAGGTTGATCTTTCAAATGCAAAATCCGATGCTGATGAGTCAGCTGCTGGTTTACCTGATCGGTAATTATGTTTTGATGTATTATTATAAATTGCTTGTTTACCAAAACCCTGTGATTTATTCACATACATACATTTTTTCTTGTCCATTGTTATATTTAGTAGCTTTCTAGAAAATTTAGGTGTGTTTATAGAAGCTGTTTTAATTGCATCCCCATCTTTATTCAACAGTTACGTGAATAGAATCTTTAAAATACTTTGCCATCGCAAGATTCTTTTTAAAAGAGCAGCTTTGGTAGATACTTTAAATTAATAAGCACATTATAAATTATATTAGCATATTTTTTTGAGAAATTTTCATTTATTGTAGAAAATAACGAAAGATACTTATGGTGAAGAATATGAGGTCAATTATGCGTCTAATTGTCGTCTTAGAAACTGTAAAGCATGTTTTCATTGTCAGAAGTAAGGGCCCGTTCCACTACGAGCGTGGAATGGAGCGTTCTTCATTTGTTTATTGATATTTTTACTTCTTTCCGCCCTTACGCGAAGCGAAGCAAAAAATCAATAAGAAACAAAAAATACTCCATTCCACGCTCGTAGTGGAAACGAATCTTTTAAAGCGCCCTGGTTGTGATCGACATAGTCTGGGTTCAAAACCTTCCCGCGCCATTTTGTTGTGTCCTTTGGAATGACACTTTACGGCACTTTTTCCTGGTTGGCGGTTTGGGTAAGCAGTTCTAAATTTCAGTCATATTTCTATAAAACTAATTTTTTATTTAAAAAAAATAATAAAAAATTCCAATGCGGCAGCAATATCTTGGTATCTCCGGAAGGCAATTTTCAATTTTGTACCCAAGATATTGTAATCAACATATTTTCAATCTAACACTGAATGAAAATCGGTTCTTCTAAAGTGCTCGATAACAAAGTTAGAGCTTGAATTAAAATTAACAATAGCGAAATCACGGAAATAAAAACAAAGCTAAAACTCTTACTACAAACGTTTCTAAACTTAATATTCTTAACCATATTATACAGGTCCTCTTCAAATGCAGATAAGCCGTCATGTTGCGGGGGTGTTCTATCTGACTTGAATCCGTATAAGATCTCTTTATCGTTTATATCACATTCTGCTTTGTGATCGTGAAAGAAGGCTCTCCACCTCTAACACTTAATAAAATGCTCGAGTTTGCTGATCATAGATTTTAAATATACCCGTTTACTGGACGTTGGAATGTTTTAAGAGAATATCCGAAATTTACTTGCTTTAACTCCATGATGAAGGCTGCTGATAAAAGTGCTCTACCAGAAGGGAGCGTAATAACACTGTATGAAAATTAGTTCTTCTAAAGTGCTCGATAACAAAGTTAGAGCTTGAATTAAAATTAACAATAGCGAAATCACGTTCAATCTATCAAAAATCCAAATTTTTTCTCTATTCAAAAAATTCTCATTCAGCTCTTTACAGTTCAATCATATTTATTTTTCGGTACATTTGCAAACGCTATATATGAAACAGATCGGTTTGTTTATTATCTTAAAAAGTTGCTAAAAAACAAGCTTTGCCATGACAACTAACATGGAGTGCTCCTTGATCGCTCCAAGAGCTGAGTGATAGAATTTTTATGAGCAGAGAAAAAATTTTGGAGTTTTGATCGGTTAAAAATATGTAGATTACGATTCCTTTGGTACAAAATTGAAAATTGCCTCCGGAAGCTGGTCGGAGTAATTGCTTGGCCTATGTATAGCACCTCCTGCGAGTCAGGAGGATAAATATAAAGATGAAATGAAATAAATGAGATCTCAATCCTAAATCACATAATTCATTGATTTGCTAAATTTTCAAAATTTAATTTGTTATAAATCGAAAAAATTGCTTGAGACAGTAATGTGTAGTACGAGTCTCTATACAGTAAATATGTAATAACATTCCACTATTTTCAGAGTTTATTTGAAATAACAAATCAGGCATGGATAGTTGTCCAACTGATAAATGAAATACTGTAGTTGCTTATCCAGTGAAGAAAATCTTTTTAGTTCAGCAAAATCTTTAAAACACAGCTACCTACCTTCCTTTTCTTGGACTTGCTTGAAGAGATTTGGTTTCAGGTTTTGAACAAACCAACAGCTCAATAGTTGCGCGTATTAACATATGAAGTGTTCAGCTAAAATGTTTATATCGATTAATTCAAAATTTTTTATTTTTATTGTTTTCAGATAATAATTGAATTAACCAAATCCTTACATGAAAGTACTAAGTCAATGCTTAATCTTTTTTCCAGCCACTCAAATGTATAGCTTCAAGTTTATTTTAAACATAGGCAACCTGATTTCTAAAACTAAATTTACAAATATTGTTTTCTGTTTTATAAAAATAAAGCCAAAGTGCACCTTTTAACCATTCAAAAAATTAAATAAGTTTTCCGTTGTGTTTCGGGAGAGGAATTGGTACTCATAGTCATGCTACTGCTCATCCAGAAAGATGACTCCACTTAAAACGGTAAACATCAACAAGGTCAATATCAATATTCATAAAAGTACGGTAATTAGGCTTACAATTGGCATTACGAAAAAATATATGTTTAAAAAACGGTTTTCTACTCAAATCAATGGGTGAAATTAAAATGTGCACTTCTGTATCTTTCGGCTTAGCCAACTTACTTATAAAAGTTGGGCACTGTATTAACCAGTGTAGGCCTTTATTCATTAATCAAAAAGCTTCGGATAGTATTGAAATTGGTGACTAAATGTTTGAGAAGCACTGTAAGAATTATTGTGCAAAATGCATTATTATGCTTAGCTAATTAATTTTTGCAATAAAGCAATGAGTTTGCGTCGTACATGTTGTATAATCAACTGTAATTTGCTTATTTTAAAGTGTGATTTTAATCAAATGCATTTAACCAGGCCAAAATCAATCAATATTAAAGTCAATAATGAGACATTTGGAAGAAAAGGTCTTTTGAAAACTTTTCAAGCTGAGAGTAAACAGTTTTTTAAAGAGGTTTTGGGAAAATTCTTGAAGCTCACGTGTTCTGGCAAAATTGACCACCGCCGCAGCGAACTACCGTAGGTTGCTGGTCGATATCAGTTGATGTTGTTCAGTATGCATGAGCTTGAGCCTTTGTTGCTATGTTCAGTAATTTTGATCATTTAGTAGGTAAAACTTTCAGAAGTATTGGATGGTCTTCTAGCGTCGTGATGTTGAAACTAAAATTAGTTGAAGATCGAAAAAAGGTCTTCCTTCGTAGGGGAAACAACAATCAAACCTGGAAGATCATTTTTTAAATTTCACCTAGTTTTCTTGTAGAATTTATTCAATGCGCCGAAATTTGTGAATGCTAAGAAAGGCTTTTCAACCGAAAGTGTCCTTTTTCTGGCGCTCATTAGAGATTCCTTGTCTAAGCAAATTTCCAAATTGGGATGTTTAGAGAGCGGTAACCCCGGTCTTGGTCTTGTCCTACACCTTCTTACATCTTAATTTAGTTGGTGCCCGTAGGCCGGTGTGGTGTGGTGCAAAGCTTTTATATATCGCTGGCTGAAGAACCGACGTATTTTATGCCGAGAGCCGCTTGCAACTGTTTATGACGTTATTTTGGAGCATTGCTTTTTTACACTGCATTAAGGTAAGGGCGGCAAAGACAATTGCTTTTTATTGCAAAATTGAGCTACAATATATTTGGTGGAAAATTTTAAATTACCTGTGCTAATAGTGCAGGGGTTTCTAAACTTTTATGACGCGCCCCCCTTCATGCAAACAAAACCCACCTCTTTCCTTGACCATACCAACAAGACCCAAGCCCTCTGCCCATAGTTGTACCAGCCGAAAAAATGTTGGGGAGGGGGCAGGCAAGCAATTTTTCCCAAATTTTTATTCACGTTTGACGAAACTGTCTGCTTTCTCGATTTTCTTTCCAAAAATCTAGTGATCTTTTAAAAAAACATACCGGTATGCCCAGATGATTTATCAATCGATCGTGCTGCCTCGGTTACTGTCATATTACAAAATCTAACAGCGTTGAACGAAACAATAATTTATAAAATCATACTTTAAAATAATCACTGTCAAATTTTTTCCATTTAATTTATGTCCAGCTATCTATTGAGTTTGGAGTCGAGTTGCTCGCGCCTTATGGACTTTTTACACACCTGCCCCCCCCCCAGATTAAGAACCATGCTGTAGTGAATCAACCAAACATGATTTGTTGGTCGTATTTGTTCTGTTAACTTTACTACCTGCAAGTTTGTTTTTCATTCAGGCAATTAAAGCCTTTTACCAACTTTCTAGAAACATATTAAGATTTTTTTGGCTGTGCGGAAGCCTACTATTCTTACCGTAGACTTAAAAGCCTTTTTTAAGTCTACGGTAAGAATAGTAGGCTTTCGCACAGCCGAAATTTATTATTTATTTACTGTATTTTATTATTTGATGTGCAGTTGCCAACCGGAGGTATCGCACGAAAAAATGGTACTGTAAATCTTCAAAAGTTTTATATTGTTTGGAATTGAAAGTCGTTTTAAAAATTGGTGAAATCGTAAAACAGTTTTGGTGCTGGTCGTACTTGCAAAGAGGCCTGTATCAATGTTTCAAATTTCATCTCAGTGTTTATCAGATAAATTTTAGCGAAAAGATCCTATGTATTGCTTCTTTACTAATTTAGAAGATAACCATGAATTCTACCGAAAACACGCTCAACCAATGCATTGCGTAAAACACTGCTTATAAGCAAACGTATTTTGTAGAAATAAAGACTTGGTTTCTTTCGAAAAGCTGGACGATATTACGATGCTTAAGAAGGAGGTAAACTATATTTATTCTCTGTTTATAAGAACTGCTATTTACATAAATATCAGCGTACAGGTTAAAAATTACATCAAAGTGCAATAGTTAAACCACTTTTACTTTGAAAAACATTTTGCTTGCTTCAAAACGAGCAACCAATATAGCTTTCAAATTGTGTCAGATGAGCATAAACTTTAATTAAATTGACATCCCAAAATCTGCATTGGTTTTGTGATACCAATTTATATTTGTCTGACATTTTGACAGCTATATTGGTTGCCGACCTAAAACTATACTTTTATGAAGTAAGCTTAAAAACCTATAATCGAAGTGCAATATTGTTAACATACAAAAACTTTTTAGATTACAGAATTGCACAAAGAAGTTGCCACTTTGAAACAGCAACAAACTAATCGATCGCGACTAGATTATTGTATGTATGGAATTAACATAGCGTTCTGGCTTTGGTTTTTGTTCTCCAACCGCCGATCATATTGACAGTTCTACACCAACTTGTACTGCCCATTACTAAACAATATTTCAATCTGTGCATTAATTCAATCGTGTTTACATTATAAGATGTTGTGTCACTGTGGTATTATTCGTATTTGCAGCTTGCTAATGATTTCCGCTTGTTTTGTTTGTTACCGTTTCAATAGCCATACTTGAAGGTAAATTTAAACTCTGTTTGTTCGATGAGCTAATAGGACTGAAAAAATACAATCTGAGCATTACCATGGTTACTACATGTAGTGCAAACAGCAATCCTATGAACAGCACAGCTGTTTTACGAGGTTCGCCTTTAAAAATAGGCCAAAGTGATATCATGATTACAGCGCCTGATAGGCTTATTGCGATAGAAACAACCAGCCAATTAAACGCCGCATAAGGAACAATAAAGAGAACAGAAGAAGGAATATATATAAACAATGAATAGCCGTACAAGCAAATAATTTGCGACACTGCGGGTGATGAAGAACGGTTTTTCCACCATAAAAACGCTTTGATGAGCAATGGCAAAATAAAGGCGTAGCAATAAATAATCACAGCTGCAACTGGAAGCAATTCGAACTGCGGTTTGTACTTGTATTTGGGATCATTTAAGTTATTTAACAACGTAGATAAATTACCACATATACCAATACTCAAAACAAGGGTAGCACAAATCCAAAACGGTCCATACATATCCGGTTTACCCTTAATAAAACGACCAATAAATGTAGAATTTGGCATCGGTATCAACGATCCTTTAATGCGTTTCAAAATTGTCGATGAATCAACGTCGAAAAATTCTTGATAAAACGCAAAGCTCCAAACTGGATTCTTCTTGTTTTTACTGAGTAATTCAGTTGTATCCGACTCGTTTTCGTTACTCAGTTCGATATCCGAATCCCGATAATCACTGTGCGAGTGCATCTTGTCCGAATCAACGTCTACTTGAAAAAATTTTTCTAAAAAAAATACCATAGTGTTATATTGATGACATATTGCTGGTCTGAATGACAAAGGCTGAGTCACTGGACCCACAAAAAATTTCTAAAGACCAACTTGGCGGAGACAAAATAAAACTGATGCTGCTTTAAACAACATCTGTTATATCATGAAATAAAAGGGGGCAAGTCAGAAAGACTGATAAGCTTAATCGGAGTAAAATCACATTTGCTCAAGATATGCAAATGGTAACGACAGTACATACTTACCCTAACTATTAACCAGGGCTGAGGAGCCAGCCTTATTTAGGTTAGGTTCCAGCTCCGGATCCAATTAATTTTAAACTTCGGCTCCAGCTCCAACTTGATAATACATATATAAATATTGGCCAATAAGAGATAACTAGACGATATATCGATCATCAAAAATTTACTAACTTGCACTTTACGACAACCCTAAAATTAATTACCGCAAAACGGGGTGACTAATACCACTGGTCAAAAAATGATTTTCTCAACTTTCAAAGTTAAAATTAAGCTTTATTTTCAAATCTACGTCTTTTAGATTTGAAAATAAAATGAAGCTTAATTTTAACTTCGAAAGTCGAGAAAATCATTTTTTGACCAGTGGTATAAGTCACCCCGTTTTACGGTATATATTATCCAAGGACTTAATATTACCCAAGAATCTTATCAATTATATATTTCAAACAAAAGAAGAATCGATATATCCAGCAGATTTACATACAAATAAAATCGTCCAAACACAATCGAAGGTCATGTAGGAGAACTGATTAAATAACTCAAATCACATCACATTTAGCACAAACACTCAACACGTCGACCACCCAATCAAACACAACAGCCTACTTCACCAGACATTACCGCTTCAACAGACTTGCGTGATTGCACTAGCTGGAAGACCATCCCCTCCCACACATCAGATCATTTATTGTTACTCACTGCCCTCAGTATACATCACAAGATTAAAGAAACTCCTCACTTTGCTGAAACAATAACAAACTACCAAAAATTCAATTGCACATCATTTGCACATCATGTTGAAAATCTCATCTTCTACAGACCCCATTCCACAAATGTCCATAAGGCATCCATGAGGCAAACAAAGATCTTGTTGAGGCAATACTGGATGCCGACAGACTCTTAATCCTTGAAGAAAATCAAAACAGCACAAATTCCACTTGTCCTCCCAAAAGAGGTACAAATCTCAACATAAGCCGACGACATAACAATTACAGCACCTCACACCAATCACCATTTAAGGGCCAAAAACTTATTCAACAATATTTTTACAAAGTATTACACTTTTTACACACGGACCCAGCTGAGTATGGCATAACTCTATCACTTAAAACACTACCAACTACAAAACACCCAAAAACTCTTGGAATTACTTTTGACCCAAAACTAACATTTTCACAATACGTAAATCTCTGTCATTAAAGCAAAACAAACTCTTAACAATCTCAAAGAACTTATTTAAATAAATGAGATACACAAAATGAACTAAGCATTTGTACATTTAAAGCTATCATTCGCCCATACTGGAATATGTAAACACTATATGGAGCCCTATCATATCAAACACCAACATCAAGAAACTGCAAGTTATTCAGAACACAGCTTTGTTTATTGCTACAGGCTGTATATGAGACACAAACATTCAAGGCCTTCAAGACAAAACCAGTGTCCTACCAATGGGCACCCATCTCAAACTTCATGCTACCCATCTTTAACAACTCAAACGCAAACACATCTTTTAAATTATCTTAATGCACATTCAGATCCGCGAATTAATTAAGTGATTTTCAAATGTAAAAAGATATATTGTTAGGAGCTGGAGCCAGCAAAAATTTTGATGGCTCCGGCTCCACACAATATTGTAACTTGGCTCCGACTCCAGCTCCTCCAAAATTGGCTGGCTCCATCTCTCCAGCACTGCTATTAATATCAAGTACTTTACAGTATATGGTGTATATTTTAGGGTTTCTCAAACTATGAGTTGCGACCCCAAATGGGGTCGCCTAAAATAACTTTGGGATTGCAAAAGAAATTGGCATTTTGGGAGGACACCTGAAGTTGGTGACAAAAATAGATCAATCGCAGTTCGATTCTGAGTGAAGACCTTTTTTTTAGAAATCACCATGATTTTGTGGGAAAAATACAGAAAAAGGAGATCAATTCGAAGTGAAGACCTTTTTTTTTTTGAGAACACCCTGATTTTGGGACAAAAATAGGGAAAACTGAGAGCAAATGGAAGACCTTTGTTTTTTAGAGAACACCCTGATTTTGACAGAAAATATGCAAGCCCAGATCAGACCTCTTTTTTTTCTCAGGTAACATGAATTTTTTGAAAATTCTTGCCTTGGGCCCCTAAATTGGAATATCCACCACTGATACTGTAGATGATTTTCCCTGCACACACGTGGTTTTCCACGGGAAAAATTAACGTAAAACTAGCCTACACATATAGGGGTTGCACAAAAATTTATTTTTAAAAATGGGGTCGTAGAACAAAAAAGTTTGAGAAATCCTGGTGTATATGATGATTATCTTTCTATATATATATATATATATATATATATTGCAGGAGTGAATCGATCTTCCCCGCAGAGTGCTCGATGAAAAAAATCAGAGCAATTTAATACAAAATTTATTTAATCACTGTTTAAAAACCACAACGGTCCGTTTCATCCTAAGATTCGTCAGGTGGTTACTAGAAAAATAAAAAAATAAAAAAATAAAAAATATAGTTATTAGTGGTAAGAAAATGCGTATGGAATAAATGATATGTAGTTAAATCAAGCAAACAACACGGTTCCTATGACGTCATACAAGAAAAAACAACTCAAAATATAGTAAATGCAAATATAGAGGTTTGCATTCATTTGAAGGTGAGGGAAGGCGAGTTGGGTAGGCAGTGAAAGATATAAAAGGAAAGAAAATAATCTACAAAGGAATAAAAAATAACGAGAAAAATCGCATAAGATGAAAAAGTAAAGTGAGTAAAAAATGGCGTGAACGACAGTGGAAAATACAAGCGGATTTAATGACGGACAAGAAAGCACACATGCACAAAAATAATGGCAATTTAAGCATACGAAATCAAGTGGGTAATTTATTTAATTTAAATTTGTTTTTGTGACGACATTTTCCTGTAAGTTCCGATCGTTTGTTGAGGATTGTTGGTTGTTTTGCTTGTAGTATTTCTAGTTTTTCGGTTAAGCATAGGTTGCAGCATTTTTGTCCTGGTTTATATGGGGTAACTTGTTTGATTATTTTCCAGAAACAGGTCTCAATCCCACAATTAACTGGAAAATAATCAAACAAGTTACCCCATATAAACCAGGACAAAAAATGCTGCAACCTATGCTTAACCGAAAAACTAGAAATACTACAAGCAAAACAACCAACAATCCTCAACAAACGATCGGAACTTACAGGAAAATGTCGTCACAAAAACAAATTTAAATTAAATAAATTACCCACTTGATTTCGTATGCTTAAAATTGCCATTATTTTTGTGCATGTGTGCTTTCTTGTCCGTCATTAAATCCGCTTGTATTTTCCACTGTCGTTCACGCCATTTTTTACTCACTTTACTTTTTCATCTTATGCGATTTTTCTCGTTATTTTTTATTCCTTTGTAGATTATTTTCTTTCCTTTTATATCTTTCACTGCATACCCAACTCGCCTTCCCTCACCTTCAAATGAATGCAAACCTCTATATTTGCATTTACTATATTTTGAGTTGTTTTTTCTTGTATGACGTCATAGGAACCGTGTTGTTTGCTTGATTTAACTACATATCATTTATTCCATACGCATTTTCTTACCACTAATAACTATATTTTTTATTTTTTTAATTTTTCTAGTAACCACCTGACGAATCTTAGGATGAAACGGACCGTTGTGGTTTTTAAACAGTGATTAAATAAATTTTGTATTATATATATATATATATTAGGGTTTGGGATTTCCCGGTTCTGAAAAAAAATCCGGAATTCGGATAGTGTCTGATCTAATCCCGGGATCCCGGGAAAAAACCGGGATTTATATACACAAACAACGAAACCTAGATGCGTCCTGTTGTAATTTACACTGGGCGCATAATTTTGCAATAGAACCATATGCACAAAAAATAAATGAATGATAAAAAGACAAATGTACAAAAATTTTACAATAAAAACGCAGTAGTGAAAGAATAACGAAAGTATGTATATATAAAGAAGAAATCAAATACACAATACTTTTAATTGTAACTTACACTAACCCTTAAAAAAGCAAAAGCAGCAACTGTTATGCTTTATTTATCTTTTATATAATGATTGCGTAAAAAACACAGTGCATTGACAGATTTGTCACTTAATCGTGAGCGTAGTTTTGTGGTAAACAATCCAGCAGCAGAAAAAGCTCTTTCTGCTTCGACTGACGTTGGTGGAATGCTAAATAAAGCTTTGAACAACTGCTCCAATTTGCCTGGCCTTTTTTCAGTAGCTTCTAATAGTTTATTTCCTGCTTAATTATAGTTTGAAGTTGGCTGACTCGGGGTCGATCATCAACAATTGTGGTCAACTGCTGGGTGGGAATGGAGTTAATGGAATGCTCAATGTGGGTCTGAAGTCTTTTGAAAAGACTTTCATCTTTCTGATTGTTGCTAGCCAGCTCTATTACTTCATTCTCATCTTGACTTTTTGCTTTATTGCTATCACTTCCCCAAAATAAACGGCAAAATAAGGTGGTAGCAGTTTTCACAAAACCTTCTTCGCTGTTACTTCAAGACGGTATTTCATCAGCATAATGTTTATTATAAATCGATGAATTTGGATTTTGAAGATAACGTAACAAATTAACCACTTCATGTTGTCGTCATTGTTATACACGGTTTTTTATGGCACAAAGTAAATCTTCCGCAAGGCTCGACTTCCTCTTCTCCAACTCCACAAATAAAAATTGAAAAACCCCTTCCGCAGTCAAAAGCGTTGCATCTTTACGACACAAAGCTTCGACTGCAAGTTTTATTGGTTCAAGAGCGCACTTTAGCTCATTAAGAAACGAAAATTCAGTTGTAGATATGCCATGTTCAATCGACAAATCGAGTAAAGCCTTCATTATGCACTTTTTAAGACATACAAACCTTTCAACCATTTCATACATGGAACTCCAGCGAGTTTTGCAATCTAGGACAAGTGACAACCTCTTGTTTTGTTCCAACAACACATATTTCTGCAAGACTTCGTTTTTCACGGGACTTTTCCGAAATATTTTTACTACTTTCCGCAACTTTCTTGAGTACATTTTCTATTTCTAGATTGAAAACTGGTACTTCGTTTGATGCTATTGTGGGGGTCACGATGCCAAAACCTTCTTCATACATTTCTTCGTCTTGATCATCGTCGTAACCTTCACCTGCAATATGAGTCACACTTCTGTTTTTGTATAACACATCACATACAGCCAGGTGCACACCATGTGCGTAGCAGAGTTGGGAATCAAGTAGAGAAATTTTACCAAGTTTTTTCATTACTGAGGCGCCATCAGAAACAATGTTGACAATAGATGTCTGCATGTTTGTAATTCCAAAATGAGGCAACTGTTTTTCCAACAACTGAAAAATTTTTTCAGCACCACATGAACACGCATTCTTATTAGGCCCAAGTTTATTACATCGTTTTGGCATTGAATGTTGATGTTCATGTATCTTCGGCAACGAACTGAAGTATACTTATCCATAGTCACACTGAAACGGAAATCGCCTTTACGTTTCATTTCAATTTTAGTTTTTATTTGTTTTTGAATGTCGTCGTATTTACGGTGTATTAAGTTGATAATATCAGAGTCCCAAGATGGAAGACGTAAGCCTTTGGCACTAAGTGACTCACGAATAAATTTACTTTTGCCAATAGAATGTATAGAAAAACCATCCACAGCTGCCAGTTGAGAGACAATACCTTGCAAACTTTCTTTCTTAACACTTACAAACGGTAAGATCGATTTCTGCTGAACTTTTACTTTCTTAGAACAAGGTTGATCTTTGCTTTCTGAGCTATTAAGGTTATGCTTGCTTTTCAGGTGACGAAAAAGACCACTAGTTGATCCACCTTTACATGATATATTTTGTGAACAATGTATGCATTAGCTTTGTCATCATTATAATCTCGAGTAAAATGTTTCCAAACTTTAGACTGATTAACGCGCTCCATAACTAAATACACTGCATCTGAATTTTAACTACTTACTCGAGAGCAATGACAGTACTAAACTGACTCAAACATGTTTATCTCATAATCAACAGGAAACAACTTAAAAAATGGGACAAGAAGCATTGTGTCGTCATAATCGGAACAGACAAAATGATTTTGCTTAAGACACATCACACGGCTGTCGTAGTGATATTACGTACAAAAGCTTACAAAACCAGGAATTTTTAGTCATAAAAAACCGGGAAACGGGAAACCTAAAATGTCGCAAAATCCCGGGAATTCCCGAAACCGGGATCCCGGTTTCCAAACCCTAATATATATATATCGGGTCTAGTCTAGTTTGTCTAAATCAATTTGAACAATAAGATCTATAAGACAACAAGCCCTTACTGGACTGGCCCTACCATCAACTTGCATTGAAATGGTCCCCACCTAAACTAACCATAATTTTTAAAGGTGATCAATTTCTGATGTAGAATTTAGGACCAGTTTTAGACAAACTTGCAGATACCATCATTTTGACTCATGGACATTGGAAGCACTGAACTTCAGGCAGCCACCAAGTCATGACTGGCTTTGCGAGATGCTAAGATATTGCTGTCCAAATAAAAATTCTTAATGAGTTTTGTGATGAGATAAAATTTCAGTTGTCCAATTAGTCTGAATGATCATATTACATATTAAACATAAAAAACAATCTGCTGTATGCAGTATTTTTTCTAGCCTTACTCAGGGCTTTAAAGAATTGTAACAATACAGTGAATCCAGAATTTTGTGTGTTAAAAATTTAATCCAAGTCACTTTTTATTCAGAAAAAAAAAAATTTTTTTTTAAACTTTTTTAATAAAAACAAATACCTGTTGATTGGTTGATTTGCTCACTCATTTCTGTTTCAAGATTTTAAATTAATAATCAAAACCCTGGAATTGCATTTAAATATCAATATTTATCTGTAATAAAAATAGTTTTTCCAAATTTCTGTTTTTCACTCAATCATAAAATTTATGAAATTTTTGGTAGCACAAGCATTTAATTTATTTTATAATACTGGTATATCATTTTAAATCATTATTATATTTACATCTTATTCTGATTTATACAACTAGCAGAAGTGTAAAGTTTTTTGTTATCATCATTCTTTATCCTGACAACAACCAAGATGATTGCAGTTTGATTGAAATTTTTTATTTGGTTTTTAAGTTTTTATAAAGAGATATGATTACTTATGATATGAATACTTCTTGCTAAAACTGCCAAACAGAAGAAAGTACCATTAAGTGTTTTTGCAAGGACACAACAAAACAACTAAAGTTCTGAAACAAAACTGTGTTGATTGTGTTTGCCATCAATACAACACTCCTACCTACTCAGCCATGCTGTCAAACAAGAAAACCATCCAAAAACTATTATCTTTTAGTGAAGCCAAAATTATGCTTTAATGTCCAAACAGAATTTTGTAATGCACTTAATTTATCATGCCAGAGAAGATCAAAAATCAATAATAACAAACACAAGCATTAAATATGGCAAAAAAATTTTACCAAAAAATCAAGACATTAAAAATGTTATGAAAGTAAATTGTTCCAGAAAGTAAGCTGTATATATGATAAAAAAAACAAGATTCAATGAAGATTGGTGCAAAATTCAAAATAAATTTCTCTAAAAGCAGCTTTGGGTAATTGCAACATGGTTGCCTGACATTTACCATGTACATTGTACAATGTTCTGTTAAGGGATAAATATAAATGATGATGAATTTGTCACAATATCTAAAAGTAAACACCAATATACAAACTTAAATCTTGTTTTGTATTAACATTAAATGCAAAAAGTCTGACCAGTCCACCAGGACAAGATGTACAAAATTTGATGCCCATTCTTTGATTACATTAATAATTCTGAAAAACATAAATTTGACTTTTGCTGCACTGCTCTGCACTGCAAGATTGACCAATATCTGATCTGACTTATAGAAGAGATTAACCACTAAACAATTTGCTATCAATTGTTTGAAGAGTTCAGATAGGTAAGTAGAAAAAAAATTAATGGCTGAGGTTTTTAATTAAAACTACTGAGGTAATGGGATGTAACCTTTTTCCAACACGTATTTATTCTAGAACAATTATTAATTCATCTTGCAAATTAACAAAGGTATCAAAGGTCAGTGCTGCTTTCCTTAGTGTCAAATTCTTGCTATATATAATGTACAACTTCAAGATAAACCAAATTGAATCTTACCTAGAAACAAAATAGTTAAAGCAAAAAATCTACATAACACCACTCTTAAGCAATAGTCATAAACCTGCTTTGTGTAGTTTTAAAGAAAAGTGACTTTTATAAAAGAATGATTAAATTTTGTAATATTTTGCTGAAAACATACAAAATCTGTTATTTGGTATATGCAATGTTTCTAAGACAACAAATATGATGACTAAACTAAAAGCACTTTTTGCTTCATTTTAAGGGATTTTTTGTAGATATGCAACTATAGCACAGGAACTTTTTATAAACTAAAAATTTTTCATACTATTATTATAATCATGTATCTGCAATATTTGAAGAGCTTTTAATGCAATTTTGTTTTAAAATAAGTATGGAATGTTACTAAATAATAACAATACAAATTAATTGGTTTAATAATTAAGTCAAAAGCAAATTAGAACCAGCATAAAAATGAAAAAACTGCATAAACTTGAATCAAAAACTCAAAGTCCAAACATGAGCCATAGTTCAACTCAAAATTTAATTAAGTAAAATCTTTCAATTCTCCAGCATTGGGTACTTTTGCTTGTCCTTCAATCAGCTTGTTCTAAAAATAATGCTAATTGTTTAGTAATTGTTTAGCTAATTGTTTAGCAAACTGTAACTAAACAAATAATGCTAATTGTTTAGCATCATCAAACCTTTGCACAAATCCTTTAGAGCAGGGGTCTCCCAAGTATGGGCAAATCTGGCCTGTTAAGATTTTTGTCCCACCTGCAGAGCTCTTTTTAAAAATCAAAACCACTCACTTTGAACCACAATTGGATAGAATTATGTCAAAAGTGCACCAGTTTCACGTTTCTAATACTAATCAAGACTAACAAATAACTGTTTAAATACAAGGTGTTGCAGCTAAATTCAGACTAATTTTAACAAAATAGGAAAACCTCAAATAAAACAATTGTCATCAATACATTTACTTGTAATTCATATGGTAGCTTTATTACAACATACATAATCAAATTATTCAATATGGCCACCCTTCTTCTCAATGACAGCCTTGAGGCGATGGCGCAAGGTGGAGCAGGCCTTCTTGACCTCCATCCTGTCCATGTGGTCCATGGCCCCCACTATAGCATCCTTCAGCTCCTGCTTGGTGTTGTATGGGCAGTAGTTAACCCTCTTCTTCAAAATGCCCCAGACATAATAGTCCAATGGGTTAAGGTCAGGGCTGGAGAGTGGCCAGAGGTCTGGCAGCCAGTGGCAGGGTAGTTGCTGGTACAACCAGGCCTGGGTCATACAGGCCATATGTGTTGATGCAGAGTCTTGTTGAAAGACATACGACCTCTTGTCGGCCACTCCAACCATCCAGGGCTTGACCACAGTTCCCAGGACCTTGATGTAGTCATTAGCGGCCACCCTGAGGCCCTCGAGGAAGTAAGGAGGAATGACATCTCCATCACTCGACACGACACCCAGGATCATAACAGAGGTAGGAACTTTGTTGACATCACAATGGGAACTTCTTCAGGGTCGTCAGTGATGAAGTGTTTTGTCGGTTGTGGAGCTTATCCCAGATAAATTTTTCTCATCTGAAAAGAATCTGACATGGCCGGACAATCCATATTTTAGCTCATTGAGCAAGGCAGTCTCCTTGATCAACTGTCACTCCATTAAGGCAGCTGTCAACAAGTGACGCTTCCTTAAGCAGTAGCTTTTCATGTTGAGGTCCTTAGCAACTGTCCTGGAGATTGTGAACTTGTTGATGTTCATTTTGAAGGCCAAGGCGCCCATGGACTTGGAGGGGTCATCCTGGATCCTCTGCTTGACTTTAGTGACAAACTAGGGGCTCCTGATCGCATCAGAACATCGCTTGTAGGTTTTCCTCTCTCCAGTGAAAATCTCAGGGTCATCACAAGCTTGAAATTGCTTTTTAATTCTATAAACAAGGTCCTTGTTGTAATTGAAAAAATCAATAATCTCCTTAGCAGTCCTGCCGGCACAGAGGGCCTCAATGATGGCATGTCTTTTCGTTATTTCTTGAGGCATTGTGTTGGACACTCTCAAAAAAACAATGCTGTTTAGTACGAATATAAAGCCCAAGTAAATATTTTAAGTTTCACGTAAATCGGAAAAGTCATCTCTGAGATATTTAAAATTGAAAACAGTCTGAATTTAGCTGCAACACCCTGTATATATGTGTATACTTTACATTTCAACTGTGTACTACATCAGATTTTTTAAATAAATAGTCTGTTTACAGTTATTTATCAACTGTTTTTTGCAAATTAAGTTTTTGGCTTTGGCCCAAGGAGGTCCAGAAAAATCTATACATGGCCCCTTGCTCAAGATGTTTGGAGACCCCTGCTTTAGATCAATTATTTTTTCACATAAATTTATTTAATTCCTTCTTTTTACATAAAGTTTGAAAAAGCAATATTGCAAAATTAATCATCAAATACTACAGGAAACATATACATTAAAATTTAATGATGTTTGAAAAAGTTTTTAGCAATAAGAAGGTAAAAAATGTACATTCAAATTATAACATTATTAACATTGTTTCTCCAAACAGTGTTGCATTGCTTTAAAAATGATGGTGTTTTGTCTAATTTTATGCTTAATGTTGTAGTGCTATTTTGCATAAAAATATAGCACTAGAACAACAAAATATTTTTGTTGTAGTTTTACTGCAGATACATGAATATATAAGATAAAATATTTTTGTAATTGGGAAAAATTTCCTATTTACTCAATACTTAAGGTGCAGATACATGACTACATTACAGGAAAAAGTTGGCGCTTTTTCACTTCTCTTAATGTTTCTATTTCTCTCATATTTGATTGCAACATTTCTCTTTCAGATCGCATCTTGCATCATGAAACTAATCTGCACCCTCTGTGGTTCTTGAAGAGATTTTTTTCTCTTGGTTTCTTTTTTATCCCATTTTGGTGTTAAAGGGGATTCTGGGTTAGTTTCACTGAAAAAAAATCACTTACAGTGACTTCTGAGCAAAGCTGATAACAGTACTCCAATCATTTTCAGTTATTTTATTTTTTAGTTAAGTTAGAATTTGGGGTTAGAGTTAGGGCTTAGGGTTATCTAAGTATTAAATTGATGTGAGCAATATTTAACTAGCAAGTGGCAACTAGAAACAAGAGCGCAATATGTGAGAAAATTAAAAATGAGAAAAAACAAAAGAAATAGAAACATTTGAAAAAAGCAATAAGGCACCAAAAAGTTATTTGAAAGATATGTGAAAATAAAAAAGTTGCTATAATTATAAAACTACATGGAATATTTCTACAAAAAGTTAGTGCAAAATACAGGCCACTAAACAAGGTTTTACCTGAACTATAATCTAAAAATGGATAAAAAATCAGTTATGTGACAAAAGCATAAACGTGATAATATATTGGCATCTTAAGCTTTTTATTAAACAAGTTTTAAATGGAGGACAACAATTATTGTGAAACAAAGCTATATTTTTTTGTTATTCTTGAAGACAGAACTAAGTGATAAAAAAATGAATTAGAGCTTAATCACCTTCAGACTGACATCAAATATAATGTGCAAATAGTATCCTTCATAGCACCCTTAAAATTTTGCTATATAATCTAATTACTGATCACATTTGCATTATCATACAGTGGACAGCTGAAGAAACTTGATGCTTTTGAATGATAGAACAAGATGTAAACAACACAATTACACATGATACATAAAGGTGTTGCTTAATAAAACTATAAATCTGTAGCCCTACCTAGGTTTTAAATTTGATTCTGAGCAGATACCAAGCCACATAATAAAAAACAATTACCAGTACTTTAATACCGTATTTAACCAAAAAAATAATATTTAATTCTGAAAATAAACAAAAATTTGAAATTATACACCAAAGTTTTGCAAACTTTTTCATTTCAAGTTTAAAAATATTATTTCATCTCAAAAAACATTTCAATTTTTGTTTTTTTAATGTTATCTAAAGTGAACATAACTTTACAAAGATTTAATCATAATTATACTGTGTATACTTTTAAAGAGACAAAAATAACATAGAACAAAGCAAAAACGTTAAGTTTTGTAAACATCAGATATCAATCAAAAAACATCAAATAACTTTTTTCATGAAAGGCCTTTTTTAAATAAAATTTTTCATCTAAGCTTTTATTCATCTTAACATTTTAAGTTGAAGATAGGTGTACATTGGAAAGACACAGGTTTCATTATGTAAGAGTTGAGTGTTTGTGTCTCATTTGCAGCCAGAAGCAATGCACAAGGCTGTGCTTTGAAATGGTTTGCAGTTTCTTAATGTTAATGTTTGATATGATAGGGTTCCATATGGTGTTTGCATACTGTGTGCCAGTAGCTTGCAGTCAGGGCATGCAAGTCATGCAATGCATGGCCAACGAACTTTCCTAAATACAAAAAACTAATTATATATATAATATACAGTACAAATATATATTTATCAAGCAGATTCATTACATATTGAATTTAGTACATTGCAAATTCTGAGGAACACATAATCCAAGTCATAAACTCAAAAGCAAAGTTTAATTAATGTCATGCACCAAAGGAATTGCATTACCTTACTCGTATAAATGAGCTCTTTTGTAACATCATTTTAAGCACTCTTTTATACTTGCTCCAACATGCAATGCTAAAATTGCATACAGACTTTTATGAAAAAGTCATAAGCCTTTTTGCTAAAAAGGATAAAAGAAGAGAATTAATTTATAAATAGTGTAACTAGGCTAAATTTTTTAGTTTTAAATTTATAAGTTTCGATGTACTTAACAGTGAACAGTTATCCCCATGAACTGGACACATGTTTTAACAAACTATATATAGTAGAACCTCACAGCACGAGTGCCTTGTTGTACAAGAAATTCACTTTACAAATGGCTATTCATAAGAATTTTGTTTCTTATGACAAGTTAAAATTCATAGTATGAGCAATCTTAGGCCCTCAACATCCAAGAGCCTCAAAATTCAATTTCGAAATTTGTAATTCTATTAAATACTTGACAAACTAAAAAAACCTACCTAAAGTATATACAGTACAAATCAAGCTTTTCAGACTGGAAAAGTCTATACACAACTGGTTTTAACTGTGTTATAAGCAGCTAATGTTACCTTGTTTGCATCACAATAATGGCAATTATGATGCGTATTCTACTGGAAGCTTAAAGGTTATTAGGTAGTCTATTCCACAAAAACAGTATTGGTAGTTGACATGTTGCCGAAATAACTTACAGACAATGTGTTATAATATCAAATATTAACACTGGAAATTGCTCTACCTGATGTTTCAATGGACAGAGATTCTCATGACAGACAATAACTTATTATAAGCTTCACTGTCTTCCATATGCTTAGATGGTCTCTGTTTTAAGTTTAGTAGATTAATAAAACATGATTATTTATTGCATACACTTTTATTATTCATATTACATGTACAGTATTGTTTTTTTTCTGATTGGACCTTTTCTGTTTAAAAAATAAAAATAAAAACAGATATTTTGGGGATGGAATGGATTATTTATTTTCATATTAATTGTAATTCAAAAAATTGCTTTGTAATACAAGTAAATTGCAATACAAGCTCAGCCTGGTAACAATTTAAATTCATACTGCAAGGTTTTACTGTATATATTTTTCAGAGCTTAATTTTATATTTTTTGAATATTTTATTTCAGGTTTGCTTAGAAGGAATTAACATAGCTTAGTTAAGGATGAGATGACTACACTAATAGAATTTTTAAAATGATGATAGATATGAAAAAGGATTTTTACCATTTACCTTGAAGCCATTTTACAATTTCTTTAATACATTCAATGAATAGGCATACCAATTGCATTACCAACCTCAGAGGTCACCATATGCCACTGCTGTGTACATAGGGCTCCATATGGGGTTTGCATATTCCAAATTGTGCATTTAATTATCAATTGGTTTTATATAAAATTGTGGCTCAAGCACCAGCTAGTAGGTTGGAAGGTTTCTAAACTGTGTCTATTGCGACTTACCAATGCTTTTTCCATAAAATAATGATTTTGTAGCTGTTTGATGCAGTTGACTTGCTATGAAAAACAACCTTCTTATTTGAAGATATTTTTTGTATTGGCAAGATAAACACGATATTAAAACTATTATACTGTTATTCGAAAAAAACTTTTTTAAAGGTAAAACACCAAATCACCAAGAGCGTTGGAACTATTTTTTGTGTGATTCAGAACCAGGGTTGCCAAATGTTCAAAGATAAAATAATCTAGAATCTCAACAAAAAATATCTAAAATAATATAAATTAAAAAAATAATAATCCAAATAATAATCCAAACATACCAAAGTTACATTTTCAATGAAAAAACGAAAATGGTAATATAAAGTTGTAACTCATATGGTGTTTTACATTGTAAAAAAAAAAAGTTTTCACTTCCATTTGCTCTCAAATTTCCGAGTTTTCGTCCAAAAATCAGGGTGTTCTCTAAAAAAAGTCTTCACTTCCATTTGTTCTCAAATTTCCCAATTTTTGTGTTCTCTAAAAAAAAAATTCTTCACTTCCATTTGCTCTCAAATTTCCCAATTTTCGTCCGAAAATCAGGATGCTCTCTAAAAAAAAAGTGTTGTCACTTCTTTGCCACTAGAAACAAATGCAAAATAACATTTGTCAAAATAATCTAAATATATCTAAATGAAATGCTAAAATAATCTAAAAAATAATCTAACATCTAAATGGGTATTTATTACATCTAAATTAGACAAAAATAATCTAAATCTAGATTAAAATAATCTAAGTTGGCAACACGGTTCAGAACAATAAGCCAACGCAACCTTTGACCTTATAGATCAGTGTTTCTCAAACTTTTTTAGTCTTTTGAAGTTTATGACCCCTTTTGAGATTTTCACATAGCCTGCGGCCCTTTTTCGCTCTTTTTTCGGTTAATAGAGATATGAAAAATTTTGTATTAAATAGGCTTACTGGTGCGACCTCCTTGAAAACACTTGGAAACCCTAATAAAGGTCATGACACTCAAATTGTGAAAGGCTAATATAGGCTACGGCTGTTCTCAATCTCATTTTTTTTTTAATTCAGAATATATATATAGACGATAATGTTACCAAAATTTAAAATTATCAAGATTAAATTGAATTTATTTTTATTTGTTTACTACTAGTCGGCAGCGTAATCGAGTGGTTAGAGCGTCGGGATTGGCATCGACATAGTCTCGGTTCAAAATCTACTCGCGCCTTTCTGTTGTGTCCTTGGGAAAGACACTTTACGGCACTTTCCCCTACTTGGTGATCCTGGAAAAGAGTTCTAAATTAAATTCATATCTATTAAAATTTCAAGCGGACAGTATTATCTTGGCATTTGCGGAAGCAGGTTGTGGTAATTGTTTGCCCTATGTATAGCGTCTCCGTCGCTTTCTGCGAGTCAAGAAGATAAATATAGAGAAAAAAAAATAGATAAAATAAAAAAAAAGGAGAAAAAAATCCAAACAACTGCATTTCTAAATTCGTGTAAATAATGATTATAATAATCAAAAAGTAAAGAAATCAACTGCATATTTTTCATAGGGATATAGGCTACTGCCAAACTTTTCTTCGATCGCAAGCCTGATATGATAATTTTTTCGATTATTTTGTCATTATACATTTTATTGCATTATTTCATTATATAGTTTTTAAATAGACCTATCCTTTATTTTTGAGTAAAACTACTTCAAAAATTGCTTCTTTACATTTTTTTTCTCTCTGCTTATCCTCCTGACTAGTAGAAAAATGTAATGTAGGGGAGACCGGGGCAAGTTGTAACATGGGGTAAGTTGTAACATTCGTATTTGTCGAAATCTAACATCAACTAACAAAATTTTAAATAGCCCCAAATAACAATCATATTAGACCGATTGCTAGCAAATAACATTGTTCCAATGACTAAAAATACAGTCAACCCTCGATTTAACGGATTAATGCGGAAATGCAGTTGTCCGTTATTGGAAAATGTCCGTTATTCGAAAAGACACGGATTTTACGTAGTGTAAATGCACAATACACGTTTTGGTTAGAATCACTTTATTATTGTTATGTAGCAGAAACATACTGCGCCTAAAAAATCGAATAATTTGGCAGCAAGATCTTATATGAAGCCTATGCACCAATGCAGTATAAAATAGAGTACAGTACATAAATTTAGTCCGAGTCTGAGATGACCATAGGCTCCTGACTGGTGCATGGTACAGGATTGATTGATGTCGTGAGACCAGAATCGGTTTGCGGAGTAAAAAAGCTGGTAATCTTTCTTTGACGTCCCATCATATGCTGTTCTTTGATGATTAGCTCTTTAATCATTCGAAGACTGCCATAGTGATGAGCCATTTCAGGTAGCTGACTGTAGGATGAATAATCAATCAAAGCATCAACATAAGTGCGTAAGGTAGACAGCTTTTTTCTTGGGACAGCTATCTCTTCATCGTCAGTGCTCTCTTTCTCCTCTTCTCCTAGCACAGATGACACTATGTCGGCCTCAGACAAAAGTTCGTATCCTGGATCCAGGTACAGCTCGCTAAGCCAATCTGTGACGTCAGCAATGGAAGTTGCTACTTCTCCTCCGCACTCCAGCATATGAAGAAAGTCTACTGCCTCGATTCCTTCGAAGTTAGTTTCTGTGTTTTCACCCTCCAACAGCTTTTTCCATGAGTTTGCTAAAACTGAAGGCCTAAGATCCTGCCAAGCTGCCGCAAAGTTAAAAATGGCCGAACGGATATTATATCTTTTTATGTTGGCCAAAGTGCGTTCTCCCCTGTTGTCAACGAACCCATCTTCGATGACCACCAGAACCTCATCCAAGTAACGGCGAATGTAATGCCTCTTCATAGCGCTAATAACTCCTTGATCCATTGGCTGCAGAATCGAAGTCGTGTTGGGAGGCATGAAGAGCACCTTAATTTTTCCATCTTTACTGGAAAGAATATCCTCACTGGGATGTGCAGGAGCATTGTCGAGAATAAGAATTGCGCGTACCTCGTCCGGAGAAATCTTCAGCACTTCTTCTTGATAAATGCGCACAGCTGGCACAAAATGATTTGAAAACCAATTGGAAAAAATTGCGGAGTTGAACCAAGCTTTCTTGGAGTGATAGTAAAAGACAGGCAAATCACGCTCAATGTTTAGACCTGCAAATGCTCGTGGTTCCTTTGACTTACCAACCACAGCAAGCTTTAATCGGTGTTCTCCTGTAGCATTAGACCCAACAAGAATTGAGAGTCTCTCCTTGCTTGATTTCTTTCC
This sequence comes from Diplosoma virens, assembly GCA_963680785.1. Taxonomy (NCBI): domain Eukaryota; kingdom Metazoa; phylum Chordata; class Ascidiacea; order Aplousobranchia; family Didemnidae; genus Diplosoma; species Diplosoma virens. The sequence goes on from OY796880.1 coordinate 14,343,486, forward strand.
CGTGGCATTTTCCTCACATGTGCGTATCTGGGTATTTTTAGGCATGGAGCGCCAAAAGATGCCTGTTTCATCTGCGTTATAAATTTGGGAAGGAGAAAGCCCTTCATCACTAATAAGCTTTTTCAGCTTCTCACGAAAGGGGGCCACGCTGCTCTCATCTGCATCACCAGCCTCCCCATGAAGAACTTTGTTAAACAATCCGTGACGATTTCGGAATCGCCAGAGCCACCCTTCACTGCCCTTAAAATCGCTAAAGTCAAGGTGAGCAGCAAGCTTTCTTGCAGCTGCCAATATCTCGGTTCCTCTCACATTAACGCCATTGGAGCGTTCCTGCACATACCATTTCATAACTGCCGCATCTAAAGACTCCTCCTTCCCTGTTTTCATATGCTTTCTGTTCCCAACTTTGCCACTCTTAGAAGACGCGGCATCAATACAGTATGAGGCTGCAAATTTTTCCAGCTTTTCCTTGTTCTTCCTAATGTCAGAGACAGTCTGCTTTTTTACTCCGTATTTCTCACAAACACTTTTAACTGTCGCTCCTTTCTCGATGTCTTTAATGAGTTCTAACTTTTTCACCACAGATAAATTTACACGCTTACGCTTTACAGATTTGTTAATATTGCTGCTCATCTTGTACAAAGGCTAAATGGAATGAAGGCTGTAGCAAGCTAAACTGTAAAAGAAAGTCAAACCACAATCTCACACTATCGTTGCCTAACCATTGTTGAAACAAAGCCCATTATGAAACAATACATCGGAAATTAAAAAAATGCTCTATACATTAATTGCAATTACAGTATGGCATAATAGGGCAATAATGAAAGTTAGTGTCCAAGGCTGTATGATATGCATTGCACGCTTGCTTGCACGTAAGAAGTATTTTAAAACCAAATATTTTGCTATTTATTTCAAAAAATACAAAAAATTAAAAAATTTGGCAGCTCAATTCAATGTCCGTTAAATCCGAAATCCGTTAAATCGAGGGCCGTTAAATCGAGGGTTTACTGTAGGCTTACTGTTTAAACAAGCTTTTTGAGTAGACAAGTAAATTTTTCGAAATTTAATTTTTGTCTTCTGGGGAGATAGCGCGTGCAGTTTTATTGAAATGTTTTATATCAGTCGAAACACAAAACAATAAGCTATTAAATGCCTAACCAGGTTTAGCCACTAAAACTTAACTCTTTGAGATATTAACAAAAAATTGACTAAGTATGAGATCGAGTAAGTTGTAACATAGGCTGATGGGGTAAGTTGTAACACATATTTTTGTGCATAGATTTAACTAGCTTATGTTAAAAATAACTTCGGCAACAATGTTTGTGAATAATATGAGAATTTACAAACGAAAGACTAACAGGAACACCAGCTCATTATCACAAGACAACTTAAAAGCTGCTGCAGCAGTTGCTACAATTGAAAAAAGAGATCAATAAGGGGAGTAGCAAAATATTGGTGTTTACCATGTAAAATTCTACAGAGTGCTAAAAACACTTAAATATAGGCCAAGTCCTGAGTGCAAAACAAGAAAAGGTCTAAAAAATGTGCCATGTTAACAGACACACCAGAAAAGGACAATCTGTTACAGCTCCAAACAAAGAAAAACTAATTTGACGGGAAAAACACTAATAGCAAAAGAGTAGTATTGCATTACATTTCTTGAGCCCTATTTTAACAGTCGTCCTGATGAGGAGTGGGTGGTACAATGTTATGGTTACCTAAAGAGGTCACATTTAGCTTGTGCCGAAGATTTGAATACATATTTTTGTCACAAATGTGATTCTGAAATTTATGATTAGGTTAATCCAGCAGTGAAAAAAACTGTTTCAACATTTTTAGACAACGGCCAAATACCCCATTTTTTGTGCTTGATACTCATGTCTATGACTAGGCTATGTGTGATTTTGTTGTGTTTACTTTTTCATATTGTTATTTTCTTCAAGTTACATTTATATTTAAACATTTATTAGTAATTTTTGTTGCTGTTACAACTTACTCCAACTGGTGTTACAACTTACCCCATTGACGGGGCACATTGTAACGCTTTTTTTAATATTTAAATCGTAATTTTAACCACTAAGCTTTGAAAATTATTAATTTATTTTTTTGATATTAGCATGATATTAGTTAAACAGTGACCTAAATTTTTCATATTAAACAAGAATTTTGAAAAAAACATTTATTATGGGAGAAACAGCAAAAAGAAAAAAGTGTTACTACGCGCCCCGGTCTCCCCAAAGATAAAATAAATTTGCTTCTCAGCAATCAAAAACCAAGGTTTTGGTAATAATTTTTCAAGAACATCTAAGCTGGAAACTACACATGAAGTTTATACTAAGAAAATCTATATTACTTATAGTAAACCTACTGTTTCGGTTTCCAACCTGCGCCGTATAGTGATTCGTCTTGTCTCAGCCAGTTATTGTTTTATGTCATTTTGTACCTCGCATTTCCAAAGCGTTTTTAGTTAATTTTCTTTTTTTTTGTTTTTACATCTCTCACATTTTTTGAGAGGTAAGGCCTTTCTGTAATGAGAACGAGGACACGCAGAGATTAAAAAGAACTCCGTTGATTTTGTACGAGTAAGACATTTTTGATCGAAATGCAACCAATTTTCTTGAACTGCGGAACTACGTCGTTACATTTATTACAACAATTATTTCTTTGACTCTTCTCTCTCATTAACTTCTGTGAGTAATTTTATGTTCTGGCGTGCGTTTGGATCGATTCTTTACATTGATTTTGTTACAGGATTACAAGTAAAATTAAAAGCAAAAATTGAATAATATAAAGATACTTGTCAATCAAATTCTAGAGAGAAGAGCGATTTAAATAAATCCAAAACACCTACTATTAAGAAAATTTTAAAGTACTTTAACAAAAACTTACTATTGCTCCTTCACAGCTCATTGATAATTAGTCACATAGAATATGGCATTGAAACTTGGTATTATGGTAATAAAATAACAATTCAAAAAATGCAACAAATTGCGAATAAATTTGTTAATACAAAGTATTCTTAAAAGAGATCACAATGTAACCAAACAGATGTAATTTTAACACGTTTAAAAGGAACAGTAAAATAAGCAAAACTAAAACAAAATAACAAAGTGGCCAATTATAAAGCCTTAGCCGCTGTTTCCTATTTCGCAATCACTTTGTCAATAGCAACTACAAAACAAAATGTACCTTGTTTGCAAATAAAATTGAATTGAATTGAATTAAAATCAATTAAGATATTGAAAGTTTTCTGTAAAAATTGTACTTGTATGTTTATTTATGATCATGTCAGAACTTTTTAAGTAATTTAAAGCTAATTTGTTTGTGCGTAAACAACGGTTTATTTTAAGAAGTTGATTAATAGTTAGTACTTTTTTTTAAAAATATGACCGAAACTTAAAACTGCTTCGACCAATGTTATAAAGACCCCAAGCATAGGCCTATCCTCCAAATATTACCCTATTTGTGCTGTACCCACTAGCCTATTTAGGGGTAATAATTTTGGTGCCATGAACCTTCTCTTTAGAGATCCATGGAGATATTTTAGGCAGAAAATAAAGAAAGATGCGATGTGCAGACCTACTTCTTTTGTTTTTCCAGAGATTGCTTGTCTTCAGAGACGGAAATCATGAAATTCGATATGGATTCAAAGTAAAGCCTTTTTTTTTTTGGAAAACACTTCTTTTTTGGGGACAAGAACCATAAGTTCTGAGACTGAGTCAAAGTGAAAACCTTTTTTGTTAGCTGCCACTTGAATAAAATTTTCCACTAAGAATATTTGGTTGTGGTCATATGGCCATCTTTTTAAAATCTTTGGTATGCCACTGGCTGTACCTCAGGGCTTGTCTTTAAATCCCTTATTTTTTCTATGTTATATCAACAATTTGCCAATGACCAGTTTATTTGAAGCCATTCTCTTTGTAGATTATGCTTTTTTAAATCTAATCTGACAAAAATTTAATTTCTTTAATAAAATCTAAAAAGTAAAAATAAAAAATTTTAACCAGAGTGCAATATTTTGGCATTTTTAGAACAGATTGAGGTAATTGCTTGACGGGCATTCTCGCGTAATTAAAAGCGCCTTGATTGTGATCTACATGGTCTCAGTTCAGGACTAACTTGCACCATTCTGTTGTTTCCTTGGGAATGATACTTTACGGCACTTTCTTCTGATTGGTGGTCTTGGCAAGCAGTTCTAAATTTCAGTCATATCTTTGTAAAATCTAAAAAACAAAATAAAAATTTTAAGCAGACAGGAATATCTTGGAATCTTCGAAAACTGGTTGGGGTAATTGCTTGCCCCATGTATAGCACCTCCGTCGTTTTCTTGTAATTCAAAAGAATAAATATAGAGTTGAAATGAAAAATGAAAAAAGTTTGATGCTTTCGGCATTTTCCTGCGCGTCAAGCAGTTATAAAGAGATGATGACGAAAAAAAGAATGAATCTTGTTATACCGGTTTCCAAAAAATAATGGAAACTAGTCAAACAATTCTTAGCTTCACTTCTTTTTTGTATAACCTTTGTTTTATTGATGAGATAAAATGTCATGAGTCAATACAAACCGCAAAAAAATTACCTTTATTTTCTACATGAATTTATTAATAAAATCGGTCAACTTTCTATTTAATATAGAAAATAAAAGTTGAAAATTTTTTTAAAAATTTGAAATCAACTGTATTATTACGAAAAATCGATTTCGACCTATAAAGGTCATCATCAGTTTCTTATTCTTTATTTTCTAATTTTCTAATTCTTGCCGCAAGGTGTCGGTAGGCTTGTTCGGCGGGCAGCGGGAAAAGCGTGGCTTAAATCTAAACAAATGTCAATGTCCACGTGGTGTATAATACGTGGCGCGTGGCATATAAAACTTTTAAATTGGGCATTCTTGTACGTATTTATGGTCTTGCATGATGGTTAACAAAGACTGATGATATCTCCAACTTATTACTCCAAATAAGTCCAAACATGAAGTAAGTCATTTTTTAAAACCATTACTGGTATGTAATATATATTCAAAGTCTATCGTTCAAAAAAAAATCAAATTAATTCTTAATTACATTCATTATCACATTATGCCATATTAATTTGCGTTGAGTTGTTTGGAGTGTTATTTTTATGCATGCTTTTTTTAGGATGATTAACTGGTAACTGGAACTGTAAAATTATTTAACATTTTTAATTTGCTGTAATCAAAAGAAATAGTTTCATAAGTGTAATCTTTAAAAACTTATAGTTCTCATTTACTATTTGCTGAATTTAATTGATTATCTTTTAAATCTTGGAAAATTTCCAAAATCTTTTCAAGAACTCACCATAAGCAATTTTTGTTTGTGAAACTAACCTGGATTCCCCTGCAGTTACTCACTTCTTTGAAATCCTTTTTCTCTTCTTTATTTCATCCTGGTTTTGAAAAGGAATTCTAGGCTAGTTTCACCGAAAAAAATCACTTATGGTGACTTGTTGAAGAGACCCAATTTCCAAAGCTTGTGAGGTTTTTAATGGCAAACAGTGAACAAAATCCAAACTTTTATATAATTTTACTTAACTGTCTGAATAAGCAGCTCTAAATCTGTTAGATTGGTTAATACTATTAACTAAACATTTTTAGGTCTTATCAATTAGTGATTGTGAACAACTTTTATTAGTGAAACCAACTCAGAACCCTTTGTGATTATTATGGTTTCTTGAGAGATTCTTTTAGTCTTGGTTCCTTTTTTATTGCTTTGTAATGCTGTAGGGAAGATTTCAGGTTAATGATGGTCTCTTGAAAAGACTTACATTTTCTACCTAATAGCAATATTCCAATAGTGAAATCATGGAAATAAAAACAAAGCTAAAACCCAACAGACTGTTTCACCCATAAAAGAAATCATCAGGATCCCTTTTATGGGTGAAACAGTCTGTTGGGTTTTAGCTTTGTTTTTATTTTCGTGATTTCGCTATTAATTTTAATTCAAGCTCTAACTTTGTTATCAAGCACTTTAGAAGAACTTGATTTTCCTACAGTGTTAATAGCAATATTCCAATATAATGCAATCATGCAAAGCTTTTCAACTTGTATCATCATAATGGGATATACAGTGTCTTTCTAGTCTAATCTCACTATTAGAATGCCTATTAATATTTTATCATCTATTTTTTTGTCTCAAAAAAAACTTTTTCAAAATATTTATTATAAAGAATAAACAAGAACATAACAAAAAATTATTTGCTTAAATTATACCTTAGACTTAAGTAATGAGAACTAAATTTGGTGTCTCATTTATTATATGCCATGGTGACATTTTTGATGGTAAAATCCCCAAAGGGGATTTTCTTGTTTTTTCTTGTGACTGCTCTTCATCTTTTGTTTCTTTTTTTTTTTTAATTTTTGCTCCCACCACGGTCTCATCACTCCCAATCTGTTTCATGTTTTTATGCTTTACCTGATTCTTTTAATTTCATTTAATCATTTTATTTTGCCACTGTGAATAGTAAATGAGAAGATAAAATGGAAGTTTGTGTTATAACTTTTAAATCTTATTATACATTTTAAACATAATAAAACTGCTTATAATAACAATTTTGCATACAAGCTTTATTTTTTAAGGTTATATTAATAATTTTATTTTGCCACGATAAATAGTGAACGAGTTGGTTAAATGGCACGGTGAACAAGATTCTCAACCTTAAAAAATGAAGCTTGTATTCAGAATTGTTACAATAAACAGTTTTAATATGTTTAAAGTGTATAATAAGATTTAAAAGTTATAATGCAAACTTTTTACCATCTCATTTACTATTCACCATAGCAAAATAAAATGATTAATGTAACCTTAAAAATCCCATCTCGTTTACTATTGACTGTGGTGAAATAAAATGATTAAATCAAGCTTAAAAAATCAAGCTTGTATGCAGGATTGCTATAATAAAACAGTTTTATTATGTTTAAAATGTATAAGGAGACTTAAAAGTTATAATGTAAACTTTTTTTTGAGAATCTCGTTCACTGTTCACTGTGCCATTTAACCAACTCGTTCACTATTCACCATGGCAAAATAAAATTATTAATGTAACCTTAAAAAATGAAGCTTGTATGCAGAATTGTTATAATAAACAGTTTTATTATGTTTAAAGTATATAATAGAATTTAAAAGTTATAACGCGAACTTCCATTTCACCATTTCCTTTACTAGTTACCATGGCAAAATAAAATGATTAAACTAAGCTTAAAAAATGAAGCTTGTAAGCAGGATTGCTATAATAAAACAATTTTATTATGTTTAAAGTGTATAAGGAGACTTAAAAGTTATAATGTGAACTTTAGAGAATCTCGTTCATTGTTCACAGTGCCATTTAACCAACTAGTTCACTTTTCACTATTAAAAGTTATTATTAAAACTGATTCAAAAACAAGCATTGCTAATTAATTAAAATAAAAGTGTCAAAACTTGCAAGCTGTATTTGTAAAACTCTTTATTTCAAACATACAGTAAAAACCAAAAGAAAAATCTACACTGAATTTTTAATTGCAGTTTAATGTTAATTAATTTTTACTGGATATTGCTAGTAAAATAAGCCCATTGTCTAGGAATACCATTGAAAACAAAAACATTGGTAACATAATGTACTTGGTGAAAACTAAGCACTTGTTGGTTTTTATTCATTATTTGTGCTTTATAAACTTAAGTTTGGGAAATCCCCAAAGCTTGCAAGGTTAGTAATGATAAGGATAAACAAGACTCAACTTTTTAGCATGTTTCTTGCAAATAACTCCTTTCATATTCTCTAGGACAATGTTTATAAAAGTAATCATAAATATTATAAAAAAACAACAAAATGCTAACTGGACATAAGAAATTTTTTTGAGCATAACATTAGCACTGTCCATGGTAAGCAAGAAAGTTATAGAAATTACTATAAAATATAACAAACCATTGCTAAATGGTCATTACTATTAATGACAGGTCAAATATTGTACATCTTGTGTGGTGCCAAAACTATATTTTCTGAAAGTTTGCTTCAGGTATGACAATCATTATTAAAAAATTTTTATATTTTATGTCTTTTTAAAAAAGCATTACACATTAATAGTTTTTTGTCATTATTTTTCAAGCAAAATATTGTTTATGACTGTGTTCACTTTGATAATGTCTTTTCAGAAATCTAAATAAAATAATTGTAAATATAACTTTTAAAGTATCAATTATTTTGTTGATAATACAAATGTAAAATAATTCTTGAACCATTGTGTAACAGGAAATAAGTGTTGTGTATATTTAGGGGTCTCTTCAAGAAGTCACCATAAGCGATTTTTTCAGTGAAACTAACTTGGATGCCCCTGTGGTTACTATCACTTGAGAGATCCTTTTTCGTTTTCATAATTTCATCCTGAAGCTGAAAGGGGAATTCTGGGTTGGTTTCACTGAGAAAAATTGCTTATGATGACTTCATGAAGAGACCTTATTTATATTAATGGACACAATTAAAATTCTCAATGCCTAACACTGCATATATATTTTAGCTTTAGTTATAATTTTACAATATAGATGTTTATCAAGAGCAATCTTAAGTAAATGATTATAATAAGCTATGTCATTCTAAATTATTTTCATTTTATGTTTTTAACATTTGTACTTTATAACATGGTGACAATGATGAATTCATTAATGTGTAGTTCATTTGATGCAAATGAAAAAAGCAAGAAAACTGATTGTCACAAATTTATTAATCCTTGTTCATGCATTAATTTTAACAATTGTTTGATAAATACTGATATAAATTTTAACAGGCCACAAAAAATTTTCTGAATCAGAAGATGCTGTAATGTTGCAACAGAAGTTTTAACAGTTTGTATTCAATTTTATAATTTTTTCTGTTAATAAAATTTTTTTGTTTTGCTACTACACAGTTTAAGATAAATAGTGTTAATGCTTAAGATGTACTTAATGTTGCTTATCAATTGTGTTTCTCCTGCATACACATGTATCTTCGTTCTATGTTAATAGTTCGATCGTCGTGTATGCAATATTATGAAAACCAGCATAAAGTACTTGGCTGATTAAACTGCTTTGTGCGTTGTTTTAACACTTAATATTTTGTGTAGAATGTGTAATTGTTTTTCTAAAAATTGTGGCAAGACTAACAATTTTTTACAAAGTGAGTTACACAAATCAATTTCTTCAAATACCTCTTTGAAAGTTAAATGTGATTAAAAAATTTATATAGTCAAACTGGCCAATGCGCAGCGAAAAAGCGGAAAATTTTAACTTTTGATTAAATAGCTTGCTTTTTGAATGCAATGAAGCCGTGAATTTAACTTATTTCATTTAACAATTTATTGACGTGTTTAAAAAATATTTTTTTTTTAAATTTAACTTCCGTTTCCGGAGCCGGCACGGCTTTTTACGAGATACGGGTAATGCGCCAGCGATTGCGGTAATGCGCAGGCGATCGCGGTTATTGCGCATTTTTTGTACTTTAAATGTTAGACAATCATAACTTAGGTGGAATGATTTAAAAAATTTTAAACATGGAAAGGACTACCTGAGGGGGGTTAAAGGGCCAAAGTCCACCAGTTAAACAAAATAAAAATAGCTTTAAAATTTTTTTTTGCGATTCAAAAATTTGTCTCAATTTTTCTTGCTGACCTCTCCTTTCACATGTTGTTTCTGTTTCATCAACGCATTATATACAACTGGAAGGGAATAATTAAGTGCACTGATCACGGGACAGAATTCTCCGTTCCTGGTAATGAAACTACGAGGGTCAGTCAAAAAGTAATGAGCCCTGTTAACTTTAACCGCTTTAACCTTCATATTTTTTCTAGAAATTTTAAGGGTGTTTAGTAAATTTACTGCTTTAAAGATAAATTGTAAAAAAAAATTGTTTCAACGTGTCCACTTTTGGTATTGTGTTTTGGAAATGACGTCATCACTGGATGTCCGTCAGAAGCAGAGAGCTGTGATTGAATTTCTTGTTTCGGAAGGGGAGCCACCAAAACAAATTTTCGAAAGATTGGTAAATGTTTATGGAGATGCTTCATTAGCCTACAGCACTGTGAAAAAGTGGGTATCCAGGATTAAACACGAAGAAGATGATCCAAGTTTGAGTAGCCTCCAGGACAGACCAAGAAGTGGAAGACCATCTTCTGCAGTCAATCCTGGAAACAATGATAAGGTTGAGAAATTGATTAGAGATGATCGCAGAATCACTATTGATGACATTGCTGAACGTGTTGGAGTTAGCCATGGAAGTGCTGTGAATATTGTTAATGAGCTAGGCTTTGCAAAGGTTTGCGCCAGATGGGTTCCGAGGCAACTTTTGGATTTTCACAAGCAAGCCCGTTTTGAAGCTTGTTCGGAGCTTATTGAGTGTCACAGAAGTGACAAAACTTTTCTCAGCCGTATAGTGACAGGAGATGAAACCTGGGTTCATCACTATGAACCTCTGTCGAAAAGATCATCCATGGAATGGCGTCACCCCACGTCCCCAAGAGCCAAGAAATTCAAGTCAACGTTCAGCTGGAAAAATTATGGCGACTGTGTTTTGGGACATTGAAGGAGTGATATTGGTAGATTTTATGCCTAAAGGTACTACCATCAACTCAGATGCTTACATTGACACTTTACGCAAACTGAAAGCGAAACTGAGAAGAGTACGACCTCACCTGGACATGTCTAAGGTCTTGCTGCAACACGATAACGCCAAGCCCCATACCTGTCTCAAAACTCGTGAAGTGATTGCTTCTTTTGGATGGACGACGGTAACCCATCCCCCATACTCACCCGACCTGGCACCATCTGACTATCATCTTTTTGGACCATTGAAAGAAGGAGTTAGGGGGCAGCACTTCACTAGTGATCAAGAAGTCAAGCACGCTGTAAGAAACTGGTTAAAAATGCAGCCTGCTGACTTTTACAAGGCTGGCATAGTGTCCCTTGTTCATCGATGGACAGTTGGAATTGAAAAGTGCGGAGATTACATTGAAAAGTAGAACTGAGATCTCCTATCCCTGGGCTTTCTTTTGATGTATGACTTTTGATTTTATTGCAACAAATATGGCCAGGAGAGACTTGGGCTCATTATTTTTTGACTGACCCTCGTACATCTCTAAATAACCTATTGCATAGTTCATTATTTTTAAATCTATTCGATTATTTATACGAGCAAAGAGCCTAACCTGCTTTTTCCTGGTATAATTAGATTCAAATACGGTTAAGGCAGGCATAGAAATAGTTAGGCTACGCATGGAACCACATAATGAATAAAAGATTTTTTTGTGATTATAAAAAAAAAGAAAAAAGAAGTTATTGGAATTCTAATAAGGTTTTGTTGTTTTAGAGAAGTGTTCGATCAGAGAAGAATAACGCTATATTAGTTTTGAAGAACAAATTCAAATCGACAATGAAGATTAGAGCACACTTAGATTATTATAGATTACGTTGATTCAGCCTCTTGTTATTCGTAGTGCTCTGCTTTTTACAGATATCAATTTATTTCAGCATTTAGTGTGTTTTTATGTTGTCCCGTTGCGCGTCATTAAGTAAGCAGTAGTTTACGAAAGCTAATGCAATTAAATAAATTTTGATCAACTTCAGTGCATTTTTTTTTGGTTCATTTCTGAAGAATTTTCATGCCAGTTGTTGTATAGGTCTATTGCTCAAAAATTTTTTTCTTGTCCACTGTTGATTTTCCTGATATGCTTCCGGTGATGCCAAGATATAGCTGTCCGGTTAAATTTTATTAGTTGGATTTTTGTTTATTCATTCATTTCGATATAAATAACTGTAATATGTAAATATAACTAAGAATTTCAAGCAGAGAAAAGCGTCGTAAAATTTCTTTTCCAAGGATACAACAATTTGACCCAAATAACTTTTAAACCGCAACCATGTTGATGCGGCGACATCAAAATGGCGTTCTTAACCACTCGACCAGGTTATATAAATTTTTGTAATTCTTAAAAAATAATTGTCATACGTAAGGATAGGCTACTTAACCTTTTTCTCAATTTTTTTGTTACTAATTAAACAAGCAAAACATCTCATTGAAATTTTGTTTTCGTATCTAAAAACATCTAATTCTCCAAATAGAAATACTTTAAATATACCGGTAATTTCAGAAAAAAAAATCATCAAACCCTAAAGAAATCTCTGCTCTTCCCTTGCCCTTGATCATAAACATCAAATCATAGAACTAAGTTTACTGTTTCTGACAAAAGATGCGAGTTGGAAACACGTTGATGCTATTATGCACGGTTGGGTTTAATTCGAAAAAAAAAAAAAAAAACGATTGAAGTGAAAGTGAAAGATAGAAACAGAGTTAGTTTTAGAGAGAAACTAGTTGATTGAAAAAAAAATAAGCTCTTCTCAAGCTTCTTAACAAATTAAAAAAAAAATTTTTAATTTTGGGCTCACAAATTCAATTTGCGCAGGTTTTTTCTTTTTTTATCTCTTAGAGCAACTAGTTTTGTTTCTTTTTTGCTCTCCAATTGTTTTTTCTTTAAATTACACTTGACCATTATGCGCATTGGAGAAAATATAATAAAAAAAATATGGGTAAAGAACATCTTTTTATAAGAGAAAGAAAACATTTTTTTTCGCTGTTTTTTGTTCAGATATGTTCTTGACCATTAGTAGACTGGCTAGAAACTATAGATTACATTAAGCGTTCAGTATATTTCATGATGTAAGCAAAGTTAGCAGGTTGAAGGGCAAAGTTAAAAGTTAAAAAAAATGAAGCGGTTTGAAGAACGTGTAGTTTAATGTCAAAAAACACTTGGATTCGCTTGATTTTGATACTGACACTTTTTAAAGATATAAGATAAATCCTGGAGTAATTTTTTTTCTTTTTTTTGTTTGTTTATTAAAAAGCTTCTGCGCATTAGGCGGTAAAAAATGGGTAGCTGCGCATTGCCCAGTTTGACTATATTTGTAGTTTTGTCACAATTTGACAGTACTTCTGTGGTGTAGAGGTTTGAGTGTTACATCATAATGTAAAATTACTTGTTTTAATTCTCATCTTTTCACTTTAATTTAGATTAGCATATTTCTAATTTATATTTTTTAGGTAATTAAATACAATTGCCTAAATTGTTACCAATAAAAAGTCTGTAACAAATGTGTGGAATTTGGATGATTTTTTTCAATTTTTTTTAAAACAGTAATTGATAAAATTGTTTAACTAAAGGTGTATAAGATATACAACAGTGATTAGGTATTAATTTTAGGAAATTGAAGATTTTTTTCCTTCATGGATTAAAATTTAACAGTTACTAAATGATATTGAAAGTGACCGACATAACTTGTCACAGTGCTGGAATGATTCGGAAGAACAATTAACTGCTTCAAGTGCTTTTGATATTGAATATAGATTGACGGGTCAGTGAAAGCTTTTATATTATATCCTGTGTATTTTAAGTTGAATTATTTTTTTAATTTAAATCTTTAAAGCTCTTGCCCCTTCTACAATGCTTTCACTTGAAGTTTATTAGAAGTTTTCTTTTTCATTAAGTGAATATCTTAAAAAGACAAAACTTTAAACCCTGCTCTTTTCCTTGTCTATAATAAACAATGTGTTTTGGTTATAATCTTACAATATCTTAACTATATTTTGAGACGTATGAAGAAATTTAAGTACACATATCTGCTCTCGGTTTGTTTGAAGAGTATAGATTTTAAGGGGGTCTTATCCAATTAAAGGGGTCAACGAGTATTTTTTTTGAAGAGGCTGTTTCGCTGTAAATTGGCGGGGCTTGGAACTTGGATTTTAACTGAACTGCATTAAATTTTAGATCCGTTTTTTACCATTACCACGTTTGTTTAAAGGTGCTAATGCAATCATTAGTTCGTTGCTGATTAAACATTTCCTTCAAACCTTCATTTTGTTCAAGCAACAAAACCTGTTTCTCCAAGTAAATTCATCGTTCGTCTTGACACGGATCCAATAAAATTCATCGAAGTCTCTTCGTCGCGTGCAATCTTCCAAGATGCAAGTCAAACCCTTAGTCGTGAAGGAGTTGTACTCGCGGAAGAATCTCGACTGTGCTCGACAACTTCATACTGTACAATATCGACAGCTCAATAAAATAAATGCCTAAGTCATTTTTTTAGTTTTAATAAAAACGAGCTAACCAACGCACGACTTGGCAATTTTATTTTTCGAGTACTCCACGCTCTCTAATGGAGAATCAAGGAAATTAATTGCACCAAAAGATGCGCCTTATTTTGCTGGTCATTTTGATGTAAATATCCCAGTTTTGGCTTAAACTAACTTTGGCATTTTTTTTATTAGTCTGGCATACATTTACTGCGTTCATTGCTTGATTGTTATTACGTGTACAACATCTTTTCGTTTTTGTATCAGTTTTTATGACGGCAATTAAAAAAAAGTTGCATTAGATTCGGGCATTTCATTAGAAATTCGCTTGTTCCTGGTATTGCCGAGTAGATTTTCAAAGCATTCGACAAAGTTCTTAAAAAATAATAGCTGATTTTTACTAGATGTCGGTACCGCCATCCTAAGTGCGCCAAACAAGAACAAATTTTGGTTTTCTTACATCGTTAACCGTATACGACAGGGTCGCCAACAAGTTGACCGTGGTCGACCCTTCGATCGCCACAGCTCTACTAGTCCATCGTGTCCGATTTTTTGTGTCTGGTGTCACGTGTATTTTGGTTGCTTACAGGGTATTGCGATGTTCAAACAGTTTTTGCATGAATTGTGCATTTATTTCACTCAACCACTTCATAATTTACAATGAGCACATTAAAGAAAACAGGACGACGTGATGTGTAAACAGACGGTTAGTTGGGCGATTGCGTAAAGCTGCCATTATTAGGACACACATGCAATTATGTAAAGCTTGTGAACAGCATGATGATTTAAAACACCTCGCTTATCGGAATAATAAGTACTTTTTCCAAATTTTTACAATCTTGCTGGAGATTTTCTTATCCGCGCCTATTCGTATTACAGTGTAATACAAAATTCTTGTTCGACGGTTCTTGTAGCGGTCGAATGTGTCTTAAAAACAACAGAATAAGCAAATAGGTTTTAAAACAAAACCATATCAATAGCGTGCCGCTAAAAAATTATAAGCTTTCCAGACAACTGAAATTAAAAACAAAATAAACTTTTAATTAAGAGAAGCAATTTTTGAAGTTGTGTGCAATTTCACCACGTGTAGATATTTCTCGCAACTTCGAAAATTGCTTTTCAGATTTAAGTACCGTAGTTACACACCACTCTGCTGATTTTGTTGCGCAAATTTTTCCAATGCAAGATTTTTGCTACCA
This sequence comes from Diplosoma virens, assembly GCA_963680785.1. NCBI lineage: Eukaryota > Metazoa > Chordata > Ascidiacea > Aplousobranchia > Didemnidae > Diplosoma > Diplosoma virens. The sequence goes on from OY796880.1 coordinate 14,358,766, forward strand.
CGTTTTTTTCAGATCGTTCATAAATTCCCCGTTAAATGATATATATAAGCTTGAACATTTTCGTTTTGCTCCACAAAGCCAAGAAGTGTTTTTGCTTGCGTTTAATTCCTGTTAATTAGTGGTTACAAATCAGTTCGCTATGTTTTGTACCCACCCTGTTTGATGTTTTTGTGCTACCTGATGAGTCCCATAAGGACGAAACAGGCGCTTGTAACTTATTACGTAAGCGCCTGGCATCGTTTTTGTAAATAAAAATTTGTTCGCCAATTTTTACTTTTGTATGTTTTAATTAAGTGATTGAGAACTACTTTATAGAAGGCTTAAACTAGCAGAAAACGGTTCGTTTGACAAATTAATAATACCGGTACGAATAAATTGGAAGATTTAAATATAAAAAAGGCTACGTCTAATTTTTTGTCATTCAAAACCATCGAACCTCGTATTACAACTTCAAATACTCGATGTGTAGAAGATGTTGGGATAATTTGGGGCCACCTTGAAGCAAACCAAAACAATCATTTTTCCTTTTTTAATGTACGCTATGCTATAAATGTAACATAATAATAACAATATAAAGCGTAACAAATCGCCCCCCCCCCGATGCACGGTTACAAAAATATTTAAAGGTGTGGCAAACTTGTGACGTGTAAGCTTGTGATCTTTCACGCATTTCACACATCATTCACACATTAACATTGTTATCAAAACTACTGCAGTTTTCACGCACTAAAAACTGCAGTAGTTCTGATAACAACGTTTTCGTATACGGCTCTACACCCAAATTCTTAAAAAGAAATTCTATGGGTCCTAAATATCTTTTAGCAGTAACAACAATACCTCATCAAACACTGCTGTAATCACGTTTTTATGTTAAGTAAAAAAAACTTATTTCGTAAAACAGTTTTACAATAAATTTTTGTTTTCTATCTTATATAAAACTAAAATTTTTGTGAATACCAATAGAATGCAAAAAAATTAAAAAAAATATCTAGATCAAACGATTATTTATTATTTAAGAAAATAAAGGAATTGCGACAAACCGCCCCTGTAACAAGCTTACCAGGCTCCCCTATTTTTTATCACCATGTTATTGCACTAAGTCAGAACCAGGTCAGGTAAGCCTATCGTAATATTAATTTGATAACATCAAATATAAGCATATTATAATTTTTTATTGCAAAGCTGTATTGTATCGAGTCGATAAGATTTTGGCAAATTGGTACTCCCTCCCTATAGTTTTGAAATCACGTTTGAAATAACTTAACTATTTCTGAGCCCAGTGGCGTAGTTGGAAGGTCGCTGGGGCCATGACTTCCTTTGAATTTTCAACTCTGTAACTTGAAAAAAAAGTTTGATTATGACCAGCAACGTATTCTTTGCAGTTATTTTTCATCACGCTGTTTTGATCGTTTGGTTTGTTAACCCCCTTACCTGTTAATAAATTGCTGTTGTCAACTCGTCACTTGTGATTTATTTTCAACTATTATCAACCTGTGTTTTTTACTGAAGACGCTGTAATTGCTAACTGCTAGGGTTACTATGTTTTCGAAATAGAGAATTAAGATTCTGTAAAAAAATTATCAGAAAAGTTTTCACTTTAAATCTGTGTGACATTTTACTTTATGTCTAAAAAAACTACTGAAGACCAAAAAAAGCTTTTCACTTTAAATCAAAAATTTCGGGGCAAAATGGTTAACCGGGACAAGGCCCCAAAATCGAACTGTCCGGGATAAATGGCGACATATGCTGGTAAGTCTATTAACTACAATAGAAGAATTACTTTATTTAATTCACGCTTTGGTCACAATTACGAATATCAAAAGTTAATTTTTTTATGCGTTTAGAGATTTTCATTATTATAATGTAGGCCTATTTGCAAAATAAAAAAACATCAGTCACAATTTATAAAGAGCAAAAATAAGTTAAAAAACCAAAAAAACGTTTCAACTTAGCTATTTTGCTTTGCGGAAAAGAAGCAATTCACAGAAATGAGCAAGGAACAGATATTTTGACGGCAACCTGTAGCACTTGGTTCTCGTAGGCAATTGAGTGTGATGTGATTCTACGAAAGTGAAGTCAAGTTTGTTTCACGACTACGCTTTGAAACAGGCGGATAGGAAACAGCTGAAAGACCTCATGGTCATCAATGTCCAGCCTGCAACGAAATAAATTTTGAAAAGAACGTACAAATTTAGGTAGATTTAATATAGCGCAATACGATATCAGCATGATTTTTCTCCGACTGATCAACCATTACAAATAAATTTCATTTGCTAAAAAAAGCTTTTGTCCCGTTCGGACAGCAGCAATGGCATTCAATTTTTAAAAATGCTGCACTGCTAAAAGACAGCAATTTCGTTATCAAAGCAAAAATCATTTCCTAACATGGCTGGTAATGAGAAAGTTGCAAAGGTCTTTACTACAAATACTGTGCTGCGTTTTCTGCTTATTTTTATTTTTTAAGTTTTAATTAGGCAATATGAGCGTACAGATCATCAACGAAAAAGTTTGCTTTTTTAAGGTCAAATTATAATGGTTGTCAATTTTTATTTATTGTTCATGTATTTTGGCACAAATTTTTGGCCCCCTTTATTTTTTTCTGGTTACACCACTGTCTGAGCCCTCACAAAAGTAGTTAAACTGGCAAAGTAAATTCTGTGATTATTTATTTTTCTTGTGGTAGCAGTGTATGTTTTGGGCATGCATTTCAAAATCATGATGATTTTATGGACGAGTTTAATCTAAGCTTTTAAAAGCCGACATTGTTTTTAGCCAAATTAATTTATGACGCAAGGCATCAAAACGTAGCTGATAAAACTCTTTTAAGCAACCTTCCCTCTAAGAGCTTGCTTAGTGTGCGCGGAATGAAAGATCGTGTGAGCAATGGTGGATATTCAAATTTAGGGGCCCGAGGTAAGGATTTTTAAAAATTGATTTTCAGTAAAAAAGAAAGAGTTTTGATCTCGTCTTGCCCTTTTTTCTCCAAAAATCATAGTGTTCTCTAAAAAAAAAGGTCTTCACCTAGAATCGATCACTGATTTTCCTGTTTTGCCCCCAAAAACAAGGTATTCTCTTAAAAAAAAAGAAAAAAGGTCTTCACCTAGAATCGATCTTTACATTTCCCACTTTTTTTTTAGAGAACACCTTGTTTTTGGAAGCAAAATAGGAAAATCAGAGATCGATTCTAGGTGAAGACCTTTTTTTTTAGGGATCACCATGATTTTTGGAGAAAAAAATCAAAGACGAGATGAAAGCTCTATTTCTTTTTTAGAGGACATCAATTTTTGAAAATCCTTACCTCAGGCCCCTCAATTTGAATATTCAACACTGTGTGGAGCTTGCTTGTGATTGATTGAAGTGTAGCTTGTCTTGCCAATACGGCCGCGCAGCCGCCCAGCTTAGAGGGAACTATGCTTTTAAGCGTAAGCGATAACTTCGCATTTTTGTGTTGCCATTTTAAATTTATCCGTTTTCAGGCCTGTAGTACCGAATTGGCCTGGGTCAAATTACACAAAATCTGTTTCAATAATAAGAGACATTGAAAAGGTTTTAAACTGTTCACTGATCGCTACATCATGATTCTTGTTTTAAATTAAAGAACTCACATGAACCATGATTGTAAACGACATAGTGTCGGTTCAAAATCTACTCGTGTGATTCTGTTGTGTTTTTGGGAAAGACCGTGGCGTACTCTACTACAGGCCATATCAGCGTGCAAGCGCGAGTTAAAACTGGAGGCGAAGGTTCATAAAAAGCTTGTTAATATTAAACAGTTGTTACAATACAGGCTAACTAAAAAGCGTGCACAATAATTAAAACATGACTTTGAAAAATTGGTATGTGGTCCTAATGGCGTTGCTATGGTAATGTGACGTCATAATACGTCACACAAATTCCTGAAAATTTTGTTAAAACTCTGTTTTAACTAAAAATATCTATAAAAATAGCAAAAAATCTCTGCAAGCGTTGGCTGACAAAACTATTTGATAAAAATGAATAAATTATTAATGAATATTTGCGTGTTCCAACACAACCCCGGAGGTGATAGCCTTGTCGTTAGGTTTTTTGATGAAGCAGGATCTCTCACCGAGTGTCCTATCATACCTGCTAATTCATTGCACTCTCACCAAGAGTCCTATTAACTCGAAATATATTTCAGCTTATTTAATTAATTTGTAAGTTTTAGCACTTTTTATCGTGGTTCTTGGAAAGATTTTGGAGAGTATTAAGATGGCAATAGTTGTTGAACAAAATATTTGCTAATCTTGGAAGATAAGTCTTTTCGATGTTCAAATCATAAAGATTCGAAATTGTTTTCAAAATTTTGCACAAAGAATTTATGCGGGAATGATCAACTACGTCATGGAACATAACATAACTATATATAACCCATTGACATACGAAATCTCTAGGTATATGTAAGCCACCCCAAGTCAAATCTGCCATACTTTTCATAATAGAAGTGACTTTCATCTAAATCTTTTTTTTGTTTTTAGCAGTTAAATATCCAGCTATATATACAAGTGCCAATATTGAATCTGCAGAAACAGAGGCTTGCATTTCCGGCAAACAATCCAATATATCGCACATTTGATCACTTAATGCAGTGTTTCCCAAACTTTTTCGGCCTGGCGTCCCCTTGGCTTCCAGATAAATTCCCAGCGCCCCCTTGATTTTCAGCTTGATTCCCAGCGCGCCCTCGCTTCTTTTTTAAGTGAAAAGAATGTTCAACAGAGAATATTTATCTGCAATTTTGCTATTTTTCTCCCAAATTTTTGGTGATCTCTAAAAAAAAAAAAAAAGGTCTTCACTTTGATTTCAACTGTAATTTTGCTATTTTTCTCCCAAATTCATTGTGATCTCTAAAAAAATAAAGGTCTTTACCCTGAATCGATCTTGTATTGAATACTTTGGGAAACACTGCTGCGAGATCACCTATAAAAGGTCTTTAATCGTCCTTCATGTATATTTCTTCTCATTGTTTCCTATCGCCCCCTTGTTCTCTTACCGCCCCCCAATCGCCCCCTTTCTTCTTACCGCCCCCCTAAATCTCGCCAACGCCCCTTGGGGGGCGGTAGCGCCCACTTTGGGAACCACTGACTTAATGTAAAAAAACATTTTTGGCAATGGTGACCAGGTTCAATTTCAACTAGATTATTTACAGCATCACTGTTTAAATTCAAAAGTAACTTTGCTTTAGAAATACTGACTTTTTCAAAAATTTTCTGTACTGTGATAAAATATGTTCCCCCAGATCCTTGCCTAAGTTTACTAAACTCTTTTTCTAATGAATCAGTCGAAAAAATACCAAGCACAACAAATTCAAAAGACTTTTTTTGAAGCAAGTATTTGCTTATTTCCACAAGGCCACTGAAAGTTTGAGAAAAACAGGAAACAGTATCTTTTGTCAAGCTTTTAAGTACTTTCCCCCCAGAACTGTGCATATTTTAAATCATAAAATTGAAGTTTTGAAGTTTCTGAATGAAATATCATTGGAGGAAGTAATCACGGTTCTCAAATTATCTCGTGTTTGGAGAGCTGTAAACTTTGAATGTACATTTACTATTTTCAAACTTTAAAACTGCATTTAAAAAATAAATCGTACCTTTTGCGTCTTTGAATTTTGGATGCAGCTTCAAAGCAGAAATAGTTTCATCGCAAAACACTCACAAGCAAGTTTGTACTTTTTGTTTTTCAATAGGTGTTGGACAAACTGCTTCAAAAGTCAGCCGGGATATTTTCACAAGTTCTTTGCTCTCGTAATAATACAATTTTTTAACGTCAGACCATTTTGCAACAAGTTTCTTATCATGATCGTAAAACTCTAATTCCTGTGTGGCTTCAGTAATCCAGTTATTTCTTATGTTTTTTAGCAGATGTACAAAATCGAATAGAAGAAATAAGTCGTTTTTCGTGCGCCACGGACTTATAGTGTCAAATTTTTTGAAAAAAGATTAATTGACTCCATTATTGTCACAGATAAAAGAAATACCTTTTGCTCCAGCTTCTTTCAAATTCTTTAAAAGAGTATTTGTGTCATCAAATAAAAGATCTGCTCCCATCTCTTTAACTGGCAATATTTTACATAAAAATTTTGGGCCACCAAACATGCAGACGACCATGTAACTTAAAACCCGGTTGGCTGATTTGCGAGGATTGTTAATTGCTTGTCCAAAAACTTCACCTCCATGATACTGTAACATAGACTTAACGTACACTTCATCCAATAGAAGAATGCAGGTTTCTGCTGACCAGTTGATCAGTTAAATTTAAAAATATTTTAGAATAATAAGTAACATCGTCGTAACTTTTGGCAGATGAAGTCAATGTGGTTAAAGTTGAAATGCTGGGCAATTCAAAATCTTGACAAAATCTGCGGTAGGCAGTTTTTGAGAGAGCAAAATAACAGAAAGCACGCACAATTGTTGCATTTGAAAACTTCCTTTCACCAACACTTTTAAAACCCATCGTAGCAGCTTGCTCAAGTAGAATATTCTGTTTTTGTGAAGAAGTAAAGTTTTTTAAAAATCTTACTGCTTCTTCTATTTGTGACCATTGTGTGATACGAGTTATTCGGTTTTTTGATAATCTTGTCGTGCACGGTAGTCACAATTGTGTTGTTTGTTTTATTTTAAAAATTCGACTCCGTGCACGACAAGGATAAGGAGGCAATAGTGCATTTAATTCCTGAATTATGCTTCATAGGAAAAATCTTGTTTAATTTTTAGCATAAATTTTAAAATGCCAGTGTCTTGTAAAAGCTCTTGGGATTGCCAATAGATTTCTTCAGAAACTGTGCTAACAATCAAGGTGCATTGAAAATCATGTTGTGAAATGTCACTTGTAAAACTTTTAAAATCCAAAATTTTGTCTTGATTATTGAATGCAGTGGCGTACGCAGAAATTTGTAAAGGGGGGGGTTTTGGAGCCGAAAACACGATTGCTCTAAGTTAGGGGTTCCCAAACTGGGGTACATTTAGGTTTCTCAAAAGGTACATTATCAGAGAGAATATCCTTATTTAAGTTGAATTCCGTGTCCGGAAGAAATAATGGACTCAAATGTCTAGAATTTTCGAATCCTGTCGATTATAATTACGTCAAACAGGACAATTAAGAGGGAAGACTTTTTTACAGATCACCGTGATTTTGGGTTTGAATGGGGAAAATTTGTGGTTGCTGAAAAGGGAAGAGTTTTCATTTTTTAGAGATCACCTTGATTTTCGGCATGAATTGGGAAAATTTTCTGATTCAAAGTGAAGACTTTTTTTTTAGAGGACACCATGATTTGGAACAATATCTACCCGGCTGAGGCCCACAAACTCGAACGATTTCGAAAAGTGGCCCGCAAGAGTGAAGAAGTTGGACCACCCTGTTTTAGAGAAACGTCACAACATTTTGGGGGTAGATGCAAACCTGCTACAGTGTTCAAAGGGTATCGATCAACTAAAAGTTTGGGAAACCCTGCTCTAAGTGGTCCTGGTAATGGGCAAAAACTTTCAAAATTAAGCCTACATTCAAAAATAAAGTGTTTTGGTTTTACGACCGTCTTGCTGTAGCATGAATTTTTTTTTACCAAACCGTAAAACTAACTATTGAAAAGGCATGTGCAGGTAATTCAATTATGATAAGAAACTTTCCAAAATAAAAGCAACTCGTGTAAATGATGAGAACAATAGGTGAAAAATCAAACGAACAAAAAAATAACCTCATTACTTAACAAATATTTAAAGTTTTTTTAAAGGCTTATATTCAAACGCCTGTTTTTTCACTTAATTTGTTAATTACGTCACCAGGGCAAGGCGTGTGGCTCCTATAAATGTTTCGTAATGCAAGTCCATTCATTCGAGTGGTACCACTTGTGTTTCGTAAGCACGTTTTTCGTCTGCGTAATATGGAAAACAATTGTTCACTAGTGCATGTTGTCACTGGAAGAGTTAACAAAATGGTCATCAATGTAAATATATGTGCGGAAAAGCATCGGAACTGCATTCCTTGATGCTGCTCAACGCATTAGTTGGTCTTTCTGCTGCGTTCAACCGAAAAAGCTTCCTGTACCATAATATCAGTTCAGGCACTAGTTCTCCCGAGAATTTTGTTAAATCATTTTCGTAAAATTTTCCCAAAACTTGAATACTTTTAATTTGTTGAGGAGTTGATCCACTGGTTGGATCAGAAGAAATTAAACACTGAAATTCATCAATAATCGATTTGTGGGCTGTAAATCTTGCTTCGAGAGTGACAATAAAGTTATCAAGAAATGGAATAAAAATCCCTACTCTAAAATATTCTTCATCTGTTCAACAGCAATATTGCATCGATTGGTCTGTCTTGAAGTAAGGCGTGGTGTTTCCAAATAAAACCTTCGGCTTTGGCCGTTTTTTGCGCAAAAATATAGAACTAGTGAAATTCATATTCGTTTTTTTCTCTAAGACACTTCAATTCATTTGCAATATCATGTGCTATGTTGACAGCGGCAAAAGAGTTTTTCTACTTTTTTTGCTTAACTTTGCACAAAACAACACTGTATCCAAAAACGTTTTTTAAAACTAAGAGAGCAATGCAAAATTCACTTTGCGTAATTGTCGAAAGCAATTGCAAAGCTCGTAATGAAGTTTCTCTCTGTCTGGCCATGCTGAAATTTCTGCCAAAGCTTCTACAACGGTAAATTGAAAATTTGAAAAAGTACTTAACACTCTCGTGTCGATCGACCCATCTGATGGCACAAATTTCAACAAGTTTTTGAACTTTTGTTGTTGACGAAATCGTGTTGATGGAGTTGCGTAAAAATGTTTTGACGTTGTGAAGCATTAAAAAATTTGTGAACTGAAGCTATTGTTTCCATGCAGTAATTTCCATTCCCATACTTAACTTTCAATATTTTACAAGTTTGAAAGTTTTCTTCATAGTGGCAACTGTACATTAGCTAACTTTAGGCGATAGAAAAAATTGCAAAAAGAAATTGCAAAAAGAAAAAATCGCAATTTAGGCGATAGAAAAAATTGATGCGCAAGCAGTAATTAAGTTTCAAAGTGCGGCAAACAATAGAAACCAAAATCTTATTATTGAAGTCTATTTATTACCATGTATATATGGCTAAACACCATTCTTCAAGGGGGTGGTTTGACCCCTGAAACCCCCCCTTGCGTACGCCTATGATTGAATGCATTGATTTCATCAGGATGCTGATTTCGGATTTTTCCGGAAGTTTTCACTGTTAACCTGGCTGGTGGAGTTGGTGTCTGAAGCAAATTAGGTTTTATACAAGTAAATACAAACGGAGGATGTCGTGGTCTTTGCTTGCCGTAACACTGCATAGTCTCATAACCTTTTGGCCAATGTGTTTCGCAAGCAACTGTATTTTTCGAATCCGGCGTGTTGTCACGTGGTATTATTTTTAACCACTTTTCTCTTTCTTCTTTGTTTTTGGGAAGGCGGAAAACCTTTTTCGAATCATTGCCATAATTACCATTGCACTTTGTAACACAGCACTTTCTACCCATTGTACATTTATGTAGATATCCTGTATATTTAATAACTATTAGAACACTTATTTATATTTAATAACCTGTATTTTAAGGAATATTTGGAATTTTTTGTTAGGAAATAATTAAAATTGATTAATTTATTTGATGGCAAATTTTACATTTTTGAAATAGAACCAGTTGACCAAAAATTTGAATCCCATTACTGGCTACAAGATTACATGATTTTCGTTCACTATTTACCGAGTCTACTAAATAAACTTCTAAAACTTGGGGAATTTGCAAAGCCAGCGAGTTGGCAAAGGTGAACAGGGAACGAGACCTGATTAAATTGAGTAGTGACTTGAATTTAAATTTTTACTTGCGGTTAAAAAATTTACTTTTAAGAATTACGTAAAATAATCCAATAAATCATTCTTTAGGTTAATTACAAATTAAAATTTGGCCAACTGCAACTCTGATAGGAGCAAATAAATGGTCGTGTCTAATTCGAATAAAAACGATTGGAGTGAGAGTAAAAAGAAACAAAACTGGTTGCTCTTAGAGATAAAAAGAGAAAAAAACGTCGCGCAAATTGTACTTGCGGGCCCAAAGTGAGCCCAAAATTTTTGGAATTTTTTTAATTTGTCAAGATGCTCAAGAAGAACTTAATTTCTTTTGAACCAACTACTTTCTCTCAGAAACTAATCCTGTATCTCCCTAAAACCAACTCTCGCTCCAATCAGCTTTTCTTCGAATTAGACACGACCCAAATAAATAGTCAAACAGCAGCTACTTTAAATAACAAAGCGGCATTTGCTGTATGATTGTTGCAGCGCAGACCTTTTGTTCTAACGGCTGTGTTGGACATGCTGACGTGTTGAGCGCAAAGCACTGCACGCCGCAACAGGAAATTCTGTTCAAGTTTAGAATGCGTGTAAAATTACTGATGCTTGAAGATAAGATAATTGATGATCCACTATTTATTTAGATATATTGATGCTTGTAGATATATATAGATGTATTGTAGCGTTTACTTACTAATCACACTATCTGACTTCGCGATACATGACCCGTTTCTAACAATGCACTTTTAATAATGAATGCTCGAACAAAGAACGCGCGTACAAAATCATAGTAAGCGTTTTCACGCATGCTTGCGCACCGACGTCTCTTGTCACATGAGTCTTTCGCGCGCGCCAGCTGATTGGTCGCCACAGTATATACTGATGCTTGTAGATGTATATACTGATGCTTGAAGATAAGATAATTGATGATCCACTATTTATTTTTATAATTTTTACTTGTATAAACACATTTGTTATATGGGTACTTCTATACAGAGTTATCAGCAGATTTTAAGAAAAAACTTATCAAACTATTCGGTAGTTCAGCAGAAGAACGTAAAGGAAGGATTAATGTTATTTAAAAAAGTTTTTCACAAAACCTTAAAAGCCGTATAGTAAGAGTAGTTACAATTTTTATAAAAGCTTTTATAAAATTTCTCGCAGGTTGCAGCAATCGATTGTTTTATAGACATAAAGTAATGTCAATATAAAATCAGCGGTTAGTTGTTTCGTAATTGTTTTACGAAGTAATGTCAATACAAAATCAGCAGTTTCGCTTTGAATGAGGAACTTGTTGCAAAATCCAATTTCAGCCTTAGGCTATGTTTTTAACATCAGAACAAGTTTTATATTAAAAATAATAAATTTTTAATTATTTAATTTCTTTAGAAATAGGTTAGCCGTTGCTCATAAATTTAGTTACTTTTATTTTTGGCTGTGACAAAGCTTATTAACTGAAAATTATAGCTGCTTTATTATTTGCTGAAATTTTATATTGCTTATTAAGCCTACTTCATTTCTTATTTCTATTATAAAATTGCTTATTTTTTTTTGAATACCAGATTAGTAAAACTACGGCTTTAAGTTGATTGTTCACATTTGTCGTCAAAAAGTGCTTTACTGAAATTGTATTAAAATAGGCTCTAGAACAGTGGTTCCCAAACTTTTAAAAAAAAAATTCATAACGGACCCCTTGCAATTTTTTTAATGTTTGGCGGCCTTCTCTGAAAGACTAAAAAATTAAACGATTACAACAAAGTACCATATAGTGAAAAAGAGGCCTACTCAGAGCAAACATATACAGTAATTGACAAAGTTTAATGGGATGGGTGCACTTGCTTCGCGGCAATCAATTCGTCTATTTTGGGACTAGTTTTACATAGGGCAACTCTCATGTCTTTTGTGACATCCAGCCTGTTTCGGTATTTGGTTTTGATATGGAGCAAAGTCGAAAAAGCTGCCTCACACTCGTAGGTTGTTGCGAATAGTATGAGCACTTTTAGAGTCATCTTTGCAAGATCTGGATAAGTCTGTGCCATTGCTATCCAGAAGTCACTGCAACACATTTCACGGTGAAGATTTTTTGCACTTCCATCATTAGCTATATCAATAAACTGTTCTTGAATTTGATTGTTAGATGAAGGCAAATTGTCCAATTCGAGTCCAAACGGAGAGTTGATGAAACGATAAAGTTTATCAAATTCTTGTAAATTCGGAAAATAGCGGGAAATTTTTTCACTGAGAATAGAAACGTGCCGCTTCATCACTTCGAGGATCACATCACTCGTTTGAAGTTCATTTTCATCCAAAAATTCATTGAGGTATGGACAAGAAGCAAAATTTTTTTTGTTCAGTTTGGAATGCCACAGTGAGAGTTTCATGTTAAAACCCTTCAACTTTTCATGGCAGTGGAGCACGTTTACTTCTTTGCCTTGCAGTGCCAGGTTTACGGAGTTAACGGATTCAAAGATGTCCACCAAAAACGACAGGAACATCAAGAAACGATCATCAGAAAAGTTTTTGTGCATGTCTGGTTTTACATCGCGTAGAAATTTGTGTATTTCTTTTCGCAAAACGAAAACTCTCTTCAGCACTTTCCCTTTTGACAGCCATCTAACGCGTGTATGCAACAAAAGGTTTTCGAACACGGAATCGCTTTCTTTGCACAATTCCGCAAAACGGCGAGAATTAAGTGCATTCGCTTTTATAAAATTTGCTGTTTTAATTACCTTGTCAAGAACATGGTATAATTCATCGGGCATTGTTTTGACCATTAAAGCCTGACGGTGAATGATACAATGAGTAACAACAACGTTTGGGGACTTTTCTTTCACCAAAGTCTGAAAACCAGAGCGACAACCGAGCATTGCAGGAGCGCCATCGGTGCAAACGCCAATAACGTGCTTCCATTGGATATCGTGCTCCTCAAAAAATCTATCAACTTTGTTAAATATGTCTTTTGCCGTTGTTCTTGTGTCAAGCCTTTCGCAAAACAAGAATTCATCTTTCCTAATGTTCTTCATGAATGTAGCGTACATATACGCAAACTTGAGCTAGATTAGCAACGTCTGTTGTTTCATCAAGCTGAATTGCGAAAAAGTTAAACTTTGAATTTTGTATCTTCGAAACTACTTGTGATAAAATGTTGTTGGACAGCTCAGCAATTCGCCTACTTACAGTACTATTTGAAAGAGATACTTGTTTCAATTTCTCCACTTCAGAATTGCGCAGTAAATTTGACATAATAATTTTGCAACAAGGCATGATCACTTGTTCACCGAAGCTGTGGGGCTTTTTGGCAACTGCAATTATTTCTCTTGCAACCTCATAGGAAACTTTTAAGGCAGCTGTATTTAAAAAACTTTCCCGTACTATCACGTCTAGCATTTTCTAAATTTCGACCATGACGTTTAAAGAAGTCTACGCCTTTGTTTGTTGAGTTAGGATGATGCGTTTCCAAGTGCCTCTTCAATTTGCAGGGCTTTAATGAAGAGCTTGCCAACACTTTGCGGCATAAAACGCACTGTTGTTTCTCTTCTCCACCTGTATTAATCACGATGAACCCAAACTGTACAAATGACTCGTCGTATCTGAATTTCTTTTTAGGAGGCATTTTGAAATTCTTACAGAGCTGAAAATACAAACTCAATATATGCAAGACGCTAAATTTGATAGCTAAAATATATAATTTAGTGCTTGTGTGGGTAGGCTACGTTTTACTTACATAACGCTAACGCTATCTTCCGGAAGTTATCTACTTTAACACAAAAATGTACAACAGCAATTTAGAAAAGTGCAAAACTGCAACTGGCATATCTTCATAACCTGCCTACTGATACCAGTAGCCTAGTCCTTTCTTTACCAACACATGTACAAAAAGACTGAGTAACGGCCGATTTTCTCTCTGATACGCTATAGGGGGTATTGTGATCACACGAACGCACAGGAAGCAAAAAATGAATCTTGCAAGCATAGATTGCGTAGAGATAAAAAGGCGGCAAAATGTGTGTTTGCAATTGCAACCACTTCGTTTATATTTACAAAGAGTTTTAGTACATATTGCTGTACTGAAATTATTAAGCTATGAGTAAAGTAAGGTCTGTACCAAATTTCTTTCGCGGACCTCCTGAAAGTGCTTCACGGACCCTAAAAGGTCCGCGGACCCCACTTTGGGAACCACTGCTCTAGAATAAAGAAAGGTTGATTAGATAATAATGATTTATTTAGTGCTTATCAAAGTTTTGTAAATGTACAATTTCTTCAGTTAAGTGTCATTCGTTACGCCTACACTGCTTAAGGTCTTGATGCCCACATTGGATTATTATCGAATACTGTATTTGCAAAAATTTTTGCAATACATCTGGAAATCTTTCACGCCAAGAAATATAGGTCTACTCTTAGTGGCGTACCCGAAAATTCGTCAAGGGTTTGGGGGGGAGCTGCAAGTCGAAAACACTTTTATTAAAAGTAGTTCTAGTCATGGGCCAAAAAATTTTCCAAACTTACATTCCACATTAGAGTCAGCTTATTACAATTTTTAGAGCGCCTTGCAGATTCATGAGTTGTTTTGCCTAACCGTAAACACAACTATTAAATATCAATAAAATTTTTTACGAGTTTAGCTCACTGATATAATTGAATTAATTCAGCTTAAATCGAACTCAATTTTAATAATGGCTACGATCAGAAAGCATTGCTAGAAAAGTATGAGAATAATTCATCTTGTATAGCTAAATATTGAATTCTATTTGAATAAGATGATGATCGCACTTGGATGAAAAAGAGTATTGGGAATAAGTTATACTTTAATTGCATGATAGTTAGATTCAGAAATATTTAGCTCCGACTGCTTTATAAAGCACTCTGTGTTGGAACTAAAATCAACTATATCTAGCTCAGTGTTTCTCAAAGTGAGCCATTTGGCTGCCTAGCAAGGAATAATCTTTCAGGAAAGAATTTAAATAAAATGTGAGTTGATTCTAAATTATTAACTGATAACATAAACTGGCATCTCCTTTATAGTTGCACCTTGACAGTTCATAAAAATTATTTCGTTAAAGTGAAAACCAAAAAAAAACTGTTGTCGTTATATGGAAGGCCATCAACTCTGGGTCAAACACAAACAGGGCTGCGACAAAGATTTATTCTTGTCCTACTCCAGGCTGCTGCGCTGCCCGGACAGATGCTGACAGCGATGGTGTTGAGCTAGATGCTGGCAGCTGTCGAGTACGCCAGAAATAGGGCAGCTGTTCACAATATTTTGGCCCAGCATCCCATCTTCGCAAGTCGCCTCAGCAGCGTGACGCGGAAGAAACAATTTTTCACGCAATGTCACAAAACGGTGACGGAAAGTTAGCGATCTGTTTGGTTTTACCCCAAAATAAGTTAAGACTGGACAGAATGGTAAAAGTTTATTGTTGTTATAAGCCTTTAGTTCACGTTTGGCCTATGGTTTTTTTAAACGAAAGGCTGCTCTCACGGTCTTTGAAAGATTAAGTTTCAAATTATAGGTTTGGAGATACGCAGAAACTACAGTCATGTCTTGACTTCAAGTCCTTCAGTCTCAAAAAGAGTGCAACAATGCTACTAGATAGGCTGGAAAAGCAAATTTTCTGAAGATTGTGGAAGGCAGATCACACGTGTAGATATTAGTAGTAAGAAGAGGAGCCAATACCGATCCCAGAGAAACGCCCTTTCTTTCACAGCGGAGCTTGCTTCGTTTGCTGTCAAGTAGTTGGAGTAAAGCTTCTGTTCCGGACAAGCTCCATGATCATTCTAATCACGAACTTATCTGACAGAAGTTTCAGCAGCTTGCAGGTAAGACCACGGTGCTTCACATTAAAACAAAAACCAAAAACAATTTTTTACTTAATAACAAAAAGAATTAAAAAAAAATTTTTTTGTAATATGCTGTTGAGAAATGGCAAAGCATTGAAAGGGAAGTATGGGTGTACGACTTAAACTTTGAGAACCCCTGATCTACCAGCATATAAACGTAATTTTTTTAAAAATGAAGAACTGTTTTGTTAAATTTTCTACTGTATATTTTAAATTTTTTTTATCGTGCTTTCCAGATTATAATCGAGTTTCTTTTAAGGATCCTCCGTAGATGCTTAGCATTTGTTTTACTTTTCATAGCAATGTACCTAGGCTCGCATCTTACGCGCAAGCATTGCGATAAGACAATAGACATCAAATAAAACAGTAGACATCAATAGACATCATAAGTAAAGCATAGAAGACATGACTTTATGTTGAGATATTTTCGGTTTTAAAAGTTTTACGAATATTAGTAAACGTTGATGCAATTCAGGCGATAGAAAAAACGGTTTTAATAAAATTATTAATAAAGTTTAAAAAGAGCAAAGTGCAAAAATGATAAAAGCTTATACCAGGGATGCCCACCCTGCGGTCCACTGCCTACTCCAATTTTTTAGTTATATTTTCAAACCTGTATGGCAGACTTTTCCAAACTGAGTTCCGGCGAGCTTGTTAGTACATTTTTGAGACGAAAATCAAGAAATCAGAGTCTAATTCAAAGTAAAGATATTTTTTTATGGAGAACACTACATTTTTGAGATGAAAATTGACAAATCAGGGTCTGATTTAACGTGAAGACTTTTTTGCGGCCCGCCAGCTTTACCTTAATTCAGAATTTGGCCCATTATGAAGCAAGGTTGGACATCCCTGGCTTATACCATACTATTGTAGTCTGTTTGTCGCTAATATGTTATTTACTTATAAGTGCATATCTCTGATTAACTTTCTTCAAAAGGGGGGGAGTTGACTCCTGAAACTTCCCTTGCGTACGCCTGTGCCTACTGTAAAGTCTTTATTCTAATTAATTTATTAAATAATTTGTCCGGCCTTTTTACTGGGGTAATCATATTTACATGCATGACAATTGTAGAGCAGCGGTTGGAAAAAATTATAGTTATAATACCCAAATTATCAATAATTACGCAGATTAAATGTAATTATAGCTATTTAGTCGATTTCTGATTACAAATACCGTACATGTAATTTATACCACGCATGAAAAAAGTTTATTCATCATGATTTAACAAAATTCACAATAGACGTTTTTTTTATTTTTTACAGCTCAGGTATTTGCCCAAAAAAGTTAAAAATTATAATTATATAAATTCCAATTACATGTAATTACACAATTTAGCGGTAAATGTAATTGTAAAAATATTTTAGAAAGTGTACTTGTAGTCAAAACAATATCAGGTAGTTTTTTCAACCTTGCTAAAGAGCAGTGATGGCTTTAGTACGGCGCCAACGGAGCAGCACATCGCCTTCCCCCTAAAAAACGTCAAATGTTCCCTCCTAAGCAAAATATTGCTTTATTTCTTCATAGTAGCACCATGACGGTGGCTCCTTGTCTGCACCTTAAGTTTAGGATGAAAGCAGGGATAATGTACTTGATTAAAAGAGATGATCTTTTTTTTAGAGATTGGACATTGATTGAAAGTGATGACCTTTTTTTAGAAATCACGATACGTATTTTGGGAGCAAAAAACTTGAAAAGTATCTTCCCCTATTTTCTTGTATCGGGCCCTCCCTTTTGTACGGCCACTACTGCTAAAAAGCAATGTCTTTCCAAGTAATAATACATTGATAACTTACCGTAAACTACGTACTTAATTTTACCTAATAGTAAAACATAGCCTTAACTTTGGTTTTTGATATTTTTTCGTCTCCAAAAAGTGTTTTACAATTTAAAAATTGTTAATTGGTTACATGACTTGTAATCACTGAGTGTTACAATGAAAAATTATTTTATTGCTTCGGCATCAAGTTATGTTTTGTAACTACTTCTTGATTACCATGTGTAATTATTTCAATTAAGCATATCGCTATCAGCAAGAATTGACGGTTATTAGCGAACAATATTTACAGCGCAAACAGCGATCACCGAGGAGTTTGCGAGCGAAAAGCAGTCACGGTGCTGCTTTGACCAGCCTGAAGTTGGCCAACTTTTTCTTTGGTTTTCTCTCGCTTTCCCCACTCACGTTCAAACATAAATTTAACCTTGTAACATAACATAATATTCTTTCATCATGTTTAAGTCTTTTTGATAAAGAAATTAGATGAATTTGGTTTAAGCCACTTTAGTGTTTTTTCAATAAGACTACTTCGTATAAAAAAAAATTCCGAGAGAATTGTAAATGAAATTTTCCTCTTCTTCTTCTTCTTTCGGCTTCTCCCTACTCGGGGTCGCCACAGCGCGATAGTAATCTCCATTTCACTCGGTCTACTTCATCTCCTTCCCTAGCTCCAACCCTTTCCATGTCTTCTCTCACCAAATCCATCCACCTTCTCCTTGGCCTTCCTCTTTTCCTTCTGCCTGGCACTGCCATCTCCATCATCCTTTTCCCCACGTAGTCTTCTTCTCTCCTTTTTACATGTCCATACCAACGTAGCCTCACATTCCGAAGTTTTTCTCCCAGCTTTGCAATTTTTGCAGTCCCTCTCACATATTCATTTCTTATCTTGTCCTTTCTTGTCACACCCAGTGCCCATCTCACCATTTTCAACTCTGCAACTTCCATTTTTCCCATTTGCCGTTCAGTCACTGCCACCGTTTCCATTCCATAAAGCATGGCTGGTCTAACAACATTTTTTCAATGCGCGTTGTAAATGAAATTTTCCAATGGTGGAAAAGGTTTCTTTAACCAACGATTTAAAACAAGCAGATTGTAGTATATAAAACTAGAAATTTTGTTAAAAAATTGTGGTAAAAGTTCAATATTGTGGTGTTTGGTTAGTTTACATCTGTCTACGCTCGGCATAAGAAATAGAATAAACAAACAAACGTTCTCCAAGTACACTATACTAGGCCAGATGTAGACCTTTATTTAAATCACGTTATTAATCAAAAACAAGCTAAATAAAAACGCACATTTTAGTAATCTAATAAAACCATGATTTTAAACTGAGTCTAGGCCTGTGTTTATTAATAGTTTGATAAACTACACAATATTAAAACTTTTACCATAATTTTCTAAGCAAAATTTGTTGATTTTGAACTGGGTCTAGGCCTAAAAACTCCAGCGTAAAGGTGTACCAGAATTTTGTAAGTGTAAGTCACTTTATTGGGGTGTACAAAGATGTACCAGATTCTCTTTCTTAAGACTTCAAGTGTAAACCTTTTTGGGTTTTGATTAGAAGTGAAGACTTTTTTTAGAATTTACATGATTTTCACGCGATGGAAGCAGACAAATTGGGTTTTCGTCTTATCCCGGGATTGGAATGAGCAGATTTTTCGAAAGCAGAATGTAGGAAATTGCTACGAAAAAGATTGATAACAACTACAATAAAACACTTGTTCTAAATAATAAAGTGTAACCAAACAATTGTTCAAAAGTATCAAGATAAAGATAAATCCACTACAACTTTAAATAAAATTGAAGCTGAGTTTAGCAATGCAGCTTTGAAAATGATGAACCTTAGTTTTTTTTCATTCCTTATATGGCCAACTCTGCAAGCATAACTAAACAAGCAGACTGTCTATAATTAGAGTTCAAAAGTCAAAACCCTGAATCAGGCAATGTGCTCGGGTTTGACGTGCGCGATGCACGATGCGGTAGACCAGGCATGTCAAACTCGTGCGCTTATGGAGGCTGCTTGGTAAAATTTTAGCCTGTAAATATGCCGCGTGTGGCAATTTGTTTAGTACGATAATCGAAATAACGACCTTCTTTTTCTCCATGAAAACTAGAACTAGGACGTACAATTAGTTGAAGAAAAAAAAAATCTTCACTTTAATGTAGCCGCAATTTTTGGCGGGAGTGCTGTATATCGTGATCCGACAGTTGATCGAACGACATTTGATCGAAACAATATTTGATCGAAATGACAATTAATCGAAACGACACTTAATCAAAACAAAACTTGATTAACTAATGAAAGAGAAAATTTACTACAAAGCACTGCAAAGCCGTATTGATTTTCTTCGCAAGAAAAAATCTTCGTTTTGCAGTTTTTATAGATAGTTGCGACTGGAAAATTTTAATTTCTATCGGACCAACGAAAAGAACAATAGTGCGGATGAAAATTTACATTTTACACAGGCAGCAGGTAAACTAAAAAAAAAACAACAAAAAGCAAGAAAAGGCAAATTTTAATTAAAAACTGCTTAATGTGCTATACAGAACTATAATTTATCTTATACTGCTCTCAAAACATTTGAATCTTTATATCGGAGTCAATAAATTTCAGCCTGTTTCGGCCTGGTTCAGCCTGTTTCAAAGACGCATCAGCATGACGATAACATTCTTGTAAATAATAAATATTTTTGGTGAAATTCCAACACATTTAAAACTTCTCAAATTTGCCAGCTCCACTGCTGCAGCAAAGACGACTTTACTCTTGAGAGTCACTGAAACATGGAATATCTTACGATGTGTCATTAAAATAGGACTACAATGTAAAAAGAATGCAAAAAATGGCAGCAACAGGCATTTAAAAAAACATAGCCATGACAAGAGATCTACTTGTTTTCCCCCCCCGAAAAAAATACCTTGCCCAGGGACCTTGTTGAGAAACCCTGACCTTGACATCAGCAAAAAAGTTATAAAAAATATAAACAAACTGTCTTCGTACCGATGGCCTTTATTTTTTATGAGTCCAACTTACAGTAACAAAGAGATTGTTTAATCGCAGAAATGTACAAAAGCAAATCTTTTTTTTATTATTGTCAATTTGATCAAGTGTCGTTTCGATCAAGTGTCGTAGTACCTCAGCATATATTAAAGCGAATTTATATGAGTGTATATGTATTTAAGCGAGTTTATATTTGTATATAATAAACCTAATTCTTTTTCGTCTTCAAGTAAATGTGCTGTTCAAATTCTAGTTCCCAGGGGAAAATTTTTAAAATAAACGTTGAGGCCATGATGAAGACTTTAGAAAAAGTCTTCAAATCGGTTTCTGCAAGAAAGATTCCGTGTCATTTTTTTGAATGAAGCCTACATTTTTTTGGTTCAAAATTTTTTGAATTAAATAAAATTCAATATTATGAGAAACCAAGCTTCGATCAATAGCGAGCTTGTAGCAACTCATCACCTAAAAGCATTTAGACGTGTTTATTGTGCAAAATATTACTCGCTCGCTGCCTTACGTATTTCGCACTTAGTTGGCAAACAATCGCAAACTTGGTTTCTCAGACCTTTTATTGTTAATTGTTATTTTTCCCAAGCTTAATTGGTTATATTTCCTCTCTTTGTACGCGTTAGCTGGTTGTAAAGTCGAATTCGTGGCGTCTTTATTGCTTAGTTTATCTGGCAGCATATTAATAAGAAACTGCTGATCGCTTCTTATGAAATCCTGTGATTTTCGTATAGAAAAAGGATAATTGTCAGCAAAAAAAAACAAAAACAAATCGCTGTTTAAATACCGTAACTCAGTCATGACCTGACAGAAAAAAAACAAGCGGGGATTTAGATAGATTCAGACATACTACCAGAGATGGTCAAACTGAGCCATGCTTATAAATCTTCAATTCCGTGCTTCTCGTGCCGTGATTACTGTTTTGGTGCAAATTATTTTGAGACTTATCTTTGCAATAAAAGAATTCAGCTTTGTTTACTCGTGTGGCAAAGCGAACTCGCTACGAGCTAATCATGAACTTCTAGGAGTAGCCATTGCATGAAACTTTTTTAGAATAAAGAAAAAAGGAAATCAGCTCAATGTCTAAGGTCGAGATGATGAAGATAAGGTTGCTGGAAGCACATAGCTTTAAACCACAAAGTCTGTAATCTGATTACGTGTTTGACGAAGCTAGCAAGAAGGGCAGCTTAAAAATCAAGCAAACACAGGGCTTCAATTGTCGTCATACCAACTATTTTTCTTTTTTGGCTTAAAGACTTTTTATGATGCGGAGCCGATATTTTGAAAGACCGAGCGTTTGATTTAATCAACTTTTTTTGGAAGTCCTCCCTAAAAAAAAACGTTTTATCACGAAACAATTGATTCAAATTGTTTGACAGATTGCATGAGCAGGATCTGACTTAAGGACTGTAGTTAGGGTTAGGGTACTTTAAAGAGAAAACCATTTTTAATTTAACTTTAAAGTGAAAACCATTTTTAATTTAGCTCACTTTTCTTTTATTTCTACTTCGCCGCACAGTAAAAGTATAAATTATAATTATTTAATAAACAGAAATAATGAAGGCTGTGGATCAGAAAAAAAAAAAAAAAAGAAAACGTAACAAAACGAGTGTGCTTTGTGGGTTGCAAAGAAAGTAATAAAACTATAGAAGTTGTGTTACAAGAAGCAATTCACCTCAACTCATTCATCTCATTTTTGGCCATAAATTCTTACAAGCTCATGAAAGATTATTGAAAAAAGATTCAACAAGTGGGAATAATGGTGGATGTTGATAATATACTTTTCAGATGTTTACTTTTCAAACTTTTTTTTATTTAAAAAACAATAAATTACAATTCCAAGTTCAGCGGATAGTTGAGCAAGAATATATTGAATATACGATTTCGAAAACCTCAGCAAGAAGTAAGAGTCATCATATTCAAATTTTATCGGAAAGCGATAATTCAGAACCAGTGTGCAAGCAAGAACACTTCACAGCATGCTAAAAAACACACAAAAACAGTATAGTGCTTATAAATTTATTTATACAATTTACAAGACATATTTACAGTTTCATTAAATATCGCGCTTTAAAGTCATAGTTTTTTTGTCGTATAATAAATTTGATCGTTGTTCCCTTTAGAATTTGAAAATATCCTTTGCAAACACGTCTAAATTAACACTTTTATCAAATTCATTTATAATAATCTATTGTTTTGCACGTAGTCGTAGTAAACATTAACAATATTGCATTTAATCTGCTTACTAGAGGAAAAATTAATGTTTAGACTATATGGATTAAATATTTTGGGGCGTTGGGACCGGGCATGACATTAAACATGGGGCTTGTTTGCAACTCTCTCATTTAAAAGCTTTAATTTGTTTTTTTATTGTCTTAAGAATGAAAAAATAAAAACTGCCCGAAAAATTGTAAAAATACATTTTTAATTACATGGTCAAGAGCCTTATGCTTGACAATGCTGCAAGTTTTAATCTAAGCAGTTTTTTTCACCTTATTTGTTTTATTAAACAAGATAAAAAAAATCCTACATAATTTTAAGTGTCTATCTTTAATCTTTAAAACAGATTATCTTTAAAGCGGATTTTAAGTGTCTATCCCAGAGCGCAACATCGTAAATGGATTTCTAGAGCGTTAAGATCAAAAAATCATTTTTGATTCCTAACCATTTTGCTTTAGCAGTCTACGAAATAAAATATTAATTTCCGACACTCCACTGCAATTCTTCTGTTGTCTTAGGCTTCTGAAAAAACTGACATTTAGAAAAAATGATCTTAATCTTTGAAGCATTCTTTAAAGCTAACAATTTGCGGTGCTAAACAATTGTAAAGGGCACTGGGTGGTGCAATGCCGTTCTTAACCACACGGTTTGAGTTTGTCCAGTTAAGTTTTTCTTTTAAATTTAAAACTTAATTATACTGTAAAACGCAGATAAAGTTATTTCGTTCAGTTAGTATTTAGACGAATAAAAATTGATACTGTTGTTGCTGCTCTTTGTTATTTTTGAATCTTTCTGACAGTTAATTCAGCGTCGTTGATCGAAGCTGTTATGTTTTTCTGTACAGATTTTTAAGGATTGAACACATCCTACCTTAATACGTTAATCAAGTAAATAATGAAAGAATAATGTACTATTTTGATAAAGAAATAGAGAGCAATATTGTAAAAAATCTAAAAACTGCGTGTGATGAAAATGGCAAGGAATCTGATCATAAAAAATCGGCACAATTCTTGTTTCAACTGGGAAAACTTTGCCGTAAACAAACTCTTAACAAGATTTCCTTGATAAAAAGCGTGGGCTTGTTAAATGCAGCTATACTCAGAAACCCTTCGAACGTAGCTGAAGTTACACAGGAATTAAACAATCTTTGTCGACATATCTTAGAACTTGCTAATGCTGAGCATTTGGATGCAAATTTGATTGAAGAAGCCGATAGAGTAAAACAATCAATACTAAGCTTAAGAAATGACACATTTCAGATGCTGAATCAAGTTCAAACGCTACAACAAAATGATGACATCGACATTACTCGAAAACTCGAAATTAAAACAATTGAACAAATCAAAAAACTACAACAAAAGCTGTATGACGAATACAGCAAAATCATGGCTAGTATTGGTGAATACTGCATTGAAGTATTAGGTAAACCGCCTTGCAAATTTAGTATTGCAGGAATGGGATCACTTGCTCGAGCTGAAATTACTCCTTACTCCGATTTCGAACATGTCATAATATTGGAAGAGCTCGATGACTACGAAGAACACACCGAGTACTTTCGTTGGTTTTCGGTAGTTTTTCATGTCATAATACTTAACTTGAAGGAAACACTTGTTCCATACTTGGATGTTTCGTGTTTAGATGGTTGGTTCTACGACACTCGTACGCCGTGTGGTGTGTCATTTGATGGAATGGTTCCACATGCATGCAAGTTTCCATTAGGCAGACAACAACGCACCGAAAAGAAACAATTTACAACTGAACTTATTCAACCAATCAGCAAAATGCTAGAATATTTAACCACAGAAGCAGATTTGAAAAACGGATATTACCTAAAAGACATTTTAACGAAAACATGTTTTGTATTTGGTGATAGGAACGTTTATGAAAAGTTTGAAACTGGAGTCAGAACATATTATAATAAACAGTCAGACAACGAAATATCGAACGACGTAAAACAACAAGTCAAAGATGATCTCAACAAATTTGCAACCAGACTTAAACTAAAAAACTTGAAAGCTAAAGACAACTTTAATGTTAAGGAAATCATTTATCGGAGTTCCACGCTTTTTGTGTCAGCATTGGGACGAATGCACAAAATCCATGCATCATCATGTTTTGAAATAATCAAGTGTCTAGCTGAGAAGAAAGTTATCACTCAAAATACTAGTCATAAACTGATGTTTGCGGTAGCTATTGCGTGTCAAATCAGATTAAAACTGTATTTTGAAAACAATTCCCAGTTTGATTTCATCACTGTACCACGTGACATTGAAAAGCTAAAAGGATTTGCTGGAGAATCGAACACGAGAAACTATTTTCAGATAGCTTATTGTGTACAAGCAGAAATATGCAAACAGCTGGATTTCATGCCAGAGTACTTCTATTCTCATCCTGAATTGTTGAACATTACAATTTGTCATGCATTGAAAATGGAAAAACTGTTGCAAGTTGTTCTTAATGACTACAAAACTTTAGAAACACTCGATGCAAATAATGAGAAATTCGATTTTGACAGATATCTTGATCGTCTTGAACAACATACTAACAGGTTAAATATCAATGAGGTTGCTGATTTTAACGTTGAAAAAAGTTTTTTAAAGCCGTTCAACTTTTTTGTGATTGGCTATTTTTTGTTTGACCTTGAACGGTTTAACGAAGCAGAGGAATTCTTCAATCGTTTATATGAAACACACGATATAGATAAATTTATGTCTAATACTCAAAACAAGGCAGTGACGACCCAAGTACTAGCACAAATTGAAAAGCAACTACCGAAAAAGTCGCAAGAACAGGAAACAAGTCGTCATTACAAGCGATTTGTTCATTTTTACAAAAAACATCTTTCTGATTTGACCGGCAAAGAACTTCAAGGAAGAATATTTGACGTCACCGCTGATTCTTTTTTTTCATTAAATCAATTTCAAAACTCTTTAATGCACTATCAAAAAAGCCTTTCAATTTTAAAAAACTGTTTGTCCGAAACAGAAGACAATAGAAAAATATCCAATGCATTACAAAATATTGGAATTTGTCATGCACAATTAAACCAATACGAAGAATCGATACGGAATTATAAAAAAGTTCTTGAAATTTATCCTACTATTTCGTCCGACATAGATGAAAATAAAATCGTAGCTGCAATGTTCAGTAATATCGGATTAAGTCACAGTCATTTAAAACAACATCAAGAATCCTTGGATTTTCTCAAAAAAGCACTTCAAATTTACCAAAACATATCTTTAGATGCTGATAGCGACAAAAACATTGCCAGCTTGTTTTATCAAATTGGATTGACTTTACGTGACTTGAAGAAATATGATGAATCAATGAAACATCATAAACAAGCACTAGAGATTTACCAAAACACCTCGTCAGATACAAAACGCGATAAAAACATTGCGGAGGTGAATGAAAATCTTGGGTTATGTCAATCAGATGTGCAACAAAACAAAGAAGCATTAATTTGTTACAATACAGCGTTTCAGATATACCAGAATATATCTTCTGATGCAGACATCGCCAGATTATTGGGTAACATTGGCGTGGTTGAAAAAAATTTAGGACAACCTGAAAAATGTTTAGAGTATCACAAAAAAGCCCTTCGTATTTATGAAACCATTTCTTCCGATGCGGTAAAAGATGAAAATATAGCTTACGTTTATGACATTTTTGGTGTATGTTTGATGGAATTACAGCGATATGAGGAATCACTTCAAAACCACAAAAAAGCCCTTCAAATTTATCGAAACATTTCAACTAATATCAATAAGGATAAAAACATTGCCAACGTCTTGGAAAACATTGGAAATACTTTAGAGAAACTAAAGAAATATAAAGAATCATTGCATTATTACAAAGAAGCACTTTTGATCTACGATAACTTACCGCCCAACACAGTTGACAAAGAAACAGCTTTTGTATTAAATAGCATTGCATTATGTCAACGAGATTTAAAACAGTTTGAAGAATCCTTACGTAATCATCAGAGATCTCTTCAAATTTATGAAATCATATCACCGAACGTGAATAGGGACGTGAACATCGCTGAAGCATTGGAAAGCATTGGCTTGCGTCAGCTAGATCTAGAACAGCAGGAAGAGTCATTAACTTTTTTGCAAAACTCTTTTCAAATTTATCAAAACCTATCAAAGGATATAAATAAAGACAAAGACCTAGCTAGGTTGTTTGAAAACATGGGAGTTGCTTCTAAACGTTTACAACTATGCGAAGAATCATTGCATTACTTTGAAGATGCACTTCAAATCCATCAAAACGTATCTCCCGATGTGGATAAAGATTCAAACATTGCGAGAATGCACGACAACATCGGAGAAGCTCTGGCCCAATTGCATGAACCTTACAAAGCATTAGAAAGTCATGAATTGGCACTTCAATTGTATCAAACCATATCATCCAATCTGGATAACGATGAAAATGTAGCCAACGTGCTCAATAACATTGGTGTTATTTATAGCGATTTAGATCGATATGAAGACTCCTTACGTTGTCACGAAGAAGCACTTCGAATTTATCAAAACACATCTGCCAATGCCGAGTATGACCAATACATAGCCAACCAGTTGGACAACATTGGAGTGACCTATAATGAATTAAAAGGATACAAGAAATCATTAAATTATCACGAAAAAGCACTTAGAATTTATCAAAATATTTCTTCTGATTGCGATAGAGATCACAACATTGCAAGAGTGTTTGAACACATTGGAGATAGTCAAATAAGTTTAGACAACCATGATGAATCCATACGTAATTTTAAAAAAGCTCTTCAAACTTACCAAAATATATCGTCTGATGGGCATAACTGCCAAAACATTGCCAGGGTGTATGAAAATCTTGGTTTGATATATCGAGACTCAGAGCAATATGCAGATTCAATAAATCACCACTTAAGTTCCCTTCGTATTTATCAAGAGATTTCGTCCGACGAGGATAACGATCATAATATAGCCACAGTTTTCGACAATATTGGAGTGAGCCAGAGAGGTTTAAAGAAATATGAAGACTCATTGCAACATCACCAAAAAGCACTACAGATTTATCAAAACATATATGTTGACACCAAAAAAGACCGAAACATAGCCAGAGTATTAGATAACATTGGCTTAAGTCTGAGTAAGTTAAAAAAATACGAAGATGCATTACAAAATCACAAAAAAGCACTCCAAATTTATAAAAATATATCAGGCGATCTAACCAATGACGAAGACATTACCGAAGTACAAAATAACATACAAAAATGTCAAGAAAATATGAATGAACACAAAGAATCAATAAATTACGACGAAGAAGTTGTAAGTATTTTTTTATTTATCTGATGCTTTCGCCCAGCTATTTTTAATTTATTTTTAATAGAAATTCAATGCACTAATTATCAAAGTTATTTACCAGACGAAATCCTATTCATTTTTAGAGCAAAAAATTAAAAAACCAGGATAAAAACTTAAACAAATAAAATTGTTAACAATAAATTTTGTCATCAAAGCTTCGATGAAGGAAAAAGTCGGGTATTATGCACCCTTAAGCAAAAATCACTGTAAAATTTTATTTTTAATTTTGCAAACACAAAATTTTTTGACACAATGTCCTTAACCTAGACTTTCTTTTATTCAAATACCAGCCTGTAAATTATTTTATGTAAGCTGTGATGACCCTCCAAACTTTTTAGATAAAGGGGTCTACTTTAAAAGCTGTGCTTGTAATGAGAACCCCAACCGGAAGTGACGTAATTTGAAACTAATTATAAAAATTAAAAAATTAAAAGTACTTTCTCTGAGATGCATGAAATTATTTATTAAAAACTCTCAAAGCAACGTCTTATCGTGCGACGAAAAATATGATGTTAAAATACAAGATGTAATCCATTGGCATCAATCGAGTTTGTCAACAACCCAATCTTATTCCGAAGAAATTAATACAATAAAAATCATATTAATATGAGACAGGCAATGCACTAATTATTTGCAAGTAAGCTATACAGTAACATGTGTTGTCACATTGCACTAACAATAAAGGTTCAGTGATAAATAAGCAAACATCACTCATAATTCACAACAACTTTTTAATATATATAAACAGAACTTATAATCAAGCTGCAGGAGATACAAAAAATAAGTTGCTTTCTAAAATTTAAAAAAAGTAAGGCTGTATCTAAAATTCGAGGCACAAAAACATGTTTTGATTTCAAAAATTTTGTGTGATCTATCTGATACATAAATTAACACCTCTTATCTCACCCACAAATTTTACCTGGCTAATTGTATAGATAAGCATAAACTAAACTAAATTGCTTACTTAAAACAAGATTATTTGACTTTCAAATTTAACTGGTCCACTTTTTGTTTTCTTTTTTGTCTTATAGCATTGTGAAATATACAAAAGCATGTCTGTGGCAACAAAATTTTCATTGAATTGGTAAAAAATTTGATATATAACTTGATCAATAAAAACTATGTAAATATGCATAGCTTTACCTGCCGGGGGGGCAGGGGGCAATTCAAGATTTGGGCAAAAATTGAAATTTTTCGGGAAGTGACAAGAAAATATTTGGGCAAAACCATAATTTTTCGGGCAACGATATGAAAAATTGGCAGTGACAATGATCAACTGCAAAAAATAGTTATCAAATTTAGGTAAAGACCTTTTTTTTTTTTTTTGGAGAGCATCCATAATTTTAGGACAAAATTTGTTCTTCGTTCGAGAATTTCAAAAAAATTTTTTGTCCTATCCGTAATGTACTAGAAAATCAAGATTTGGGCAATTTCCTACTACAAAAAATTTGGGCAAAACTTCATTGCCTCCCCAAATTTTTTTGGCCGGTACGCCTATGTAAATATGGTATTTGTCCACATATTAAATTACTAATTTTTCTCAGCCAAAAACAGCCCAGTTAAAATTGAAAATAATTTGTTTTAGGCTCACAATAATATGCAGCAGATTTTTTCTTGCTTAATTTGCTTTGCTGAATGTTTTAGAAATTGCAAGCTGCATTGCTTTAGAAGACCATTTCAATCTAAACTTCTTAGTTTCTTTTTTTCCAGCATGTGGTGACATTTTTGCTTCTTAGTTTTATAAAGTAACAGTAATGAACAAACACTTTTAAGTATTGTTTTCATAACTCTAAACAATACAGCAGAATATTATAAAGGTAAAAAATCTGTAAATTGAATAAATGCAACAAGCAACAAACTTTTAGCATAACAATTAGTATCGTCTAACTCAGAGGTATTAAAAAATTTACTATTTAACTTGCAAATCTAAAGTTAAATTGAAAATTATGATAAATTACAGAGAAAATCTAATGCCAGGATTAATTTTAGTATTAGTCTATATTTTAGCTTATTTATTCACTTTTACACATAAACTCATTTTTTTAATTCCTGACCTCTGGACATTCTATGTACAACACTGACTGGACATTCTATGTACAACACTGACACCAACCATTTAAGCTAATTTAACTGAAACAAAACTGTGTATTTTTTAATTTGAAAATTCAAATATTTCTATTACAATAATATTTTGATAGTTAATTTCGCTAGTGTATTTGCTACGCCTTTGGTAGTTAATTTGGCTTGAGTTTATTGCAATGTTGTCCACCGAACTGTCGTGGGATTATCCAAACGGTCCGAAAGTTGCTTTATTTGGATTTCCACGGGATTAAAATTTAAAACAACACGAATGTATGCAATCAGAAAAAAGTTTTTTTTATCAAAAACAAGCAAAGTACGCGATTTTTACAATTTTTAGTTTCTATTTATATTAGTTCGTTTTCATTTATATTAGGTCATTGAAGAGTTATTATTGTCACTAAGAACATAACTTTACAAACAATAAATTAATTAATTAATTCTGGCGTGTGGGCTCCATTTCCATGCACACGAAATCAAGCAAACTTAACCAATTTTGAACTCCAGGATAAGAAAAAATATCACATGCAATTTGGAAATACCTAGAATCATTCCAGGTGTATACTTTCAAAAATCCCTAAATGCCCTAAATATTTATGTGATTAAAAAAAAAACAACAACAAAAAAACTAAACAGAAACAGACGAATGAAATTTTTAAGAGGCAACCAAACGAATTGTCAAATGCACTCCGAGTGAGTGTAGGAACTGACGCAGAGCAGCAGCAACAAAACCAATATATTAATTTGC
Organism: Diplosoma virens; assembly: GCA_963680785.1. NCBI lineage: Eukaryota > Metazoa > Chordata > Ascidiacea > Aplousobranchia > Didemnidae > Diplosoma > Diplosoma virens. Next base: position 14,389,586 of record OY796880.1, read on the forward strand.
AACAAATCAAGGAAAAAATCACTTTTAGAACAACTGAAAACTTTTAGAAAATTAAATGGGTTTTTCTATATGCACTGTAAACATAAAAGAAACTGCTAAACCTTCAATATGTTCTATATTTTCCATTGATGGCAAGATTCTATTTACTATTTACAAGTAAAATTGAACTCACCTAATAAATGACGCTTTCCGTTAAAAGTTTCCTTCTATCAGATATTTACGGTACTTGTGATGAACTACCCTTCAGAAATTCAAACAGAAATTCAAATCTTTTCCCTATTTAAGTTGACCGCAATTTTGTAGTAGGCCATGAGTGCGTTAAATTTCATCTTTATTGATTCCATTAAAAGACGATTCAAATAAATTTTGTGCGGTCGAAAAGTTTGTCCGTAAACAACTTAACCTTTTAATAAAAAACAAAAACTAAACTAATTTTCTATATCTTTTTACTGTTGCCATCCTTACTCTACAATGTATCATCACTTGCTTAGAGATTTAAGCGAAGCTGCGTTCTGTCATCGTTCTACACCACTATTCAAACATTATTTAAACAACCCTTTTTCGTCTTTAATGAACCCGTCGATCGAACAAAACGTTTGCTCTTTGTATAACGAAAAGTTTCAATTTTTAGGTTCGTCTGATATTACTGTCACACTTCTGGTAGATGGGATTCATCTAAAACGATGGGCTCTTTTAGTTACAAAGAGGAAACAATTGTTGACTCATGGTAGAATAGCGTTTGCAACGCAGCGAAATCTGTTTTTGCGTTTATAATTCATTAGCAGTCAGTCTTCTAAATATAAGATGTTTTTAATCTTTTGCCGACCTGTAAAATGTCTGCCAACTGTTTAAATGTCATGCTGAAAAAATTATTGCTGGTTTAGAAGATATAGAATTTAGAGCTGTTGTCATAATCGACAATCAATAAATCGCAAAGCTGTATTCTATTTTGTCTCTCTAAAGCAGTGGTCCCCAAACTATCCGGCCCACGAAGACTTTTTATCCGGCCCGCGGAGCTCTTTTAAAAAATACGAGGACATACATTAAAAAATACATTAAAAAAATACCGTATATGCACTCACTCTGAGCCACAGTTGGATAGAATTATGTCGGAATTTTGGGAGAAAAATAGTGAAATCAGAGATTGAATCGAAGTGAAGACTTTTTTTTTTTTAGAGATCACTATGATTTTGGGAGAAAAATAGTGAAATCAGAGATTGAATCAAAGTGAAGACCTTTGTTTTTTTTTTAGTCTCCAGCTTTGGCCCGAGGAGGTTCAATAATATCTATATCCGGCTTCCTGCTCGAAAAGTTTGGGGACCACTGCTCTAAAGCTTTCAATTGTTTATCCCCACTCGTATAGTCAAACCAGACCATTATTTTTCTTTATGTTGCGGTTCATATTTTAATATGCATTCAAAGTAATTGGGTTAATATTGAATTTACTGAAAAATCTTTTGCTTTTCTTTATTTTAAATTTGATGATATTATAATGATATCAATAAAAAATATGCTTTGGCTTCTTAACTTGTTAAAAAAATTTTCACGATGTTGAATGCAATTCTTTAATCAGTTAAAGTTGCGTATAAACTTTTGCATAAAGCTTTAAAGCCATCAACATCTGAAATTGGTTTTGCGAATTTTCTGAACAATTTTACTTCTGATGCTCTAGTACTTGATAAAGAATTACAAATCCCTCGCTATGAAACTACAACTACATTTTATCTTAATAAAGATAATTACAACTTTTAGTAATTTTTGTCCACACTCTGACTATATTTGAGATAAAACTTTTCTTTTCATTACCTCAGTTTTCAGAGCCTTTTAAGCTGCAAATTTTTCGAACACAACGTAAAAAAATATTAGAAAACTTTTTGTACAGGGTTGTTTTTGGTTTGAATAAATTTATCCTACGGATAAAGCATCTACGATAAAAAATCGCTTTCTTGAAACAGAGAGAAAGTCGAAAGCAACTTAATTAAATAAAATTTGCTAACACTCAGCCATGGCTTTGTAAAAAGAGGGGCTTGATGTAAGAAAGAAAAATGGGTCACAGTAAAGAATGGGGTTGTTTAAGGTTAGGGGCATTCATTGCCTGAGTGACATGTAAAAACCTTTTTTTGGTCTTCAGTCACATTGAACAACTTTTTTCTTGTAAGGTCAAGTAAAGAACAAAATAAGGACAAAAATTAAGGAAAGAATTGCACGGATTGGACGCACCTGCCCTATCTACCAAGAAAGGCTATCATGACACAACTATTCAGGGGAAATATTTTTTGTTAAGAGGGGAGCATTTTTGCGGCGTTCTTTAGAAAGGTCTGAAGCGGCTGTTCTATTTGCTTCTTACTAAAGCCATCCCTGCAAGAACTACTTTTTTTAGAGCTTATTTTTTTGGTTACTACCGTAATTAATTTTAATTTTACTAAAAAGGTTTTGTTATTGCTAATAAAATCTAAGCATTCATAATGCTCTCACACACTTCTTCGCATCGGTCTTATCTTGCAAATTCTCTGAAAATAAATTTGTACACTTTTTTTCAAAATCCTCTTAATGTTATGAGTTTTTTGAAAACAGATGCTTCAAATTTTTCCGTACACTTCAGAACGCATATTTCTAGAAATTTTTAGGAGCCAAAATAATTAATTTCAAGATTTGATTTGAATTTTTTTTAGCTAAATTTAGATTCAATTCTAACTTGTCTTGTTATTGATTTACCTCTGAATTGCGTAGTGCAAATATTAATAATAAAATTAAAATCGTGACATTATAAGACGAACGTGATCGTTCGTGACAGCATAAAATGTACACAGTTGTTTCAGGCATTCTTTCTTTTGCTAATGTTGCATTTCTGTAAAGTAAAAAGCATGTTTTTGCATAGAACCAAAATACTGTAGAAGCAAATTTCTTAGTTAGTAAATTTGTAATTTATTCTCAATATTTATGATCTAACATATTTTTTTTTACTTATTTTACTGAAATATTTCCATGAAACGCAACGCAGCAGCAAACTTTGGAGTCCTTAGCGGCTTTGGTGTAAAGTCACTCAGAAAAAGGAACTTCACAAATTCAAACATATGGGATAGAATAATAGCAATGTTTTTGACATTTTTTGGACTAAAATATATTTTCAGGATTCTCTTATTTTCATCTCCAAACAATCAGAAGAAGCAGAAACCAAAAATGAAGTTCAAACGCCGGCAGAGATTGTTCCAAACAAGAAGCGAAAAACGACGTGAAGCTTTATTTAGGCATGTTGAACGACTGGATCAGCCTATAGCAAACGATTGAGTTTGAACAAAATATTAACCGTTCAGCTGTTGCAAGCTGAATTGTCTAGTATACGAATTATTTTTATTAATCAAATACAACCTATTTATTTATGAGGATTGGCTGAACAAATTTCTACAATTCATAAATTGTAGGATTGCTCATTTCTGTGCACGAGTTAACTAACAATTTTGCGTAGCCTGCAAATTTCGGGGCTGGGATGCCTTTTTACCGGTTAATCCGACTCCCCAACTCTGCGAGACTATACACAAAACTAATTTGCTTGATAGGCTGACTTTAACCTTCAAGAGCAGTATCTCCGGCTGAAAGTGACTAATCACTGTTCTGATTGAATGTTTCTTTGTATTTCACAAGGTACTTTATTTGTAATAAGTGTCGTGCCTATAGTTTTATGTTGTACATCAGGGGTGCTCACAATTTTTCAGCTTGTGATGTACTTGTAAAATCACGAAGTCAAAATGATCTACCTACTAAAAAAATGCAAAAACATGTTTTTATTTCTAAACATAGAGAGTTTTTACATGTACGAGTACAGTGTATATAGCCGGACCAGCCAGAAAAATTGGGCGGGGGGCGGGGGAAAGCAATACAATTTTGCGCAAACTTTGTCGACGATCGCCCGAATTACAGGTAAAGACAAAAAAGTCTTCACTGTCAATCTGTATCCATTTCCCTTTCGTCTCAAATTACTAGTGAAGATTAAAAAAAAAGGATATTTGCATTCTGTATCCCAATTCATGCGATATCCATGTATCCCATTTTATAGGATGTCTATACGTGGATGACCATGTAGCGTTTACTTACTAATTACACTATCTGACTTCGCGATACATGACCCGTTTCTAACAATGCACTTTTAATAATGAATGCTCGAACAAAGAACGCGCGTACAAAATCATAGTAAGCGTTTTCACGCATGCTTGCGCACCGACGTCTCTTGTCACATGAGTCTTTCGCGCGCGCCAGCTGATTGGTCGCCACATAGCTCCCCCCCAGCGTTGTTGTACGACTCTTGTATACCAGCGATATAGTCTTTGACAATATGTGGCGGTCGTCGAACTGATCGTCCACTGCGTGTAGTTGTGATGCCTGGAGATTTATTAGGGAGCGGCGACGAAGAGGAAGGCGTCGAAATGTCTTCTTCTTGGTTGTTGAATTGTGGTGGATATCTTCCTGTGGCCAGGTATGCTGTCTTGAGACGGTCAACTAAAATGTTTTCTGTTCGTCCATTTACGTCGAGGGTGAAAAATTTCTCAGATGTGGAGATAATTCTGTATGGTCCTTCATAAGGTCGTTGCAGGGGTGTCTTGTGTTTATCGATTCGTACGTAAACGAAACCTGTATGGCCAAGAGAGGGTGGGTAATAGGATGTAAGAGATGAGTGGTGTGTCGGGGGTGGTGGAAGGGTTTCATGCATCGACTTTTGCAGGTCGCGAAGAAATGTGGTTGAAGGTTGTAGAGAAAGGGGTGGGGTGGGGTCAATGAATTCGCCGGGGATGCGTAGAGTAGATCCGTACACTAATTCGGCGGGAGAACATCCCGGTTCTTCACGCCAAGTTGTTCGTAAACCAAGGAGTGTGAAAGGTAGGTGTTCCATCCAATGTGGAGATGTAGTGCGGGCTTTGAGGGAATCTTTGAGTTGTCGATGCAAGCGTTCTACCATGCCATTAGCTTGTGGATGATAAGCTGTGGTGTGTTGTTGTTTAATGCCTAACATTTTATTTAAATTTGACCATAAAGATGAAGTAAATTGTGGACCTCGGTCTGATGTGATATCTGCCGGTACTCCAAACCGGGAGATCCATCCTCGTATGAGAGCATTTGTGCAGGTAGGTGTTTTTGCGTCGGGGAGGGGAATGGCCTCGGGCCATCGGGTAAATCGGTCGATAATGGTGAAGAGGTATGTCATTCCTTCGCTCGGAGGAAGTGGACCGACTAAATCTACGTGGATGCTGTGAAAGCGCCCTGTTGGTTGAGACCTATGAGAGAGTGGGGCTCGGATGTGGCGATGCACTTTGGCTGCTTGGCAACTCTGGCATTCTCGGCACCATCTGCGAATGTCTCGTTTAAGGCCGTGCCATACATAGCGGTCTGCAATTGCCCGTTGAGTGGGGCGTGGTCCGGCGTGAGCTAAAGAGTGTATAGCTTGGAAAACTCTGTAGGTCATTCCTTTGGAAGCACAGGACGAGGTTTCCCAAGTGACATGTCGCAAAGGAAGGAGACGTCGCCGAATGGTATATCTTGAAGCAAAAGGTTGGTTATTGAGGTTCGATACGCTGCAATTTCTTGTGAAACTGCTTGGTCGTTTGCTAGTTGTCGAAAGTCAATGGGAGGCTCTGTGATAGTGTTGATTCTTGAGAGTGTATCGGCTACCACGTTAAATTTTCCTTTTACATGTCGTATGTCAGAGGTGAACTCGGCTATAAACGACAGGTGGCGGGATTGACGGGGCGAGCGGTCAGCATTGTTGGACAATGCAAATGTTAATGGCTTGTGGTCGGTGTACAAGGTAAAGGGCTTGCCTTCTACGAAATGCCGAAAGTGGCGTACAGCCTGGTACGCTGCCAGTAGTTCTCTGTCGAAAGTACTGTATTTCTTTTCTGCAGATGACAATTTTCGGGAAAAGAAAGCGATGGGTACCCAGTAACCATTGTGCAATTGGTCAAGTTGTGCTCCAATGGCCAAGTCAGATGCATCTACAGTTATGCTGGTAGGTGCGTTTGCCTTAGAATGGTGTAGTAAAGTAGCATGTGCCAGCGCTGCCTTGGCGTTTTCAAAGGCCTTCTGACATTCTGTAGTCCACGTAAGTTCTTTGCCTCGGCCAGACGATGCGGCATGCAGAGGCGCAAGCTGCGAGGCGATTGTGGGGAGGAAACGGTGGTAAAGATTTATCATGCCCAAGAAACGTTGAAGAGAAGAACGAGAATCTGGCGTGGGAAAATTGCGGATAACCTTAATGCGGCTCGGGAGAGGTCTAACACCTTCGCCTGTGATAAGATGTCCTAGATATTCGAGTTCTTGAACGCCAAAAATACATTTGGATTTTTGAATTATTAATCCGTTTGAGGACAACAGTGTAAAAATCTGTCTAAGGTGATTGTAGTGTTCCACCGGTGATTTACTAGCAACCAAAATATCATCTAGGTAGACGAAAACAAAATCTAAGTGTTGGAAAATGCTGTCCATGAGTCGTTGAAAGGTTTGTGCTGCGTTTTTTAACCCGAAAGGCATCCGAAGAAATTCCCAGAGGCCAAAACTAGTGGCGATTGCGGTCTTGGCAATTGAATCTTCGGCCATAGGAATTTGGTGATAACCACGAATGAGGTCTATTTTGGAAAAAATCTTTGCTCCAGCCAGTCGCGTGTTGAAATCGTGAATATGGGGTAGTGGATAACGATCGTCGGTGGTGATTTGGTTAAGGCGGCGATAATCGCCGCACGGTCTCCATCCCCCAGAGGGTTTAGGCACCATGTGTAGGGGGGTGGACCAAGGTGAATTGGAACGGCGAATTATGCCTGCCCGCTCTAATTGTTGAAATTCGGCTTGGGCTAGAGCTAGTTTTGGGGCAGTTAAACGCCGAGGTCGTGAATGAACTGGTGGGCCGCTGGTGACAATATGGTGTTCTACACCATGTTTACTCACCTGGTTTTGTAGACTGGGGGCTAAAATTTGTGGAAATTGTAGCAATAGTTGATTAAAGCGGCTAGGTGCGCCCAAAACTAAACCACAGTGACTGTTCGGTGTGCGCTCTGTATGTGCAGCGAAAATATGGCCGTGATTTAAATCGACAAGTCGGCGTCCGCGTAAATCGATGGCAATGTTATTGGCCGTAAAAAAATTGGCGCCTAGTATAGGGCGAGCGACGTCGGCTAGGTAAAATTTCTGACGATATCGCTTTCCTTGTCCGAGAATAAAAGTAATAACACGTTGTCCCCATGTGTTGATTTCGGAACCGTTGGCCGCTGTGAGGTTTTCTGTAGGGGTACGTTTGCGCTTGTCGTTTGGGGAAGCAGGGAAAACGCAAACGTCAGCGCCGGTATCTACTAAGAAAGATGTCCCTGTGGCGCGATCCCACACTGACAAGGTGTTAGTTTTGATTAAGCCGACCGCCGCGGTCATTGGCGGCCGGCTTGCCCATTTTCCTGCACGGTGATTGACGATGACGTTGCCACTGGGAGTAAGCTCGCAAAGGGGCAGCCGGGTCTGCAGGTACGTGCGTTAGGACCGAATTTTTTATGGTAGTAGCAGATAATGTGATGGGTGGAGGGATTAGGTTTGGGTTTGTGTTTTGGTTGTAAGTTCTTAAGATGTCTGGGGCTTAACGCCGATACCGAGTTGATAGGGAGTAACTCGTTAGCTTCGATAATACGGTCTGCAGCTAAAGCTAATTCCTGTAGATTTGGAAATTCTTGGGCCGCTAGAATTGCACGAACCTGTGAAGGAAGTTGTGCTAAAAAAAATGCTCGCCGAAGGGTGTCGGCGTCATTGTTGAGGGACTCGAGATAGCGTAGAAATGCGGAGGGCTTCTTGTCCCCAAGCCCTGAAATATTAATAAGCTCGGCGTCTTTTTGTAGTTGAGATTTACCAAACGCGTTGAGTAAAGCTGTTTTTAAAGCATTATATTTTCCTTGCTCCGGTGGGTTTAGAAGAACTGCTTTAACTTCTGCGGCTGCCCGATTGTCTAATGCTGTAATTATGTAGTCGAATTTAGTTTGATCAATAATTATAGATTTAGATCTAAATTGTGCTTCGGCTCGAAGAAACCAAATCTCCGGGTCGTCTGTCCAAAACTCAGGGAGTTTAACTGCTACTGCTTGAATCTTAGTCGTTGACAAGGCGTTGTTTGTTAACTTGCTGACTGCTTCAGTTAACTGCGTTAAAATTTCACTGTCTGCTGACATATCAATGTTTAACAAAGTTAATCCAGTAATTTCAGCTTATTTTCTGCTATTAAAAAATTTTGGGCGTATTCGACTTCCGGGGTCACCAATGTAGCGTTTACTTACTAATTACACTATCTGACTTCGCGATACATGACCCGTTTCTAACAATGCACTTTTAATAATGAATGCTCGAACAAAGAACGCGCGTACAAAATCATAGTAAGCGTTTTCACGCATGCTTGCGCACCGACGTCTCTTGTCACATGAGTCTTTCGCGCGCGCCAGCTAATTGGTCGCCACAACCACATGATTTATTTATTTATTTTGGTGCCATGCGATCTACCCCCACCACTACCTTTTCAATCGACGCATTGAACGTCCCTGTTGCACATGCTAAATTCACTAACTCAGTGTTGCTGTTTCTGCAGTGCTGGATATGTGAGTAATCAGCAACGAATGTTTATCTTTCACCTTGCACATCTATTTCGCTCTCGATTGTATTTCCTAATAATTCGTAGAGCTGATGTTAGATTGTAAACTATAGTCGAATATGATATAATCTCCCATTCTATTAATTCTAAATCGGTCCGCAACAAGCCTACTGGATTCTAGGCCGCCTCTCATTAATTTGTAGAGTGTCCCTATTTTGAAAAATATATTGAATCACTTTAACCTTATAATGCGCATTAAGGCTCGTTTCCACTACTAGCGTGAAATGGAGTATTCTTTCTTTTGTTGATCTTTCCGCGTTTAAAATCTAAGCGAGCGCTAAGCGAAGCAAAAAAAATCAATAAAACAAACAAAGAATGCTTCATTCCACGCTCGTAGTGGAAACGAACCCTTAACCTTAGGAATCCGAATATAACACTTTTTAGCTTTAGAAACGTGGTCCCAGGCTGCGGTCCACTTTTACTCATCAGAGGCCAAATTTTTGTCTGCCAGTTTATCGCGGGCCCAAATCGATTTAATGAGCAATGTGATGACCTTTTATGTGGGACTCCACTTTAATTTCAACGTGGTGTTTTTGAATTGACCTTCCACATTACTAAAAGTAGAATCAAAAATTTAGTTGAAGATCAAAAAAAAAAAAAAAATGGTTAACACTTTGATCCTACTTGTTTCTAAAACGAGAAAAGAATCTCTTAATAGGCCCAAAAATAATTAGGCTATAGGCTATTCCTAGTTTTCTGCACACCATTGTATTGATTAAGAGCAGTGGTTTCTAAACTTTTTAAGTCATAGACCTCTTTTAAAATTTATCAAGCATACAGATCCCTAAATGTTTAAGACCGACCCCAACTAATAATTTTGCTATTAGTTTTTTTTAATTTTGTCCAAGTTCCAGTGCATTTCTCAACCTCTTTTAATCTTCCCACTGATCTCTTGCTTGAGACCGCTGATTAAGAGGAACAAAAATAATTCCAGTTTTTTGAGCATCCTTTTACAAATTTTTTTGCAGGCGACATCAAAAGACTTGGCGGACCACATATATACTTTACCCGGCTACAATACTTTTTTACATTTTTTGACTGTGAAGTAACTAATATAGAAATAACTTTGCCTAGTTTTGCTTCATACTTTCTACAAAATTAAAAATGGTAAGATTTTAGCAGTAGGCCTACTAGCGGTATAACCAGGTATAAAAGTAGTCAATGAAGAAAGCTTATCCAGTGTACTTCAGGTTGTACATTGTTATTAAATTTTTATTTTTAATAAATGTTTAATTGTTAGCTCATGGACATGCTTTCCAGCAAATTTATCGGATTAGTATGGCACATAAGCCTGTAGATCATTTTCCAAGCGAGCGCAGCCGAAAAAAGCCCATTTGCTAACTTGTCTTTGTCTTTTGTATATTCAACGTGCCAAAGTTTTGAAAGCGACAAATATCTAGTCTTATCGGTATAGACATGAAATATTGTTTGTGATATTGTAAAATAATTTGAAAGATATTTGGTATCTCTTTCATTAGAAGTGTGTCGAGTCAAAAATATTGCAAAAATTCTTTTTCCATGATTTTAAAATTTGTTTTCATATTTAATTTTGACGTAGGTTTTTCGCAGTTATTATTTCTAGTTTTTCTCGGAAACTGTTGCTTGAAAATGTTTTTTTTAATAAAACTTTCAACGCTATTTTCCATCTACCTACTTTAACCATTTCGTTAATTATTATAAAGTAATGATTAAATGTGAGAACGAAATGGAGAATATTAAAATTTAAATGATTTTTATAATCTTTTTTGCTATTATGACGTTTCATCCCCCACTTTAAATCACATTTTACGTTCAGGCTTTAGAGTACACAAACACCACAAACAATCAATTAAAGGTGCTACTCTAACGTGCGATTTCAGTGCCGTATAACTACTCTAACGTAGAAATCATTTATTGTGTAAGATTGCACTTTAGGATCTCTGTTAAATTTGATTGGGTCGCCGACCACTGTAGTTGTGTAAAAGTTAAATTACTACTTTTTAGGGACGAAAATCAAAAAATCCGAGAAAGATTTAAAGTAAAGACCTGTTTTTTTAGAGAGATCTCTACTTTTTACGGACGAAAATTGAAAAATCGGAGACAGATTCCAAACGAAGACGTGTTTTTGAAGATCACTACAATTTTTGGTACGAAAATAGAGATTTTATGCTTGCGATAAAAGTTTCTAAAAAAGATTGGGTTGCCAAAGCTTTACTGTCTAATTTTGCTTAAGATTTGGGTTGCTAAAAAAAAGTTGAGAAGCACTACTCAAAGGCGTCAACGGGTTTTGCATTCACCTGATATCGCAAAACAATGACGTGCTAAGCTTTACAATAGACATCAGTGGTTTCAACCAAAGTTTTAAATTTCAACTAGAATTTAATTTTTCCATACTTTGAAAATGCAATGTAGCAGCTTGTTTAAAATAATTTTTGAAGTGCCCTTGAACATACAACAAACATTTTACTAGCTGATATCAAATGTGGATCCAAACTTAATGCAAAGAGCAGGAAAGCTTGATTAGCCAAAAAAAACCTGAAATTTTTAGATGTTTCGCTTTTGTAACCTCTCAAAGAAAACTAAAACTTTTCGGAGAATTTAAAACAATTCAATATCTTAAAAGATGCATCTCTGCTATTCGAAAACAGTTTGGAAAACACTGATTTAAATAAAAAATCTTTTTGTTTTTTACTCTGTTTTCAACGTAAAATTTCAAAGATTTACCGGGATCAGCGAAAGAATTTAAATGAAAACTTTTTTATTTTTTGTCTTCATTTTGCATAATAACCGTGTTGCGGCCCACGGAAAACTTGTGAGCTAAAATTTCATCCATGCAACCCTCATACGCTCGTGAGTTTGATAACCTTGGCTTACAACAGGGTTTCCCAAACTTTCTGTTCATGGGTACCCTTTGGACAATTATAGATTCGCTCGTGTACCCCCAAAATTTTCTCATATTTTTAGCTGCAAAGCTCAACTTGCTCTAACGCACAACTTATTTTCTATAGCTAGGCAACCCATTACATTCCCTCTAAATTTGCTAAATCTTTAAAATTGATTATTTTAGTTTAAAACGAAAAAGCTGAGTGATTAACACTACAATCAAACTAACAATATATCGGCTGAATAAGCCCAGCAGTCCTAGCTAATGTGATGCATGAACCTGCTTTTTAGCAACAAGCTCATTAATACGCGGTGAAACATTAGCAACAGCACAACGAAGATCATGTTCAGGTATTTTGAGCTGTGATCGGTACTTTGATTTGATTCCAAGCATCACTGAAAATGTTGATTCACACAACCATATTCGTGACAACTACATTTATTCCTGTAATAAAAAACTCGCCCTATAAACCTAAAACCTCACTTAATAACTCACACTTTTTGTCTTGCAATTGACGGTTTCACACTTCGTTACGCTGTTATTTGATTTTGTTTTCAAAATGGCGACGAGACGTAAATGTTGTTTAAAATAAGCGGGGTCGACTGTATTTGCTTTCTAGTCTTTGTAACTACGGTTCTTGTAGCAATCAATAAGCTGTTTTGTCTTGCGTACCCTCATTGGACAAAATAAGTCATGTGAACTGCGAAAGTGGACTTGCTAGTTGCTGTAGTTGTAGTTAAAGTTTTTACTGGGGTGAAAATCTGACTTCCTCAAGAGTTCTTAAACTCAGGTCTTCAAATTATTAACATCAGGTGATAAAAAATATTTTAATTCAGATTACAAGTTATGGAAAGAATATCCTTATACTTAATCTAATGTACCCCTTGAAAAGTCAAAATGTACCCCAGTTTGGGAACCCCTGGCTTACAACAATTATAACTTGTCATAAGTCCATAAGATCTTTTGAATTTTTGGCATGAAATTTATATCAATTGTTTGGTCTTTTAAAACTCTGCCATTACAATGAGATGAAAAAAAAGCACAAAAGGGTTGCCAAAAATTCTAATGAGTTAAAAGGGATCGCGAAAAAGTTATGGAAGCCTCCTAATATTCTCGTTTATGATTATTGCAGCAGTAGTGCGGTCAAAGCAAGTTTACATAATGCTGAGCATGCAATGTTTTGTTGGGCATTGCCGCCGCAGTTAATCATTGTTTATTACAGCTTTTGAAGTTTTTTAATATTGTTATTAGAATTGAAAGAAGCATAAAGTTTAATATTGGCAGCGCTTTAAATTGCTTGAATGCTTTGTTCCAGTCAGAATTCGGCGTCTTTGGTACCATGTAAATAGGAAAATATTTTTCTTTCCTTTTTTCTTGCGTTTGTTCTCACCTTTGTTACACTGTATTTACCTCACAGACGCGAGAAAGTGTGAAAAAGAACTCATGTTTAACAACCAACATTGAATAGAGTTGATAAGAACACGACTTGTAAATTCGTCTCATGTTTATTGCTTTGCATCAGCGTTTAAGCGTTTTATTATATCCACCACATGAAAACAAACTGATTGACGAAAATCATACTGATTTTTTCCGGCTAGTTTTAAGCGCTTGCTAGTACAAGTCGCTATAGGATGGTGGTGTTGTGTTTTCGTTAGCTGGAAAATAAAAGTAATTCATTTAGTTGACAACCTCGCACTCATAAATTTGCATTGTATTGTTTATATAACCAATACTTTGACATGACTTTTAAGTTGACGTCTATGAATGTTGAATCTTTGATGGCTAGAAGAAATCTTCAAAAACTTTTATTTAATCGAAAAGAATAAATAACGATTTTTTAGAAATATTAATAAAATATATTAATAATAATGTTTAAATATTACTCGGCTCATTAAGAAAAGCTTCTAAAATTTGCCCCTGAAAAATTTACTCAGATTGTAAACCTTGCAGTTCCTAATAGACAACATATCTTAAAAAACTTTTTTTTTGGTAGTCTGTGAACCGATTAAACTCCAGCTTAAATAGTTTTATGATTGTATTAATACAAATAACATCTTAGTTATATTTTGTTGAACCTGCTGTTTCTCTTGGCATTTGCTTTTCTTTAGTCGAAATGCCAACGTTTTGACTAGTCGATGACGGAATTAAAACCAACGGCGTTTCTCTAAAAAAATATAATTTGTTTCCCATAAATTTAAACCTTTCATAAACTGGCTTATTACGCAGCATTGTGTCACGTGTCCAGGGTGCTCATCTTCGCAATAATGCGCCCAAGAAGTACAGCCACAAGGTTTCGCACGCAAAAACAAACTTCTTGTTTTTGTATGACGGATCTGATCGTCCACAAACACAAACCCCCATGTCGAAAATCCCCATGTCAAACGCAAGCCCATGTCGAAAACACTAAATGGTGTTTTGTGTAAATTACGTTGAGCCTCGCGTTCGTTGTCCAGTTTTTGTTTGGTGAATCATTTCAATAAATGAAAATGAAATAAAATAAAAATACTAAAATTTACGTTCTCTGCTTTGTTTGAGAATAGTATTAGCAAATGTTTTTTGATGATTAATACTTTGATTTCGATCGATTGTAACAAGTACTAAAAAACTAAAGCCCGGTTTCAAAGAAATCAAGAGAAATTTAGCCATTCGTAAAAATTGCACTTTTTTGTAATATTGTATGCAAAATTTTATTATTATACCTTTAGTAAAAGCTTATTTCTCATTTTGAAATCAGTTTCAACTGCTCTTGTTTCAAAGCCACCTCCAAAAAAACCTTTTCGTTATCCATAAACTTATGCGTTTCAAAACAATGCACGATTGTCAAAAGTTTGAAACAAAAATTGAAAACAAGTAAACATTTCTCACCTTGTTAAATTCTCCATTCTTACTTGTTCATTCACCGCCGTGTGACTCACTCTCATCTGGTTTGTTTTGATTCGAATATATTTTCTTCTCCACTTGATGGCGTAATAAGTAGTGAGGAATACAAGAGCGATTACGATGAAAGTGGCCAGTACGCTTATTATTGTGTTGATGGGATGCCATCTGTGGAGATTCGATTCTGATCAATATTTATAATCGCCTGTCTCGGATTTAAGTCAAATTTGTCCTTGTTTTTGTTTTATTGTTATTTCAACTCTTGTATTTATGCCGTTTTGATTTTTCGTAAATAAATTTTTTTTCTTTTTTTCGAATGAGATAAACAAATCCATAAAATGATGAAAACTTTTACGCCTCGTAATTGTACCGATCATACAAGCAGTAAATTTAGCGATAAGTGTTTTGTCACATTATTTTTTCTAATTGATAGGCCTACGTCATTTTTTAGTAAGCAGTAGCCTACAGTATAGTCATCGAGAAAGCTCATTTGCCAACACTTGACTTGTGCGCAGAAAGACGCAAGTTCGATACTTACTCCACCTGAGTGATTTCTTGTTCAGTTCGAAAAGGCATTTCGCGACAATTTTTTTAAAAGGGATCATGCTGTTTACTTATTGAAATTTTCTCAAAACAGAGTAGCACCTACCAAGTCAGTACAACCCACAAAGATGTGAAACAATTGTATTTGACTTACCCTCCACTGGATAGAATATGAACGTGATGCTTTATATTCGTATCTGTAAAATGATATCAAAATTGGCTCAAAAAAATCTGGAGAAATATTTTTATTGTTTAGCCAAGTTACCAAAAACTTGAGAATCGATTATAAGAACTCACAGCGTTCGAAGTTTTAATTACTCAAGTTTGTCCATTGTCAACCTGTCAGCATTAATTAGCTGAATACCTTAAATTATCTGTAGTTAGCTAAATACCAATACTTGAATTTATGATTTATACTAGTAAATCTTTTGTATTTTAATAACCAAACCAAATTATTTGTGATTGTTGTTTTGACGCTAAACCTATTTTAGTTTTTCATCTGCTCCCATTAATATAGAGTTAATCGTTCATCATGTTATTTAATAGGGAAAAGTGTTTGTCGAAAAGCTACAAAGGCTACATTTTTTTTGATTTTTGCATCTTCAACTACCTACTAGTTGGCATACCTGCAAAAAAGCTTTGATCTTGTTCTTTGGGGGGTGGATTGTTGTATGCGTCCTCGTGTGGTTTAAAATCACTGCAGACGAAATCAAAGTGTTTTACTTTCGCAAAAATAGGTTATCCAAACTTATGTAGAAAGATTATGGTTTTTTGAATCAATTTATTTGGAGTTCATTTCAGTTTGAATTCAATGTGAAAGTGAACAAATAAATTCAACAAGCACTCTGAGCAATGAAATCAACCATATGCAGAACCGAAGCTATATCCACGGGAGAAGATGCAGCTGCAAAAAGCCCCGCGATACATGGGCCCCGCCCCATATTTCCATTAAAAAAATTTACCCATTCCACAATTTTTATTAATTAATTAATTTCATTTTTCTCGCCAAGTTATAAACAAAAAACCTACTTGTTAATGAGGAATTAACGGGTTGGGCCACTGACGCCAGTGTTTCTCTACCTAGAGGTCGCCGTTTACTTTGGTTGGGTCGCAGACAATTGTAGTAGTTCAAAAATTATATTATTTTGTTGATTCAGCTGTGCTTGGCTAATATTTTATTGTGTCATAGTACTGTTCATTCTTGTCGAGCAGTTATATTAACACGTATCATATTGCTCTTGCTGAGCAATGCTTCATTAGAGAACGTGAAAACTTTACTTATATTCTAGTTAAGTTAAGATAGAGGCTAAGTTGTATATTAACTTAATCTTTCTGTCTTTAGATTATAGCTCTAGACTAACAAATTGAGTCGCCACAGCTTAGCTAAACGGTACATATTTATGCTTAGTATTTGAGTTACAGAAAAAGGTTGAAAAGCATTGGGTTATACAAAATTTAATAATTTTCATGCTATGTTAAGGCCAGGGGCGCCAGAGCAATTGCCCCCTGCCTTTTAATATTCTAAAAACACGGGGGCACAGGGGGCAGATTGTGCCTTTTGAAATTTGTCTTACAGAAATATTTTTAGATCTGCTCTACATTTAACCTATGTAATCTCGATCACCATCAAATGCAACGATGTTTCTAAAATTAAAGACATCCGTAAATCATGGTACAATAATGAAAGTCGCGAAAATCGTAAGTTTTAGGTAGTGATGGATTTTGGGTGAGGCGAATGAGGCAGATGTTTGTTTAGAGTGAAAGAACGATTTTAAGTGAAGACCTTTGATTTTGGGACGAAATAGGAAAAGCAGAGATCGACTACAAGTGAAGACCTTTTTTTTTTTAGAGAACAATATGATTTTGGAGCGAAAACAGGAAAATTGGAGATCGACTACAAGTGAAGACCTTTTTTTTTAGAGAATACGCTAATTTGATTGCGACATGGTTGCTATAAACCACTTTTGTTGGAGTGCCTTTTTAACAAAAAGTGCCCTTTTTTTGAAATTTGCCCCCTGGAAAAAAAAACTCCGGCGCCCCTGGTTAAGGCTGTAAATAAAAAACTCTTAATAATTATATAAGCTCTGTCATTCCTCAAAATCTCAAATTCCATTTTTTAAATATATTACCGTAGCTAATTTCTTAGCCCTAATGCCAAAGAGAGAACGAGATATAGAAAGAAAATAATTCAGTGGAAACAAAAAGAAAAAACTCGCAAGGGAAGGAGAAGACAGCATTGCAAGTCAGAAAAGAGCACTGAATCGTTTCATTAAAGTTTAGGCTAATCAAGTAGTAAACAAACAATGTGATTGACAAGATTAAAATTTAGTGGCAATGAGGGCCCCGTAAAATAGTTTTGCATTTGGGACCCGAAAAGCCTAGCTTCGTCTTTGACAATATGTCAACCACTCAAAACTTTCCACAGCCTCGTGTAGACAAAAGTACTATAAACGTTAACTTACTGGTCGACATGAGGTTCAGCGTGAGCCATGATTTGCTTGTGAAGTTTAAAATCTTCGAAGGAGCAGCAATAATCGTGAATAATCCAGCCTGAATTTCTATCTTGCTCATGGGAACAGCATGCCTGCTCACATGTCATGTTTACACACTTTTGTATCTCGTCCATGACTATCTCGCGTCAAGACTTGATAGTTTCGACTGTCTGTTTCTGCTTTGGAACTGTTCTTTATTGTAAAGCCACTCTTATACTGTACACGATGGTGCTACACTCGTTCAAGTAGAGGCTCAAATAAACAAACTTTTGCATATGATATTACGTCAGTAGGCAACTAAAATCTTTATCTTGTAATACAATGTTTCACGTCAAAAAACACGTGTTTTTGTTGTTGCCATTGAATTTGCCGTTTATGTTTATTTTGTGTGAATGTTTTGTGGTTAAATGAAAATAATGTTTCATTATATTCATTTAAGTAATTCTTGATTAAATTATTTTCGTCATTTGTTTTTATTGTTCAATTGCTTTGTCGAAGCAATTAAGTTTTGTGTTGCCAAATATAATTTTTTAGATTAACTGGTCAAAATCAAGAGAGAAAACACCTTTTCAATCGTGACATATATCGATGCCGGACAAATGAGAATACCCAAGGGTAAGAAAAACGAATGTTTCAAAGTTTTTATTATTTACTTTGAAATTTGCCACAGACTTGCAAAAGGAAAAAAAGTCAAATTTTCACTGATATTTGCGTCCAACCGTTTTTTGTTCTAATCAAGTGTTCTTTGCTTTTATTTAAATAAGTGAATGCGTTTTTAACGTTTGTCTTACAATGTTATTGACCATGATCTTATCTGTTTATAGTACGCTTCTTGGGATCTCACATTTGGTCAGTGTAAAAAAATTTACTGACAAAATCAAATTGTTCAACGAAAATCAAAATTTAAGATTTGTGGCTCCTATCAATGCAATGCTGGACCCACAGGAGCAGCGTTGTGCATCGCGCACGTCGATGTTCAGATGCTTGGAAATATACACAATATGTAACCAGACAGAACTAAAAATTTATGCGCACCGAGCCAAAGGCACTTACTACCTCGGTCAGGTCGTAAATCAAAATTTCAACATGGAAAGTCTGTAGATGATTGGAAAACGTAGAGTCGTAGACGATGAGAGATTACTTGGGTTTCTCGTAAATAATGATGCGTCTTTCTTTACCTGTACAACCACACGTCGGGCTTCAATTGACTTTTGAGTTGGCTACATATTTGGTTAGTATAAAAATAATTTTTTTGGGCTTCTCAATTTAAAAGGAAGACTTATTACTGATAAATGAACTTTGCTTTTACTATGTACTGATGTTAAAAAACACCAACTTTATTAACTGGTTTTCGTTTCAGTAAAATTGCAATAAACTTTAAGATCTAGTTTATTAAAAGACCAAAATAAAGCTTAGCCTATCGTTTGTTACTGCGTTCTTAATTTGAAAAAAAAATAAAAAATAAAAAAGGCAACCGTATAAAGTAAAATCTGAATATTTTTATATTTGTAAGTGTTAGTAACAGCAAATAATTAAAAATTGTATATGGCAACAATAGATACTGTAACTTTATCAGTGGCAAAAGCAGACAAATTTTCTTTTGATTGTTAAAACAATTTCGATAAATAACCAATAGCTTATTATGTAAAGACTGGGAATGGAAAGTTTCACTTTAAATCAAAAGTTAAAAAGTAGCTTTTGATCACATGTTTAGTTGGGCTAAATTCAAATAACAAAAATTTTTTGTTGAAATAATAATAAATTTCTAACAGATTACACAAGTGATTCAAGCCAATAAAAAAATCGATATTTAAACTTAAAAACATACAAACATATCAAAATCACTGCAAGTTTTAAATCACATAATGGGAGAATAGCTATTTATTTTCTTAACAACTTTGCACGAGACTCAAATTATCAATCATCCACTGGAGATCTAAAGCTTGAGATGAACAGACTGACTCCACTAAAGCATCTTTCAGAATCCCCTGAGGAAGATGAAAAGCAATCATGACAGAATTTAATGTTTTAGGAAATTTTTGTTGCTTTATAAAATGCCATTTCTTTTTTGATGCAAGCCAAGTTATTTTCCTCTATTTGATTTTCGCGAGAGATCTTTGCTTTGAAGAGATAGCCGTTAAGCTCATTTACTTTTAATTTTTTACTATTTCTATTTTTGATTTATTTATTTTGAAAATTCTTTCAGCAATTTGTACAGATACAATTCGACTGGCCCCTACAAACAAACTAAATTGTGAGTTAACAGATGTTTGTCATGATTTTACATTGTAGGTTAACTTATGTTCGTCTAAATGCGCACGTGTTTTCTCAAACATAAGTCTACATTCTGCAATTACTTGGCACGAAATAATAAAATAAGTAATAGAAAAAGGTGTGTGCACGTAAGATCTTAAGTATTTTTCTTTTAATTAAATTAATTTTGATTTGCAAATTGATTTACATCGATTTACATTACAAAGACACACTACTTTTTTCGCACTTTGCACATGTTTCGAAAAAAAAAAAGAATATTACATTACAAAAACAAATTCTAATTTTTTTGCCCTGACTTACCGCAAAAAAATTAGAAAAAACTGATTATTACAAATTTACATCCAAACATAGAATACAGTAAAAGATCTACAGTAGATGGAACAAGATTATAATTGCAGTTCTGCTTTAATTTAGCTCCGATAATTTGCAGCTGATAGTTCACTTTAATTTGAAAAAAAATTTCCGGTTATTTTTATTCTGTGATTGCAGCTACATGTCAAATCACACAATATAAAATGAAATTCAATCTTTTCCCGCAATTAGGCTCACCGTACGGTGCACTCGAGAGCTGCAAACTCGATCCCGGATTCCGATTTGAACTCAAAGAACTCTCGTCTTTTATGGCAAACTCGAACTTGAACTTGAACTCGAACTCAAAAAAACTCATTTAATCAAGTTTCGACCTTGAAAGTAATTTTTAATAAGTTTGCAGAAAAGATTTTTCCGCTCATTTCTAAGGTCGATCATGAAGCGGTCATTTTCTTAAACTTGAACTTAGCTTTACACTCGTTAGAAAATTACCGAAATCGAATTTAAAAGAAAAAATTAAAAACGAAAAACTCGAACTTGCAAATTTTTTTGTGAACTTGAACTCGATTAAAAATGCATTGTGTTTGCTGCCCTCGCGGCTTAATACCCTCTATAAAACAAAAAAATTTATCAAAGACAACACTATCATGTCTACTGTATATTTTATTTTTATATTTACAACGTATTTAAGTTGTCTACATCAGGCATGTCGAACTCGGAGCATGTGCGGGCTGCAACGGTGAAATTTTAACCCAAAAATTTGCGGCGGGCCTCAATCCGGTTCCCAAGCACGTGACTTACTTTTTTTGAGTTCACTTGGATTTCAATGTAAAATTTCTCTTCACTAGTTTCTAGATTCTAGACCGACGGTTCACCTTTTATTTAAATTTTACGTTAAAATCAAAGTGAAGACCAAAAAAAGATCTTCACTTTAGTTAAGTGGCAAATTTCGGCAACATAGGCACTTGCGTGAAACTTTTTAAAAATTTTATGTTGAAACCAAAGTGAAGACCTAAAAAAAAGGTCAGCATCCATTTAGTTTTTGAAGATTAAATCAACTTTTAAATTAATATTCGATTTGGTAAGGAACATCTGATTAAAAAAATTTTTTAAAAGACTTCGCGGGCCGCGAGTTTGGCATGACTGGTCTACACCATATTTATGACAAATATTTGCTCAGTACTTGAAAGTTAAATACTCTTCACGGCTCGGTTAATTTTAACAAAGAGGAACAAATTGACAAAGACAAAAGATATACAAACCAAACTAGCCATAAAAGCTTTATAAAGAAAGATAGCTTGTAAGTAGTTCGTTTTATAAAAAGCAAAAATCATCTTACAATTACAGCTTTTGTATAACTTTTTATCGCATGAATGCTGCGAAAGTTGGTTTTTAAAGCAGGAAGTAGTCAAGGACTGTCTTTTTGAACATTTACAACTGCAGGCGTTTATGAAAACAATCATTAGACAACTTTGTGCTTTGAAAAGCAGTTTTCGCAGCATATTAATTAAAACAATTAACTTAGTAAATATCTAGCCCATCAAGTTTTAAAACAATTACCTGTATTTATAATGATTAAAGAAGCCAACTCTAGGAAATAAATATTTCTAAATCTGAATATTCAATGTCAGTTTTATATGAGTGTTAAACGTTACAGTAAGACAGTACAATCATCTTGCGTCATCTTGCGTCATCCTACGATTACATTTGGATTAGTTTTTATGTCACGTATAATTACGTTTGTTTTAAACTATATGAGTTTCTTTGTTTTGGAGTATGCGATTGTAAATATTACTGGCTGCTATGTAAATTTCAATTTCAATCGTGTTTCAAATTTAGTAATTTTTTTTGTAGGCAATACTAAGCTAAGCAAATAAAAAATTTGGTGTGCAAGCAAGATTAGCTTTCGAAAAGAATTACTACATTAGTTTAGCGTTTGGATTTGATAGCATTCCTGTAATCAATATGTAGCCTAAACATTATAGCAAGTCAAAGTCAAGAAAGACTTGAAGGTAACTATCAGGCTATTTAGTAAAAAGTTTTTCAATGTTTATTTGTACAGGCTTAGATTTAGAAAAAAAATCAATTGAGGCTTAGATTAATTACACCAGACTGCTTCCCTTTTTGGATCAAATAATAGTAGCAAATGTAGTAGCAAATTTCAACTACTAATTTCTGTTTTAAAGACGGAAGCTTTTGGAATGGGAGTTTGTATGTAGTCGTAGGCTTAATAAGACTGCTTTGTACATCGTAATGTGGCACGAAAGTCAATTCGCCAAAAAAAGATAATGTCTATTCATTTCAATTTTTGCCTCACTTTCAACAGCAGCAATGTAAAATTAATTTATGATTTAATGTCAAAAAACTAAAAGTGAGCCTATATTCTTTATTAAGAAGTTTTTTGTTTTTTATTATTTCTTTGTTGGCTTATTTCAGAATTAACTAAATTTAATAAGTACAACAAACCAGAACTTGAGTTGTTCAACTATTGAAAATGAATCATTCAGAAATAGACCAAGAAGAAGCAAATATTGTAGTGCGGAACCTCAAAACTGCGTGTGATGAAAAAGGCAAGGAATCTGATCATAAAAAATCGGCACAATTCTTGTTTCAACTGGGGAAACTGTACCGTAAACAAACTCCTAACAAGATTTCCTTGATAAAAAGCGTGGGCTTGTTAAATGCAGCTATACTCAGAAACCCTTCGAACGTAGCTAAAGTTACACAGGAATTAAACAATCTTTGTCGACATATCTTAGAACTTGCTAACGCTGAACATTTGGATGCAAATTTGATTGAAGAAGCTGATAGAGTAAAACAATCAATACAAAACTTAAGAAATGACACACTTCAGATGCTGAATCAAGTTCAAACACTACAACAAAATGATGACATCGACATCGCTCGAAAACACGAAATTAAAACAATTGAACAAATCAAAAAACTACAACAAAAGCTGTATGACGAATACAGCAAAATCATGGCTGGTATTGGCGAATACTGCATTGAAGTATTAGGTAAACCGCCTTGCAAATTTAGTATTGCAGGAATGGGATCACTTGCTCGAGCTGAAATCACTCCTTACTCCGATTTCGAACATGTCATAATATTGGAAGAGCTCGATGACTACGAAGAACACACCGAGTACTTTCGTTGGTTTTCGGTAGTTTTTCATGTCATAATACTTAACTTGAAGGAAACACTTGTTCCATACTTGGATGTTTCGTGTTTAGATGGTTGGTTCTACGACACTCGCACGCCGTGTGGTGTGTCATTTGATGGAATGGTTCCACATGCATGCAAGTTTCCATTAGGCAGACAACAACATACTAAAAAGAAACCGTTTTCAACTGAACTTATTCAACCAATCAGCAAAATGCTAGAATATTTAACCACAGAAGCAGATTTGAAAAACGGATATTACCTAAAAGACATTTTAACAAAAACATGTTTTGTATTTGGTGATAGGAACGTTTATGAAAAGTTTGAAACTGGAGTCAGAACATATTATAATAAACAATCAGACAATGAAATATCGAACGACGTAAAACAACAAGTCAAAGATGATCTCAACAAATTCGCAACCAGACTTAAAC
Organism: Diplosoma virens; assembly: GCA_963680785.1. Taxonomy (NCBI): domain Eukaryota; kingdom Metazoa; phylum Chordata; class Ascidiacea; order Aplousobranchia; family Didemnidae; genus Diplosoma; species Diplosoma virens. The sequence continues at coordinate 14,413,202 of OY796880.1, forward strand.
TAAAAAACTTGAAAGCTAAAGACAACTTCAATGTTAAGGAAATCATTTATCGGAGTTCCACGCTTTTTGTGTCAGCATTGGGACGAATGCACAAAATCCATGCATCATCATGTTTTGAAATAATCAAGTGTCTAGCTGAGAAAAAAGTTATCACTCAAAACACTAGACATAAACTGATGTTTGCTGTAGCTGTTGCATGTCAAATCAGATTAAAACTGTATTTTGAAAACAATTCCCAGTTTGATTTCATCACTGTACCACGTGACATTGAAAAGCTAAAAGGATTTGCTGGAGAATCGAATATGAGAAACTATTTTCAGATAGCTTATTGTGTACAAGCAGAAATATGCAAACAGCTGGATTTCATGCCAGGGTATTTCTATTCTCATCCTGAACTGTTGAACATTACAATTTGTCATGCATTGAAAATGGAAGTTGTGTTGGGTCGTTTACTTAGTGATTACGACACTTTAGGGAAACTCGATGCAAATGATGAACAGTTTAACTTTGATATATATCTTGATCGACTTGAGCAGCAGGCAAGCAATTTAGAAATTGAAAAATTGGTTGATTACGATTTGAAAAACAATTTTTACAAGCCGTTCAACTTTTTTGTGATTGGTTTCTTTTTGTTTGATCTTGAACGATTTGACGAAGCAGAGGAATTCTTTCGTCGTTTGTACGAAACACACGATATGAACACTTTTAGGTCAGGTCCAATAAATAGGGCTGTGACAACACAGGTACTAAAGCAAATTGAAACACAATTGCGACAATTACACGAACAAAACAAAACCAAAAGGCATTACAAACGATTTCTACACTTTTATAAAAAGCGTCTTTCGAAGATGGGTAATGATGAGCTGCAAGGAGCAATGTTTGAAATCAGTGCAACCTGTTTTTCTACGTTAAATAATCATCTAGTATCTCTGAATCACGAAAAAAGAGCCCTAACAATTTACCAAAGTATTTCATCCCTTCCAAGTATCGATAACAGTATGGCGCGTGTGCTTGATAACATGGGGATGAGTTACAGAGATATGCAACAGTTCAAAGAATCATTGCATCATCATAGCGAATCCCTTAAGATTTATCAAAGGCTATCAAGCAATGCAGATAATGATCAAGACATCGCTAGAGTTTACGAAAATATCGGATTCAGTCAAAGGAGTTTGGAATTATTTGAAGATTTATTAAACTGTCAAGAAACAGCACTTTCGATTTATCAAAATATCTCACTCGACGTTGAAATGGACGAAAACATTGCCAGGGTGCTTGACAATATAGGAGTCTGTGAAAGAGATTTGAAAAAATATGAAGATTCATTAAAACATCACCAAAAAGCAGTTCAAATTTTTCGAAACGTTTCGTCGGATGTAGGTTGGGACAACAACATAGCGGAAGTTTTTGATCATATTGGAATTAGTCTTGGAGATATGCAGCAACATGAAGAATCATTGCATTATCACAAAAAAGCTGTTCAAATTTATCAAAAAACATCATTTGATGTAAAAAAGGATAAAAAAGTTGCCCTGTTGTTTGAAAATATTGGATTATGTCAAAGAGATTTGAAGCAACACGAAGAATCATTATGTCATTTCAAAGAAGCGCTACAAATTTATCAAAATATATCACCTTGCAAAGAAAAAGACGAAAATATTGCCAGAATATTGGACCACATGGGATTGATTTTTAGAGATTTGATGCAAGACGAAAAATCGTTGGACCACCACCAAAAATCACTTCAAATTTATCAAAATATATCTTCTGATATTGAAAACGATCAAAATGTTGCCAGAGTTTTTTGTAACATAGGATTGAGCCAGAACGATTTAAATCTACACGAACCGTCTTTACTTTCGCATAACAACGCACTTCAAATATATAAAAATATATCATCCGATTTGGATAAGGATGAAAATGTAGCCAGAGTTTTGGACTATACCGGATTAGCCCAACGAAATTTACAAAACTATGAAAATTCTTTATTTAATCATAAAGAAGCACTACGAATCTATCGAAATATTTCTTCCAATGTCAACCATGACTTTGACGTAGCTCGAGTGTTAAATCACATTGGCATGAGTCAAAGAGATTTAAAAAGTTATGGTGAAGCATTAAACTCTCATACTGAAGCACTTCAAATTTTCCAAAACATATCGCACGATCTAAATTCTGATCAAATGATAGCTAATGTATTTGATAACATGGGGTTGGTTTTAGGAGATTTAAATGAAAGTGAAAAAGCGCTGCATTTTCATCAAAAAGCACTAGAAGTTTGGGAAAATATATCGTCGGATGTAGATAATGACCCATACATTGCTAAAGTACTTGAAAACATTGGAGCCACTCAAAGAAAATTGAATCTTAACGAAGAATCATTACAAAATCACCAAGAATCTTTAAAGATTTATCAAAATATATCTTCCAACGTTAAAATAGATGAAGATATAGCCCGAGGTTTTGAAAATATCGGCTTAAGCTATGACAACTTGAATCTATTTAAAGAAGCATTGCAACATCAAAAAAAAGCACTTCAGATTTATGAAAATATTTCCTTGAGCGTAGAAAAAGACGAAAACCTTGCCCGAGTATTGGACAACATTGGAGTGTGCTACAAAAATTTAGAAAAAAGTGAAAAATCTATTAATTATCATCAAAAAGCACTTGAAATTTTTGAAAAAACTTCGTTCAATATAGATTATGATTCAAACATTGCTAGAATTTTGTATAACATCGCACTAACTTACAAAAGTAGTCAGGAATTTCAAGAATCTTTAAACCAACACCAAAAGGCACTTCAAATATACAAAAGAATATCAGATGATGTCGATAAAGATCCAATTATTGCAATTATCTTTGAAAGTATAGGTGATTGTCATTCTGGCTTAAAACAACACAAGGAATCATTAAATTATCTCAAACAAGCTCTTTGCATTTTAAAAAATATTTCTTCGGATGAAAATAACGACGAAAGCATTGCTAAAATCCATGAAAGCATTGCATTAAGTTTTGATAATTGGAAGCAATACGAAGACTCGTTAACGCATCACAAGAAAGCGCTTCAAATTTATCAAAATATATCATCCGATACTAATACTGATGAAACTATTGCTGAAGTGCTTGACAGTATGGGAGAAACCTATAGTAAAATTAAAAGATACAAAGAATCCTTATCCCACCATGAAAAATCTCTTCAGATTTATCAAAATATTTCTGATGATGAAGCTTTCGACGAAAACATAAGCGCACTGTACCAAAATATTGGATTTTGTCAACGAGATTTGAAGCAATATCATAAGTCTTTACAATATTATGAAAAAGCTCTTCAGATATACGAAAACATATCTTCAGATCTTGATAATGATAGTGACATTGCAAGAGTTTTGGAAAACATCGGGTTGTGTCAAAAAGATTTAAACCAACATCTTAAATCGCTGGATTTTTACGAAAAAGCACTCAAAATATACAAAAATTTGTCGTCTGATGTAAATAATGATCCAGACATCGCCAGAACCTTGGCCAATATTGGTGTAAGTCAGAAAGACTTGCAAAAATATGAGAAATCACTGTACTATCATGAAAAAGCACTACAGATCTATCAAAATACATCCTCAGATGTAAATAGTGATGAAGATATAGCAATAGTATTAGAAAATATAGGCGAATGCTTGAGAAAATTGAAGAGGTTTGATGAATCATTAAAAAATCAGAAAAAGGCGTTGCAGATTTATAAAAACAATACCACTGATGAAGATAACGAAGAAAACATAAACAAACTGCTGAAGAACATTAATGCAACTCAGAAAGATTTGGAGCAATCTACAAAACCATCAGATGATGTAGTTAGGTTTTATAGTTAATAATAGGCTTAAAATTATTTAAGATTAATGCTACATTTCTGTAAATTGTTGTTATTTAATAAACGCTTGAAATATTACTGCAAGATAATTTTAAAAAATTGATAATCAAAAATATTTGTTTGTTGTTCGATTTTTAAAACAACCTTTATTTGGTTTAATAATAAAATCCGTGTTTCAATGAAAAACGTCAATATGGTCAACCAATAACATACAAACTATTATCATCATTAAATTATTATATATACATGTAAAACCTTCCAAATGCTGAAGGTTTTTGTAATTTATGCGTAAGATCCTTGAGTTAATATTACAAATTAAAAAAAAGAAAAACTTTAATTTAAAAAATTCTTTGATAAAAATGTTGAAAATTTTAAATTTATATGATTCAAATTATTACGTCAATTTAATGTCTCTATAGCAAGTGAATCATAATTATTTTTTCCATGCCAAAAGTGTGCAAAGTACGGGGCCGGGCCAGATCTGATTTATCCTACTGATTGATCCGGTCCGCTAAACCGTTTATCTAAATTATTATGTCGCTCAATCTCATGTTTTCAACTGTTTAAAAGAAGTTTATACACCCATTTGGTTTTTCTGGTATATAGTACATACTTTTAACATATTTTCAAATTCAAGTAAAGAAAGTTTTTGTTTATTGTTTGTATAATGGAAATAATTGCTTTATAGGTTTCGCTTGATTCGCACTTAGGTGGATCAGAAGAAGCAAGAAAGAAAGCAAGAGTCAAAATTTCTACATCTCAAACTGACAAAAACCAGAGATCACGCAAAAGACGTAAAGAAAACTCTGGTTTTGCGGCCGAGTCGGACGAAGACGATATTGTTAATGAAAAAGAATCATAGTTTTGCTTTGGTTTTAACTGATAAAGGCACAACCGAAATTTATTTGATCTAGTTTATAAAATCTATTTTGATTTTGTGACGCATTTGTTAGTTAGTAATAATTGGTTTTTAATTTGGAAATCGAAGTGAACTAACAAGATAGCCCGTGACCTTTGTAAAGCACCATTGTGTAATGTGCTTTGATTTTGGATACTTTATTGTTCAAATAATAAACTTCAGCAGTTCTCAAATCATAAACTTAAACCTAGCGCTCTTATTTTATTGACTTTTCAAACTATGTTTTTGACCAGTGCAAGCTCTAACTAAATTGAAAATTTTGGAAACACTGCAAATCAACTGCTTGAAATAATTGTTGTAAGATGTTTAAAAGTAACAGTTTGCATTGTGCATGTCAATGTACAATAAGTAAATAGACTGGACTTTAAGGTGATTTCAAAATCATTCGTTTTTAATGTTATCTTCGTTATTATTACCTCTATTTATCCTCCTGCCTAATTGTTATTCAGTTAAGTCCAACCAACGAGAAAAGTGATTTTCCTGACTGAAAATTGCCAATAGATTGTCAAACTAATAGTTTTACTCGTGAACAGCTTACTACATCACCGTAAATCAAGAAAAAAGTAAAATAAATTGAGCATAGTTTTGCTTTTATATTTTTCCGTATGTAGTAATTTTGCATCATTTTTATCCTTTTGGTTTTATTTTCCTCCATTCTTTTAGATGTTTTTTAACTTTTCAATCTTGAGTTTGTGGTGGCTGCTGTTTTTAAAAGTATTTTTTGTCGAAATCTTGCAAGTTACCGATTTTATCGAAATTCCACTTTATTGTATATGTACATGTATTTTCTATTTCATTACTACTGTACTGTTTTTGTGCGTTTTTAATTTTATGATTTGGTAGCCAACTGTCTTTGTAGGCCTACGTAATCTATTTCTATTTATGTATAATTTTTATCAAAAAGTTTTTTGTAAATTAATTTATATTTTTAATGCATTCTTATTAAGCGTAAGTTTCTAGGAAATCTTTCATGAAATTTTGTTTAATTTTTATACGATAGACAATTGTTATACTGTATGTGTAAGACTATTGTTGCTTTTGTAGGCCTAATTCTTTCTTTGTAGTTTATTTTTTTAATCACATTTTTTCCTTGTTAAATTAGCTTTATAAAGATATCTCTTGATTTTTGTTTCTTTGAATTCAATTACTCCGCAATAATCTTTTCAATATAAATTGTCTTTGATTTGAATCACAATAAAATTATATGGTGAGTTCTTAACCTTTACAAGCTCCAGAACTGTTTGTCCCAAAGCTATTGTCATATAGATATTTTGTTAGTAAATTTAAAAAATATTTCTTTTCAATCATGATGCTATTTTCCAAATTAAAGTTAAGTTAAATTTGAAAAACAGAATCCTTCAAAAAAAATTTCATAGGTTCATCATATTTAGGAAATATTTAAGGAAGTTAATTGATGAATAAAAAAATGTTTTATTTTAATTCGATTGACAAAAATATCTTTTCAAGCTATTGGTCTTGTAAATATCAAATTAAAAATCAAACTTGAAGAGCAAAAACCTGACATTTTAGAATACAAAGCAATTTATTAAAACTGCAGGAGGGGATATGCTAAAACTGTTTCGAAAAAGAAATTCGTTTTATTCACCAACAAATAAAATCTTTTTAGACGCAGTTTAAAAACTTCTGCTGAATCCTATATTTAGAGGATTTTAACTCAAAATCTCTGGAACGTGATTTTAACTTAAAATCTCTGTGACAACATTGTTATAGCAACATTTCTTCTCAATAAAAACCAGTCAGTTCGAATTTCAGTAAATTAATTAGTTAACTAGGGTAGCATGGTCAAAACGCAAATCGCATGTGACCCATGACGTGACTTTCCCTGGACCCTTGAACCATTTTTAACATTTTAAACCTTTTCGATTATTTGCAACGCCAGCCTCCCACCGCATCCCGAGCACATGGCTGGGGAAATCGAGCAAGTGTTTTAACGCAAAAGCTGTTTTGTCTCCGAAGGTCATGTGAGAATTTAAAAAAGAAAGTCTTCCCTTGGACCAGATTGAACTAGATTTAATGTCGGTAACGCACAGCAATTGAGCGTTGAATAAAATTAAACGGTTATTGATTGATGACAATAATTTCATCGTGCCTGTGTTTGGGTAAGTTTTAAATTTGACTTATTGCTGTTTGTCAGTTTTTGATTGAGAAATTTGATACTGCACTTTAGAGCAGTGTTCTCCAATCTTTACAAAAAGCGACCCAAGTTATAGAATTTATTAACAATACCAATACACGCGACCCCAAAGCAAATACAAAATGGCTCAACTATAAATTTAAAATGTTAATAGCTATAGATCAGCGGTTTCCAAACTTTTTTTTCACGGCGCCCTTTGAAAACTTAACAATACTCGCGGCGCCGTAATGAAAAAAAGGTATTCAGTTCAATTATTTCTTTGAACAATCTTTTTTTCTCCGAAACTTATAGTGTTCTCTAAAAAAAAAGGTCTTCACTTCGATTTCATCTCTGATTTCCCTATTTCCATCCCAAAATCAGGATGTACTCTACATATTTTAGCTCAGGAATTTCAAGTGCAGAATTCCAGTAATAAAGCGACCCCACAAAATATTCAGGCGACCCCATTTGGGGTCGCGACCCACAGTTTGACGAACACTGCTTTAGAGATAGATAAAAAATGTTCCGCAAAAAAACAAACTTTATTTCTGCCAAAGAGAGGAAAGGGACGTTCAGTAATTGTTTTCTGGGTTAAAACAACCAAAATGGTCCACGAGTTTAGTTTGAGATTACTTTGATCACTAAAATAGCGCTTTGTACGTCTCAGCCAACTGCCGGCAGAAAGTAAACTAAGACTAATTAAAGAATCTATTTAATTTGATTAAATTTTTCTTGTGTTGCAATAAGTCTTTTTCGTTTGGTCTACGGTATCATGCTACAATAATGAAAGAACATGGCGCCACCCATGGCTAGGCAATGAAAATGCATTTGCATTGCAGCAAAAAGCTACTTGTATTTGGACCTTTAATAGTAAAATTTGTATTTATTACTCGTTAGGCAAATCAACAATTGGTTTAGCTAACTAAGCAAAATCCAGTAATTGTTTGATTGTTATGACGTGTTTGAACCTATGCCTTAAACACCAACTGACTGTTAAGTATATTATTCTTCATATAACAATTGGTTTAGCTAACTAAGCAAAATCCGGTAATTGTTTGATTGTTATGACGTGTTTGAACCTATGCCTTAAACACCAACTGACTGTTAAGTAGATTATTCTTCATATTTTCCTCAAATTTTTTGTTATATTAACTCCTTAATTCGGCTTCAGAAATCAGAAGCCCATCAAAGTTTGAAGAATAATAACTTAAAAACTAAAAAAGGCTGACTTTTAAAATTTATTCAGAATAAAAACTAAAGAATTTCAGTTTAACAAAAACTTTTTTAAATTGTTAAAAATCTATGTAGAAAAATCTATGTAGAAAATAAAAGACAAAAGTCCTAAAATACTCCCAAATTTTTTTGAACGAGATATGAAATATTTTCAACTGGATATGCTTCTTGATGATCTTAATTTAAAACTTAACAAAACTAGTTTTGAAGATTTTAGTGTAGACGAAAGCTTTAAAAATTTTCTTAATATATTTGCTGCCATTGTTAATACGCATGCACCCCTAAAAAAATGTACTAGAAAAAAAAAGAAATTAAAGGTTAAACCTTGGCTAAACAAAACTCTACTTAAATCAATTAAGAAGAAAAACCGTATGTTTAAAGACTTGTATAAAAATTTTAATCAACAATTTTTTGACAAATATGAAGCTTACCGCAGCGCATTGAATAGAATTATCCAAGGCGCTAAACCAGCGTTTCTCAGTCTTTTTTTCTGCGACCCAAATTGAGTTAAAACAACGATTTACGAAAAGGACTGCGACCTAAATAAATTTGAGTGAGCGCATAATGCAGGGGTCGGGAACCCTTTTGGGTAAGAGAGCCATAAAGGCTACGTATTTTTAAACATACTTTCCTTAAGAGCCAAAAATGTTTCTCTAATTTTTAGCTGTAAGTGTGTGGGCAGAAATTTGTTTGTGAGCAAACTTATTTTGATTTCTTAATTTTCGTCTCAAAAACGTAGTGATCTCTAAAAAAAGGTCTTCCTCAATTTTCTCGCTACAATTTTTTACTTTTCGTCCCAAAATTCAGGTGTTCTCTAAAAAAAAGGTCTTCTCCTAAAACCTCGCTTTTATTTATCAATTTCTACCCCAAATATCTTTCAGCAATCTCGCGAAACTCTTCTTCGTAACCTTCATTATAGTCAGAAAACTGGAAATCGTCGCTGGGCCGCATCAAAACCTTAAGTGGGCCGCAGGTTGAATATCCCTGGAATAAAATAATTGTACGAATGGCTAAAAGTAATTGTAGATACCAGCTTTCACGATCCATCCGCATAGTCTTGGCGACCCACATTTGGGTCGCGACCCATGGTTTGAGAAACGCTGCGCTAAACAGATGTACTATAATGAATACTTTTTAAGCAATAAAAATAATCTAGCAAAAAAATTGGAATGCAAATCATGAGCTGGCTGATTTGAAACCTACAGTAAAAGGAATATTACCTTAACAGATTTATGAAAGGAAATGATGATTTTGTTGAAGAACCAAAAGATGTTGCACAATTATTAAACAAATTTTTGTAGACATTAGAAAAAACATCTATACGCTGTTCCACTAATTCACTCAACGTATGAACCGCCACCTTCTACCTATTCTAAAAACTCTCTTTTTATGTCTCCTACAACCCCAGAAGAAATAGCAAATGTAATAACTTCATTAAATAATAAAAAAGCAATAAGAAGTAAAGATATTGACACCTATTTTATCAAAATAAGCAATGTTATAATTGCACCCATTCTCAGGAAATTGTTTAATCGATGTGTTACTTGAAGCTGAATTTCCCAAATGTTTAAAGATTGCTAAGGTAATTCCTATCTTTAAGAAGGGAAGTGTAACAAATGTATGAAACTACCGACCAATCTCTCTGCTTTCACAATTTTACAAAATTTTGAAAAAATTATTTGCAATAGATTTTATTGAAAAAATTTAATTATACATTTTATTGAAAAAATTTAATTTACTGAGTGATCATCAATTTGGTTTTCGACAAAATTTTTCTACCATTCATGCAGTAACTTACATATATGATAATTTAATCAAAAATGTTGATAAAGGTCTTTACAACTGTTGTCTTTTTTTAGATTTATCTAAAGCTTTCGATACAGTTGATTATCACATTCTGCTTTGGAAACTAAAAATTACTTTGGTATACGAGTAAAATCTCTAAATCTGATTAAAAGTTATTTCACTAATAGAAGTCAATATAAAAAAAATTTCAAACAATTTCTCTGATGAAATAGAAACTAATTGTGGAGTACCACAAGGATCCTGTCTAGGCCCATTATTATTTTTTATATATATAAACGATTTACCACTTGCTTCCCAAATAAATACAACCTTGTACGCCGATGATACGTATTTAATGATGTTTGACTTAAATTTAGAGTCTTTGCAAAATCGAGTTAATATCGAATTAAAAAATATTGATTTTTGGTTGAGAAAAAACAAATTATCTTGAAACTTTTCGAAATCAACTTTTTGTATTAATACACACACAACCTTCCAGAACAATCGAAAGTACTTTTAAAATTAAAATTAATGAACTTATGCTAGCAAGATCCCTAATAGTCAAATATTTAGGACTTTTCATCGATCAAAATTAAAAATTTATCTTTTAACCTAGCTCGTTACTCAAGCTATTTTAAAAGTTAAAATTATGTAGGCCTACCAATATGAACACTTTGAAATTACTGTATCATAGTCAAATAAATAGTAAATTACAATACGGAATAATTGTTTGGGGTACAACATTTAAAACACATTTATCTGAATTGAATGTAAGAATTAATCGTATATTTAGAGCTTCAAGCTCAAGTTACTTGTACACTCTCATGTCAAGCCTTTATAAAAAACTAAACTTGCTAAAATTAGATTTATATAACGTAAAACTCGGAAAATTCATGCATCTGCATTATAATAAAAACACACCAAAAATTTTTAATAAGTTTTTTAACAAATTATAGAAATTCACTCTAACCATACAAGACAAGCATCTGACTCTATGTTTTTTACCGAGAATGTCAAAAATGAGTAGACTGCCCAAAACTCAATTTCGTACAGATTTGGTCAAAACTAAAACCGGAGTTGAAAAGCTTACTTTGGAATCCATTTAAAAAACAATTAAAAAAAAGTATTATTGATCAATATTAAGTTTTTCAAATTTATTTTATTTCCCAATATTTTGTCACATGTTATGTTTATAGATTACTTTGTTTTGTAAATCATGTTGAATATAAATAGTCTTCGCAATACATACAATGTAAGCCCAGTTATGTACTTTTATATAAATGAAAATAAAAATAAAAAATGCTCAGGCCTAATCTTATCTTAATATGCATAATACAAGTGAGATTGAAATTTTTCATTATTGTTTTATAAACTTTTGTTTCGTGGAAAAATTCCTCTTTTTTTCTTTTATTAATTGTAGTCGCACCAATACAATTGTTATTGGTAATTTTAATTTAATCAGAAAGCATCTTGACTAGTAAGCTTTAGGGTTGTTCGATGCTTCTTTGCCTTTTTTCTTGCATTATATTTTTTTTGCTGTTGTTTTATATGGTTTTGGGCAAAATAAATTTTGTGTCTGTCTGTCTGTCTATGTAGGATTTGTAGCTTATCAAGCTCACCTCAATTTTTGTGTTTAGGCGTTCTTGAAACAAACTTGGAATGCGATTATAACAAAAATACTGTTTAGAAACTTGTTCATAATTAAGCTACCTCGTCGATAAGAGGGTCAGTCAAAAAGTAATGAGCCCTGTTAACTTTAACCGCTTTAACCTTCATATTTTTTCTAGAAATTTTAAGGGTGTTTAGTAAATTTACTGCTTTAAAGATAAATTGTAAAAAAAAATTGTTTCAACGTGTCCACTTTTGGTATTGTGTTTTGGAAATGACGTCATCACTGGATGTCCGTCAGAAGCAGAGAGCTGTGATTGAATTTCTTGTTTCGGAAGGGGAGCCACCAAAACAAATTTTCGAAAGATTGGTAAATGTTTATGGAGATGCTTCATTAGCCTACAGCACTGTGAAAAAGTGGGTATCCAGGATTAAACACGAAGAAGATGATCCAAGTTTGAGTAGCCTCCAGGACAGACCAAGAAGTGGAAGACCATCTTCTGCAGTCAATCCTGGAAACAATGATAAGGTTGAGAAATTGATTAGAGATGATCGCAGAATCACTATTGATGACATTGCTGAACGTGTTGGAGTTAGCCATGGAAGTGCTGTGAATATTGTTAATCGTCGTCATCGTTTGAAGGGCATCCACTCCAGGCCAAACACAAACAGAACTGGGGCCGAGGGTTTATCCTTTTACTACCCCAGACTGCTGTACTGCCTGGATCAGATGCTGGCAGTGATGTTATTAAGCCAGCATCGAGTTTCGTCATCCAAAACCGTCAGACCGCGTGCTCCATGTGGTGCCCGATGTATAGGGCACATTGTTAGTACATGGTCTGCGGTTTGCTCGGAGGCGCCACACTCGCAATTCGGTGAAGGAGCGAGACCCCATTTGTGCATGGACGAATGGAATCGCCCAACACCAGTCCGCAGGCGGTTGAGCTTAACCCAAGCTGCTCGGGGTAAGCCCATCCCAACAGGCCTGACACTGGTCCCGGGCACAAAAGCACGGAGCCTGGAAGCATTTTCACAGTACTCCGCGTTCCATTTGTGATTTGTCCATTCAGAGGCGCGGATGCCAAGTCTGGCAAGATTGTCCAAGAGATTCCGCGCACCTGGCACAAACGGGCGTCTGGATCTTAGTCTCACTTGGCCAGTATCTGAGGACCCATTTAACAGACCATGCAAAATATGATCGGGGTCCAGAGATCCACGGTAAGCCAAGGAGAGTGTCGCTCCCAGTCGGCGAAGCTCAGCTGGCTGGATGCCTGAAAGTATAGGTAGGTGGTCCGTTGGAGTGGGACGCAGGCATCCAGTAACTATGCGCAAGGCGTCATTCAAGACACTGTCAATGAGGCGAGTGTGAGCACTGCGACACCAGACTGGCGCACAGTACTCAGCTGTTGAGTAGACTAGAGACAAGGTGGCTATGCGTAGTGTTTTAGCACCAGCACCCCATCCCGAGCCCACGAGTCGCCTCAACAGTGTGACGCGTGATGATAGTTTTTTGCGCAATGCCACTAAATGGTGACGCTAAAAAGAAGGCCGGTGCCGTATTTATCGATCTGACAGCTGCTTATGACACTGTCTGGCACCGTGGCCTTACCTGCAAGCTGCTGAGACTACTTCCGGATAAGCACATGGTCAAAATGATCATGGAGCTTGTCCGAAATCGAAGTTTCACCCTTACCACCGGTGACAGCAAGCAAAGCAGGCTACGCCGTCTTAAAAACGGCGTTCCTCAGGGATCGGTCTTGGCTCCCCTCCTATTTAATATCTATACGTACGATCTTCCTTCCATGATTTCCAGAAAGTTTGCTTATGCTGATGATTTAGCATTGTTGCACTCTTCTGGAAACTGGAAGGATTTGGAGGGGACATTAAGCCAAGACATATCCACACTGTCATCGTATCTCCAGACTTGGAGGTTGAAGCTCAGTCACACTAAGACGGTGACGACAGCCTTTCACTTAAATATTGTTAATGAGCTAGGCTTTGCAAAGGTTTGCGCCAGATGGGTTCCGAGGCAACTTTTGGATTTTCACAAGCAAGCCCGTTTTGAAGCTTGTTCGGAGCTTATTGAGTGTCACAGAAGTGACAAAACTTTTCTCAGCCGTATAGTGACAGGAGATGAAACCTGGGTTCATCACTATGAACCTCTGTCGAAAAGATCATCCATGGAATGGCGTCACCCCACGTCCCCAAGAGCCAAGAAATTCAAAAGTCAACGTTCAGCTGGAAAAATTATGGCGACTGTGTTTTGGGACATTGAAGGAGTGATATTGGTAGATTTTATGCCTAAAGGTACTACCATCAACTCAGATGCTTACATTGACACTTTACGCAAACTGAAAGCGAAACTGAGAAGAGTACGACCTCACCTGGACATGTCTAAGGTCTTGCTGCAACACGATAACGCCAAGCCCCATACCAGTCTCAAAACTCGTGAAGTGATTGCTTTTTTTGGATGGACGACGGTAACCCATCCCCCATATTCACCCGACCTGGCACCATCTGACTATCATCTTTTTGGACCATTGAAAGAAGGAGTTAGGGGGCAGCACTTCACTAGTGATCAAGAAGTCAAGCACGCTGTAAGAAACTGGTTAAAAATGCAGCCTGCTGACTTTTACAAGGCTGGCATAGTGTCCCTTGTTCATCGATGGACAGTTGGAATTGAAAAGTGCGGAGATTACATTGAAAAGTAGAACTGAGATCTCCTATCCCTGGGCTTTCTTTTGATGTATGACTTTTGATTTTATTGCAACAAATATGGCCAGGAGAGACTTGGGCTCATTATTTTTTGACTGACCCTGTACAATGTTGTAATTTTAATAGCTAGAACAAAATCTCGGTCATTTAAAAGCGTATAAAATTAAATATATAATGGTTAGATATGCATCACTGACGAGCTCTAACAAGAGTGAAACTCGAGTTTGATGCTTTTCGTTTTCGGTGGCTTAGTTTCTAATTCAAAATTACATATTTATGTTTTACCTAGATAGCGAAAAGAACTGACAAATTTACTTTAAATGTCTTTTAAACTCTTTAACTAGTACCTTCAGCCATATAAAAACAGCAACACCTTATTCAATATATCAAATCAGGAAAAGGTAAATAATTCCAGAAGTTTTTCTAAAAAAATAAAGTAGTAACAAGAATTTTACAAGCGTGGGTTTCAAAAGCCAAGCTGTGAACAAAAATAAGTTTAAGAGAAATGTGCTATTCTATGAAATCATTGGTTACCAACCGGAGAGGGATCCCTTCCCACGGAAAAATTTCAAGTGTTCAGAGGAAAAGTCATACTAAGGTTTTCTAAACTGGGATCCTTGATTTGACGGTGAAATAATAATTTTTTGCAGTACAGACATCAAGCGAAAACAAAAAATGTTTTCCCTTTAGCTTTGATGGAAAACTTGCTGTGAAACTCCAGTCAATGATCTTTTTTGTTTTTACTAGACTATCTAAAAAATAATTAATTCCACCTGAAACATGTTATTTAAATTATCAAAGGGAGGAATAAAAAATTTCAAAGCGAATTAACGGAGAAATAAAAAGTTTTAAATTGAACAAAGGGGGAAATTTATAAAAAAGGGTTGGGAACCACTGTATTGAATTGTAGTCGCGAAAACAGAAATTTTTAGATAAACCAAAGTGATAACAAGAAAACTTTTACACTTTAGCAAGACCGATAGCATAAAACTTTTGATCTTTTTAAAAATGCTTTTGGTGTACCCAACAAGAATTAAAATAAATTTTTTACAGGTTTGTCAAACCTTAAAGAAATTTTAAAAAATCCTCTTTTTGTATCCCAGCGAAAACAAAAGTTTGATTCAGTTCTTTGCTGTAGCATCGACAAACCAGTTTTACTTTGCTCTTGAATTTTTTTAAAAATTTGTTATTGTATCCTATCTACATCGGAAGCCATCTTTGAAATGAGGTGTCTATAGCGTGCGACTACTTATGGCTAGAGATCTCAAACTCAAATTATTTTGAGTCTCAAGAAAAGTTTATTCTTGCGTCACAAACAGCAATTTTAGATTCATTAAAAAATTTATTTCATGTTGTCAATGCAAAAGTGAACACTTTTTTTGAGAAGTGCCGTGAAAAAACTTTTCATGTCCAAGAGTAGACTAATCATGCCAAGATTTAAAAATTAATTTAATTTTCTAATCAATTTCAAAGTTAAAAATTATGTTATTATTATCTTCCGTAAAAGTTAAATGAAGGAAAGAAATGTTTATTACTTCTTTTCAAGTATCGAAAAGCAATTTCGTGTGGACGGTACTTAATTAATCTAAATATAAGATTTATTTTTCAGTCTTACTGTGACACTTCGCTTTTACCGGTTTGCCAAAATTTAATTTTAATAATTCACCATAGGATGCGGTAAAATGATTTACAAAAAACTGAAATAACGTAAAGAAGAAAATTTTTTCCGAAGCTTATTGACATTAAAAACAATGTTATTTCCTTGGCTACTTTGCGAAAAAAAACAAACAACAAACAAAAGAAATTTTAACGGTTGTTTGACAGCGTGTTTAAATTGGAACGCTCAAATCTTAAAAATAAAGAGTCCCAAAAATTTCTGATTGATATTTATTCATTTAATTTTAAATAATTTTCTATTCAAAAAATAACATTACGCACATTTTTTTGTTAAAAAAAAGGTCGCAAAAGATTTTGCCATCAATTTGTTTTCCTATGTCATTTCAACTTGATCCGACTCATCAACAGAAGCTTCAATGTGTCTTTTAGGGGGTCTTTGTTTTACTTGGGTTACGACAGTTTTTTGTCCTGCTTTAACATTACTCTTTCCTTCAATCGATTCTTTCGAACAGGAACCACATAAGGATCGAGACGGTTCTTTTGCGGCAATATGATCCTAATAAAATAAACTCGTTTAGTTATTTTATTGTGGGGATGTTTGCTTCGTTATATTTGTGAATTAACATTTCATCTTGTCCGGCTTTAACAAGCAATCATAGTTTACAGCAGTGTTCTTCAAACTTTTTTCATCGAGACCCATTTTGCACAGGCAAATTTTTTCGCCACCTCTAAAAAAGGATCTTCGCCTAGAATCCATTTCTGATTCTGCTATTTTTCCCCCAACATCAAGATGTTCTCTAAAAAAAAACTCTTCACCTAGAATCGATCTCTGATTCCGCTATTTTTCCCGAAAAATCAAGGTGTTCTCTAAAAAAAAAAAGGTCTTCACTTCAATTTTATCTCTGATTTTCCTATTTTTCCGCAAAAATCAAGGTGTTCTCTAAAAAAAAAAAAAAAAGGTCTTCACTTCGATTTCATCTCTGATTTCTCTATTTTTCCCCAAAAATCAAGGTGTTCTCTAAAAAAAAAAAGGTCTTCACTTCCATTTCATCTCTGATTTTCCTATTTTTCCACAAAAATCAAGGTGTTCTCTAGAAAAAAAAAAAAGGTCTTCACTTCGATTTTATCTCTGATTTCCCTATTTTTCTCCCAAAATCAAGGGGTTCTCTAAAAAAAAAAGGTCTTCACTTCAATTTGCTGTTGTATTTCGCTATTTTTCTCCCAAAATCATGGTGATCTCCAAAAATTAAAATCTAAAATCCCGTGACCCCCAGTTTGAAGAGCCCTGGTTTACAGTATATTCTCAAAGTTTTACAGGAAGTATGCCGTTTAACACAAGAAACTTAGGAATTTTGATTAATATAGATTGTATAAAGAAGTCAGTTTGACTCCAATGCTGTTTACTAATTCGATTACAACAAAAAATTTTTTAAAATATGGTTTATTTTCATTGTTTTTAATAACATCGAAAGGTATAAAAGTTTTTTTACAGAAACAGGAAACATAAAGAAGACAAAAGTCTTTTAAACACGTCGGCAGCACTTCCTTTACTCCGCTATTACCCTAATGCACTCCCAGCAAAACGGATTTAACTCAGCAAAACATTTCCCACGCAATGATTTATTTATTAACCATTGCTTGAAACGACCGAAGAGTACAATTGCACTCCTCACTTGATAATGTCAATTTGCTAACTTTATTATTTAAAAAATATCTTAATAACCAATTTTTTCTTGTTGCTTTTTGCTTCATACTCATCCCCCTTAAACTACATTGAAACAAAAATAGATTCCCAAACTACATTTTAAAAATGAACAGACTTACTGCCTTTACCAGGATAAGAAAAACTATTGACAGTGTTTTTACTATGGTTGGGTTGAGCAGCAAATCGCTTGTCTAGCAAGCAAGCCGTTTCCGGCCACTTGTCAAGCATCGATACTATAAATTGCGAGCACAAAATTTAGATTTGACAGAAAAAATGTTATGCATAGTAACGAAAGTCCCAAGTAAATAATATAAAATGCAGTTCTTTTTAAACCTATTTCATATCACCGAAAAGCAAATCTGTCTGTTGATCAGATTTTTTCTCAAAATAGCAGAAGCGTAATATCTCGGTTAATAGTTTTTCTATATTGCTCTTTAAATAGTGACGCATCTTGTTTTTCAGTTGAAAAAGTATTGCCTATAATAGTATCTCATTTAATCATGCAATCCGTCTTGCACATATATCTGCATTAAAGTTTAATTTTTTCCTTTTTAGCAATAACGCACTAGTTTTTAGAAAAAAATTGAAATATTTTTGCCGGTCTATGCAGTTTAACAATATTATTATTAAACCATATTCAAGTCAATAAAACTTTTTGATCATTTGCAGATTTATAATTTTATTGATATCATAAATAATTTTGAACCCTTACAACAGCTTAGGCTCTCCGATTTGGGTATTAAAACGGCCTCCTACGGTTTTTACTCTTACATCATTTGTGGCGATATGAAAAAAGTCCACGATAATGTGCTACTTGCCAAATCATCATCATTATCTTTATTGATCCTCCTGACTCACAGAGCAACGTCGGAGGCGTAAGACTTAGAGAAACCGTCAATCGATGACAGGACCTGGATTCGGAGATGCCGAAATATTGCTATCCGGCTAAAAGTTTTTACTAATTTTTTCCAGTTTTATTTAGATGACTGAAATTTAAAGCTTCTTGCTAAGAACGCCGGGCACAGAAAAGCGCCGTAAAGTTACAATAAGACAGACATTTGTGAAAAGTACCAAGCCTTTATGTTTGACAAAAACAAACAGAATTTATACGATAAACCACCAAGCAGCTTCCCTTTATTTGATGGTACAACATATTTTTTAGTTAATACTTTCATAAAAAAGTAGACTCCTTCAGAAATCTACAGTAAGTATGCAAAATTCACTGTAGGTTAGCCATAAAAGCAAATACATGGAAAAAGGTGCATAAATAAAACAAAAAAAAGTTTATCTGATTTTATTTGGTATTGCTGTCGAGATTATTTTGTAACAACGTGAAGAAGGTAAAAAGGTTTTTTAACCCTTTCAAGTAAAGACGTGCATTTTTGCATCACCTATAAATTTACTTGGTGTAGCTTAGTGGAGGCTTTTATCGAATGCATTGCTTTTTTTAGCTTTTTTTGAGAGAATTCCATTTAAATAGAATTGGCAGATATATCAGAATTTAAAGCATATTGACACGTGAAAAGATTTTAACTCAACTATTATTACTTTTTGGGCTTCTTCAGAATTAGCTTGTTCTTTTTATTTTATCAAAACATGATTTAATATTTTTATTTTATTTTAGCTTAGTTTTGTATTGTTAGACGTAATGAATAGTAAAAATATGTAAAAAATTGAATGAACAAGCTTGAATAAGCGTTTTAAATGTGATGCTTTTTTGCATCACTTGCCTTCAAGTAGTTTTTTGCTAAACTTATACTATAATTGCTATTGTTCATAAATGGTATTTTTATTTTACTTTGCACTTTCTAAATTGTTTTTACATTTGCAATTTTAATTTGTCTTTTTATTTTCTTACATTATTTTGGTAAAATAGAAAAAATTTTTATTTACCAAATATTATTATTTAATAGTGTAGTGAACTTGAAAAAGCATTTACAAATTGTATTTATCTAACAATATTTTAAAAGTTGCTGCAGAATATTTTTGAAATTGAATTAACTGTGGTAAGTGAAGTTATATATATTTTTTAATAATGTTTGTAATATTTTCAATAAATTATATAATGAATGATGTATTGCTATTTGCTACGGTAGAAACAGCTTGTATTTTTTTTGCACTTTCAAAGTTTCAGGCTTATCATAAAATTGATTATTGTATTTTAGATATGGCTGAAAGAAAACTTACACTAAAAGAAATTGTTGATAAAGTTTATATTAATCTTCCTGAAGATGAAAACATCAGTGAGGATGTACCCAGCAGTGAAAATGAATGCAGTGAAAACTGATGACGACTGCACTAATAATTATGAATTTATCAATGGTAATGAGTGCATCAATAGCTTAAGATCAAATCTTACTAATGAAGACAATATAATATTAGAAACAAGAAATTATTATGATTGAGTTTAAAAATGGAGAAAAAAGGTTATTACATCTAAACTGCCACCTTTTAATGGTTTAAGTGGCCCAAAAATAACCTTCAATACAACCAGCATTGGTCCTACAAATGTATTTTTAGAGTTTTTTCCTAAAGATTTGTTGGATGATATTGTATATCAAATAAATTTATATGCTGCACAAAAATTAAAACCGTACAAAGCTCTTGATGTGACAGAATTAAAATGTTTTTTAGGAATTTAAATATTGAATGGGATTTACAAAATGCCGTCTTATAGACATTTTTGGTCTTCTGATTCACTTCTCCAAATTGACTTTGTAGCCAATGCTATGTCGCGAGTACGATATGATTGGATTTTGTCAAATCTTTATTTAATAATATAACAAAGCGCCGAATAGAGATGATATTAACTTTGATAAATTGTATAAAGTAAGGCCCTTCATCACATCATTGTGCAATAAATTTATGAAAAATTATAACCCTACAGAGCATCAATCCATTGATGAAAGCATGATCAAATTCAAAGGCCGCTCATCCCTAAAGCAACATATGTCATTGAAACCTACTAAAAGAGGTTATAAAATGTGGATCAGGGCATGTACTAATGGATATGTATCGCAATTTGCAATTTACACTGGCAAGAAAAAAAGTCAACCAGAAATTGGTTTTGGAGAAAGAGTTGTAAAAGATTTTTGTAAAACAATCCAGGGAAAATCTTTTAAAATTTATGCTGATAATTACTTTTCATCTTTGAATTTAGCCAAAAATTTATTAGATAATGGCATAGGTTACTGTGGAACTATAAGATGCAATAGAAAAAATCTTCCACAGATGAAAGAAGACACTTCCATGAACCGAGGAGATATGGATTATCGAATGGCTTTATCTGGAATTTCATGCTGCAAATGGATGGATAAAAAAGCAACTTTGATTATTTCTTCCATTCATAATCCAACACAAAAATTGGATGTTTCAAAAAAGCAAAAAGATGGGTCTAAAAAACTTTTTCCTTGTCCTATGCCAGTTGTTGATTACAATAAACATATGGGTTATGTGCATCTCTCTGATATGCTAAAATGATTGTATGACATTGATCGAAAGTAAAAAAAGTGGTGGATGCGAATATTTTTGCATCTTTTAGATGTTTCTGTTATGAATATCTTCCTAATCTACGTACAAAGTACTATCAATTGAAGAATAACTCTTTTTGATTTTCGATGCAAGTTAGTTTATGGACTCATCGGATACACAAGTCTTATAAAAAGGAAAAGTACAACTGCCTTGAAAACCTCATGTCCAAAAAAGAAAAAAAACTTCAAAGATAAAATTCTCAAGGAAATCCGACAAGATCAATCGGCACACCTTCCGATTTTTGCTTCACGAAAAAGACGATGTCATTTTTGCAGTACTAAAGCTGAGCCTCACCAGACACAGTGGAAATGTGAAGTTTGTGAAGTGCTGTTATGTCTCAGTGGAAATCGAAATTGCTTTTTAGCTTTTCATAAAAAATGACTATTTTATAATTTTTTGGTCTTTTTTTATGAAAATAAAATTGTGTTTATGTGTTTGAAAGTCATATATTAGTTAATTTTTAAAAACCTTATTTTGTGTTAGCCTATAGACAGAGTGCTAAATGTTTCTGTTTAAAAAATTATCTTCACTTTTCAAGTGACAGCAACCAAAAATCATAGATTTTCTTCATTGTAATTTTTTCGCTTTAGGACCACTCAGGTCAAGTTCCAACATTAATGCATCACCTCAAAAATCATGTTTGTTGTGGAGGAAAATGAAAAATTTTTTGAAAAATGCCTTAATAGAAAGCCAATAGCTACCACAATAACAAAATAAATTTAAAATTTTAATAGGATCTAATAGCTGACTTGAAAGGGTTAAAAGCCAAGGTTAGTTGTAGTAAAAAAATATTGTACTAAAAATAAATTTGTATAAAAAGGTTTTGAAAAACTTGCAGGCCACAAGTTGAAATAAATTAGCTAAAAACCGCATTAATGAGCTAAAAAACGCTTGATTTATTGAAAGTTTCAAAAAAAATTAATTACTAAGGTTTACAAAAGCTGTAAAAATTTGTTTAAAGACAGCATATACCGTAAAACTTCTAATTTCGCGCCACCCTGTCTCTTCAAGAAGTCGAGGTAAGCGATTTATTTTTGCGGTGAAACTAACCCGAAATCCCTGATCAGCATCAGCATTAGCATGGAATAAAAAAAAAAAAAACAAGAGAAAATGGATCTCTGAAGAAGCGATAGTAACCGCAGGGGAATCCGGGTTAGTTGCACAAACAAAAATCGCTTACGGTGACTTTTGAAAAAACAGCCCAGCCAACAATGCTATGCAGGGTCCATGCGGGCCCTGCAAGGGCTGCCCGTACGGTACCCGTACCGATTTGGCCGCGGGCGCTGCAGTGGCCCCGCATGGGTTTACCGCACGAGTTTCATGTGGTTCAAATTATTTATGCAAAAAATTGCTTTTTAAAAACAATTAAAAATGTTAGCTTATTAGCATGTTTTAATTTTTGATTACGGCTTAAAATTAATAACCAGATTAAGCCCGTGCGGTTAGCCCATGTGGGGCCACTACAGCGCCCGCGGCCAAATCGGTACGGTCCCGTACGGGCAGCCCTCGCAGGGCCCGCATGGGCCCTGCATAGCATTGTTGGCTGGGAGGGTGGGACTCAATTAGAGGTTTTACGGTACATACAGTATTCTATTATAACTACCGCAAACAAATAAAACTCTTACTGTTTGATTGCAGGAAGACATTGCTTTTTCAGTTTGCTTTAAATTCGCTTCGCATAACTTAATATTGTCAAATACTCTTGTTACATTTTGATCTGTATTGACATCTGATGATATGTTTTGATAAACACGTAATGCTTCTTTGTTAAAACGTAATGCATTTTCATATTGATGTAAATGTTTATGACATTCTGCAATATTTTCAAGCAATTTTGCAACGTCTTCATTTGCATTTTCATCAGGCACTATGTTTTGACATATTTGAAGTGCTTTTTGATTACTTCTCAATGATTCTTCATATTGCTTTAAATATGCTTGATCTATTGCAATGTTGACAAATATATTAGCAATGTTTCCATCAATATTCTGGTCTGATGATGTATTTTGATAAATTTGAAGTCCCATTTTGCAATAATGCAATGATTCATCGTATTGTTTTAAACTTCGGTAGCAATCTCCAATTTTTTCACACGATTCAGCTATATTTTCGTCGTTATCGGGATCAGTCGATATATTTTGGTAAATTTGAAGTGACGTTTTGTAGTTTTGCACCGATTCAATAAACTTGTTCAGAGATAATTGGCATGATCCAATACTCTGCAATACCTGGGCAACATTTTTGTCACTATCTACGTCAAACGATATATTTTCATAAATCTTAAGGACTTTTTTATGATAGTCCATTGATTCTTCAAACAACCCGACATCTCCCAGGCATAATCCGATATTGTCACAAACTTCAGCGACTATTTCGTCGTTGTTCATATCAGACGACACGTTCTCGTATATCTCAAGTGCTTTCTTGTGATGGATTAACGCTTCTTCAAACTGGTCCAAGTCTCTCTGACACAATCCGATGTTGTTTAACACTCTGGCAATGTTTTCGTTGCGATCCGGGTCGGACGAAACGTTGTGGTAAATACAAAGTGCTTTTTGATGATGATGCAGTGCTTCTTCGAATTTCTGGAGATCTCTCTGATTTACTCCAATGTTATCAAGCACTCTAGCTACATCTTGATCAGTTTCTAGGTTAGACGATATGCTTTGATAAACGTGAAGTGCTTCAAAATGGTAATGTAGTGATTCTTTTAATTGCTCCAAATTTCTATGACACAATCCTATATTGTCAAAAACTCTGGCTAAGTCTTTGCCGTTAGCTACCCTGGTCGATACATTTTGATAGATTTTAAGAGCTTTTTCGTGATGCTGCAACGACTCTTCATACTGCTGCAGGTCACTGTAACTCAGTCCGATATTGTCATAAACTCTGGCAATGTTTTCATCTTTATCAACATCTAATGATATACTTTCAAAAATTTGAAGAGCTTCTTGGTGATATTCTAATGATTCTTCGTATTGTTTCAAGTTTCCTTGACTCAAGCCAATGTTGTCTAAAAGTTCGGCAATGAATTGATCATTATCTACATCAGATGATGCGTTTTGATATATTAAAAGAGCTTTGAAGTAATAGACTAAAGATTCTTCGAACTGCTTCAAATTTTTCTTGCATACTCCTATGTTATCAAGTACTCTAGCTACGTTTTGGTCCGACTCTATATCGGATGTGATGTTTTTGTAAATTTGAAGCGCTGCTGTATGGCAATTTAATGATTTTTCGTGCTGGTTTAAGTCTTTTAAAATTAACCCCATATTGTCGTAGACTCTAGCTACGTTTTGATCAAAATCTGTATCGATTGAAATATTTTGATAAATCTGAAGGGCTGCTTGATGATTATGCAATGATTTTTTGTACTGTATTGATTCTCTTTGACTCAATGCAATGTGATCAAGCACCCTAGCTATGTTGTGATCGTTGTTTTTATCGGAAGATATCTTTTGATAAATTTCAAGAGCTTTTTTGTGAAAGTTTAATGAATCTTGGTGCTTGTTTAAACCACCGTACGTCACTCCAATATTGTCAAACACCGTGGCAATATTTTGATGATCATTAGGGTTTGGCATATTTTGATAGATTTCGAGTGCTTTATTGTCATGAGTTAGCGATGTCTGCAGTTGATTCAATTGAGAAAAACAAAAAGCGCTTATTTCAAACATTGCTCCCTGGAGCTCGTTAGTTGTAAGTTCAGAAAGACGCTTTTTGTAAAACTGAAGAAATCGCTTGTAATGTCTTTTGGTTTTGTTTTCCTGTTGAAATTGGTGCAATTTCTTTTCGATTTGCTTCAGTACTTGAGTTGTGACCACTGTGCTATCGTTATTTGTCTTAAAAATTTTCATATCGTGTGTTTCGTACAAACGACGAAAGAATTCCCCAGCTTCTTCATGTCTTTGAAGATCAAACAAAAAGAAACCAATCACAAAAAAGTTAAACGGTTTGTAAAAATTGTTTTTCAAATCGTAATCAACCAATTTTTCAATTTCTAAATTGCTTGCATGTTGCTCAAGTCGATCAAGATATATATCAAAGTTAAACTGTTCATCATTTGCATCGAGTTTCCCTAAAGTGTCGTAATCACTAAGTAAACGACCCAACACAACTTCCATTTTCAATGCATGACAAATTGTAATGTTCAACAGTTCAGGATGAGAATAGAAATACCCTGGCATGAAATCCAACTGTTTGCATATTTCTGCTTGTACACAATAAGCTATCTGAAAATAGTTTCTCGTGTTCGACTCTCCAGCAAATCCTTTTAGCTTTTCAATGTCACGTGGTACAGTGATGAAATCAAACTGGGAATCGTTTTCAAAATACAGTTTTAATCTGATTTGACATGCAACAGCTACAGCAAACATTAGTTTATGTCTAGTGTTTTGAGTGATAACTCTCTTCTCAGCTAGACACTTGATTATTTCAAAACATGATGATGCATGGATTTTGTGCATTCGTCCCAATGCTGACACAAAAAGCGTGGAGCTCCGATAAATGATTTCCTTAACATTGAAGTTGTCTTTAGCTTTCAAGTTTTTTAGTTTAAGTCTGGTTGCGAATTTGTTGAGATCATCTTTGACTTGTTGTTTTACGTCGTTCGATATTTCATTGTCTGACTGTTTATTATAATATGTTCTGACTCCAGTTTCAAACTTTTCATAAACGTTCCTATTACCAAACACAAAACATGTTTTCGTTAAAATGTCTTTTAGGTAATATCCGTTTTTCAAATCTACTTCTGTGGTTAAATATTCTAGCATTTTGCTGATTGGTTGAATAAGTTCAGTTGAAAACGGTTTTTTTTTAGTATGTTGTTGTCTGCCTAATGGAAACTTGCATGCATGTGGAACCATTCCATCAAATGACACACCACACGGCGTACGAGTGTCGTAGAACCAACCATCTAAACACGAAACATCCAAGTATGGAACAAGTGTTTCCTTCAAGTTAAGTATTATGACATGAAAAACTACCGAAAACCAACGAAAATACTCGGTGTGTTCTTCGTAGTCGTCGAGCTCTTCCAATATTATGACATGTTCGAAATCGGAGTAAGGAGTGATTTCAGCTCGAGCAAGTGATCCCATTCCTGCAATACTAAATTTGCAAGGCGGTTTACCTAATACTTCAATGCAGTATTCGCCAATACCAGCCATGATTTTGCTGTATTCGTCATACAGCTTTTGTTGTAGTTTTTTGATTTGTTCAATTGTTTTAATTTCGTGTTTTCGAGCGATGTCGATGTCATCATTTTGTTGTAGTGTTTGAACTTGATTCAGCATCTGAAGTGTGTCATTTCTTAAGTTTTGTATTGATTGTTTTACTTTATCGGCTTCTTCAATCAAATTTGCATCCAAACGTTCAGCATTAGCAAGTTCTAAGATATGTCGACAAAGATTGTTTAATTCCTGTGTAACTTCAGCAACGTTCGAAGGGTTTCTGAGTATAGCTGCATTTAACAAGCCCACGCTTTTTATCAAGGAAATCTTGTTAGGAGTTTGTTTACGGTACAGTTTCCCCAGTTGAAACAAGAATTGTGCCGATTTTTTATGATCAGATTCCTTGCCTTTTTTATCACACGCAGTTTTGAGGTTCCGTACTACAATATTTGCTTCTTCTTGATCTATTTCTGAATGATTCATTTTCAATAGTTGAACAACTCAAGTTCTGGTTTGTTGTACTTATTAAATTTAGTTAATTCTGAAATAAGCCAACAAAGAGATAATAAAGAACAAAAAACTTCTTAATAAAGAATATAGGCTCACTTTTAGTTTTTTGACATTAAATCATAAATTAACTTTACATTGCTGCTGTTGAAAGTGAGGCAAAAATTGAAATGAATAGACATTATCTTTTTTTGGCGAATTGACTTTCGTGCCACATTACGATGTAAAAAGCAGTCTTATTAAGCCTACGACTACATACAAACTTCCATTCTAAAAGCTTTCGTCTTTAAAACAGAAATTAGTAATTGAAGGTTTTTAGAGACTCATTTGCTACCTCTATGTTATATTTGCTACTAATATTTAATCCAAAAGATAAAGCAGTCTGGTGTAATTAATCTAAGCCTCAATTGATTTTTTTTCAACTCGTCGTCGTTTTCGTTTGGAAGGACATCCACTCCGAGTCAGTCACAAACAGGACTGGTGTTTATCTTTTTACTACCCCCCGCCTGCAGTACTACCCTCATCAGATGGTGGTAGTCATGGTGTTGAGCCAGCATCGGGTTTCGTCATCCAAAGCGATCAGAACTTGTGCTCCATGTGGTGCTCGATCTATTTGGACGTGGTCTGCGGTTCGTTCAGTATGGCGCCGCACTCGCAATTCGGTGAAGGAGCGAGACCCAATTTGTGCATAGACGAATGGAATCGCCCAACAGCAGTCCGAAGGCGATTGAGCTTAACCCAAGCTGTTCGGGGCAACCACAATCCAAAAGACCTGGCACTGGTTATGGGTATGAAAGCACGGAGCTTGTATGTACTCTTACAGTACTCCGTGTTCCATATATAATTCGCCCACTGAGAAGCGCGGATGCCAAGTCCGTCAAGGTTATTTAAATAAATTCCGCAAAGCTAACGGCCGTCTAAATCTTAGTCTCTCTTGGCAAGCATCTGAGCACTCACTTAAAAAACCATACAGCATATTGTCAAGGTCCAGGGATCCAAGGTAAGCCAAAGCAAGTGTCGCTCCTAGTCGGCGAAGTCCAGCTGACTGGATGCCTGAACGTATGGGTAGGTGGTCCGTTGGAATGGGACGCAGGCGTCCAGCGACTACGCGCAAGGCGTCATTCAGGACACTTTCTATGAGGCAAGTGTGAGCGCTGCGACACCAGACTGGTGCAAAGTACTCAGCTGTTGAGTAAACTTGTACAAATAAACATTTTTTGCATCTAAACCTATACAAATAAACATTAAAAAACTTTTTACTAAATGGCCTGATAGTTGCCTTCAAGCACTATGGGATTCAAATTTTTTGTCAGCCAGATTATCTAATTTTAATTATTTCCCAAGTAACATTTCCAAGTAATGGTTGAGCAAGCATTATTATAATTATATTGAGGAGTGCCTATATAGAAAACTGAAGGCAGCATGGTGAAGTGGTTAAGAGCGTCGTGATAAATGGGCGATCGACATAGTCACGGATCAAAACCTACGTGCTCTATATACATTTGTGCTTTTCGAAAAGACCCTTCGTGGCATTTTTTTGCTTGGTGGTCTTAACAAGAACTCTAAATTTTAGTCATATCTCTAAATAAAAACTAAAAAAAACTCTAATAAAAAATTTCAACGGACAGTAATATCTTGGCATCTCCGGAAGCAGGTCGGAGTAATTACTTGACGGTTTCTTTATGTATAACGCTGATTTCCTGCAAGTCAGGAGGATAAATAAAGATATAAAAGTGGAATAGGTATAGCCTAATAATGGTATTGGATGTTAAAAATCAGTGGCTTAGGACTGACACCGGCTGGTCGGTAAGATAGCCGGTTCTCTGAACTCATAAAATTTTTTGAGACGGTTCTAACCAACCAGTGCGAATTGACGGAATCCCTCCATTGCCTTCAAGTCTTTCTTGACTTTGACTTGCTATAATTTATTTTATTCATCTCAGACGCAAAAAGGTCCGTATATATTTGTATACTGTATATATGTAGACAAGAACACACACACACACACACACACACACACACACACACACACACACACACACACACACAAACACAAACCTAAACAAGCGCAATTGAAAAGTACATGTTTAAACAAACTTAGCATAAAATAATGATAATAATACGATTTGTACCATAAGCCGTATGACATCAATGACATGAAAATATTTTGAAAGTGCATAAAACGATTAATGAAAGAAAAAATATGCTTTGTAATTACAGTAGAGCACCAAATGTTTCAATATTCAATTGAACTTGATAGTTACGAGCAGTAACACATCGAGGTATATGATACAAAATTCTATAAGAATTATTATAAGCAACGCATTTGCCTGAAATTATATTTACGATAATTACACCACAAGTGGCTTCCATAAAAGGGCATCCAAAAATGTTGAAACAATTAATTTTTTACTTCCAAGCTACACTTACTAAATTGGTTTCAATTTATTTACTGTACAATACAGTGATTTAACTTGCCTTCAAATGTCAATACCATCTGTGAGATCACTGTTAACACGCAACACAAGATATTTTACAGAATGTACAAAATTGATTTCTGAATTATCAAGTAATAGCTTTGGATAAAAAAATGTACTGAACTTTTGGTGTAAATAACTTGCCAAATGATTTACTACAATTGAATGCCATTTTTGTGACTGGCCGTATTTGTAGCATTTATCTAAAAGATCTTGAAGACCAACTAAACTAGGACTTGTAGTGGTTAGGAGCGTTATGTCCAAGTTTAATTGCAGCAGTTCATAGTCAGAAGGTTAACCACTAACTTGATTCTATTTACAGCACATTTATTCACTTATTGAAATAGAAATAAAAACAAAATAAAAATTAAAACAAATAATTACAATAATAGAGACAATTTAGTATAGTATTACCATGACAGAAGTTAACTTATCTAACCGATATCTGCCGGAGAGTAACTCAATATATTACAATTTGTGGCTAAGCCACATCGCTGTATACCAGTGGTTCCCAACCGCTGTGCCGCAACAAGTACACTGGTGTGCCGCGAAGCGATGCCCTTGAGGCATTAAAAATTTTGTTTGGCTTTTTGGCTTAATATTTTGGCTTCTAAGTGCAAAGTAGGCATGATTTTGGGAAAAAAATTGAGAGATCATAGACAGATTTCAAGTGAAGACCTTTTTTTTTAGAGATCACCATGATTTTTGGACGAAAATTGAGAAATCATTGACAGTTTTTAAGTAAAAACCTTTTTATTATTACCAATATAATGGGTGCGCCGCGAAAATTTAAATAGCTTAATATAGTATGCCACCATACAAAAAAAGTTGGGAACCATTGCTGTATGCAAGTGGGCGTATTACCACGTGATCATACGATATGGAACGGCAGGATGTGAAATTTGAAATTGCATAAAAATAAAGCATGTGAGAGTTAAATTCAACATTTTGAACCAAATTCTATAAATCCGATAATAATTAAAGTTTTATTTTGTGTGAAAATATTTGGGCAGTCCAATTAATCGCTACAGACTAATGATTAGCTATAATGATTAGGCTACATATTAATTACAGAAAAACAATTAAATTTAAACGCTAAACTAATGTAATAATTCTTTTGGAAAGCTAATCTTGCTTCTACACTGTGACGAATGTATTAATAAAAAAAAGATGAAAAGAACGACACAATTGCAAAGCTACCAAAACGTAACAACAAACTATCAGCCAAAACCAGCCTGTAAACAACTCTTGCTCACTCAGCACAATGCCACCAAATTACGCGAACTTTATCGATTCGTAAAAAGTAGTTATTACGTCACAAAGGAGAATAGTTTTACAAACATGAAAAGCATTTACAAACAAACTTTTAACCTTTAATTACACACACCAAGTTTTTTATTCGCTTAACTTAACAGCCTTTTATAGCTACAAAAAAATTACTAAATTTTAAACACAATTGAAATTGCAGTTTACAAAACAATCAGTAATACTTACAATCACTTAGTCCAAAACAAACAAATTCACCTAATTTGAAACTAATAATATCGTCATTATAGATTAGATAAAAAGTGATACAAAAGCTGTAATCGTAAGATGACTGTACTGTTAAACTCTAACGTTTTTACACGCACAAAAAACCGCCTATAATATTCTGATTTAAAAATATTTATTTACCGACAGTTGCTTCTTTAATTAAACACTTACAATCACACTTTTATCACTATAAATACAAGTAATTGCTTAAAACTTGATTGGCTAGATATTTACTAGAAGTTACTTGTTGATTATTTACTAGAAGTAGATATTTACTTTAAGATATTAATTTATTTATTTCCTAGAAGTTACTAGAAGTTGCTAGATACCAAAAGCTACTTGTTTGGCTTTATATGTTGCAAAAGCTGCTTTTCGAAGCAGGAAGTTGTCTAATACTTATCTTCATAAATATTTGCAGTTGTAGATATGCAAAAAGGCAATCTTTGACTACTTCCTGTTTTAAAAAGCAGCTTTTGCAGCATTTATGCAATAAAAAGTTATTTAAAGGTGTAATTTTGAGTTGATTCTTGCTTTATAATACGAACAATCTACAAGCTATCTTCCTTTATAAAGCGTTTACGGCTTGCTTGGTTTGTATATCTTTCGTGTTTGTTCAATTTGTTCCGCTTGGTTAAAATTAACTAATTTGACTAGCCGTGACGAGTATTTTAACTTTCAAGTACTGAGCACATATTTGTCTTAAATATAATGTAGACAACTTAAATGCGCTATAAATGTAAAAATGAAATGTGCTACAGACATGGTAGGGTTGTCTGTGATTAGACTTTCTTTTTTTTTTTAAAGGGAAGACCTGTACGTGTAGAAGCCGCAGCGCACCTTCGTTTAGTTCTACACCAGTGGGCGTCTGACCTAAAACGACCCACTGCAAACTATTAAATTTGACTTGGATTAAATGCGTCAGCTGATCCGAAAAAAAAATTACTATACACTGAACAAGACCTAGGTGTTCACGCTTGTATTAGTATTTTATTATTGCTGGCCACGGCGGGATCGTATCGACGATTTAAATCGTTAGTCCACTTTTTTTTGCTTTACGAGACCACGAATAACCTTCCAGGTTCGCACTATCGTTGGCGACGACACGTCCATCTGCCACGACGACGATTTCGAACTGACTGAATGGAAACCGCCATCGAAACAAACGACCACGCCGCAGCCAGTGAAGCGCATCGAATAAACCGAAAAAAGAAAAACGGAAAGGGAGTAACTATTTAGATGCAACAGATAGGCTTTAAGTTAAGTCAAGTAAATTCTGTCTTTAGAAAATGAATTGTTGAGGCCAAAATTGGTTCTACGATGGTTCTGATGCCATGGTGGATAAAATAAAAGACTGTGTAAGCATAATTCAAAATAAAAACCTTTTTGTATTTCATTCAGTGGATTGCTTTCGACACAGATTAAATTTAGTCTTGTCAAAATCATGCAAGGC
This sequence comes from Diplosoma virens, assembly GCA_963680785.1. NCBI lineage: Eukaryota > Metazoa > Chordata > Ascidiacea > Aplousobranchia > Didemnidae > Diplosoma > Diplosoma virens. The sequence continues at coordinate 14,445,449 of OY796880.1, forward strand.
ACACATTTTCAACATAATTTTTATTTCCTCAGTTTGTTGTTGCTCTAAAAATTTGCGAGGCTGCTAATAATTCATGCTGTGTACGTCAGTGAAAGGTTGCAAATAGCCAATTAAGATGAAGGGCAATCTTATAGCGATATTTGCAATCTCAAAACCACTCGGCAAAATCTGCCAGCTGCAGCTGATGCAAAACTTCATGAGATTTTGTTGAAGCTGAAAAATTAAAGCAAAAAATAGGAATAGGCCAATTGAAAATGCTTCAGTGATGTGAAAGCCAGAAGAACGAGGGAAAAGTTTAAATTATAATTCTGACGAATATTATTGCAATAATGATTTTATTCCGTTTTTGAACGGAATATTGTCTCAACTAATTAATGAATGGTCTGGATCTGACGCTACCACAGTGTTTCAAGAGTTGATGCCACGTTATCAACGCCAAAGAATCGCATATGTGAAGCTGCTTTATTTTAAAATGAAAACATTAATTACTCTAAAAATATTTCTTAGAGCAGAAGTTCAACTCTGGCTTGCGCTTTTGTAACAAGAAGATAAGATTCATAAAAAAAATTTCATTTGCACTTTTTGCTGCAAAAGATCAATTTTTTTCTACAGTATCAACATATTTGATACTCTATCTGGCTTATGCAACGACTGCTATAGCAGAGAGAGAGAGTTTAATTCTACTAAAAAGGAAGTTCTATGTTTCGGCAACATAGCCGAGTGATTAAGAGCGCCGTATTAATCGAGATGGATTAAAACCTAAACGCATCACCCTTTTGTGTTATTGGAAAAAAAACAACTTTTGATCATTTTTTTCTACTTGCCGTCTAAGCAAGTAGCTCTACGTTTTATTTACATATCTGGATAGTAGAAATAAAATATTTGATTTTCGCATGTCCGAAAGCAGGTGAGGGTATTTGCTCAAAAATTGCCTTAAGTTCAGCATCTCCGACTTTTTCCTGCGAGTCAGAAAAGTGCGTGGACACTTTGGTTTTGCTTGCTTGCAATCCCCTCTCTAGATATGGACGAATTATGCTCAGCAAAAAAGCCGATGCATCTTGCTTTAACATTTGTTTTAAATTTTGCTTTTTTTTATTGCCCATGCAAAGGCAAAAGTTTCCTTTGTAGCCTTTTAAGCTTTATCTCGGAAAGAAATATTTGCAAACTACTATCTAATATAAGCTTATCAAATAATGGACAAAATAACGCAATCCTTACTGCTAAGGTCCTAGTTTTGTTTGTTTTTCTCTTTTTGTTTCATTGATATTGAATTTCTGCCCCCCCCCGAAAAAAACTTTTAAATCCGCGCCTGAGAGTTAGCATTAGAGTTACGGTTAAAGTTCCTAACCCTAACCCTAACCCTAACCATACAAGTAAGTTTCTGCAGTCGTTAGTACACAGGAAGTAGAAAAAAGTGAAAAAGGCAAATCGAATTGTCATTTATGCCATAAAAACATTCTAAATTTAATTCAATTAAATTTTATTTGCAATCAAGGTATTACTTTTTGAAGTTCTTATTGAAAAAGTGATTGCGAAACTATTCATAATTTAAACAATAAGCAGGGGCCAGGAAAATTTTTTGGGCGAAGGAACAAATTTAATATACCGGTACTGTAAAAGCAGCTTTTTTTTTGTTGGATAGGAAAAATTGTAGTTAAGATTTCTAAAGTAAATGGATTCGTCTGAAACGGAAAGTAAAGTGTTCGAAATACAGTTGAAAACAAACCCCTCCAGCCCAAAAAATTTGGAGAGACAATAAATTTTTGCCAAAAATATATCGACGATTGGCCGAATTATGATCTTGTAGTATGTTATAGAGCCGTAGATATGCCACTCACATGTAATATGAACATTTTTTATTTTTTTGTCTTCACAATGTTTTTGAACGAAATTGCTAAAATTGAGAACGGATTTAAAGTGATGACCTTTACTTTAAATCAACGTCACATTTTTTTTTGTCCCAAAACAGTACCGGTACTGAAGATAAAAAAAAGGCGATTGACTTCCCGTGTCTGACAATTATTCTTTTTTAATATATTTATCCTCCTTACTCGCAGGAAAGCGACGGAGGCGCTAATACATAGGAGAGGCAATTACCCCGACCTGCTTCCGGAGATGCCAAGATATTGTTGTCCGCTTATAATTTAATAAAGATATGACTGTAATTCAGAACTGCTTAACACGATCACGAAGCAGGGGAAAGTGCCGTAAAGTGTCTTTCCCAAGAACACAACAGAATGGCACAAGTGGGTTTTGAGCGAAGACCATGTTGGTCACGAGCACGGCACTCTAACCACTCGACCACGCTGCCGACTATCCAACAATCATCTATCCAAACAACCATTTTGACAAACAGATGGAGGTAATTCTGTGTATTAAAGCATCTATGCCCAGACAATCAGCAATTACTCCAGTAAGCAGTTATTGTATCAAATAGATACGAGCAATGATGATTTCTAACTCAGTCATAAAGAAAGTAATCCTACTAATATATGATGTGACAAAATTATTCAAGGAAATACTTGTGATGATTGTACAGGTAAAAGACGCATCATCACTTACGGGAAACCTGGTAATTTCTTATCGTCTACGTTTTTCAATCATTGAGACTTTCCATGTTGAAATGTTGATTTACGACCTGACTAAGGCAGTGAGTGACCTCGGGCTTAACGAGAGCGATTCTCAATGCTACAAATGGTTATTGCTGTCTGCACACATATTGTGTATATTTCCAAGTATCTCGACATCGACGTGAGCGATGCACGATGCTGCTCCTGTAGGTCCGGCAATGCATTGATAGGAGTCACAAATCTTAAATTTGAGACCCGAACGGGACGAATTTATGCGGCCCATGTGTGAAGTGCATCGTTTTAACACTTCACACAGATTTGAACTTTTGTACTTTTTAATGATTCTATTTTCTATAGATTGTGTTGATTAACAAGTAGAAGGTGAGCTAATAAAATAAAAATGATGTAAATAATGGTGAATAATCCAGTGAAAACCGAATAAGCTTATAACGATCTAGAAATGGTATACTGATTGCAATAACGTCGTAGACAGCATTTATTGCGATCTTGCTCTATCTCATTTAAATTAAGTGAAAAATAGATTTAAGAAAAACTTAATTGAAAATTGATTGATGAGCAACTGAACTTTCGTCTCTCTAGTCTCTACACGTGGGAATAAAAAGTAAATAAAAATTTGATAGTTAAACTATTATTTTGAAAATATCGAAATAGCAATATACAAAGACACATTTTTAGTATTCAAATAATAACTACTACAAAGGATTCAAAATGCAATAATAGATCGATAGTTACAATTACAATGCGACTTAATTAGTAAAATGTTAAACATGCAAAATGGAAAAATGACAGTACTTTCACATAAACGAACTAAAAAAACCAAAAACGACTTTGAATTTGGATAAATGTTGCAAAGCGAAATAGTGCAATCGGTGAGTAAAACAAAGATACTGCATATAAGGCGGATAAAAAAGTAGAAAAAAAATCGGTTTGTTCTACTGATAAACTCGTTCAAGGCAGTTGACGACAAGAGCAGTCCATCCGGTCTGATGACTGAAAAAGAAAATTACAAAGTAATTACAAAACAACTTTCATTGGGGATCGAGATAGGGTTAACGACTGCCACTCCAAAACAGGGTTTTACGGCTCATATATGGAAGGTAATAAAGACTTAATGCGAAGTAGATGAAAAGGTTCACATTCAGCAACACCTAATACACTTAGGACCGAGACAATATATATGATTATTGACAATCGTCATTTGATTGCTGACAAGCATAATAATAATATGTTTTTTGGAAAACTTTTAACTAAATTATGGCCCGAATGAACATAAATTTAGGGTGAAACCTCTGTATATGACATTGGTGATGTCTTTACCGTCACACCGCGGAAATATTTTTGGTCACGTGGTGCTGACTATAATTTGTCTTTATTTGCTTCAGTGCGTAGAAATAACAAAAATCACTAAGTTTTAAAAAATTATTTTTTTCAATCAATAATAGTGAAAGAAGGGACCCGAGAGTTTAAAGATCAAAGGTAAAAAGACGATTACTCTACGAAATTCATATGCTTTGTGTCATCGCTTTAAAATAAAACCAGGATAGCGTCAAACTATCAAGCTGGACAAGAACAGCGGAAGTTACCTAGCCCCGCATCCACGGCCATCTTCGGCTTGGAAATACTCGTGGAACAGGATCAAATCCTTCCAAAACTCGTCGTTCGCGTACAGATCGTTCCCGCCGTGACAAGGTCGTCTTCCAGTCACCGGGTCCGGTTCAAACAGCGACACCAAGCGACGGCTGATTTCTTTAGAAACGTCCTGTGATAAACGATCGAATAAATTTTATTTTAAAGCGAAATGAGTTGGTTCGAAAATATTAAGAGGAAAATATGGTAGATTTGGACAAAAAAAAATCTCGGCCCTAAATCAATGCACTTCTTGTTTTATCGCGAAACGAAAGCCTCGCGGCCGAATGATCGATATAACAGCAGGGTGCGAGTTCTCCGAAGCGATAAAAAAAATACGTCACCTTTAACCTCATCTGGTTTCCAGATCCAGTAGGACACTCAACTTTGAATTGTTCCCCATAATAATAATCGTATCTTTCCAACGCTTCGATGATCAAGTAATTAACTATAACAAGCAAAACTTTTCACTACTATCTTATTCCAATCAAAATAACACCAACGAACGAACATTCGAAAAACACAGCAAAAAAAAGCAACTTTGCTACTATTTGACAAAAAATAATTCGATTTACTCTTTCTACCAACAACCACAGTACCTACAAGTATATTATGATAAACTTTTTTCAGTAGAAATAGAGCGATTAAGTGACGCAACTTTGCTCCAAAACGTTAATCTAATTTTGATGACCAATCCGACTTAAAAACAAAACCACTTCGACACAACAATGAAATAAGCAGCGGCCCACCACACAACCAGATCGGGCCCCTCCAGTTGCTGTTTCCACCGAACAGATACGTGTTCGACTCCCCCGGGACGTAGTCAACTCTGTGTTCCTCTCCGTTTACGTGCATTACAAAAGGCTCTTTTTCGTGCACCTTGAAGCAAAAACAATGATAAGTCGCAAACGCAAAGATAGTTGGCAGCGTGGTTGAGTGGTTAAGAGCGCCATGATTATGATCGGCACGATGGCAGTTCAAAACCTACTCGCGCCATTTCTGCTGTGCCCTTGAGTAAGATACTTTATGGCGCTTTCCCGGCTTGACGGTCTTTGCAAACAGCTCTAAATTTCAGTCGTACCTCTAATAAAAACTAAAACAAAACAAAAAAAAAATTCAACCGGACAGCAATATTGTGGCGTCTTCAAAAGCAAGTCGGGGTAATTGCTTGCCTTCTGTATCAGTGCCTCCGACGTTTTCCTGCTACTCAGCAGGATAAATACAGAGATGAAAAACTTTTTTTCTTGAATGCTAAAAAAAGGACAACTGATAAAAACATGTGATTTTAAGCTTACAAGGCTTGAAAGCGTCAATAACAGCAGGCAGTGGGACTATTTCGGCCAGAACCTCTTTAGGGCTATATAAATAACCTATACAAAAGTTAACCTTTGCGCTACCTGCACTTGGTACAGTTGAAGTTAATAGCAGCACTGCCGAGGTCACTATAGGCGGAAACAGTGACAATGTCAGCTGTTATTGACACGTGATTTCATGACGTGTATGCACAACAGTTGCTAATACTCGTATCCAAGCGAGAGTGCGACTTTTTTTCTAAAGTATTATTTTTTGCGTTTGAATATCCAAAGCAGTTTATTCTAAAAAAAATCTGTTAAGCCACTTATATTCTATATATATTGTATTATATACAGGGTGTCCCAAAAAAATGTATACACACTTTAAATAATGGTAAACCAGGTGTTTATTATTATTTATTTAATTTTCAACGGAATCAATTGAACAGAAATCAGTTTAAGAACTGGAAGTGACAAAATGATAGAATGATGTTTGTAAATTCTTTTATATGTTGAAAATTAAACAAATAATAATAAAACCTAATGCACAATTATTTAAAGTGTGTATACATTTTTTTGTATATATACAGGGTGGGGCAAAAAAACCTCCCACATTTTAAAGTCTTACTATGGCGATGCTGCTGCAGTTAGTCACCTAGTTTAAGTAAATTTATGTTGTTAATGAACTGCCATTTTGTTTTCTAGAGTGGGAGATTTGAATAACGAGTGATTTACTAAAATTTTTTGGAATAACTAGTAAATTATCAAAATTTTTTTGAAAATTTTTGATGTCTAGATATGCTTAGTGATTTATTAAAATTGCATAACTAGATACGGGTCAGAAGGTAACCCTAGAGAGCTACATGAAAGGCCTATTCATATTGAGCGAGTAACAGTTTGGTGTGCAGTTGCGAATTTTGGAGTTTGGGGTCCTTACTTTTTTCAGGAGGAAGAAAAAGCGGTTTCAGTTACTTCAGCTCGTTATGTGCAGATGCAGCAAAACTTTTTGATGCCAAAGCTCAAGAATCTTAGAGAAAATGCAACAGTACGGTTTGAAATAGATGGAGCAACTGCCCATACGGCAAAAAAATCAATGAATGTTTTGCGAGGACTTTTTCCAGCGCATTTGACTTCTTTACATGGTAACATTGGATGGCCAACCCATTCGCCTGACCTTTCACCTCATGATTATTTTCTGTGGGGTTATGTTAAGGTTGAGGAGGACAAGCACCAACCAGCATTCATTGATGGACTGAAAGCTGCCATTTGCAAAACAATAAATGAAATTCCACAATGAATGACTCAGAGGGTAATGGAAAACTTTAGAAAACGCTTACAACAGTGTATCACAGCTCGAGGGCGCCATCTCGAGGACGTTATTAAAAAAATAGTTTATATAAAAAGGGCAATCCTATAGCGTTGTAAGTATCTTATAAAAATTTAATAAAGGCTTTTCTTGTCTATTTTTTTCAAAAAATGAAATGTGGGAGGTTTTTTTGCCCCACCCCGTATATATAGAATATAAGTGGCTTAGCAAATTTTTTTACAATAAAGTGCTTTAGAGATTCAAATGCAAAAAATAATACTTTAGAAAAAAGTCGTTTGAATTATTTGAATATCCAAAGCGGTTTATTGCAAAAAAAATTTGTTAAGCCACTTATATTGTATATATATATACTTATTAATATCAACTGATATCATACGGTTATTTTAATATCAAGTAATAAGTTAAGAAAACCAGTTGTAAACATTTTTTAAAAATAAGAAACGAATCAACAAAGATATTATCATATCATCAAGAAAACAATGCCTGCATCTCCTGGCGAAAAACATCGCTGCTTAAGCCTACCACACATCAAACAATCATAACTCTGCAAACAACTCTTGACAAACTGATGAGAACAGCTTACTTTTGAAAGTGAGCGGATGCCGTATGGAGATAAAAATTCATTTTCATCCAGGAGATAACGAAGCAAGGATAGAAGTTGGCTTTTGGTCGGAATAGCTAGAAGGATCCGCTTTTTGGAGGAATTAGGATCGGTATCCGTAGCTTTCATAAACGTAATCTAAACAATCCCGGATGTAAACTCAACAGATCAAAGATTAAGGTAAAATAAATTCAACACATAGTCAGACAGACAGACAGACAGAAGTTTATTTTGTCAGAGATTATTACGCACTATGAAGGTAATACATAAAAAAATAAACAAAAAAGAAAATATATATCAAAATAGTAAAACACAGGTTATGTACAACTACAGCGAATAAAAAAAAAAATAATAATAACGATCTCGACAGGAGACTGCGAAGTGATGAATTAAGCGAAGAAAAAGTTTTCAGTTTTACGAGAAAATTTAAATTTTCACATCATAACGTTTTAAACTTAATTACTCGACGTCGAAAACCATTGTGACGTAACAAAACTTATTACTCGACAATTATACTCCAATAACCTTTGAAGACAAATCCTTCCTGTATTTGATGAACCAGTCCGTTCGTTTTTGAAATTCTGGCAGCACGTGCATGTTTTCGTTGTCAAGCACAAGGCAGGCGTACAGCGGAATCAAACCCACTATCGATCGAACACGAAGCGGTTGAGTGTGGTCTTCAAAGCGCAGGACATCGTAGTAGAAGCCATCCCGCTCGTCCCACAACCCTGCGCACGCGACCACATCACGTCACTTGTTGTCAATATTCAGCATCATAGGCGTACGCAAGGGGGGTTCAGGGGTCAAAAACCCCCTCTTGAAGAACGGTGTTCAGCCATATATGTATACATGATAATAAGTAGGCTTCGATAAGATGATTTTAGTTTCTATTGTTTACCGCTCTTTTTAAACTTAATTACTGCTTCCCATCAATTTTTGCTATCGCTTAAATTGCTTCAAAGATAGCTGATGTCAGCTGCCACTGTGAAGAAAACTTTCAAACTTGTAAAATATTGAAATTTAAGCATGGGAATGGGAATAAACTGCGTGGGAACAATAGTTTCAGTTCACAATTTTTTTAATGCTCCAAAACGTCAAAACATTTTACGCAAGTCAATCAACACGATTTCGTCAATAACAAAAGCTTAAAAACTTGTTGAAATTTGTGCCACCAGATGGGTCGATCGACGGGAGAGTGTTAGTACTTTTTCAAATTTACAGTTTACCGTAGAAGCTTTGGCAGAAATTTCAGCATGGCCAGACAGAGAAATTTCATCACGAGCTTTGCAGTTGCTATCGACAAATAGGCAAAGTGAATTTTGCATTGCTCTCTTAGTTTTAAAAAACGTTTTTGGATACAGTGTTGTTTTGTGCAAAGTTAAGCAAAAAAAGTCGATATACCTTCTTAAAGCCGTCGACATTGCACAGGATATTGCAAATGAATTGAAATGTCTTATAGAAAAAGCCGAATATGAATTTCATCAGCTCTATATTTTTGCGCAAGAAGAGTCCAAAGCCGAAGATTTTATTTTGAGAACACCACGCCTTACTTCAAAACAGACCAATCGATGCAACATTGCTGCTGCAACAGATAAAGAACATTTTAGAGTAGGGATTTTTATTCCATTTCTCGATAACTTTATTGTCACTCTCGAAGCAAGATTTACAGCCCACAAATCGATTATTGGTGAATTTCAGTGTTTAATTTCTGCTGATCCAACTAGTGGGCCAACTCCTCAACAAATTAAAAGCATTCAAGTTTTGTAAAATTTTACGAAAATGATTTAACGAAATCCTGGGGAGAATTAGTGCCTGAACTGATATTATGAAACAGGAAACTTTTTTGGTTGAACGCAGCAGAAAGACCAACTGATGCGTTGAGCAGCTTCAAGGAATGCAGTTCCGATGCTTTTCGGAAATATTTACATTAATGACTATTTTGTTAACTCTTCCTGTGACAGCATGCACTAGTGAACAATTGTTTTCCACATTACGCAGACTAAAAACGTGCTTACGAAACACAACTGGTACCACTCGAATGAATGGACTTGCATTACTAAACATTTATAGGAGCCACACGCCTTGCCCTGGTGACGTAATTAACGGATTAAGTGAAAAAACAGGCGTTTCAATAAAAGCCTGTAAAAAACTTTGAATATTTGTTAAGTAAGATTTTTTTTGTTTGTTTGATTTTTCACCTGTTGTTTTCTTTATTTACAGAAGTTGCTTTTAATTTGGAAAGTTTCTTGTCATAATTGAATTACACGCACATGCCTTTTCAATAGTTTTACGGTTTGGTAAAAAGAAATTCATGCTACTGCAAGATATTCTTAAAACCAAAACACTTTCTTTTGGAATGTAGGCCTAATTATGGAAGTTTTTGCCCATTACCAGGACCACTCAGAGCAATCGTGTCTTCGGCTCCAAAACCCCCTTCTTTACAAATTTCTGCGTACGCCACTGTTCAACATACTCGAAAGTAAAGTCAGCAAAATTACTAGCGTTTCTCGTCTTTTCGACTATTTGCATAAAAATACAGAAAAATTGTTTTTTTTGCATTCACTCAACCAGTTAGACAATTTTAAAAGTTCCAATGCATTCTAGACCAAGCAGTTTCTAGAAAAAACAGAAATGTCATAAAGTATATCTATATATACTTGTATGGCATAAAGTAGGTAGAAAAAATAACAAATAGCAGAATAATGGAAATGTAACAGTAATAGGATTTTGTTTTGCGCGCTCACAATACGTTCTGCTTCGGTAACGCGGCGCGAAGTCACGTGATATGCAAACTGATTGGAATTTTCAGCAATTTCGAGTAGTAGGTCAAAATCGAACAAGTTGGTCGACTAACTGATGAATTGCGGTAAAGGTTGCGAGTTCTTTCCTTTATCTTGGATATTAGCGCAGTTTCTAATGAAATATTTTGCAAAAGCCCTCTTTTACTTAATTGCATCACATAACGATAGGGTTTCTTTTCAAGAATAATAGCAGGAAGCCGCTGCTTCTTCAACAATAATCAGTTTTTGAGTTCTAAGAAATTTCAGGAAGAAGACTGGTTGGTTCAGCAGAGTGAAACTGATTTCCACTTTATTATCTACTTTATTCATTCTGCTAACACGACACGAGCCTTCTTGAATAAACAGTTATTGAATCAAAAAAATTTCTTGCATCTTTAGCTTATTCAAATCACGAGATAATTTCGCAAAAAATAAAGCGCTCGCTTGTTTATGCATCGCTACGTCACAATCTGACCTTCGCCGTTGCCGGCCACGTTCATGGCGTCCGCGATCATGATGAAGTGCTCGAAGAACTTGCTCGCCATGTCCTGGTAAGCTCGATCGCACAGCGACAATTCGAGCGCGATGTCGAGCATGATGACGCAGAAAAAAGCCATCCACGCCGTACCGTCCGCCTGTCGCGCGTCACGTGACAATCACTATTTACTGCGTCACTACCGACGAAGCTTACCTGCTCCAGCATTCCTCCGGTAGGAAGTGGTTTCGAGCGATCGAAGACGCCTACAACAAGGGATCGATTTATAAAATGCAATGGTCGAGTCGGTGAACGTAAAGTGACCAACACGTCGATAAGTGATCGATAAGTCGGGGTTCAAAACGTGTTTAAGATATCGAGCATACAGCGTTTACAACAAAAGCTGGTCCGAATTTTTAGCCTGAGAAGAGGTGTTACCGGATACCTTCCCAGAGATCGACGCTCCATGGCACTGACGTTCGGCCCACACCGAAAGTCTCGGGGCCACATTTTCAGTACGTCGAAATTTGCAGGTTAGTACCTCCGAAATAGATGGTATATAAAATCGTTCGATTACAATCATGATGCCAAAAAAAACTGACAATGACTGACTACATAAAAAAGATCAAATATTTTTGAAAGTAATCAAATACTCGGTTGTAATAACTACACATTTCGTTAAAATTCTATTCAAGGCTCTGCTGAAAAACTTTTTCAGAATCAGTTAATTTTTTGGAAATGCAACAAAAAAACTATAAAACTCTACCCATTTGCACAAAGAATAAATTACAACAGTGATAGTGATAATGTCGTATCATTCAATTTTCGAGATTGTAAAAAAAAATCTTTAAGCTAAAGAAAAAATCGTAAACAATTACTTAATTGAAAATTTGATAGAAATTTATTTTTGGAAGATTTCATAGAAGAAATAACAACTGTTAAAAACAGACAAAGAGGAGGATTTTCAAAAATCATCGTTTTTACTGCACGACGGGGTAATCATCACACATGGTCGAGAAACAGCGATCTAACGCGTGACTTCTATTTATGTATAAAACATGAAAAACCAACATGACTTGCATGATTAATGAGCGATTCGCTGTTAAACTGATCGCGAATAGAGTTGCTATTGTTAATTAACAGTGCTTACTTGCTAGACACAAATCTGACCTAAATTTGAAGCAAACACAAGGATATAACTAATAAAATTAGTCATGGCCTTCTAATAGCAAACAAGAATTCTAACTTGGGCTAAAATGGAACCATCATTTAAAAATTTTAGATCAAAATGATTAAGTTTAAGTTGATTTTGAAAAGTCAATTTATGTAAGTGTTTAATAGACATAGTCCGAAATTCTGAACACTAATCAATTTAATGAGATTAATTGAAATTAATACCAAGGCAAACTTTAGGTTAAGGTTAAGAAAAATAAAGTATTAAGTTAATACTAAAAAACACAGTTTAATTTGAAAAACAAAATCCAAAAGCAGTGCCATTAATAATATGAACTGATTCCCCTTTCGAAAATTCTAGAATTCCTGACGAGCCGAAACACGTATCGAGTGTTTTTTAATACCAGCAAGCAAAACAAGGCCTCAACTTGCAATCCTCCGAACAAAGACGGGTCGTTCGCACAACTCACCGATATTATCCAGACCAAGAAATCCGCCCGAGAAAATATTCTTTCCTCTCGGATCCTTTCGATTCACCCACCTAGTAAGAAAAGAGCATCACGCAAAAGCGGAACCCAAAGTTAAAACTAACACAAACAGAAGCACATTCACTACTTCACTCTAACGCAGATTTAGATTTATTTAGAAAAATAAAGGCCACAATCTTGCACAACAATGATCACACTTATGCCATTATCTTGTATCCAGACATGACATATAAGAAATATATAAAAAACCTTCAATAGATCTAAACTATTAATAATTATCTTGCAATATATCAGCTAAAAACAAAATACTAAAACTATATCATTAATTTTGAACTGCAACAAAGTACAAACACAAACAATGCATCACTTGGCTGTGGAACAACCCCTTGCAAGCAGAAGAGGTCATCCAGAAAATAAGTAAACATCACTCCCCACAAAAGAACTTTTAGATTGGATTAGCAACATCCATCACCATGTAAAGTTTAAGATCAGCTTGTGAAAACATCGCTTCAGGAACCCTCGATCGCGCTGTCCCTTTGGAGCTGTTATCTTATAGACGCGATAAACTGACCAAGCGTGAACCGGCGGATTGACGTCATCGAAAGCGAACTCGTAGGCCGGAATCTGATGCAAAACGCAACGAAATAAAAGGCTCTTTCGGTCAGTTATTTTTAACCAACGCGAACGATTAAAAGCTTAGTTTGTTTTGAAAATTTAAGGTTTTTTTAATTTTGTCTTTTTAAAAAGCGAAAATAGCTGAAAATTGTTTGAGTGCCGCAAAGTATCGATCTCTTCAATAAGGTGTTGTTGCAATCCATTGTCTTGATAGGAGGCGACCTACCCACCTGTCCGCTAGGAGACATGAACCAGGTTTGGAGGAAGAGGATTAATTGCTCTTTCGCGAATTCCGGATCGATCTTACAAAATGGAATCATGTGAAATGCGAGATCCCAAGAAGCGTACTATAAACAGATAAGATCATGGTCAATAACATTGTAAGACGAATGTTAAAAACGCATTCACTTATTTAAATAAAAGCAAAAAACACTTGATTAGAACAAAAAACGGTTGGACGCAAATATCAGTGAAAACTTGACTTTTTTCCTTTCCTTTTTGTAGCAAATTCCAAAGTAAATGATAAAAACTTAAAACATTTGTTTTTCTTACCCATGGGTATTCCCATTTGTCCGGCATCGATATGACGTCACGATTAAAAAGGTGTTTCCACTCATTATTTCGACCAGTTAATCTAAAAAATCCTATTTGGCAACACAAAACTTAATCGCTAAGACAAAGCAATTGAACAATAAAAACAAATGACGTAAATGATTTAATCAAGAATCACCTAAATGAATATAATGAAACATTATTTTGATTTAACCACAAAACATTCACACAAAATAAACATTAACGGCAAATTCAATGGCAACAACAAAAACACGTGTTTTTTGACGTGAAACATTGTATTACAAGATAAAGGTTTCAATTGCCTACTGACGTAATATCATGTGCAAAAGTTTGTTTGTTTGAGCCTCTACTTGAATGAGTGCAGCACCATCGTGTACAGCATAAGAGTGGCTTTACAATAAAGAACAGTTCCAAAGCAGAAACAGACAGTCGAAACTATCAAGTCTTGACGCGAGATAGTCATGGACGAGATACAAAAGTGTGTGAACATGACATGTGAGCAGGCATGCTGTTCCCATGAGCAAGATAGAAATTCAGGCTTCATTATTCACGATTATTGCTGCTCCTTTGAAGATTTTAAACTTCACAAGCAAATCATGGCTCACGCTGAATCTGATTTCGACCAGTAAGTTAACGTTTACATTACTTTTGTCTACACGATGCTGTGGAAGGTTTTGAGTGTTGCTATAACAAGAGAGGTTGACATATGGTTGATTTCATTGCTCAGAGTGCTTGTTGAATTTATTTGTTCACTTTCACATAGAACAAAACTGGAATAAACTGCAAATAAATTGATTCAAGAAACCATAATCTTTCTGCATAAGTTTGGATAACATATTTTTGCGAAAGTAAAACACTTTGATTTCTTCTGCAGTGATTTCAAACCACACGAGAGCGCATACAACAACCTACCCCCCAAAGAACAAGATCAAAGTTTTTTTGCAGGTATGCAAACTGGTAGGTTGTTGAAGATGCAAAAATCAGAAAAATGTTGGCTTTGAAGCTTTTCGACAAACACTTTTCCCTATTAAATAACATGATGAACGATTAACTTTATATTAATTAGCAGATGAAAAACTAAAATAGGTTTAATGTCAGAATCACAAAAAATATACTTCGTTAGCCGTACGAGGCTACTACATTTACTTCGTTAAATAAAATAGAAAGATCTAATAATATAAATAATAAACACAAATATTGGTATTCAGCTAACTGCGCAAGAGCTAACGTCGGTAATTAAAACTTTAAAAGCTTTGTTAATACTTGATATTTCTGTATCTTTAAAAAACCATAAGTATTTTTCCAAATTTTTTTGAGCCAATTTCGATATCATATTACAGATACGAATATGCATCATCATCACGTTCATATTCTATCCAGTGGAGGGTAAGTTCAAATACAATTGTTTCACATCTTTGTGGGTTGTACTGACTTGGTAGGTGCTACTCTGTTTTGAGCAAAGATATTAATATAAGTAAATAGCGTGATCCTTTTAAAAAAATTGTCGCGAAATGCCTTTTTAAACTGAACAAGAAATCACTCAGGTGGAGTAAGTATCGAACTTGCGTCCTTTTGCGCACAAGTCAAGTGTTGGCGAATGTGCTTTTTCGATGACTATACTGCTTACTAAAGAGTGACCTATCAATTAGAAAAAATAATGTGACAAAAATATTATCGTTTAATTTACTGCTTGTATGATCTATACAATTACGAGGCGTAAAAGTTTTCATCGTTTTATGGATTTGTTTATCTCATTTGAAAAAAAGAAAAAAATTTATTTATAAAAAATCAAAACGGCATAAATACAAGAGTTGAAATAACAATAAAACAAAAACAAGGACAAATTTGACTTAAATCCGAGACAGGCGATTATAAATATTGATCAGAATCGAATTTCCACAGACGGCATCCCATCAACACAATAATAAGCGTACTGGCCACTTTCATCGTAATCGCTCTTGTATTCCTCACTACTTACTACGCCATCAAGTGGAGAAGAAAATATGTTCGAATCAAAACAAACCAGATGAGAGTGAGTCACACTGTTGTGAATGAACAAGTAAGAATGGAGAACTTAACAAGGTAAGAAATGTTTACTTGTTTTCAATTTTTGTTTCAAACTTTTGTCAATCGTGCATTGTTTTGAAACGCATAAGTTTATGGATAACAAAAAGGTTTCTTTCGAGAGGTAGATTTAAAACAAAAGCAGTTGAAACTGATTTGAAAATGAAGAAGCTTTTTACTAAAGGAACAATAATAATATTTCGCATACAATATTACAAAAAAGCAATTTTTACGAATGGCTAAATTTTTCTTGATTTCTTTGAAACCGGGCTTTAATTTCTAGTATTTGCTACAACCAGGGTTGCCCAGTCCTGGGTTTTTCCACCCAGATCTGGTCGTTCATGTACCATCTGGGTTTCTGTTTCTTTTTTTTAATTCTTTCGAAATCTGGGTTTTTTTCAAGGAAATAAATAATCATAACCGTATCTGAAAAAATTAGGCAAAATCAGGAATTTTGGGGCAACGACAAGAAATAAGGCCGAAACAAAATTTTTGGCATCTGAACACTAAATACAAAAAAAGTTAAGGATTTGAGGTGGAGAACTTTCTTTTTTAGAGACAACGATGTTTTTGGGACGAAAGTTGAAAAATCAAAGCAAATTTAATATGCGTATTATTTGGGGAAAATATAACATCTGCGTTTTTATGAAAGGAACCGGAAGGAACTAGGAGCCCTGGCTGTAAGCAATCAAAAAAAAAATTAATCATCGGAAAAGCATTTGCTAATACTATTCTCGAACAAAGCAGTGAACGTAAATTTTTAGTATTTTTATTTATATTTCATTTTCATTTATTGAAATGATTCACCAGACAAAAACTGGACGATGAACGCGAGGCTTAACGTAATTTGCACAAAACACCATTTAGTGTTTTCGACACGAGGATTGTGCTCGTGGACGACCAGATCCGTCATACTAAGACCAAAAAATTGTTTTTGTGGCGACACCATGTGTGGCGGTGTTTCTCAGGCGTAATGAGCACCGTGGACATGTGACACGATCCTGCGTATTAAGCCCGTTCATGAAAGGTTTAAATTGATGGAAAAACGAAATATATTTTTTTAGACAAATGCCGTCCATCCTAATTCCGTCATCGACTAGTCAAAACTATTGCATTTCGACCAAAGAAAAGCAAATGCTACAAGAAACAACAGGTGCAACAGAACATAACTAAGATGTTATTTGTATACTGATAAAACTATTTAAGCTGGGGTTCCATCGGTTTAGGCCAGGGGTCGGGAACCTATGGCTCGCGAGCCAGATGTGGCTCTTTTGATAACGGCACCTGGGTCTTTTGTTGACAAGCATAAACTGACCTATATATTTTTTAATATAACAAAACAGAGCATTGATTTGGGATGAAATTTGACAAATGTGAGACCGATCCGAGAAAAAGACTTTTTTTCTGTTTTTTAGAGAACACTATGAGCTTAGGACGAAAAATTAGAATCTCACGCAGAGTTTTTTGAGCTACCCATAAAATATAGCATGTACGGCTTTCACGGAAATACATTTAAAAATAAATAGCTTTTATGGCTCTCTTACCATAAAAGTTCCTGACCCCTGGTTTAGGAAAACAAATTATTTCAAGATATATAGTATTATCTACTAGGACCTGCAAGCTTTTCAATCTGAATAAACTCTGCAAGGGCGTAATTTAGAGACTTTTTTCAACTGAGCCATGCAATTTTTTTGAACATTTGCAATTATATTAATATTTCTGTAAAATTATTATTTATTCTTATCGATTAAATAAAAGCTCCTGAAGACAATATGCGGGATTGAGTTTCTCAAAAATTGTGCCAAAAATACAAGTTTGCTTGAAGTAAAAGATTTTCTTCCCAAAGCTTTTCATCTGACACTTTTCAGGGGAAATCGTCAGAATGAAAAACCGAACTAATTTATAAAGGAAGAAAGTAGAGTTCTCATTGGCTGAAAGAGTCAACCAATGAGAGAAAAGATTAAGAATCTTTTACTTCAAGCAATCTTCAAATTCTGTACCACCAAATGTTTATTCAAAAATACAAGTATTTTAATTTGAGGATCGACTGGCTTTGAATTTAAAGTGAATCTTTTTTATACTCATAACTTTTCTTTTGAAGGAAAAAAAGTTATTGTAACCAACAATCATAAAGTGAATTTTGTAATTTTATAAACAGTGCTTGCTTTGTTGCATTTAAAAAAAAATTGTTACAGTTGCATTCAGGCATGCTTTAAAAAAAATTTTTTTTCGCAACAATTTTTCATAACTAATGTTCAAAACATGCGGGTAAATTTTCAAAAACTGTCAAGAGCAAACGAGCAAAATTAGGTTGAAAACCAATAAGCTAAGATATATTATTATAGTTTTGTTTAGTACTCCACATAAAACTGTGCTTTACTTTAAGCCATTAAAGATTCAACATTCATACACGTCAACTAGTATGACATCTCAAAGTATTGGTTACGTAAACGCTACAATGCAAATTTATGAATTTGAGGTTGTCGATTAAAATGAATTACTTTTGTTCCAGCTAACGAAGACACAACACTACCATCCTATAGCAACTTGTACTAGCAAGCGCTAAAAACTACCCAGGAAAAACGAGTGCAGAAAACTTAAAAAATTACGTCAATCAGTTTGTTTTTATGTGGTGGATATAATAAAACGCTTAAACGTTGGTACAAAACGATAAACGTAGAATTCGCAAGTCGTGCCCTTGCCAACTCTACTCAATGATTGGTTGTTAAACACGAGTACTTTTTTACACTTTCTCGCATTTGTGAGGCAAACATTGTGTAACAAAGCTGCGAACAAAAGAAAAGAAAAATATTTTTCTATTTTACTACAGACGCCAAATTCTCAGTGAAACAACGCATTCAAGCAATTCAAAGCGTTCCCAACATCAAACTTTACGCTTATTTCATTTTTAATAACAATATTAAAACTTTGAAAGCTGTAATAAACAAGGATTAACTACGGCGGCAATGCACAACAAAAAATTGCATACACAGCAATATCTAAACGTGCTTTGACTGCACTTAGACTCATTTATATGCCGATGGCAATGTCTAAGGAAGTGCCGGCAACCATCACAACTAAAAGAAATTAAGTGTTCTATTAGCTACAGAATGCGAAGCTAAAAGGTCGTCAATCTTTTGCTGATTGTAATTCTAGAAACAAAAGTTTTTTGCATAGCATTCCAAAAAATAAGCTTTTATTAAGACTTCATATTTGCAAGGACTCCAAAATTGCCACTTTTACTAATGGCATTCATACATTGCAATTTTTATCAAACAATTTTTTGCAAAAATTATTTCGTTCACCTTTCTTTCGGAGGAGATGGTTGATAGGGGTCGCCCTTTAACCAGTCGTCAACGATGTAATGGTAAAACTGCTTGGACCACAGCAGACCAGCGATGGCTTGACGCAAAATCGCCTGATGCTTCGAAGAAACTTTGGGAAATTTCGACTGTTGCAAGGAATCATAAATGAGAAAAAATGAGAATATTAGGCCAGGGCTTCCGTAACTTTTTTGCGATCTCTTTTAACTCATTTTTAAATTTTTGGCAACTCTTTTATGCTTTTTTTCTTCTCATTGTAATAGCAGGGTTTTAAAAGAAGAAAACAAATGATATAAATTTCATATCAAAAATTCAGAAGACCTTAAGGACTCTTGCAAAGAAATCATTTTTAACAAACAACAAACGATGTAAGCCAGAGATATCAAACTCGCAAGCATATGAGGTCGCACCGGTGATATTTTAGTCCAAAAATTCGGGCCGCTATCAAAGTGATTAAGCAAAGTGGAAACCAAAAAAAGTCTTCACTTAAATTGTTTCAAGGGAAGAACAAAAAAGTCTTTACTTAAGTCAGTGTTTTCCAAACTCTTTTTTAGTCGTGCCACCTGGACAACTTTTTGCAACTTCAAACGACCCTTCGACAAAAAAATAAAAACAATTTTATTTTCTATTCATCACAACTTAATGTTAAACCCTAACAAGACGGACGAGCTGGTTGCAACGTCATCAGCTTCTTTATATCTGGTTTTATATTATAGAAACAGTTGTAAGTCTCCCCGTCTAACCATGTCAAGGCGGTTTTTTTCTGTTATCCAGAAGCGCGGTCACGGCTCTAAACGCAGCCTCTATGAGCTGGTAAGTAGTAAGAAAAAATGCAAGCTGGTAAGCAAGTAGAGCTGGAAAAGGCAATCAAAAAAATGTTGACCAATATTAACAGCACATATACTATTATTATCGCGACACTGTTCTTATAACTGCCCCGATTTACTCTCAGCCCCCCAATTGCCCAGTTTGAATTCAGAGCCCCTTTCATTCTTAAAATGCTCCCGGGAGAGCTGGCGCCCAAGTTCTTCACTCATATTGGTTGATTGATTTCGGCCAAAATATAAGTTCTTGCTGAAAAAACAATTCGTTTTAATTTACTTAAATCTAGCTTTTGAACAAAAAAATTAATCTAATAAAAATTTTTTCAGAAGACTTTGGGGGCCGCGAGTTTGATACGCCTGATTTAAAAAACGGTTTTACTTTTCTATCGCAACAATAAATTCACTTTTCAACCACTACTAAGATATTTAATTACAGTGGTAGCCACCTAAAGATTTTTAAAAAAATAGCATGTAATGAATTCAATTTTGTTTGATTAATACCCTCGTAAAAATAACACTCTTTCGCGACGGGTGGACCTATATGAGATCCGTCTGATGTCACTCAAGTGAGCACACGGTTTGAGTTTATTTGCTAAAATTTCCAAAACCCTCTATGACATCACAATGCTCAAGCGAATGCGCAAGTCTGTTTATGTACGTGCGCTTTGATGCGAAGTCAGAATTTCAATTGTCGGCTAAAAAGCTTTTAATTATTGATTATTTTTTTTGTGTAATTTATCCTTTTGACAAAAGTATAGCATCACTCAATTTTTGTACTTCTAATTAATTTTTTAAGTCACATCAAATTATAATTTTAACTTTTTGTACTAAGGTAACCGCATTTTGCTTAAAATTTTAAATTTTATTAAGCTAGAATGCCACGTGCTTTGCAAATGAACCCTGAACAAAAACAAATTATTATTAACATGAAAAATCATGGAGAATCTGATCGCAGTGTTGCCAAATACGTTGGCTGCAATCAGTCAACTGTATCAAGGGTGTACGAAAGGTGGAGGGAAGAACACACAGTTGCAGTGCAGCAGAGGAGTGGCAGACCCAGAAAAACTGATGAAAAAACGGACCGAGTGACATGGAGATTGAGCAAAAAGAACAGATTTAAAACTGCCACCTTCATCAGACCTTTCTTGCTCAAACAATATGGCTTGTCAGTGTCTTCCAAAACCGTTAGGCGTAGGCTCAATGAAGGAAAACTATTTGGCAGATCTGCACTGAAGAAACCATTTATCAATTTGCGCAATAGGCGTCTTCGAGTTGAGTGGGCCAAGAAACATGAGCATTTCACGGTTGAGGACTAGATGAATGTGCTCTTTTCTGATGAAAGCAAGTTTGTTGAGTGTGCACAGCAGTGGCAGAGTGTATGTGAGGCGCATGACTGGAGAGCAGCATTCGATCAAATGCACCAGGCCCACAGTGCAAATGGGCAATGATTCTTTGATAATCTAGGGATGTTTTTCTTGGCATGGTATGGGGCCTATGATTGAATTGGAGGGCAAAATGAATGCCAATAGATATGGCCAGATTATCAGAAATACAGTCAGCCCATAAGGCATTTTTCAGCAGGATAATGCCCCTATCCACACTGCAAAATGCGTTTCTAAAATTTTTTCGAATCTCAGAATGAAAATGTTCGATTGGCCAGCTCAAAGCCCCAATCTCATTTCAATTGAGAACATTTGGAGAAAAATTAAAGTTGATCTGAGTGGGAGAAATCCCAAAAATAAAAATGATCTCAAATTGCATTTGATTGAATGCTATAATTCAATAGATCTGAATTTTTGTCATAATCTTATCAAATCTATGTCGAAAAGATGTAAAGCTACTATTAAAAAAATTGGATATAGCACAAAATATCAGGTTTTTAAATAAAGTGATAGAAAATAAATGATGCTATATTTTTGTCTACATGCTATTTTTTTGCAATCTATTTAATAATTGAGAAATAAAATAATGCATAATTATTATGATATAAAAATTAAAAAATGCTTATATTAAAAGTATAATAACTTATTTTTATTAATTAAACAAATTTGAATTTATTTAATGCTATTTTTTGAAAAACCCTTAGGTGATACTAAACTTTTGGCCACCGCCGCATATATATGAGGAACTAGTATCAATCTATATCGTGAACAGCAATTATTTTGAGATACATGCAAATACTGCGAAATACGGCGTAGCATCTAATAGTTAAAATCTATATTTATTTAAAAGTGCTTAGGATTTTCTTAAAGCGACATTTTAGCAGGTTTGAATTAACTTTTATTCACGTAGCCTTATATGGATCGAAATCAAAAAGTTTAAAACTGGTTTATTTCCATAGCAAATCAAAAACAAACCGAATCGCGATTAAGACAAAAATAAAAAATCAATTAAACATTATAGTTCTACTGTATAAAATGCATCATAAGGGATAAGGACAAATTGAAAGCAAGGCAGGCGATAATCAAAACCAACCTTGTAAAAAGTGTTCATTTCATCGATCCGCGCTTCAAAAACTTCTTCGAAATTTCTTCCGAAGCCAGCCTGAATGGTCGAATCCTTGCTGTGCAAGCGAGAGCGCAAAACGACACTCTCTAAAAAGCAATGCAAGGTTGGAACAAAACAAAATCTTCGTTGGCAGAAAAGTTACAACAATGCATTGAAGCAAAAAATTGAAAACAGAAAATTTTTGCTAGTTTTCCAGTGCGTCTTGTTTTCTATCTAACGAGCCAACTAACGACCAAGTGCGAAAATCTGCGACTTAATCACATCATGTCCATACCTCCAGGGGGGATTTTTAGCACATAATAAGCAGCAACTTTGGTTCCTTTATCTTTTGCAGATACAGCTTCTTTTTGACCTTAAAACAAAGCTTGAAACATTGAAACCGGAACAACTTTTTACTTCGAATTTAATAAATTATTCATCAGTTCAATGTGTAAAACGAATTGAAGGCCCTATTTCTAAAAGTACCTACGTCACATTTTCGAAAAAATGAGATAAGCTGAAAAAATTGTTTGTTTACTTGCCAGAAATATTCTGACAAAAAATCTTTTCAGGAAATCACTTTTTGAATAGCACAGAGGTTTGAAATCTTAGCGTATTTCTATTGTAGAAGTAGGGTTTTTGAAAACTTTAAACTTCATTTTCCCAAAATGATATTATGTGACTTAGATACATTTAGACTAGGCTCTTCAATTGCTTCTGCAAATCGTCGTTTCAATTCAAATGGCGGGGATAGAGTTAGTCGATAATGCATAAAACAAAGCTGAATAAAAAAAGAATTCAAATTGCTTAAAATTGAAATAACAACATTAATGCCGTCGCCATAATAGCAGCGTAAAAATAAAGTGTTGAACTTGGCTTGAATCAGATAACCGTTTAATTATATATTGTTACAATAAAACTGTGAAATCAGGGATTTTATGAAAATCCTAGTGATTTCGCGAATTTTCAAACATTCCTTAACAGTGATTTCGCGAAATCTCTAACATTTTCAAGAATTTGATGAAATTCCTAGTTTTATAGCTTTACTGTAACACATACAAAACAAGCAATTTTAAATTTGCTTAATTATTAGACAATAGGCATTTTAATTCAAATTAAGATTTTTATGGTTTTAGTAAAATCTAGTAAAATAACCAAAAACTATACTTAATTTGATGTGTTTTGCAGTAAATTATCGAACTTTTATGCAACCACTTACATCAAGCAAGTTTTTTTCGACTCAAGCCCATTTTCAGCAAAACCCAACGCCTATTTTACGAAGGCATAACAAGCGAAACAAGCGGGGTGTGTCATTCTTCATATTGTTTCGAATAAAATAACCAAGGTTAAAAAACCTAGTTTTATTCGCAGCTATACCGTTTCATTTTGCAATACAACTTCTACGAAACTATCTCATAAAAGCCAACTTTCAAAAAATAACTTACCATCCACAACGTATCGGTGGAAAGCATCCTTGAAATATTTAGTGTAATGTTCAATGTTATAGAGTCGCTCGGTGTTTGTCTCGTTCTCAGTAATAAGAAACTCCGGATTTTTTTGATTCGGAATGTTCTTGTCAAATTCCCAAAGCATTGTCTCTGTCAATTGATAGTTAATTGAAGTCAAAGGACGAAATGTGATCATGCGCTTTTGAAACGGTGCTGCGTTAATCCGTCGTTAAAAAGCTGAAGTAATTACTTGAGAATAGCGTATTGTTTTACTAATGAGGTTGCATTTTAAAGTTTGAAATAAATAAATCTCCTGTTAATATTCTCACATTGTTTGTAAGGAGTATCATGAGTCAAAATATCATTGCTTTATTTTCAAGCAACAAGTTTTTATATATGCAAAAACGACAAACCTAAGGTCTCGTGTTTACAAGTCACTTGATTGTCTCCTGTTTTCGTAATAGAAGGCTTCAACGTGCAACCTTCATGCTGACACCCCCATATCCAGGTGTTCCTGAACCATAAAGTGGGCAAGACATGGACTACCGCTTCTTCAGGTCCCCGATTAGACACTGAAACCAAAGAACTGCTTCTTAAGCAAAAACATTGTTTCGATGCAAATCAAATTCGGCGCCCAAGTTTCAGCACGCACTGAATTCAATTAATATGCAACCAAACCAGCGCTCTAATTAAACTTTCAATTTTTGGAATGATTAATGAACTGAAGTCCTATAAAACTCCATAAAATTGATTACTTAAAAATTTTTACTTTTTTAATTACAAAAAAATAGAAAACAACATCACAAGATTAAACTACGTAATTGTAATTTTTTTTATCTGTAGTTTGATTGTCCGTCACTCTTACGAGCGAGCTAGGACGAACAATCGAATTTTTTATGTACATTCTGAGTAAACAATCAAAAATGCTAAATCTCCCTTTTCGTGTTGGTACAGTTCCCTTTTGCATTCCAGCAAAAGCGAAGCATCTTTAAGGAGACAAAGTTGGCATGGTATGTGTTGTAGTTACCCAAAGACCCAAAGACGATGTGTACCCAAAGACGATATAAAAAACTGAGAGCTTTAAAAAATGAATAACTGATTGCATGTTATTGCGTCGGAATGCTTTTCGCACTGAATATTTTGATGATTACGCCAAATTTTATTTGATTTAGCAACTTTTCAAGTTTTACACTTGTCAAAGATGTTGGTTAGTTTACGTGAAAGTGGTGCATTTTTCTACCAAGTATGTTTACTGTTATAAAAAAAAAGGTTGGTTACTGACTAAATGTACCAAACCAAAGTAAATAAAAACGGTTGAGTAAGATGCTAGCAAGCCAAATTGAAAAAAATTAAGATTTAAGCAAAATTTAAAATACCTCACACATATATGCAAGAATAAAAGCAAGTACAGTGATCGATAATCGTGGGATTCCGACCAACCAAAATGTTATTATCGGATCAACCTTGTCCGATCATAAAAAATATAATGCTCGCTTAAGTAAATAAGTACACAAATAAAGATCGAGCGCCGAAATCATTACATCGCCCGACTCAGTCCATGCCGAAATTTTGGCGCTAAAATGTCTATCACATCGCCAAAATCTCGGGGCAGAAACTTGCGACCCTAATAATCACAACTTTTTCCAAGAAAATGGCATAAACTTGACTCAAGAGAAGGAAAAAGCTTGCTAATAAAAGTTATGAAAGCTTTTTTTAAAATCAAATTTTTAGAAAACTCTTTATCATCATTTAACGTTTCAGGAAGAAAATCTTTTTTCAAAACTGATGGACCAAATTTAACTTAGCCATACAAAGAATATTTCAAGTTTCTATCCAAAAAATAATCGATTTTACATGATTTACACTTTTTTGTGATTGCTAAAAAAAGATGAAAACCAAACAAAAAATCAGATGCACAATGCCCAGAATTTATAGTTGGATACACAAAATTTACAGCAGTTGTAGGCAGACAGAACTCATAAGTGCTCTTAAGTGCTGTCTGCCTAAAGCTCCTATAAAATATGTTGAAAATCAAGACGAATGAAGTTGTCCAAAGCAAAATATTTTTGATATTGTTTGGTTCAGACAAAATAATTTTTTTAGCAATATGAAGTGTGAACATTCTAAGTGTTTAACTTTCAAGTAATCAAGCAAATAAAAATGGATTAATAAAAACTTTTAATAAATTACTTTGAAGTTAGACTCATCAACAAAAGCTTATAGCCAAAATTAGTAACAGCATTATACCTGTAACTTTACAAAGGACATCATTTGGACCACCTTTTGCATATTCTGCAATAATATCCCAATATTTCTTGCTGTCAAATGCACCTAAAATTCGTGAAATCAAAGAGTAGCATTGTTGAACCAGATTAATCAGAAGGATTGTTGGAAAGAAACTTGTACAAATAAATATTTTTGTTTAAATACAAAAAAAAATCAATGTATTAATGTAAAAGAGAAATCAGCTAAAAGTTAATTTACTGTACCATAACACACAATAACTCTATTGTAAAAAACAAATCTTAAAAAGAATGATAAAATTAAAAAGATTTATTTTTGTGATAATGGTATATATTGTTTGTGATAACAACAATGAACAATGATATGTGATATAGTAAAGTAAAATTGAATTAAAAGCAAAAGCTGTTGAAGACTAAAAAAATTTATTCAATTTTACTTACATCAAGTGTTATATAAACAAAAGATGCAAAAAACATTTTTTAAAAATATATTAAGAACCACCACCTAATTAAAATGTAGTTCTTAATAAACATTTAAAAAAAATTCAATTTAAATTCAAGATTAAAAATTAAAAAAAAAGAAAAGAGATGTAATCTTAATATTTATATAATGTACCAGTGTCTTCTAGTTCATATTCAGGTAAATATAAATTTCTAGTTCGATTTTCAGAAACAATATTTTCATAGGGATAAGCATTTTGAGGATATTTGTACAAAGACTTCATGTATGAATGAGTTGGTGTACTTTCAAGGTAGTAGTAGTTTTCTTTTACGTCTTCACCATGATTTCCCTCTGGACCTAAAAAAAATCTAGTCACAATTTAACTACAGTATTTCTGTGATGACACAACCAATTTTAATGTAAAATTTACATACAATTTAAGCAGTAATATAATTATTTCATTTAAAATATAATTTGTTGACACAAATGCTTACTTTACAGATATGAAATAATATAAAGTACTTTAAAAAAAAAGCAGTTTCTCATTTAAACATTTGACATCAAAAGCTTCTTTATCGGACAACTTTTCATTTGGTTAAAAATTGCTAACGATATTTGACTAACTAACGATATTTAAAATGTATTAGCATAAAACTGCAATGCTACAAAATAGGCACAAGCAACTCACAAAAGGCAATAGCATTTGACTAAAGCACTAACTACAAATGTTTATCAGGTGCAACATGATAATCTTTTTTTAGTTACTGCCTATAATCTTTTTGAAATTTTAAAGATTACATATTTTGGAAATTTTTAAATTTTAAAAATTAAAAAATTTATTTTAGTATATGCTTTATGATATCTTTCCACTATAAATAATGTTTTACTTGTATCAAAAATTGCACACTGCCATTGGAGTAAAAAAGATAATTTATTTTAGATATTTTATTTCAAAAGGGATGTCTGATAATCAGTGTGCTAAAGGAAAGCTGTAAAAAAAGCTTATGAAATTATTACTTAAAAGTCAATAAGAATATTATATTTTATAAGGATATCCTGAGTTATAATTCTTACCACTTTTGATCAACATTAATGACACTAATAAACAAGAGATAACTCAAAACAATTTATTAATATTCTAAAGTAGAAAATAACCATACCAGTTAAACCAAACAATCTTTCTTTCAAAATTGGATCTTTTTCATTCCAAAGAGCTAAAGCAAAGCATAAACGACATTGCCTATCACAAATTCCAAGCAAACCATCTTCACCCCAGCGATAAGCTTGAGAACGAGACTGATCATGAGAAAGGTACTCCCAGCTGTATAAAAGAAACTTAAACATTTAATGCTAATTTTATCATGATTCATATCATCAAACAAATAACTACTTTTTACATAAAAAATCCTTTCAATAAAATAAAAAAATAACTCAATTTAACAATTAGTAATTGCTTGATGGTTGCCCTAATTATATTTCTCTGTGAGTCAGAAGAATAAATATAGAGATTAAATAATTAGTAGGTCTAGCTTACAAGAATACATCATATAAAATAACACAAAAACATGTTCTTGTATCTAGCTGCTATTTTAACATGTGCTATAACAACCTAGAAGTAAAAAATACCAATTTCCATCAGCTGAATAGTCTTCTCGCACTGTACCCCATTGACGTTCTGACAAATAAGGACCCCATCGTTTCCAATTTTTACTCCTCTCTTTATCTTCGATCAATCTCATTTTTTCAGCCATTTTTGTTAAATTATTATAAACCAAAAATAGTATCTAATGTCTATTGTTTTTGCAAGCAAATTTGGTGACCTGTCTACAGTACGGCTTGAAGACAGCAGTTTTCTGACAACAACAAACGTTTATTTTAAAAACTGCAAACACAGTATAGTATTAGTCAGAATTAATACATTTAAAGGCAGTAGTCTATTGCCACCAGGTTGTCAAAATATTAAAATCTGAGAATGTTGGCCGCCAACTATGCAACAACGCTGCCAGCGTTTGCTCGGTCTGAATAGCTCGTTTTACCATAAGAACGTTGTCAGCGTTTGCACATTACTCTTCAATGACAAGACATTAACCCTTAGATTACCAGGATTTTTTTATAGCATCTCTTACCGGTGGGGTCCATTTGGACCCCATTCAATATTATTTTCTATTGCTGCAGTGCAGTGGACAAGTTATAGGTTACACTTTCAAATTAGGCTTTAAAGATAAAAGAAACAAAAACTAGAGTAATATTTTATTAACTAGAAGACTTTACACACATTTATGGCACAACTGTTTTAGATGGTTTCCACATATAAATTTTTCACATTTTTCACATTTATCTCTGACTTTTTTATCTTCTGCGCGGGGACAAAATGAACAACGAGCTCGTTTTCTTTGACCTTCTGAACTAGTAGATGAAGTGGTATCTAATTTTCTTTTTGATGCTGGTTCATCATGTTTGTGTATCAGCTCACTTGCGAGCTGACGCAAGAAAAGTCGCCTTTTGTGCGTTTTTTTCTCCCCAAAATTTGGATTCAAATGCATCCAGATAATATAGCTGTTTAGGGCACTGATGTCAAGCATATTGTAAAAAACAATATTAGGCCATCGCCTGCTCATTCGTTTACACGAATATACCCTTACTAACTGATCAGCTGTATCCACGCCCCCTTTTGTTTTGTTATAGTCCAAAATCATTATGGGTTTTTTATCCTCTCGGGTGTTGTCAACCTCAGGTTGATCATGCATTGTGCTAAATAATGTGACCACTTTTCCTTTCCTGGGAACATAAGAGACCATAGTTCCGTGTTCATTGAAAGCAAAAAGGAATGTATTCTTTTGACGTCCTTTTGTAGTCAAAAGTTGTTGTGGTATCTCTTTCCGATTTTTTCTGATTGTTCCTAGAACTGTCAAATTCTTTTGTTTCAAATGGTTTCCCAAAATAAATGATGTAAAAAAGTTGTCACATGTCACATTTCGGCCACTCTTTTCTAAATTTTTCACCATATCCATCACCACTCTTGTTCCTTGATTTTGCTCCCTAGGTTCCCCTTTTTGTTTTCCAGTGTAAAGTTGAATATTACAAACATAAGCTGTTTCACTATCACAGCAAGCCCAAAATTTTAAACCATACTTTCCTGGTTTACTAGGGATGTATTGTCTGAATGGACAATTTCCCCGGAAAGTAACCAGTTGCTCATCGACGGTGACATTCTCTCCAACATTGTAGCACATCTGCAAAGTATCTGTCCACGCTTCAAATACTTTTCGAATGGGACTCATTTTATCAGGCAGTTTTTCCCGGCGCCTCTTTGCTGCATCATCGAAGCGCAGAACTCGAAGTAGACTTGTAAATCGGTTTCTTGGCATAGTTTTATTGAAAACAGGACGTCCATTTTCGTGACTCCATAACTCTGTTACTGCTTCATTTTTTGACTTGTAAACACCAATAAGAAGAAGACAGCCCAGGAAACAATCAAATTCTTTTTTGTCTAGAGGGATCCATTCTTTCTTGAATACCCTGGCACCTTCTTGATTTGTATATTTGATAATTGTTTCACTAATGTTGTTGTTCATAAATAGTTGAAACGCAGATGCAATTGTATCAATATTTCTAATAGCGTATCTGGTTGGCCCTCTTTGTGATCGCACAATATTGCACACGGTTCTTCTTCCAGTTGATTGTTGCAAAGGTTGCCTTTTCCACACAATATTTCCATCTTTAGATATGATTGTGCTTGAATTTTGGTTTTCTTCAAGATGAACAGAATCGTCCTCTGATTCGGAAGATGATAGTTCAGGTTCTGCAACACAAACCATGTAATGGGTTAGCAAGTAATAAAATAAAAAATATAAAAAAATTACATATAATATCACTAACATGAACATTTCTAGTCTTTTGACATGTTTGTAGAAAAATATTTTTTAACTCTCTGTAGAAGCTTGCTACTTTCTTTCTGTGTACCATAAATTTACATATATGTTACATTTTCAATTTTTGAATTTAAAAATTAACTCTCAAGGTAAACCGAGCCAGTAACTTTTTATTGAAACACATGTGCTCTCACCTCTCATTCCATTTCCCTTATAGCTCAAAAAAATGTAATGAAAATACTTTTCAAGCAAACACATAGAATACACACGCAGATGGCTGCAATAGTAAGACTATTTATACATAATATAAATAAATAATTGCCTTGCTTTTACAGCTCTTTGTAAACAAAAATACCCAATTTTCCTTACCTGATACATAATCATCTTCAATTTCATCAGCTGAAAATTCACCGTCAGAATCACTATAATCTTCAGATGTCTCTTCTAACATACGTCTTATGGCTTCTTCGTCCATTTTATGGCTATATGCACAAAAAGCTTACAAAAAAACTGACAGTTTCCTTCGAAACAAGCAGGAGTAATGCAGATCCGCTATGTTGTTGTAATACGATGGAATAGATGATGCAACATTTACTCATTACAAGTCATCCAATTGACAATACAAGATGATGCAATATCTACTGGTTATTACTCAGATGTAATAACGACAAAAAAAAAGAGCAATTCATTGTATTATAGCTTCACACAGTCAGCAAACACGGTTCAAAAGAAATAGAAAAATATCAAAACTGGTTGGGGTCCATATGGACCCCATGGTAAATAATGATATTTTTGTTATTATCTAAACATTCAAAATTAAATATAAAAAACACAAACTGCGATTATGTATAGACCCATAAAACAGACAAAGTCACAAAACATCGTTCTTTTTTATTTGATACTTTTTCCGCTATTTTTAATCAATTTTAAGCTGGGGTCCATATGGACCCCAGTGGTATTCTAAGGGTTAAGCTGCCATAACTTTTGTATAGTTTTTTCGCGGTGTTGTATTTTAATGTGACGCCCCTAGCGATATTCGGCATTTATAAGGTTTTCTTTCTATAATTATATAGATTTTTCTGTTATCATTACCTGTTCGCCCTTTTAATAACCTTCCAGGCTTTCAGATTTTCCTAAATTTAAAAGGAAATCAACTAAACTCGGCGAATCGTGAACAAAAAACAATTTTTGATACATACGCTGGACAACTTTATGTGTAGTAGAATTAATATAGACAGTGATGGCTTTAATAGGGTGCGAACGGAGAAGCCGCATCAGCGCCCCCCCTAAAGTAAATCAAAAAGTGGCCTTCCCTACAAAAGAAATTTCTCTATTTTTTTATAGTAGCACCAGTACGTCGATGGCATGTTGAAAATGAAATAAAAAAAGTATTTTTTTACAGATAACTTTATTTTGAGACACTAAAAAATGGCCCCACCAATTATAATGACTATATTTTAAAATAATACTTTAATTTGAACACTTAACAGTGGCTTCCCTTAAATTGAAGACCTTTTTTTTAGGGATCATTTTGTTTTTATACACTAGAAACGGCTCCAGTACGATAACATATATCGTTTTGTTGCTGATTCCTTTTTTTTCGACCACATGTGTGCATTTTAATATGATTATCTGCTGTGTAACGGACAAAAAAATAAAACCTTAATTGATTGATTGATTAAACGGACTACTTCTAAAGTTTGCTGAGTTGCGGAACACTAAATAGTGGGCCCCCCTTACTTTTCTTGCACCAGGCCCCCCTTTTTGTAAGGCCATCACTGAATATAGATTTTTGACGCAATAAAAACTGGATTATAAAAAAAATAACAAAATTTTTTAAGTACTTGCTTATACTTAAGAGTCACTATTTTTTTCAAAGAACTTTTAATTAAAGCAAAATCGTTTGTTTGTTCTTGGAATTCTTGTCTATAGAATCTTGGAATTATCTTAAAATTATTTTCTATAGAATCGGTTTATTTTGTATTTATTT
The DNA here is from genome assembly GCA_963680785.1 of Diplosoma virens. Lineage (NCBI taxonomy): Eukaryota > Metazoa > Chordata > Ascidiacea > Aplousobranchia > Didemnidae > Diplosoma > Diplosoma virens. The sequence goes on from OY796880.1 coordinate 14,477,683, forward strand.
AAGCTTATTTTAAATTAGGTCAATTTATGCTGGTGTATTTTTAAAAAAAAGTTGTTAGACAGATTTGTTGTTTGTGGGTTGTGGCTATAGCTTAATTCTTCTAATCGTAGTGAAATTTGATTGCATTTATTTCGAAACATAGCCTGTAAAGCAAACAATTTAATAAGTGTGTTATTGCCACCAAAATTTTTCGTTTTTCAGCAGTCAATTTGACAGAGGGGGATCTCTCGAAACACGTTTTTTGAAGTGTCGGTCTCGTCTCGGTCTCGTAACCCCAAAATGTTGTCTCGATCTCGTACCTTTGCGTCCAAAATCCAACTCCAGACATTGCAGTGATGTGGGCAAAGCCCACATGGTTCTAAATATGTCATAAATTTTTTAGTAAAAATAGGTTATTTGTAGGCCAAGTTCTTTTAGGCATTCCGGCGTCATACCACTCTTTAAATTCGCCATTAGTCACAGTAGAATGGAACCAATGCAACCTTAATTACAAACCTGGACACCGTATAAGGTGCTCGACAAATTATAGGCCTATTTTTATCAATATTTAAACGTCTTAAACTTCATATTTTTAATAACAAAATTTGGTATTTTGAAAGGGGCTATATTATGATGTTTTAATTTGTAGTCAATATTGTTTTATTACATTAAAATAGGCTACATGTTTTCCTATTATTGTTGAAGCTATGTGCACGAATGAGATTCAAAATCCTCTCGCGTGGTTTTATTGTGTCCTTGTAGAAAGATGCTTTACGTCATTGTTTTTTTGTTTAAATTTCAGCATATCACAAAATAAAAATAAAAATAAAAATGAATTTAACCGGAAAGCAATATCTTCATCTCCATGCAAAAGCTATTTAGATGAACTAGACCTGTTTAAGCAGATGGTCATAATTTAAAGCTTCACTGTTACTCAATGTTCGTCAATAAGAGTTTAGTTAGCAAAGTTTTGCTGGCTTGATGCCTGAAAGAATCAATAAGAAGTCTATTGAAGTGGGACGCAGACATCCAGTAACAATGTTCAAGACTCATTCAAGACATTATTTATGAGGCAAACATGTGCTTTGCAAAGTATACTCAGTTTTCAAGTAGATCAGAGACAGGAAAACAGCATCGCGGGAAGATATATTTTGCGCCTTGCAACAAGGTGGTGACAAAATGTGAGCGATTAATCCAGTTTTACTCAAGTTATGTAGGGATCGGACGGAATCGTAAAAGTTCGTTGAGTTAAAAACTTTTCGCTCAGGTTTGACCTCTCGTTTGTTAAAATAAAAGGCTGCCGTCACCGTTTTTGAGTGACTGAGCTTTATCATTCAAGTCTGGAGAAATGGTGTGTCACAGACTATATTCGGGAATCCTAAAGCACCAGTTGAGCTAGGTAACCCAAATACCTGCACTGAAATAAAGCTGTGTCTAAATTTTATTTTATTACGGCTCAAGAAGTAGTTCTGCTATGAACCTGAAGCTTTTGTACAGTTGGTTTAACGAAAGCTCGGATTGGTTTTGTTGAAGACTATTCTTTACAACAAACAGAGACCACTGTCTCTAATAAAAACGAATGTATTACAAAAATCACGACCAAAAAAATTTTATTCCACGCTTTGCCAAACTGCAAAGCGAAATCAACGCTATAACTTGATTCAATCAACACAACTAATTCTACCTCTGTAGAACACAACTCCAAAACACTGGCGCAAAATAAATTCAACACTCACCCCAAATTCTACCTTCTCTCAATGCAACATTTTTTCGCTTTAGGCATCTCTCTTGCTGTATCATTCGCTACGCCGTCTATTTTCGTCGTCTATCAATGCGATCGAACGAGAGTATACATAGACAAACACCACGTGACGGCGAACTCACTCGAATAAACCAGGTTATTCTCAAACTCTCTAGAGAATACGCTTATGCTAGAACCACAGAGTATATACGCGAACATTCTACTACATGGACGCGGATCAAAAACATATTACGTCATTAGGAAGAGAAAAAAGATATATGCCTCGCGCAATAGAAAGCGCATCGGACATAATACGAGCGCAGCGCTCCAAGGCGACGCGATTATTCTCTTATAATAAAACTACGAATTACTTTTAACAGGAATAAACTACATCGTTATGATTAAAATTATTAGTAATGAAGTGTGACATCGTGAAAGAGTGATCGTATCTTGACTTAAAGTCCTCTTTAACCCCGTCCAAATTCGAGAAAAGTGCAACAATGCCAAATTATCCGCATACTTTTTGAAGATTTTGGAAGCCAAGAACTTAAAAAAGAAGTAAGCCAAGACCGATCCCCAAGGAACGCCGTTTCTTCGACATCGCAGCTTGTATTGCTTGTTACCATGCAGTAGTAATTAAGATGAAATTTTGGTTTTGGGCAAGTTTATAATCATTCTAACCATGTGCTTATCAAGAAGAAGTCTAAGCGCTTACTGGTAAGATCACAATGCCAGGTTGTCATCAGCAGCTGTTAGAGTGACGATTACGACATCGTCCTTCATCTTAGCTTCAAAATGATCCTTAATGTCTCCTATATTAAGTAACAGAACGAATTGATCTACGGTTGACTTTCCGCGTCGAAATCCAGCTAGCTTCCTAAGGAGCAGTGGATGAAAAATTGGCTTTGATCAACTCCATCTTTGTTAAGTCTTTCCAAGATAGTATAAAGGGACAGAGAGCATCCGAGTGATAGATCCTTCTTCACCGGCGTTATTAGTTTTGAAATCAGGACTACAAGCGCTCTTTTTCAGACTTTGGAAATTTTAAATGAGCACATAGCAAAAAAGAGAAGTCACGTATCTAGAAAATAAAAGTATAACTCCCACATTGGTTATATCAGATACAATCAGGGCCCGGAGTTTTAGGTCTTTAAGTATTGCAGGGCAGCAGGAAATTTTCCAAGAAAAAATTATTTCTAAGAGATGGTTACTGATTCTGGTGTTAATGCCCTTTAAAAGTTAGACAACGTTTTTACTTTTGGGAAAGAAATCGAATTGACTTGTAGTTAACAGTCTTGTACCTCCCATTTCTAACTAGCTAAGATGCAATAGCATTAGTTGAAATGCGAGAGTGACGAAGAAATTGTTGTGACCTACCAATAAGATTATTTTAACATAGTTCACGCTTTTCGACGAGAATGTGAGAGTTGATGCTCTGATCAAACCCAACGATCTCTCCCTGATAAAATGGCTTTCCGGCGCCCCTGTTGAGCAGTCGGTATTACAAAAAAGGAACAACCTTGAGAGCTGTAGAGTAAGAAACAATTATAAATAAGCATACCTATTTCCGAAGGGGCAAACCGGGACAATTGTTTATAGAAAAAATTCATCCCTAAAAAGGATGGTTGCCATATCTAAATAGGTGCAATTCCGAACAGACATAGGCGGTCCAGCTAAAAAAATTTCTTGAAGGGGCGAACAAAATAAATTTGTCTGAGATTCTCAGATTTTTCTATTTTGGTCCCAAAATTATGGTGTTCTTAAAAAAAAGGTCTTCAATGGGAATCGGTGTCAAATTTCCCTATTTTCGTCCCAAAATCATGGTGTCCTCTAAAAAAAAAGGTCTTCACTTGGAATCGGTCTCCGATTTCCCTATTTTCGTCCCGAAATCATGATATTCTTCAAAAAAATTAAAAAAAGTCTTCACTTGGAATCAGAATTTCGGACATTAGAGTGTTTTTTTATGTTTAGTTATACATGGTGATTGTTTGTGTAGCAGAATATGGAAACAAAGGCAAATTCAAATCAAAAATTTCCGGACAAAATGGTCATCTGGACGGGACACCGGGACCAAGGCCTAAAAACGGGACTTTTCCAGCTAAAATGGGACGTATGGCCACCCTAGATATAAATTTTAGAATAGTGTAGAGGAAAAATATCAAGAAAATTATATTTTAATTTTTCTTTCATTTTTTATTCAAGGTTCTGCAATTCTTTTTTAATAATTATTGATAACAAAAATCTGCCCAACGTTCAAATCGTTGATGCTGCATGGAACCTGGACGAAGGGCTTGCCGGATTCGCTACTTTATTGGCAAGTCCGAGTTCGATTCCCTACCCTGGTGCTTGGGCCCATTGATTAAATCGTAGTAGTGTAGTAAATGTGCCTTCAAACTGACTTTCACTGCTACAGGTCAGAGCTGCGTCAACAGAACATGTGCATTGCCATTCAGAAATAGTCGAAACGAACTAACACTTATTAGAAAAATTAGCGTTATGAACAGCTGCTTGTTTTAAATGCGAATTCTCATTTTAGCCACACAGTAAACAAAAGCTGCTGCCAAGAATTCTCTTCTAACTAATGGATCTGCCTGAATTAAAAAAAAAGAAGACATTTGGACTTTTTCCGGTGTTTTTGGAGAACACCACATAAAAAAAAAGTGGACATATGGTCACTCTAATTCAAACATCATCTCTATTCTTCAAAACGTTAATTTTTCTTCCATCAAAAACACCTAGCTCAATTTCGGTATTAAATTGAGTTAAGATTTTTCGTAAAAGAAGCAGAACAAAATCGGCTTTTAAAGCAATATACTTGTAAACGTTCAACCCCTAAACAGAGCTATTTAAAGACCCTAAGCACATCAAAATTCCGTAGCACTCTGGATAAAACAAAGTTAAAAGCACTTAAAATATTTGATTGGCAAAATTTTTTCGAAATTGCTTTTACTTTTTCTATAGAATTTAATTAAATTGTTAATAATGAATGTAATCTAAGCTTGTGATTTTACAAAACTTTTTTATAGGCTCTGATGAAGTTTTATAGATTTGTTGATTACAATGAAGAGACAATAAATATTTGCGAATAGTCAGATGAACAATTCTACGATATCCAATATTTGCTTTTAATTAATCTTCGAGAATTACGCTGTTTTTTACAAAAATCATGGCTGAATCTATAACTTTTTGCAAATTTTGTCAGAATTTTAAATAACAGCAGACAGTGTCACTGTTTCGGCCTTTAAGGCTCATCAGTGCTACTGTTTGCTGTTATTGACGTTTTCAAGCCGGTTTAAAAGCTAAATTTTGTTAACAAGAAGGATCTAGGTTAACTGTTTTTTGGAAACCACTAAATGTTTTCATTCATGACTTTGTACCAGATAACGCGGAGTTATGATTATCGACGGTGTTGATCGGCTTTACAACCAAGCTTGTTTCTGTGTTTTGTCTTTATACCTAGGAAGAAAAGCCATTTTTGTTCATGCAAGTCGATGAAAACGGAAGGAGTGTACGTATAGCTACAGCACCTACACTCTTGTACATGTGCACATATTTCTCCCAGAAATCAGTCAGCGGCATAGCTTCAAAATTGTTTTTTGCAGCGAAGTTACATTTCACCTTCAAAAACTCTTTTTGCTAATCTTCGGAAAGAATATTCTTGTTCAGTCAAAAAGGATTCCTGTCATCTTGGATTTTGAAAGTTTGTGTCGCTCAAATCTGGGTGATTCAAAGACCAAATTATAAATTCAAATTTGTTGATGAGAGAAAGAGATTAAATTCTTGTTGATGAAGGAAAGACTCAATCCGCTCTTCGCCGAAAGGTGCCGGAGTGTCCAACGATAAAAACGGAATTCAATAACGATAACCGTCCTTGAAATGCTAAACTTGTCTGAATAAGGTTAGCGAAATCCCTCCAAGTTACAACCACCCTTATTTAAATATGCATAACTCTATGACGCCCGGTACAGAAAATTATAGTTGCACGAGAGGAAGGATTGAATTTATTTTTTATCTGCGGTTTGCACACACGCAGTCAACACTATACAGCAAAAATTAATAATACAATGGTCACCTGACCATTCAGCAAACACGGTCACCGTTCTCTGAGCCAAATTCTATTGCGATTTGCATTATGTAACACTGGGAAATAGCGTTAAAATTCTTGTTTTAAAAGTCGCGGGTGAGCCTCCACGTCGACTTTAAGCTCGCCCAAGTTCAACTTGGTTTTTCTCGAAAGCAGTTCCCAGTTTGGGAAAGGAAGCTGCATTTCCTTTTTGAATTCGATGAAGCCTTGTTCCAGTTTTGCTACAAAAGCGTTGATGACATCGTAGTCATTAATACAGTCGATATTCTTGCCTGCAAAATCAATTTTAAAACATTTAACGCTTTAAAAATATTTACGAGGTTTGCCAACGTCAGATCTCAGGTCTAACCACTGAGCTGTACACTTTTCCTTTTACTCTAGCTGGTAACCTCCTGTGACAGATTACTCCCGATACTTTTCTCCATCCGTTCCATCTTACTTGACCGTTCACTGTGGAATCTATAAAACTATTCTATAATCACTATCATACTTTCTCTTTTTCTCATTTATTTTATGTCAATGCAGTTATCTATTTAGTTCGCAGCCATTTTCTTGCATCCCTTATGAACTTTTCACGCCCCACAAGGGGTCGTGCCTCCAAGTTTAAGAACCAGGGATTTAGTATCTAAGTTAGGAAAATTTTCAATATTGAGCTTTCAATCTAATTTTGGTATATTTATAATTCGTTGTTTGAACCTCAATTTTTGGGAGCATTTTTATATTTATAAAGTACATTTCTGACTAACACTAATTTATAAATACCTTACCTTCACTTGTAAAAACTGATTGCGAAATTTTTACTTCTAATGTGAAGACAATTGAAACTAATGAAACAATTGCCATTGTAAACTACAATAACCTTTCAACTTTTAGTTTGAAAATGTAGAATGTCCGGCTGTATCAGTAGACAACTGTCGGGGACTGAGTATCAAGTTAATTTAAGCCAGTAATTCTTAACAAAAGACACGCCTTTTTTGAAGGGAGTTTTAAAAAATTCAGGGGGTCAGTTTTAATAATACATTTTTAACAATGCATATATTTTGCAAACCTCAAAAATATTATTTATTTCCATTTAAGTGTGCATGAAAATTAAAGTCTCGTCTTTCCATTGCAAAAAAATACTTTTCAGTTCTCTCTCCACGATTTTGATTTTTTTATACTGCGATGTTGTTTTTTACTTCACTGAAAGAAATTTATTAGGAGGGATTAAAAACTTTTAAATGTTTAGGAGGTCATGGATCAACGAACAATCAAATGTTTTTCGGCGACCTCCTAAAAATATCTTTAAGAGGTCAGGGTTGTGTTAAAAATGTTGGTTATTTGCTTGAAAATTTAAGGGTTTAAGCCCCCTTCACCCTTTGGATCCAATCATGAAAGCTTGAGCAGGCATGTGAAATCGAAGGCTTTCATACAAAATCAGGCTTTTTACGACTTATAAAACTTAAAGCACTGATTTGTCTCTAAATAAACTGACTTCGCAATTCTAATGTTAAAGGAAACTAAAAATTTTGCAAGTTTTTTATAAACAAAACATTTTTTTCGTCCGCAGCGTGGTCTAGTGGTTAGAACGCTGGCATTGTGATCGAAATGGTCTCGGTTCAAAACCTATTCGCGCCATTCTGTTGTGTCCTTGGGAAAGACACTTTACGGCACTACCCCTGCTTGGTAGTCTCGGCAAGCAATTCTAAATTTTAGTCATATCTCTATAAAACTGAAAAAACAAAGTAACAAATTTTAACTGCACTTCAATATCTTGGCATCTTCGGAAGCAGGTCTGGATAATTGCTTGCTCTATGTGTGGGCATACCATGTTTCCAGAGGGGAAAACAGGGAGCTCGCTAAAAGAAAAAAATTCGTCCCAAAAAAAAGTCTTCATTTCTAACCAGTCTCCGATTTTTCAACTTTCCTCCCTTAAAAGTAGTGTTCTTTTAAAAAAAACAGATCTTCACTTCGAATCTGTCTCGGATTTCATGGTTTTAGTCCCTAAAATCTCTCGTTCTCTATATAAAGAAGATCTAAACTTCCAATCTGTCTTGGATTTCTGGCAAACCGGTCGGAACAAAACCTTAAAAATTGAGACGGTCCCGCCGAAATTAGGACGTATGGTAAGCCTAACTATGTAAAGTGCCTCCGACACTATCCTGCGAGTCAGTAGGATAAATATAGAGATAAAATAGAATAAATGTTTTTTCAACTTAGAAAGAGTTAGCTAAATATGAGAGAATGTTTCAAATTGCTTTTTTTAAAATTTAAGTAGAAAACTGTTTTGTTTGTTATTAAATAAAATTAGTACTGACATTACTTTATAAGATTTGTGCCTCACCAACCACAAGCTTTACGGCACGTCACTGGTAATAACATATTAACGACAAGTAGAGTATAATCGGAGCCTAGTATGGTATAAGTTTTTGTCGTTATCGCACTTTGGTCTTTTTAGACTCTATTACTAATTTTATTAAAGGTCTTCTTTTTTTTATCACTCAAATTGCGTCAAACTTAGCTAATATTCGTAAAACTTTCAAAACTAAAATTATTTTAACATAAGTCAGGTCTTTTATGCTTCCGTTTTGATGTCTGTTGTATTATCGCAATCTTTGCGCGTGAGATGTAAGTCTGTACCACTCCGCTGTAGATTACACCCAGTGATGGGATTCAGGGGGTTCGCACGGGTTCGCGCGAACCCGTTCTTGGAATGTCAGGATAATCAGCGAACCCGTTCTTGTTTTTTTTACAGACATTAGACCTTTGTTTCTCAATCGCCTGTCCGCCAAAAATATTCCAGTTTACGCTTCAATTGCAGAATTGTAAGGCTCATCGGTTATTACGGAATAAAACATAAAATTCAAAGCTGGTTGAAAACTACATGTTCAGTAATTTGCAGCATTGTGACGTAAAACAAAGCCCGAATTTCTACAGAAGTGTGGTACGCAGAACAAAGCATTTAAGACACTAAATACTTCATAGACAGTGAACTAGCCTAGAAGTCAGTAGGTTCGCTTCAAAAAACTTGCAAATAAGGCAGATAGTTTAGGTAATTTTAGCATTGTTTGTTACATTGTACTTTGTTTTGCAGTTTTGAAACGATAATATAGGTAAAGTAAGTATATTATTTAAATTAATTGACTTTCTATAGTGAGATAGTCTTATTAACTGGTCACTAGTATTTTTAAACTCAAAACTGTAAGACTGGAACCCTAAAATGAAGAGGCAACAAAATATTTTACAGTGCTTTCGGAAAATTTCAAGAACTGAAGTTAGTGTTGATGAAACGTGTGCATTACAAAATAATCAACAAACATTGGATCATGATATTACTACCCAAGATTCAGATGCTTTGAAAAGTAATGGTAGCAAGACGAGTGAAGTTTCAAACCTTCCAGAATGCTGGAGTATAAATCAATTTAAAAGTTTTAAAAAAAAATATGATGGATTGATCGTTCACGATAAAAAACTTGGTTGTGATTACTGTGGCAGATTGGCTTCGACATCAGTACATACTAAAGGGCTTCACTTGTCAATGGAATGGGCTAACTGCAGAATTGTAGCGTCAGGAAAGAATAAAGAAGTTCAACAAGCTTCTTTAAGAAAAAAGATGAATTTACACTTCTCTTCCCAAGTGCACCATGATTGCGTTAAGCAGTTAAAGGATTGTTCAAATAATATGGTAAAATGCATTGATAACTTAAATGAGAAGCATATGGATTCTACGATTAAAGTTTTTAATACAGTGTACAATTTGGCAAAAAGAAGCCGCCCATTTTGTGATATTGAACATGAGATTGAGCTGCAAATAAAAAACGGTGTAGATATGGGTGTAGGACTTCATTCTCGCAAAACTGCTGTGAAAATAGTAGACCATATTGCCACGCAAATAAGAAAAGAATTATTCTCAAAAATCATTGAAAAAAGTTTAAAAATCTGTATTATTATTGATGAAGCCTCAAACGTGTCAAGTAAACCCGTCCTTGTAATATTTATAAAGATCGAGGATTGCAATATTTCTCCAATGATTTTTTTGGATTTGGTTGAATTGGGAGGACAGGGAGCACAAGAAATCTATACATGTTTATTAAATAGCTTGCATCTTGTTGGATTCGATAAAGAATATTTGAAAAATCATCTAATCGCTTTCTGCTCAGATGGAGCAAGTGTAATGCTCGGTCGGAGATCTGGAGTAGGCATAAGACTAAAAAATGATTTCCCTAATATTATTCTTTGGCACTGCTTAAGTCATCGCCTGCAACTAGTTTTAGATGACTCTGTCACTGATATAAAGCAAGTAAACCACTTTAAGATTTTTATGGATAAAATATACACTATTTTTCATCAGTCAAATAAAAACCAAATGGAACTTTTTTAAAATTTCTGAAGAACTTGGACAGCAAATTATAAAGATTGGTAGAGTTTTCGGGCCTAGATGGTGTGCTTGCAGCTTAAGGTCTGCACTTGCTGTATGGCGTGCTTATTCTTCTTTGTGGAAATATTTCTCTAACTCGACAAAACATTCAGGAATGGCTAACCGTCTTAGCAACAAATATTTTCTAGATGATGTAGCTTTAATGATAGATATACTACAAGAATTGTCCTTTCTTTCTGAAGCTCTTCAAGGTAGATGTGTAACTTTGACACGAGCTGAGAAATTAATATTAAGAACTATTAAGGCATTTGAACTACTCATAGAAAATAAAGAGATATTTGAAAAGAAAATTGATGACAGAATTGCTTCTGAAGAATTTAAAGACATCCATCTTATAGAAAACCATAAATTTGGTCGCCTTCCCCGGAAAAAGCTACTTGAGGTTATAATTGAAAACATGCGAAAGCGACTGATAGATAATGAACATTTGACATCAAAAAATAATGACCAGGAAGGCATTGAATTTTATCAAGTGATTAATTTGTTAGAGCCAGATACCTGGAATATTCAGGAAGTTGTTGTGCCCTGGTTAGTTGCAGAAGAAAAACTGTATAGATTCAGTGACATTTTTCATTACAAAATTTCTATTAATGATTTCCGTGATTATGTGGAAAGTGTACTGCAAAATTTCAAAGACCCTGTAATACCTCAAAGTGTTCAAAAAGCCGAAGCTATTATAAACACTATTGCTGAAGCAGAAAGAGGTTTTTCCAGAATGAATCATATTTACTCAGACAAGAGAAATCGTCTTACGGTTGAAAACGTAGCAAATTTGATGACAATTAACCTTGTTGGTCTCTCTTTTGAGACATGGAATGCCAGTCCTTTTGTCAAAACATGGCTAAGAAAAAACCACAGTGCTGATGATCCAAGGTTAAAGCACAAAGTACTTAAGGAATATGATAGCAATCAAGTGGCCATTTGGAATTATTTAAAATAAGAAATCTCGAATAAAGCACTGTTGGAGACACATGCATTTTTGTTATTAAAGAAATAAATATGTTTGTTAGCTGAACAAGATAAATTTTATGGTAGTATTCTAATTCTCTGAATGTATAATGAGTATGTTGCTCCTTAGACGGGCAACCCATACAACAGTTGAGAATGGAACATTCTATAATATAAATGCATTAGGGCTTTTGTGGGGAGAATGTTTTTTTTTAACTTAAATAGGATTCTTACTGATCTTGAAAGTTTAAACCAGAGATTATTAATGTAACTTTCAAATGTCAATTGGTTGTCTATAACAATTGCAAGATATTTTGTTTTCTCAACGTTATTTATTATCGTGTTATTGTATCGTATATTAATATTATCAACTGTTTATTTTTCAATTTAGTAGAGATGATGAGATAATTAGTTTTAGAAGGTAATGAGCGAACCTGTTGTTAGTAAGTACGATACAAAAGAGAACCTGTTCTTAAAATTTTGAATCCCATCACTGATTACACCTCTATAAAAAGTGAAGCAAAGCATTTAAGGAGGATCTCTAAAGGAAACTCGACTATACTTTGGAAAAGCACGATTAAAAAATTAAAAATGGCCTATATGCAAATTTAGCAAAAATGGTTTTTTGTTTTTACAAAAAATATTTCAATATGTAGGTAAAATTAACAATGGCAAAATCACGGAAATAAAAACAAAGCTAAAACCCAACAGACTGTTTCACCCATAAAAGGGATCATCAGGGATATCTAAAAAGTAAAATAAAATAAAGTTAAAACTGCCAGAAAGAATTGAAAACAATTGAAATAATTGAAAAAACTGAACAAACTGAAAAAACTTAAAAAACTTAAAAACTTTAAACGCTTATTAGGGTCGGAATATCCCATCACGGACTCTGCTAAACTAATCTGATTAAGATCGGCGAGAAAAACAGGAGGAGAAAAGCGCGCGAAAGAATTACAAATACAAATTCAGTTCAGATTCAGATTCCAAAAGAAAATTCAGATTCCAATTCAAATTTGAGATCCAAAAGAAATTCAAATATCATATTTCAATTAAATCCAATTTAAATTTCAAAATCCAATTCAAATTTCAGATCAAAATTCAGATCCAAAAGAAAATTCAGATTCAATTCAGATTCCAAAAGAAATGCAACCGAACTTTCCAAATTCATTTGGTCCTGCAAAGATTCTGGTATAAATCCTGTTATATCTTGGAAAATAGTTTGCCACGCAACACCTTACCAACACGGGGACAATGTATGTAACCTCTGTGTGGCAGAAAAATATTGCTAATGATGACGCTCTGTTGAACAAACGTACCGAATTGGTCAATAAGTGTCGGCATAAAAATAAATACAGTAGAATCCGCTTAATAAATCCACGGTTAATAAATCCAAGTTGCTCGGAACGGAATTTTCCTAACCCTTTCTTATTGAAAAAACTCCGGTTAATAAATCCATCCTCCGCTTAATAAATCCAATTTTCATTACGATCGTAGGTAATTGTTATTAAATAAGTGCAAACAAACGGCAATACAGTATTTTCAATTATTGAACAAACAATATGCAATTGTCATTTTAAAGTATAGTCCGATTTGGAATAACAATCACACAAGCATTCCGTTAAAACCTAAGCAACTAAAGGTCCGTTGCACTGTTGTCTATGAAAGAATGAAGAAAGCAAGGAAAGACAAAACAAAACAATAGCTGAAAAGCTGGACTTGCTTGATCGGTATAAGACCTTTTCCTTGGTTAGTCAGAGTGAAGCAGCTGAGCGACTTGGAGTCAGTAGGGGATTATTGCAAGGCTTAATAAAAAATGAAGCCACCATACGTGCTGCTGCTGCGGCATCATCTATTAGTGGGGTAAAACGGAAGAGGTCAGGAAAAGATGAAGAAGTGGAAAAAACTCTTTTTGATTGGTTCAAGTTCACTCGCCAGAGAAATGCCCCGGTTAACGGTCCCATTCTTAGGAAAAGACAAATAAAATTCCTGAAGCGGCTGGGCATTCAGACTTTAAGGCCACTGAAGGATGGTTTAATCGATGGAAGAAAAGGTTTTCTGTAGAATTCATCGTTCTAAAAGGTTACCGAAATAATTTCGTTTTGTTTTTTAATGATTTTATGGTAAATTTCCTATCATTGTTTACGTTTAATAGGTGAAGCAGCTGAAGCAGACACCGACGGAGCTGAGCACTTTCGTTCTAAAACAATGAAGCATATTCTTGAAACTTTCACACCACAAAATATTTACAATGCAGATGAAACTGCGATCTATTTTTGTGCTCTACAAGAAAGCACGTATGTTCAAGCAGAGAAGAAGAAAAGTCATCGGGGTTTCAAAACCGCTAAAGATCGTGTAACTGTGTTAGTCACTTGCAATATGAATGGTGACAAAGAAAAACTGCTGCTGATTGGGAAATTCAAGTCTCCTCGTTGCTTTAAAAGAATTGAAAATCTTCCAATCACATACGATTTCTCTAAAAATGCTTGAATGACGCGCACTATCTTTGATGGCTGGCTTAAATCATGGGATAAACGATTGCAGGCACAGCAAAGGAAAGTGGCTTTATTAGTGGATAACTGTTCAGCTCAAAAACCCACCGTCTCTTTGAAAAACGTTTTAATATTTCTTCTACCACTGAATACAACATCAATTTTGCAACCGTGTGACATGGGCGTTATCAAGTCAATGAAGAGTTATTTCAGACATGAAATGCGCCAGAAGCTTATTGACGTACTGGATGATGCTCCGGAAGCTGGACTTATGGCTCAAACGGTAGTGAAACGAATTAATTTGTTGGACATATGATATGATCAAAGGAGCCTGGGCCAAGGTTATAACAGCAACTATCCAGAATTGTTGGAAAAAAGGAGGTGTTCTGTTCTTAAAAATCGACCACATTATGTACTTTCACAATATCATAAAAAATCTTTTTGATTGCGCTTTGGTCCGGCTCGAATAGCCGAAGAAATAACGGTTTTACAAGCAAATTTAAATATTGTATATTTAGTCACAAGAAAATGGCAACACTTTCGTGGAGAACTTTCGAGATTATCGTGCTTGACTGGTTTTGTCTCGTGACAGTCAGTATGATGCAATATTGCTTGTTTGTGAATCGCTGGATCTAGCAAGATGATGCAATATTAAGTGATTGTTGTTTTTAACCTGAATTTGAGTAAATTTAAAGAACTTTCGAGATACATGTGACCGAGTGATATAAATAAGGCGGGCTCGGAAGCATTATTATTGATGGAATGTAAAATGTGATAAATCGGTATTGGAAATTGTGTTAGCTTTGTGAAATCATAGTTTTTTAGACACAAGTCTTTGGTTGTCGACGTTATTGTGAAGAGCTGAAGAGTTAAGCTACTGAATCTATATTTGCTGTTGATTTATTTGTTGTTGAATTTATACTATTTTGGGCTCCTAAGTCGATTGGAGCATATTTTATTAATAAAGAAGATATTGCGGTAGTCTGAGCTGTGGTTAGCTAGACTATATTTTTGCCGTTACTGGTACTTAGGGCTGGTCCAGTAAACAAAGATTTAAAAATTTTATTTTTTAGTAGACACCAAGATTGCGTTATCGGCGAGCCTTCATTACAGGCGCCGAAAAGTTAGACGACTAAATAACGAACTAAGTTATCAGCTGAACCTAAATTTCAAAAACTTTTTATCAACTGTAACAAAATTTCAAAAAAACTCCAAAATTTAAAAAACTCTCCAAAATTTAAAAAACTATAATTTGTGGAAGTAACAAAATTTCAAAAACTTTAGCAAATTTTAAAAATTTGCTACAGGACGATTTACCAATGATGAACGCGAGAATGTAATCATTTCTTTGCCTCCACCACCTGTTGGGTAAAGAGAAGAAGAGTTCAGAAACTGGGTAAGCATTGATGATGGTGTTCTGACCGTAAAAGAACGTACTGAAGAGGAATTCATTGAAGAACTTGTTTCAATGATACAGAACAATGATGGGATTGTGGTTGAGGTATCTGACGATGATGACTGTCACAAACTTTGTTCGGGAATCCCAAAGGACCAGTTGAGCTAGGTAACCCGAATACCTGCGCTGAAACAAAGCTGTGTCTAAATTTTATTTTATTCCGGCTCAAGAAGTAGTTTTGCTATGAGCCTGACGGTTTATACAGTTGGTTAACGAAAGCTCGGATTGATTTCGTTGAAGATTCTTTCTCACAACAAACAGAGACCACTGTCTCTAATAACAACAAATGTATTACAAAATCGCGACCGACGAAATTCTATTCCACGCTTTGCCAAACTGCAAAGCGAAATCAACACTATAACTCGACTCAATCAACACAATTAATTCTACCTCTGTAGAACAAAACTGCCAACCACTGGCACAAAATAAATTGAACAATTGTCCACCGACACAAAATCTAACGGTCCACCTCCTGTGGCCAAACAAAATCACCTTCGCTCGAGCCGCTACTCGAGTCGCTTCAAATTATCTCACAACGATAGTAATCATCATAATAATTTCTCGCTACGCATCGGCTTTATATAGAAAACAAAATCACGTGACGTAAAGTTTCTCGTAATTTCGAGATTCAGCCAGAAACCCCTGGAGAGATCGTTAGCGAATATTCTACTACGTTCGAGATAGCAAAGCTTGAACAAAACATATTACGTCACACAGTCGAGCGAAAGAGAAAAAGGTTACATGTATCGAGCAATATAACAAATTGGACGTATATCGCAGACAGCGCTCAAAGAGCCGCATTTATTCTCTTATGATAAAACTACGAACTGCTTTTAACGGGGATACACTACATCGTTATGATTAAAATTATGAATGAAGTGTGACATACGCCCCCCGCAAAGAAAAATATTATGCAATAATATTTTTAACAACACACACGAAATACAAATAATTTTACAAAACAAAACACGAAGTTATTCACACGAAAGTCTACACGATTATGCGGCTGAGATAGTCCGCCATAACGTTCTCCTTGCCGGCAATGTCTTTTACTACGAAGTCGTACTCCTGCAATGATAGAGACCACCGGAGTATACGATCGTTCTTGTAGCGGGCCGTGCTAAGGAAAGTCAGCGGCTTGTGATCCGTTTGGAGGACGAACTTCTTCCCGGCCAGGAATAAGCGAAATTTACCAACTCCCCATATTATTGCCAAGCACTCCTTTTCAAGTGTGGAGTACTTTGTCTCCGCATTCGTCAACTTCTTGCTTGCGTACGCGACGGGGTGGAGTTTTCCCTCGTGCTCCTGCATCAGAACAGCTCCAATTCCGCTGTTGGATGCATCCGTGCGTAGAGTGAAATTTCGCGAATGGTCGGGCAGTCTTAATATGGGCCGCTTCAGGAGAGCCTCTCTCAGAGTGTTGAAAGCTTTCTCCTGAGCCTCACCCCATTTGACAAAGTTTGGCTGCCCCTTCTTCGTCAGGTCCGTCAACGGTGCCGCAATAATCGCAAACGAAGGAATATAGTCCCGATAGTACCCGAGCAACCCACAAAATGATCGGACTTCCTTCTTTGTGACTGGACGCTTCGCTCGCGCAATCTTCTCTAGATTGTCATCGTTCGGCGTGATCCAGTCGTATCCGACATCGTGACCTAAAAATTCTACCGTAGATGCCCCAAAAATACATTTTGAGGGACGAGCAGTGAGGTTGGCCTCACTTAGTCTTTTCAACAATTCTTCCAAAGTTCGCAGGTGTGTCTCCCAATCTCTGGAGAATACAATCAAATCATCGATATAGCTCTCAACGCCAGACATGCCTGAAAGCACTTCCCTCATCCCACGAACCAGTGTAGCACCAGAGTTCTTCATGCCAAAGGGCATTCGAAGAAATTCATACGTCCCATCCGGTGTCACAAACGCGGTCTTGAATATATCTTCTTCTGCTACGGGTATCTGCCAATACCCTTTACTGAGATCAATTTTCGAAAAGAACTTTGACTTCCCTAATTGTTGGAAAAGATCCTCCGAAGTCCTCATTGGCTCCGGATCCGAAATCGTTACTTTGTTCAATTTTCTGTAGTCGACGCAAATGCGATTCGAACCATCCTTTTTTTTCACAATAACCACCGGTGAAGCATACGGCGATGACGACTTCCTGATGACTCCCATATCTAACATCTCCTTTATTTCTTCTTTCAGTTCCTGCCGCAGTGCATACGGCAAAGGATAAGGTTTCAAGCGGACAGGCTCCTCATCTATCAAATTAATCCGGTGTTCAATCTTAGATGTTCTTCCCGGCACATCTGAGAAAACATCAGCATAATTTTCCATCAAGGCTTGCAGTTGTCGACTTTGGCTGTCGCCCAGTTCTGTGCCCAATTTGACGTCGCTTACATCTTCCTTTTGTTTGTATGTTCCCAATTCTAACAACGAATCCTCGTCTATGCTGGGCATCTCTTCATCCCTTAACATTTCCGCACCAGCTGACATCTTTAAATCTTCTTTCTCTATTTCGGTCTTCGCTTCATCCTCTCGGGCATAATATTTCTTCAACATGTTAGCGTGGTAATTCTTTTCTTTGTTTCCGACCAAAATTTTATAACCATTATCTCCCATCCTTTGGATAATTTCGTACGGTCCCTTCCATTGCATTAAAAGCTTATTATTGTTCGTTGGTAGCATTACCAAAACTTTGTCTCCTTTATTAAATAGTCGATCCTTCGTTTTCTTGTCGTAGTTCCTCTTGTATCTAGTCTGGTTCTTCGTTAGCTCCTCCTGAGCAAGTTTCATCGTTTCCTCCAGCCTCTCTCTCAACTCCAACACATATTGATAGCTGGTCTTCACTTCGGTTGATTCACTTTCACCTGTCCATAGTTCCTTCAGAATTGCCATAGGTCCTCGCACAGTGCGACCATACAAAAGTTCGAAGGGTGAAAACCCAGTGGACGCTTGGGGAACCTCTCTATACGCGAACAAAAGTGGATTTATAAACCTATACCACTGCTTCGGTTGTTCAACACATAATCGCCTCAGCATCTTCTTTAGCGTACCATTAAATTTCTCAGTCAGACCATTGCAAATCGGATGATACGGTGTCGTCGTCAGCCTTCTGATCGACAATAATCTTGATACTTCCTGCATGCATTCCGACACAAATTGAGTCCCAAGATCACTCAATACTTCTTCCGGAATTCCAACTCGACTATATAGGTCCAAAAGTGCTTCTGCCACTGTCTCGGTGTCAATATTCTTCAGAGGCACGGCCTCTGGATAACGTGTCGCATAATCCACCAGAGTAAGAACATATCGGTGCCCCTTATCACTTGCCGGCATAATCGGGCCAATCAAATCCACCGCCACTCGCTTAAACGGCAAATCCATTAACGGCATTTTTCCCAGCGGAACTTTTGCTACTCTCCCTTTCGATACCGTTCTCTGGCACACATCACATGACCTGCAGAAACTCACCACATCCTGATGAATCCCAGGCCAATAAAAATTGGTCAGTATCCTATCTTCCGTCTTCTTGACACCCATATGTCCAGCCAACATCGTATCGTGAGCGATCTCCATCACCTTCTTCCTCAGATCTTTTGGCACTAAAATCTGCTTCAATTCCTTCTCTCCTACATCAATGTTTTTGGTGATGCGGTACAAAATTCCCTTCCTCTTTATATAGCTGATCTCTCTTCCGTTCTTGACCAAGGGCGCTTCCATAGTCACGTACTTTAACAAGGATGGGTCTTCCCCTTGAAGTTTGATGAGCTCATCCTTCGTCACAGCCATCTGATTCGTTGCCTCCGCAACTTTTAAAGGTTTTGACTCGGTGCTCCTTTTAGCTTGCGACCGAGTAACTGCTGCCGCCTCCACGCACCAAGTTTCATCAGGATCATCGGGTGCTCTAGCTCCTGGAATATTTCCAACAATCAATGGATACAGCGGGTCTCTTAAGCACAAAGCTTTTACTGTTCCACTACAATAAGGCGTATTTATCTCTATATTTGCAAACGGGGCCTTCAGTAAAGTGCGCGCAACCGTCATTATATACCCCACCTTTCCTGTGAGCTGCCCTTCCGCGACCAACTCCCTCTTAACGATCACTCCGGAGCACCCAGTGTCTCTCAAAACGGTGACCGATTTGTTTCCGACCATTCCAATCGACGTAGGCATTTGATTACTTAAATTTTCGTCTAAACATGCGCCATTCAAAATTCCAATTTTTCGTCCATCTTTTAGCTCTAAATACTCTTGTGATTTTTGATCAATTTCTTTTCTTTCTTTACTTACACTTCGGTAATTTTCTTCTTTTTGTTTTTCATTTCCGATCTCACTAAAACTCTTTATAGGCACGGCGCAAGCAACCTTGTATGCTCTTTCCCGCGCACCAGCACCACCACGCGCTAATCGATTTCTTTCTTCGCATTGCATAAAAGTATGACCTATTCCACCGCACCGGTAGCAATATCTTTTGGGGTTTCTCTCTTGAATCTTTGAGAAGCACTCACTTGCCCTGTGCCCGACTTTCCCGCAGTTAAAGCATTTTATATTTCCTTTCGTTGTAGGAGAGATATCCGGAATCTTGCCTTCCAATCTTGGCGCGCCGACACTCTTCTTAGCACTTACATCTCGGCTTGACAGCTTCCTGTTGTGCGCTGTCAAGTACTGCCCCGCACTCGCTGCCAATTCTCGGAGATCCTTGTGCTTGCTCTCCATCAGATGTACTGACAATTCCTTCGGGCACGCGTTTATAAACTGCTCCTTAACCATTAGCTCGACAACACCTTCGAAGCTGCTTTCCATATCAGAAAGCTTCACCCACTGCGTGAAATAGTTTCTAAGCCTTACAATGAACTGGTCAGGGCTCTCAGCGCCCTCTGGCTTGGCTTCTCTAAAACGTTGGCGATACCCTTTTTCCGTATAGTCGTATCGCTCTAGTAACGCTGCCTTCAATCGCTCGTAATCCAGAGCATCCTCCTGTGAAAGCCTGGAGTACACGCCCAAAGCTTCCCCCCTCAACAAAGCACTCAACTGAGTCGCCCAATTAGTCTGGGGCCAATTCGCAACCGTAGCATATCTTTCAAAGCGCAACAAATAGCTATCAAGGTCGTCTTTTCCGTCAACAAAATGAGGGAGATCAAGGGACTTTACCCCTCCAAAAGCACGTACGCCCCCCGCCTGGTTTGCTTCTCCCCCTTCTCCAGCAGAGCGATTGGCTTCTCGTTCCAACCTCAACCTCTCTAATTCCATTTGCATTTTCCTCTCTTCAAACTCCATTCTTTTGAGCTCTAATTCTCGTTCTTTCTCCTTCTCTTCCAACATCGCTTGTCGTTCCTTTTCCTTCTCTTCCAACATCGCTTGTCGTTCCTTTTCCTTCTCTTCCAACATCGCTTGTCGTTCCTTTTCTTTCTCTTCCTTTTCACATAGTCGGTTCCATTCGCTCTGGAAAAAATCGGCTTTTGCCTTTTCCGACATCTTCAAATTTTCCACACGGACTCTCAGTCTTTCGAACTCTTCCTCAATCGAACTATTCGCCATCTTCAAGCTGTAAACTCCTGTTCAGCACTCTTAAACAAAAATCTAAATCTTCCCGGACGACGAGCCCCCAGATGTCATAAACTTTGTTCGGGAATCCCAAAGGACCAGTTGAGCTAGGTAACCCGAATACCTGCGCTGAAACAAAGCTGTGTCTAAATTTTATTTTATTCCGGCTCAAGAAGTAGTTTTGCTATGAGCCTGACGGTTTATACAGTTGGTTAACGAAAGCTCGGATTGATTTCGTTGAAGATTCTTTCTCACAACAAACAGAGACCACTGTCTCTAATAACAACAAATGTATTACAAAATCGCGACCGACGAAATTCTATTCCACGCTTTGCCAAACTGCAAAGCGAAATCAACACTATAACTCGACTCAATCAACACAATTAATTCTACCTCTGTAGAACAAAACTGCCAACCACTGGCACAAAATAAATTGAACAATTGTCCACCGACACAAAATCTAACGGTCCACCTCCTGTGGCCAAACAAAATCACCTTCGCTCGAGCCGCTACTCGAGTCGCTTCAAATTATCTCACAACGATAGTAATCATCATAATAATTTCTCGCTACGCATCGGCTTTATATAGAAAACAAAATCACGTGACGTAAAGTTTCTCGTAATTTCGAGATTCAGCCAGAAACCCCTGGAGAGATCGTTAGCGAATATTCTACTACGTTCGAGATAGCAAAGCTTGAACAAAACATATTACGTCACACAGTCGAGCGAAAGAGAAAAAGGTTACATGTATCGAGCAATATAACAAATTGGACGTATATCGCAGACAGCGCTCAAAGAGCCGCATTTATTCTCTTATGATAAAACTACGAACTGCTTTTAACGGGGATACACTACATCGTTATGATTAAAATTATGAATGAAGTGTGACAATGACAATGACGAACCGGAAGAAGAAACACCTTCAGCGGCAGAGATGAGGGAGTGCCTTCGTCGACTGGTTTTAGGGCTAGATAGAACTGGATTTCAGAAGATGGACATGTTTAGTGCTGTGAAAAGAGAAGTGGAGGATCATCTTCGAACAACGTTTCCACCAAGACAAACATCGTTGAGCAGCTTTTTCTGTTCTAATAAATGATGGAAATCGTTAAACTAAGTGCATTTTTACCCCCTACGGGTGGTTTAGATAGCGTTATAGGAAATTCGGTTAATAAATCCGCCGCTTATTAAATCCAAAATCGGCTGGTCCATGGTGGATTTATTAAGCGGATTCTACTATATAAATTGATTAACGCCAAACTTAAACTGTGATTTTCTTTCATTTTTCATTATTTTTTCATTTTTCGCCGTATACAACGTTCTACTTTAGCCATACTTGAACCCGTTTTTTTTAATTTTTTTTAAATTTTAAAAATTTTGAAATAATATTGGTATTTGTAATTCTTTCGCGCGCTTTTCTTCTCGTGTTTTTCTCTCCGATCTTAATCAGTTTGATTTAGCAGAGTCCGTGATGGGATGTTCCGACCCTAATAAGCGTTTAAAGTTTTTAAGTTTTTTAAGTTTTTTCAGTTTTTTCAATTGTTCTTTAAGTTTTTTAAGTTTTTTCAGTTTGTTCAGTTTTTTCAATTATTTTCAATTGTTTTCAATTCTTTCTGGCAGTTTTAACTTTATTTTATTTTATCTTTATTTTATTTTACTTTTTAGATATCCCTGATGATCCCTTTTATGGGTGAAACAGTCTGTTGGGTTTTAGCTTTGTTTTTATTTCCGTGATTTCGCAATTGTTAATTTTAATTCAAGGTCTAACTTTGTTATCGAGCACTTTAGAAGAACTGATTTTCCAACAGTGTCAATATGTAGGTAGATCAGTGTTTCTCAAAGTTTACGTCGTATTCTTTCCTTTCAAGACTTAGGTATAGCCACTCCCAAAGTATATGACAAAAATTTTTTGAGAAAATTTGCTTTTTATTTTTTTGGTTTTTGTTATAAAGTGAAGCACTGTGGCGTACCTGCAAGCTGCTGAAATTTCTGTCGAATAACCACATGGTTAGGGTGATTATGAAACTTCTCCAGAACAGAAAATTTACTCCTATTACTTGAAAGAAAGCAAAGCAATTTTGGCGTCAGAAAAAAGGTGTTCCTTGGGGATCGGTCTTGGCTCCCCTTTATTTTAATATTTTTACGTGTGACCTGACTTGCACAATGTTCAGAAAGTTTGCTTATGCAGCTGATTTAGCATTGTTGCGCTTTTTGGAAACTGAAAAGACTTGGAAGACATAGCAACAGTTTCTGTGTATCTTCAGACGTGAAGGTTGAAATTCAGTTACACAACAGGACGGTGACAGCAGCCTTTTATTTAAATTACCGAGAGGCTAACGTGAGCTAAAGGTTTACAACAGAAATAAACTTTTATCTTTATGGGATCTACCGCTTAATAGATTCCGTTATTATTTCATGGCATTGCGCAAAAAAAAACTATCATCACATTGTGGCAGCTTGTGGACACTAGCGTATTTAGAGGGAGCATTGTGCCATGTCCCCTTTGGAGATCATCAATACCTAGGTTTACCATACATAGGAAAGTAACTTTAGGGCCGTCTCCCCTTTTGGAGATCACTAAATATTTTTTGGGTAGAAATCCCGCCAGAAAACAAAGATAGATTTCATATGCAGGCCCTCTATTTTGTTTCTTCAGAGATTATTAGTCTCCAGAGACGAAAACCATGAAATCCGGGACTGATTCAAATTAAAGACTTTTTTCTTTTAGCTGCCACTTAAATAAAATTTTCTACTAAGCATATTCGATTGTGGTCGTATGAGCCCCTTTTAAAAATCCTCGGTACACCACTGCTTATAAAGATGGGGTGCTGGTGCCAAAGCATTGGGCAAAATTACCCTATCTCTGGCGCATACTCGACAGCTCGATTCTGCGCGCCAGCCCGGTGTAGCCAAATGGACGATTCAGAAATGGAAAACAGACTGTGAGAGCACATCCGGGCTCATTGCCCCTATTTTCATGACCAGTCCCAGGCTTGTCAAGATGGGTTTTCCCCGAACAGCTTCGGTTAAGATAAATTACCTTTGGACTGCTGTTGGACGATTCCATTTTTCTATATACAATGGGGTTTTGCTCTTTTATGGGATTGTGAGTGCGGCACCACTGAAAAAATCGCTGACCACTTCTTAACAGCGTACCCCATATAAGTGGCACCATATGGAGCACTAGGTCTGACAATTTTGGATGACGAAACTCGATGATGCAGGCTTAACATCATCGCTGCCATTATCTGATCCCGCAATACAGCAGTCTGGGGGTAACAAAAGGATAAACTCATGGCCCCATTCCTGGTTGTGTCTGACCCAGAGTCGATGGCCTTCCGTATTACAGCTATAGCAACAACTTTTATTTCGGTTTTTGCTTTTTTTTGTAGTTTTTTCTTACGAGCCGAATGGGGTGTAAAACAAATAGGATTGCATGAATTTGAAAACTAAAAAAATTGTCTTTACTTTGTGAAACAATTTTTATGAGCTGTCCAAGTGCAACTATAAAGAACGAGCCAATTTTTGTTATCAGTAAATAATTTTAAACCAACTTACATTTTATTCAAATTCTTCGTTCAACAATTATTTCTCTGTACAGATTACGAATTCCTTCTTAAAGAGCCATGTGTCTCACTTGGAGAAACACTGCGCGAGTTGATTTCAGCTACAATACAGAGTGCTCAATAAGGCAGTTAGAGCTGAATATTTCTGAATCAAATTATCATGCAGTTAAAATATAATTTATTAAAAAATTCAGCTTTAGCCAAGTGCGATCATCATCTTATTCAAATAGAGTTTAATGTGTAGCTATACAAGGTGAATTATCTTCATTTGTAGTAATGCTTTGTGATCGTAGTCGTTATTAAATTAAATTAATTCAATTATATCACTTAGCTAAACTTCTGGAAAATTTTATTTATATTTAATAGTTGCGCTTATGGTTTTGCAAAAAAATTCATGCAACTGCAAGGCATAATAGGTTCACTCTAATTTTGAATCGGTGGCTGCTCGACTTGAAGACCAATTAATTTTTTTTTTGGTCACTTCGCAGTCTCCGCATACATTCGGTATTATTGTTATCTTTTTTTTTTTTTCTTTTC
Source organism: Diplosoma virens (assembly GCA_963680785.1). Taxonomy (NCBI): domain Eukaryota; kingdom Metazoa; phylum Chordata; class Ascidiacea; order Aplousobranchia; family Didemnidae; genus Diplosoma; species Diplosoma virens. Next base: position 14,502,440 of record OY796880.1, read on the forward strand.
GACTTACAAACCCCCATCATTACAAATTTCTACGTACGCCACTGAAAACAATCGATATTTTTTGGATGGATTAAAAGACACCATTTTCAAAAAGGTAAATCTTCGGTAGCGGAAAATAAAAAAAAGCCAAGAAAGTTGAACTTAGTAAATATCCAATTGAACATTTATTTGTTTTTGATGTGAATCCTTTAACTGTTTTAAACGTTGAAAAAATAAAAATTAGCAAAGTCATTTTTATTGCTAATTTCGCCATGCGATTTTTCCGTTGTGAAGATATTGATTGAACGCTTCTGATTGGCTAGCTACTTTTATGACATAGATCAGCAAACGTTATACTGTTGTTGACTGACCGTAACTAGACTATTTCAAATGTTTTTTTGCGGGACCACGCGTAAAGCATGCTTTCAGAGCGTGATTTTTCCACCAATTTTACATAACAGACTTAAAAATTATAAAGATGAAGTAGTTTTGAAAGAAAAATCAGTCGATGGAAAAAACAAAAACAAAAGTTTTGATGTGGTACAAATATGCCCAGTTATTTTTGAAAAAAGAAGTGAATGCACAGCCGTACGACGCGGGAGGAGAAAGGAAAATCGCCACTTTAAATTAATTTATTTGCAAAAAATTTAAACAAAATCAGATTTTTCGAGCGCTCAGTATGTTTTTCGTGACATAAATTACATGGAAAATCTTTTTTATGAATACAAAAAATATTTTATATCCAAATTCTTTGCTCCGATTTGTTGTACTCTAGATTCAAAAACAAAAGTGTCTTTTCTCGAGAACAGTTGATTATTTAAACGCATAAAACTTGCTTGTAACTTTACTTTTTATTACTAAGAAGATTTTCGAAAACAAAAAACTAATATCAGCCCTGTTTAATAATATTGGTTTTATCTAGGCTTCTTTGTAGACTCACGCAAAATCATGAATAATCAGCGCATAAAATTTGGTGCAAATTGTTTTACCCTCTCAAAATACTTTGATTTGTTACGACCATAGATGTACCAGCCGAAAAAAATTTGTGAAAGCAATACAATTTTGCTTCAATTTGGTAACATTTGTTCAAATTATCACTTTCTAGTACTTTATGGAAGGAGAAGAAATTTTGTCTAAAGTTTAGAGTGAAGATAAAAAAAGTCTGTACTTGCAATCTATCTTTGATTTCTCAAATTTCATCTCCCTTGCCCCCCCGGCAGGCATGGATACACCTACGAGTAAATGCACCATATTTTGCCAGAATCAAATCATAAAAATTTTGTGAATACTTTCTCATGAAATTCACTTCTTGTTCTGGTATTTGGGACGATTTAAGAACGTCACACGATTTAAAGATTAAAAAGTTGCGGGCCGTGCAAAAACTAATTTATGTAATTGTGCTTGTGGGTGCCGGCCGCAAAACGTTGTCTCGTAAAGGTCTCCTATACGAAAGCAACATTGAAATGAATTAGAGAAAATTTTCTTATGAAAAACTTTTTCGAATTACGAAATTATCACGAGACGACTTCGGTAAGTTGATGCAAAGCAGAATTGAAAAACAGCAGGCTTTCATAACTTTTTGTTTTTACTTTCTCGTTCAAATCAGTTCCTAGTGCGGACGTTTTTGTTAGAAGTTTACTAAAACTTTATGGATTTTTTCTCATTTCTAAATAGTTTGTAATAAACATAATTTCAAAAGAATTTCAGACACGAGCTGATAGTTAATATATATTTAAAAAAAACTCGGTTCAAAAACTTAAAAAAAATGATTTAGGTCAACTAATTCGTGACAAATAGAATCCATTTGACCTTGAGGACAAAAATTATCTAACCTAAAAAAGGTTTTGTTCATAACATTTTATTGATCAAACATACAAAAAAGAAAAAAATACAAATTAGACTAGGAATTTAAAATTTTTTTTAGAACAATTTGTTGGGCAATGTATCAAAATTGTTTACGATGAAGAAATTAAGACTGCCACAATCGCAAAAAAAATTTTTTTTCAAGAGTTCTTAAACAACTTTTGGATTTGCAATCCAGATAAATAAAACACGTTATTGACGTGATAGTTCAGGTGCTAATACTCTGACTTGCGCGCAGAAGGTTGCAGGTTCGGTACTCAGTCTACCTGAGTAAATTTAATTGTAGGCTTAAAGAAAGGCATTTCACACGGATTTTTAAATGAGGTGTGCTTCTTACCTTCAATGCTGACCCTCCTCTAAACAGCAATCAGCTCAATATCAATTAATAGATTCCTACCAACAAGAGCGCTTTAGCAAGCCAAATCAAGTGGAACGATCCCAATGTATCTATCATTTAGCTTTGTAGTCGAGACTATATTTATTTAGTTTTTTAAAGTTTTTAGTTATTTGATCAATAGTTTGATAACTCTGTTGCTTACGCCTTTTTTTTTACAAAAATAATTCAAGGTGCAATCTTCCTTGTAGTTATTTATTGTCAAAAAAACGTTTTTATCGGTTATACTTTGAGCTGAAGTGCATTCTGGAATGCTCTTTCTGTGTCATATTGTTTTGAAAATTTTCCCAAAACTAAGCGAAAATTTTTTGGAGTTTAAATTTAAAATCGAGACTGTCGTACTAAGGATTCAAAAAAGGAATTCAAAAATCTAAACAAAACAATGGTCAAACCGGAGTTCGCGCTGTTACGTCATGCTGCCTTCTACGTCAAATGTTCTAAAAATTACAGCTGATTGCGATTACAAAACAATTATTTGTATGAGTAAAAGTTGAAACAAACAGTACTCTTGCCTGAAGCAGTTTTTCGGATTTCGCGAATTTAACAGCTTGCATCGACACAATAATAAAATTAGTTTTTTTAAAAAACAAACAGTTATGTAACTCAACATTACCATACGGAACTTCAAAAAAACATTGTTTTTTTATTCATTTTAATCAAGTACTTTCCCGTCCGATATTTCTTTCTGTCATTGCCGTTTACACAGTTTGACTGTCAGTTTTTTCAATTGTTTCTTTATTCTGTTTCCTTTTTTAATTTTTCCGACACCAAATAGAACATGATGTTGTTCTTATAATTCAGGCGGCCAAGACTTTTATTTTCTATTTTTATCAAACTCGGACTACAGTGGCTTGTTAACAAAATACTAAAATTTTGGCTCATACGATTTTAAAAAGAACAGGCTAAAATAGTTTTGAGGTCAATAGGTCAATAGGTCAAAAGCAACTGCGTTTGTTTCTATCGATAAGAATTCCATTTATCACCCGGTGAGGAATTTACGGTTGTTGATGCCGGTATGGCATGTGACTGCAATGTACCCACGTTTTTTTTCGGAGAAATAACATAATTTCTACCTTCATTGTTGTCCCAGTACATCTGTGAACCACAAACGAAACAAACACAGAACTCGATCTTGCTTTCGCGTTCGAAATACGCTTTCGGTATGTCGATCGAAAACTTGAAAGTGTCGTAGCCGATCTCGTCGTAGGCGTTGAACGCGTATTCGCATTGCTCGTCACTTTTCGTCTTCCAATCGTCAAATGTAATGTGAATGCTCACCTGCTTATGGTAGGCGATGTTTTTGACTTTCACTGTCCCGTGAATTGTTTTGTTATTTTTGATAAACAGTCTTTCTAAACAGACATTTCTCGTGTCAAGCATTTTCTTCATCTTCATGTAATTGACTATCGGTTCTTCGAAGTGAAGAAAAAACTTTGTCTTCTCAGTATTACATGGCCGATATTGGTGATGATTTGAAAATTCAAACTCTTTTTTTAAACCTTTACCAAAACTTGTCGTAATTAACTTGGACAACTGATCATACGGAGTATTAGTGACGTACTTTACAACGGCAAGAGCTCCACCTTGCGTGTCAGCAAAAGTCACTCTTTTTTCTTTTTTTGAATCTGAGTGAGAAGCACTTTCATCCTCAGCAGAAAAACCGTTTGAATTTTTGGATTTGTCGTGGAAAAATTTTTGACTTAAATTCGGATCCGAATGACTGTTCTTTATGCAAGACTTAAACGGTTTGATAATGAAATTGTTTTTGTCATTTGAGGATGAGGCTGTAATGTCTTGAGATGAAGTAAAGGCAGGCTTCAAGTTATTTATTGGCGCGGCATGACGATGAATGGTATATGAAGAATTTGGATTATACATAAAAGTAGTGTTCGCCGGCATCTGCTGTCGTTCAATGCAAAAATACGAGCTAAAAAAACTTCAAGTCTGAAAATCTGTTGAAACAATTATTTTGTCACGATTAAAAAGTTTCAATAAAAACAAGTTTAAATAAAAATTTAAGCGATATTAAACCAGCCAAAAATTCAGGCGGCTTGCTTTCGCTTTTTATCAATTATTGATTATGCAATGTTCGGAAAAAACTTGCTGCAACCTTTAAAGAGCTTTAGTCACTGGCGAAGAGAAAGTAAGAAGGTCAAAATGAAGAAGATGTAAGCGAAAATGCTTATATTTTCGCGTTAGTCAGAGATCTAACGACAAAGTTTTAGTGCAGGCAAAGAAAATTTTGCCGAAACAGTTTCACTCAAAACATTTTAAACCAAAATTTTAATTAGCCGTTACTTTGCCTTCTAAAAGCAAACTTCATAACCTCTTTTCCAAACAAAAATTCACGTTTAAACAATTATTGCCTGTTTAGAAAACTATCCAATGTTGTCAGTCAAAGAGGTCGTTTAAAATTAGTGGATAGGCCCGCTTATTGTAAAATTAGATTTTACATTATTAGTATGATCGCAGTACAGCTAATCAACTTTTTTTGCGAATTTATGTAAACCATTTGTGATGATCGAAACGGTGGTTTTCAAAGAGAAATAATTAAAAAGTATAAAGCTTTCAAACTGTTTGAGTTTTTGCTCTAAATGTGTAATCCTATGATATTTTGCATTAAAGCAATAAAACAAATGCTTTCAAACGAAACCTTAAATTTTTTGAGGGTCGTTAAAAATATTATTACTTTAGCTTGTTTTTTTAATTGAAATGGAAAACAAATTATAATGCTATTTTAACTTAGATCCTTTTCCAAGAATACACTTAGTCTTTTTTGGCGTAATAAAATCTCTCTTAGTAAAATATTCAAAACTTGATCAAGTTTTTTGTTCATTAAAGATCAACTTGCAAGCAAAAACTGCTTGAATTCATGGGAAAGCCATTAACTTTTAAAATTAGAGCTAGGTTATTACTTGCCCAAATGAACAGTCATTAACCTGTCGGATGCGCTTGAGTTAACCATTTCCGTATCTTTGTCGTCCTGATCTTAACCTGCACCTAGCGATAAAACAAACATCACCTGCTTTGAATTGATTTTTCAAAGCTTCTGGTTTGATAACCTAGAAGCAACGTTTACTGCGACTCGTTTACTGCGATTGAGAGAAGAAAATGTGCAGCTTTTTATTCTAATTGAATACCGGTGCCACTGCATCATTTTCGATTCTGTGATATTGACTTTTTCAAATTTAATGCTGTATTTGTTAACTAGAAGCTAAAAGATTATGAATTTGTTGTTGTTTTTGTGAAATTGTTATAATTGGTGTTGGGTTCTTGAGGAGAGTTTTCTCTGTTCAAAATTTCACAGCTGATATCAATACAAACATTTTGATTGTTAATAAAATCGAGTAAAAGTTAGCGATAATTTTTTATAAACCAGTTGGTGTTTGGACACAATGCAGTATGAACATCCTAAACCCGGGACAAACATATTTGAATAATCTATTATAAAAAGTCCTGTTTGATAAGAAAAAATACTTGAGTTGTTGTTTTAACAAAAAATGCTTTAAAGTTTTGTTGAACAAATAAACGCAACGTGACAAAATTAAATAAAATTAATTTTCGTGCCAAAAAAGTTTTCCTAATTTAAGTTTATTGTAAAATTCATTATTTCTTTAGAATTTTCAAAAATCGAGTTTAATAAGAATTTTTTTGGGGATTTAAAAATTTTGTTTTTACCAGTTCGTTGTAGCCTATCTAGTTTGTAACTTCCTCGTTGTAGCCTATTTAGGCTTAAGAACTTCAATCGCACTTGGAGTCTTGCCAACCAAGTCAGACTGCTGGTTGTTTTAAAACATGTTAAAGCTGAAGTTTGACAGATGACATTTGTTTCTACACTTTCACCAATGCCAACGTCCAAGTTTTTGGCGAAATTGGATTCGGGAAAATTGTTAAGTTTTTTAACGATTAAAACCTGTAAAAATATTCAATGTTGCTTTTTCAAATTTTGCAACCAACGGTTTTTTAACACCAAAGTTAAGAAGAAAAGTTGAAGCTAATTTTTTTAAAAAATTTCAAAGATGAAAGACAAAAATTCAAACCTCCCTTCTCTTTGCACCATAAATTTCCAATTTTTAAGACTGTATAGACACTTTTCTAAAACTTTGTTGTTTGTCTACTTTACTTGTCCAATTGTTAATAAAAAAACATTTTTAATGATGTTTTGATTAAATAAAAAAACGTTTTCTAAGGGACTGCCTTTTTTGTACATACCACCGGCAGGTTCGGCTTTCCCAATAAAATTCTAAATTCGCCCCAGATTTCTTCTCCAATTTCTGCGTTAATGGTTTAGTCTGTTCAACTTTTTCTGCGCCTCTGCGTTCGTGGGACCTTGGGTAGAAAATACTTAGCAACTGCCGAAATCCACGTCACTTTGCCATCAGCAACTAAAACAAGAGTGTCATCGAAGAAATATTTGTCGTACAAGGGGAAGCCCTCTTACACGCGCGTTTTTCTTGCAGCGATCAGGGCTGTGTGGCGTGATGAGCATGCATGCGCCGCGTGATTCTGTGATATTTGCGACCGCTTTGTTAATCACTTTTTTGTTGTCTCGCTGCAAATCGCGACTTTGCTCCTTCAAGTCGCGCGATATTGCGACGTCCGAAGTTTTTAATCGACACCTCGCCACACGAAGATTCTTGTTTTCGTCGTCTTTTGTCAACAATTATTAGTTAAATACAAGTCTTAATGCAAGAGCTAGGTAAATTTGTTTGGGAGTTTGATTTGTTTTAGGTCGCAGTACATATTTTATTTAAACAAGATTTCTAACCGCCCCCTGACGAGCCCAGGCCGGCGAAACAATTTTTGGGGCAAATAAAATTAATGTTAAATTAAATTTTATGGTCAGAAACTTAATTAATTTAACCGCTCTCACTTGACGTCATTAAGCACTTTTCTGATGAACACCCACAAAAAATTTTGAAAAACTTTTATACATAAATACAGTGGCGTATCGAGGATTTTTAAAAGGGGGCATGCAAACACACTAAATTATATTTGATGGAAATTTTTTTGAAGTCTCTGATTTCTCGATTTTAGTCGCAAAAATTTGGTGCTCTCTGAAAAAAAACTCTTCCACTTAAAATCTCTCTCTGATTTCTCGTATTAGTAATATCCAGGTTGGAGGCATGGCGCAATGCTTCCCCTTGAATACGACTACTGTATATACTATATATAGTACAGTACTGTGCAAAAGTATTCAAACGAGGCTATTTAAAAAAATATTAACTGTATCCTAAAATTTAATAGAAAAAATTAACTTAATTATTGAAAAGTTTGTATCTATTCAAATTATAAACCAAAAATTTATTTAATTTAAATTTTTACTTTAAATTATTGACACAAATCAATATTTGTATGAGATCCCTTCGATTTATTAACTGCTCTCATTCCATTAGGCATTGATGAGACTAATTTTTCAATAGTTTTTTTGAAACATTTTCCTAAACAGCCTGTATTTCTTTCCAAAGCATCTCTTTTGCAATAATTATGATTTGTCTACTTTCTGATTCACAATGTCCCACAAGTGGTCGGTAGGGCGTAGGTCAGGACTTCGTGCACGTCAATACAGAATTTTCAGTTTTCCATCTTTTTCCTTTTGTTTCAAACACTTCTTACCGAGCTTCGATGTATGTTTGAAATCATTATCATTTCGGAAATAAAACCCTTCACCAATTAGTCGATTTCCACTTGGTAAAGCGTTCTTTACGAGAATTTCATAATACATTTTTGATTCATCTTTTTTGGATTTTTTTTAGGTCTCCCATTTCTCGGGCACTAAAACAACCCCAAACAAGAATATTTCCACTTCCATGTTTTATTGTTGGAACAATGCACTTTAAATTAAACCTTTCAATTGATCTTTGTCTAGCAAACTGTCTTCTGTTTGTGCCAAAAACTTTGAATTTAGACTCATCTGCCCAAAGAACATTTTCCATTGCTCAAATTTCCAATCTTTAAATTTTTTTGCAAATTGCAAATGCTTAATAATGTTTAACTTGCGCAACAAAGGTTTTTTAAGGGCAACCCTTTGGTACAAACCATTTTCACAAAGTCTTTTTAAAATGGAAAACCTTAAAACTTAAGCATCTCGTAAACGTTTTCTTTTGCATTCATGCATTAATCGACGTGCGGTCATTCTTCTGCTTCTAAGACTATTTAATACAACCATTTGAACATCTTTACCTGAAAGTTTTCTTGGGTGTTCACTCTTCCTTTTTTTTGAAAATTATTAGTTTGGCTTTCATAGTCAAGAGTGTATTTTATGGCACTGAGTGAACATTTAACACTTGCTGCAATTTTCCGATTTTTTCAACCAGAATCTCTTAATGCTTTTATTCAACCAGAATCTCTTAATGCTTAATGCTTTTATTCAACCAGAATCTCTTAATGCTTTTATTCAGCAAAACTAATTTCTCCTTATATAAAATGTTAAAAAAACTTTAGCAAAAGTGATTTTTTCTTTGCAGATTACATCCTTGTGCAAATTAGTAGAAACAAAACTTGGCTGATACAACTGATCTCTTCTGCGTAAGATTATAATTGGCTGATGCAATCACCAACCGCTATTGCGTCAATAAACAAGTCAATAAACCTAGAATACATTCTAGGTTTATTGAGATGGCTGAAGCAATCATTGAACTGCGATTTCATCAAGATAATATCAGAAACTTTATCCCATGTAAATTAAATAATTTTTTTGTTATTGAATTAAGTAAACAAATATTTTTCGGCGTTTTGTGTTTATTTTTTTATTAAATTCTAGGATACAGCTAAAATTTTTCAAAAAATGGTCTTGTTCGAATATTTGCACAGTACTGTAAATATTTTAATTTTTGTTTTCAAGGTCCTTTTGGGCATACAAAATTTTTTTGCGGCCTGCTAAATAGGAGTTCTTTTATAAAAAATCTGCAGCCAAGCTGGAAGGCTTGTTGCCTTGCCTTTTAAAGTTAAGCCCAATTGATCAATACGAACGTATGTTGATGGATTGCGACAATGACAATAAATGTACTGAAGAACATCGGACGATATTTGCCGTTACCAATTCAAAGTCGAAGTTAAGGTGCAAAAAGACTTTTATTTGAATGTTGATCTCTAGAATAGTGTTTTTCAATCGTTTGTCGTCTTCTGCAGTTTGTGACCCCTTTTACAATTTTAATACAACCCGCGACCCCCTTTTTGATGTGTTTTTTGCAGATATAGATTTAAAAAGTATTGTATAAAGCAGAGGTGAGGAGCCTATGGCTTCCATGAGTTTTTTGTGCGGCCTTCACGACAACTGCGGCGTCTAATGACAAGTGCAACCTCTAATGACAATAGAATTATGTTTCAGTGACTACTGCTGATAGAAAACCTTTTTTTTAGAAATCTCTTCATAATGGGTATGAAAATTGAGAAGTCCAAGTCAGATCCGAAGCGAAAGCTTTTTTTTAAAGGTCACTTCAATTTGGATACGGAAATTAACAATCCGAGTCAGATTCAAAGTGAAGACTTTTTTTAGAGTTCACTACGACGAGTATCAAACAAACCGAGACGGATTCAAAAAGATTACGCAACTTTTTTGGGTATTTCAACTTATGCGGCCTCCTTTCTCTAGAATTTTTAATTTTCATGTTTCATTATTATTCGTTCAGAGTTAATTTTTTATTATTTTAACTGCTAAAAAGTTAAAAATTAACGAGAACTATACGATCCATCAAAACTGAAAAAAGCACATAAAAAAGATCAAAGGAAAATGCTGGACTTATTTTTATTGCATATTTAACCAATTAAGTGTTGATTGAATTTATATAAGTATTTTTTTTATTGCAATTTGAAAAGTTAAATAATATCGAGGAAGTTTACTGAGAAAGGCGAAAGACTTCACGTTAAAATGTCTCAACGTAAAAAGATAATTGATTAATTGCTTTGCTGCAGTGGTTTCTCGTTGAATTCGAAAGCGACGATTTTTGCTCATCGCTAAATGTCTGCGACGATCCTATTAAACAAACTCAAGCAAGTATAACAATGAAATTGTACCATAAACAACTGCGCAACTTAATCGCATTAGCGCCAATTAAACGTTAGGTCTTCACAAAATACAGTATATTTTTTAATAGTGACGATTTATGAACAATGCTGTTCATAATTTGGGTTCAAGCAAGTTTTTTTTGGCTTATTTATCGGAATTTGTTTAAATTTCTGATAAAGCCATTTTCGGACAAAATGGCCAAGTAATAATTTGTTGGTTTGGTCAATTTTAAAAGTAATCAAATTTTTTCCTATTCAAAAATTATAAGTTATTATGAATAAGTTCTCAATAAATGCTACAAAACAAGACAATAAAATAAAGATGTTTTTTTTTATTTTATCTTTATATACAGGATGTAAAGTATCTGTTGTAAACGTCACAGAAAAATTATTAAATAATTGCAAAATAAATTATTTAACTTTTTGAAGTTCTTGCGTAACTTAAAGCGAATTTTTCAGCACGTGGTTAGGGGTTTTCTAATTAACAGCTGACTGTAAAAATCCGACACGGCAAATTTCCAAAAAATTATGCAACAATTTTTGGGCAATGTAAACCGTTTGGAAAACTTATACCTTTATATAGACTTTCTGTCTTGATTTTAAGACGCCTGTCAAAGTGGTCAAGCAAACATAAAACGTTGAATAGAAGAAGACATTCACAATGTCAACTTCACTGTGAACATTACTGGTCAGTAATTTAGATTTAGAAGTGTAGACCGAAGACTGATTTGTTGGTAAAGTATGAGCTCAAATTCTACAACTTTTTGTACAAGCGAGTTCAAGCAAAAAAAATTCAACAAAGAAAAAACAAAGAAACACAAAATAGCTTTTTACAAACCTGCTTTGCACAGTTGTCTAAAACATTTTTCTTTCTTTTTTTTCTTGTGGTCAAGCAGATTCGGCAACGCAGCCGACTTGTCAAGAGCGACTTAACGACGGCGAACGCGATTCACACTCTCTCGGTTTAAAACTTATTCGGCTTATTTCGTTATGTCCTTGAAAAAGACACTTCAAGGCACTTTCCTCTGCTTGGCGGTCTCTCAAAGCAGCTCAAAATTTCAGTCATAAAAACAAAATAAAAAATTTCACCGGACAGCAATATCTTGCCATCTTTAAAAGCAGATCGGTTTAACCGCTTGATGGTTGCCCTAAGTAGCTTGCAACGCCTCCAAATTTTTCCTGGGAATCAGAAGGATAAATTAGATGATGATCATAATAATAAAAAATAAGTAAATGAAATATTTTTCATAAAATTTATGCTACTGAATGAGTGTTTTTTAAAGAACAAAAAAGGAAAAAACATTATAATATTTTTTTGTTTAAAAACTTTATTACTTATTGGTATTACTTATTTATTTGTTTCAAAAACTTTAAGTCATACTTTATTGCATAAACAGATCATGCGGATTGCTGTACTTTTAAGAAGCAGAACGGTTTATATGATGTGCAGGCGGTGTTAGAAAACACGGCAAAATGAAAATTAAAACCAATTTCGCATAACATCGGAGAAAGCTAACTTTAAAGAAATTTTTAAAAGAATTTTAAGAGTTTAGAATTAGTTTTTATTTAGTAGTCGGTTCGATTCGCAGTAAGATAAGCACCACTGACGAGCTTTAACAAGAGCACAACTCGAGTCTGGTGCTTTTTGTCTTTTAAGCGGCTTGTTTTCTAAGTAGTTTTTATTTATTCGCTTACACAGTGTTTACCCACCAATATGGACTTAAATATTTGATTTGCAAACTTGTGTTTGGTTTAAAATAAAAAATCATAAATATTTAAAAAACCCAACACTGTTACCTACTTTTATCCGTTTTAGAGTTTACTTCAAGATTTACAGGAATATACAGTTTGCTTAAATAAACGTATTAACAAACTACTAATACATTTTTTGATCAGCAGTTAATATCAAAACGAAAACTGTTATCATCTCTCTTTCTCACCAGTCGGTTTCAGGGGGTAATTTTTTTGTCTGTTTATTTAACTGAACAACTTGTATTAGAATGGACATCAAATTCACTAACCAGACTTATCATAATCAATTTTGTCTCCCCTCAATAGTTTTATGTCAAGTCTCAATACTTGAATATCTACTTGAATCGCTGAATATTCTCTGTAGCCTATATAACGATTTTAATTTAAATCGTACTAATGGCTGGTTACATTCGATATTTAATAAAATTCTTAAATCAGACTTAGAAAACATTAGTTTTAAAAGGAAAAAAGGTCAAACGACAATTTCGGATATCATTTTCGAAATAAAAATAACAATTAATTTAGTTGCGAATTTTTTTGTGGCTTACTACATATTAAAACTACAAGCAAATAAAAAAAATGCTTTCGCCATTTTATCGAACAATGGTTATAAGAAAGGGAAATCCGCTTGTCATTTAAATATTTTTGATATTTGCAACAATTTTCACTTAAATCAACCAATTAATTTTTTGCTGTAATCAACTTAGTTTTTTCAAATTTGCATGTTGATTGCATCAACATATTTGTAAATTGTTCATGTGAAAAAACGTCATCTTAGTCGGTGCATGCAGAAAAAGGTCAAGATTAGGAAGCCCGGTATTACTAAGTTTCTCAAACTTGACATAACATAATTTAGGTTCCCAAACTTAAAATACTTAAAAAAGAATCTAACCCTAACTGCAACCCTTATTTATTAAGATTTATGTCTTTATAATATTGTGGTGAATTTGCGTTTTACTTTACAATATATTAATTAAGGTTATCGAGAAAAATTTTGGTTTCTTATACTTGACATGATATACCATGGGTTTCTTAAACTTGATGTTGTAATACTGGGTTACTTAAGCTTGACTTGATCCAAAAAAGCCGCTCAAGTAAAAACTCCACCCACATCACTAAAGGTTGAATACTCTCGGCAGAATAGCTCAGTGTGATAACACTCTGAATTGCGAGCAGAAGGACGCGAGTTCGATGCTCAGACTATCCGATAGATTTCTGTTGTATCTTTAGGAAAGGCACTTTGCGGTTAATTCCTCAATGGAGTCAGATTGTTTACCTGCAATGGTGAAAGAAACGAAAAACACATAGAAAACGGCATAAAGACCAGATGACAACCTCTTGCACTTCATCGCAAAGAAGTCCAAAAATTTTAATAAAATTCGAAATTTGTTCTAACCGTTGTGGGACATTTAAACAAATCTCTTTTCTTTTGTTTCAGCAAATATTAGTTGTTCGGGACGATTTTACGAGGTATTCTGATTGCACACCTTGAATATTTATTTAGATGTTGTGATAAAGCTGATTCATGTCTCAAACTTTCATACATTATCAAATAAAGTAACCTTTTTAATTCTTTTCAAAATCACATTTTGGACATTATTTAGGACTCATGAAGATAAATGAAAATAAAAATGAAGATAGAACAAAATAAGTACAAATCAACAGCAAAATTAAAGAAAAAAGGCAAATAATAATTCACGCAAACCATTTAAAATAAATCGTCAAACAACCAAAGCCTAGCAACCCCTTTGGTATAATATTTCTTTAATAAAACTACCGGTAGTTTATTTCACAAAGTAGATTAAGGATTAGAAGGACGATTTCCGCGAGAAGCAAGCGCTTTCACACGCGAAAAAGCAATTTGACGTGTGAAATGGTAGCGTTGTTTACTTATTTAAATTCGAAATAATATTGTGAGAGTAAAAAAGTGAAATCAATCAAATTAACTAAACGAGTTCCCGAGATCTTACGCAAAAAGTAGATTTGGATAAGTGCTTGGTATATTTTGTAAATTAATAAATGTTCTTGAGTTAAAAAATAAATCTCAATCCAACCAAACGCATGCAAGCGCATTAATACTGGAGTAAAAGAGGGATTTAGTTTTTTTAGCGAAATTCAAATAGCAATGCAGTTTTTTTGCATTTTTAAATTGGCAAGCACAAATTGATCTAAAAGCTAAAACATGTTTTTGAAATGAATCTTTTACTTGATTTACATTTTAAAAACAGGTCAAAATTTTTTGCAATTCTACTAAAAGTTTATCAAAATTTTAGTTTCATCACATTAAAAAATTTTAAATAATTTTTGTATACTCGTGTTTCAAAGTGAAATCAATAAAACAAAAATAACATTGTTGCATTTCTCCTTCTATTTCCGCAAGTAATTTAATGTTATTGTTTGGACAGTAAAAAAAACAACTAAAATTTATACTCTTATTTTTATACAGAATTAACAATAACTTAGCAACAAAATTACTTTTACAAAGAAAACAATGTTCCACCAGCGCAACTGCAAAAGACACCGCTAAGCCGCAAGGGTATACTGGCGGCGGTTCCGATATGCTAACCACATCGAGCTAGCTAACACGGATACGGGTTAAGACATGCAAAACCCTGCAGTTCCCATTACAAACATATAGTAAGAATGGTCAAGTCAATCAACAAGCAAGTGCTGTAGTGTCCTGACGAGTCCTAATAAGGACGATACAGGTCTGTCGACACTTGCTTGTTGATTGACTTGACCATTCTTACTAAAATTACTTTTGCTGTGATCAAAAAAAAGCAAGAAATCACTAATTGCATTACAGCACATGCAAATTATTCTGACAGGATTGTCAAACAATACATAGCAGGCCTGCGGTCAATAGCCTGGAGCTATTTTCTGGGCCTGCTCTTGTACACAACAAGAGCAGAAGTTGTAGTTGTTGTTTTGATCTCCCAGTAAAGTCAAAAATTTTATTTATTTTATCTCTATATTTATCCTCCTGATTCGCAGGAAAGCGACAGAGGCGCTATACATAGGGCAAGCAATTACCCCGATCTGCTTCCAGAAATGTCAATATATTGCTGTTCGGTTAAAAAATTCTTGTTTGTTTTATAGAGATATGAATGAAATTTAGAACTGCTTGCCAAGACCACCAAGCAGGTGAAAGTGCCTTGAAGTGTCTTTCCCAAGGACACAACAGAATGGCGCGAGTAGATTTTGAACCGAGACCGTGTCGATCACAATCACAGCGCTCGAACCACTAGACCACGCTGCCGACATATATTCTTTAAAACCTGCTAGAAAAGCGGAAAGCTCTAAAATTGTTTCACTTTTGGACCTAACTTCAAGCAGTCAAGCCAGGAGTTTTCAACTTTTTTTAAAATTAGCAAAATTACAAAATAAACTATATTCACACTTAAGCCAGCAAGTGAAAATCAAAAGTTGAAAAAGATTGCTTCATTTCAAGTTTTAGACCAAAAAGTGACTTTTGACTACGAATGATGCCTCTTACTGAATGCAAAGTATAAAATTTGTCATAGATGTCGTGATGAAAAAAAATTAAATTAAAATATCAAACAAGGCGGGCAATATTCGTGAGTGAGCCGAATTTGGATAATCCCAATCGAAACGAAGAAACAATTATGAAATTACGACATTGGAAACCAGTGAGTTAAATCATACACAAGAAAACCCCTAAAAAAAAAATTACTATTTCTTGTTTTTAAATTAATTTTTATGTTTTACTTTATTGCTATTGAGCACCGTGGTCTTTTTTTGCGCGGAAAATGTTTTTCAGAAAGTTTTTCGGTAGATGGCAGCAATGCCTTTTCAATTTTTTCGTGTAAGTTTCAAATTTATTATGAAATAATTTTTACAATTGAATTTTCACCATTATTTTAAACTAAAAATAAAATCAATATAAACACTGTTACCAGGGATATTACTTAGTTTAAAATTCATTTGTTCTTCTGGTAGAATCAAAGGCAAGTAAAACTTCAACAAATAACAGAAGGCGTAATATACAGTATTTATTAAAGAAAAACTCAACACGACGTTTCGTCCGTTACATCGGGCGGACTTCATCAGGTAAAAGCAAAACACAGTGCACAGCGTATTTAAAAACCAAGAAGTCAAAAAACACAAACTAATAAACACAAGGTGAGAGGCGAACATACATAACAATTTAATAACTACTTCGTGCAACAGAAACAAATTTAACAGGTTGAAAACACACATTCATTGTGAGATTTTTTATATTACTATATTTTTGGAAAAACATTCCAATCTTTAAAAAATTCAATAAATGATAAAGATTGGAATGTTTTTTCAAAAATATATAATAATATAAAAAATCTCACAATGAATGTGTGTTTTCAACCTGTTAAATTTGTTTCTGTTGCACGAAGTAGTTATTAAATTGTTATGTATGTTCGCCTCTCACCTTGTGTTTATTAGTTTGTGTTTTTTGACTTCTTGGTTTTTAAATACGCTGTGCATTGTGTTTTGCTTTTACCTGATGAAGTCCGCCCGATGTAACGGACGAAACGTCGTGTTGAGTTTTTCTTTAATAAATACTGTATATTACACCTTCTGTTTTTTGTTGAAGTTTTACTTGCCTTTGATTCTACCAGAAGAATAAATTAATTTTAAACTAAAAATAAAATCGATGGTCACATGAAAACAAACTGCAAAGGTTTTTTCAAGTTTTTTTCTCTTAGCCTCGTGCACTAAATTATGTGACAACTAAATCTTTTTAGGCAGTGTTGTCAAATGGTAAAAACTTTTTTTGATATTTGGAACCATCAAAATCAAGTTTTTAACAGGCTTTCGGTTTTTAAATAATATTATTAATAGAATTTCACGACAAAATTGAGAATAGCTGTTGTTTCAATTTGATTTTTAAAATTTTGCAACCTCCTAAAAAATTGAAATAGATGTAACTTTGCCGCCCACAAGTTATTTCAACTAACGTAGCGGTTAAAAAATTTGTCATTTAGCCTCATTTTTTGTGAATTGTTTGTGTTTTATTCAGACATCAAAGTGTTTATAAACTATTTTCAAGGTCAGTTCAGCCTGAAAGCGCACACAGAAAAAGTAAAGCGTGTAGCAGAAAACGCATAAAAAAAGAAAGCGTAAGGACGGTTCAGATTATTAGTGGTAATCGTGAGAAAATCCCTGAAGTGAAAATTTTCTGGTGTTTATGAAAAAAATATTGCAGTTCAAATAATTCCACTATTTTACTTTCTTTTAGGCTGAAAGTGATTGCGAAAAAAGAAAGCGGAACGGAAAATTTTCACGACTCTTTCAAAAATTTCTCATCCGCTTGTTTTCCGGCTACCGTTTTAAATCAAACACTGAGATGAACAAGAAATTCCAATTATATAATTTAATAAAAGTGATGCTGTAGCTGCATAAAACACGTCAAACGTTGCAAGTTAATTAAAAGAGTGCAAGTAAGTAATTACTGCCCATAGATATGGAAAACTATTGTAAAAATCACTGGACGAAAGTAGGTGTACGGAATCGCAACGTTGCAAGCTCAACCTCGAAACGAGTTTCTATTTTATTGTTTTTGTTATTCGTTCGTAAAGTTTTCTTTTCTTGCAAGATTTATTTTTTATCATTTTTAGCGAAATAATTAACATGAACTGTTGCTGAGCAAGCCAGGAAAATTATTATGTAAAATTTTGATTTATTGGTAGCCAATTAAATTTCCTTCGTTTTTTTAATTACATTTTTTAATGATATATTAAAAAACTAACAACTATTTAATCAATGATGCATTCTCCCATGTTGTTCAAAGTGACCGGTCAATTCTCCTCCGGTTAATTTAAGCCCAGTAAATTCCAACAGGTAAAAGAGTAAGGGTTAGGAATTAGGGTTAATCTTCGTCGACGAAGAAAAACTTTGCAGTTTCCGATTGAACTTCGTAATGTACGTGACCGGGATGCAATTTATCTGGAGCCGTTGTTTACAACTTCTTCTCAACATTCAACTAGATTTTCAATACCTCTTTGGTTGAAATCACGAGGTTTTGACTAAAAAAAATTCAACCAAAACCAAACTCCCTGTCTGCATCAGTACTGAATCAAACTCCGCGCATAGCATTTGAAAGAGATCGAAAGAGGTGAGAATCCATCCGTACCAGGTCTAGGGAGTGCGACGAGTGTGGCAGCACTTTCCAGTCATGCATTTAAATGGCTGCGTTGGTCATGTTGGTAATGTGAGGGCAGGAATTGTCATGCGGCAAAAGATCATCACGCTGCTGATTCGGTCTTTTTCCTTAAATAGCCGCTTTGCGTCGTTCCATCTGTTGAATTGGATTGAACCTTGGTTACTTTCAAGCAAGTCGCAATGGATAATCCTCTCCCGGCTTCGCCATACGCACAACATCCACTTAACGCGGATGAAGATCTTGCTTAACACTATAGGTTTCAACAAAACGGAAGGAAGTTAGTTGGCAACCTAATACTGTGTCGAAAAACTTTCCCGAAAAAATCATTTATCTATTTAATTACCAAAAGTTATTATCCAACCATCGCATTAGCATAACACCAGCTAAATTCACAGCAAAAATGGACAAAAAATTTTTTGGAAACTTTGATGACGTAATTGAATAGCATGTCATAACATGAAACTGAAACGCAACTAGAACAAATGGCAAAAAATTCTCCAGGAATATTACATAAATTGTGTAATTAGATACCGTAGTTCATGGATCATCTTTCTATATTAAAAAAACCAAATAAGGTTAATCACAAAAATTTTAATTAAGAGCTTTTTTAACCTTTTTTTTATTTCGGTCTGTTTAAAATTTAGAAATAAAAAACTTACATTATAAACTGATGCAATTTACATCGTCAAAGTTTGAAAGATGAAAAGAATTAAGCCAAATTTATTAACTAGGATAACAAACTTTCGATTAATACTTCAAAGGATTTTTGATGATTTTTTTTGTTTCAGATAGAAAAATTACCGTATCTTGCTTCAAGATCCTTTAACAAACTTACAAATCAAAATAATTTTTTGAATGAAACGCCAGCATGTTTTATAACCAACTAATTTTCCATAATTGGATATTGCTTCAAAATTTTACACAGTTCTTTTTTAAACAAACGTCGCATATTGATTTTAATGGTTTTCAGAATCGATAATGGTGAAACGAAAAAACGATTAACAATGATTTGAGCGATAAAATTTTGTATTGATGAATAAATTATAACCATGACTTCGTTTAAAAACCTTGATCGGAATGGTAAATCGATTGTTTGGCGATCATTTTAATCAGCTGCGTGTTGCATCTTCAAAGCCGACGGCTCGTTTTGGACTAATAAAACGTCCGTTCAATGTCAAGGTTCACATCAGCAACCAAATACTTAGATCACACTCGTTTCACCCGCGACACGATATTGCAGTGCCCTTTATCAAAACATCGTCCCGTGTAATAGAGTCGGTTAGGCTGTTCTGCAGCGACCGTGGTAATAATGCGTCAGATCTTGCCTTCTAACCAAGCGGTTTTTAGATTAATTTGTATATTTTTCTCTATTTTTGTGGTTTGTTGTTGTTATTCTTTGTTTTGAAGGACATTCAATCTTGGCCAGGTGTAGGCAGGACTCGGGCAGACAGTTTATTTATTTACTACTTCAGGCTTCTGACCAATAAAGCCAGCATCAAATTTTGTCATTCAAAACCATAAGAACCAACGTTCCCTCTAAGCTGCGCGGCTGCGCGGCCGCGCAGCTGGCCTAGACCCCCGCGCAGTACTTTCGTTCTGCCGGTACTGCATAATTATGACAAGACAAGCTAAATACGTGCTTTCAATCAGAAGCAAGCTCCACATTTGAGATTTGACAATATTGTTTTACAAAATCAAGGTGCAATCAGTTAATTGTGCAGTGATACCTTGAACTTCACTGTGCCAGTAATCAATAAATTAACTAAAAATTTCGTCATAATCACTTGTCAATATCAATGCCAATAGAGCGCATTGCCATTGAAAAACACGTGAAAACGGCATGTTGTTGACAAAAGGACAAGGTATGTGATAATTAGCTGTGTTTTTAATTTTTATTTTAGAACTCTCCCTGAAGATCTCTAACAGAGTGAAACAGGCTTTTGGAGGTTAAATTTGTCATTAACATTTAACAACACACAACAGTTGCTGTTACATAAACTTAATAGATAGCAGCAGACATCAGTATATTTGTTAGGCTTGTGATCAACAGGCATTCATTTTACAAACTAAACGTCGTTTTGTTTCAGTATATTAGTTAATTTTAATTCTATAAGGAAATATTAAACATGTCTAAAAGGAATTTTGTAGGACTGAACTCTAAAGGAACACAAAATAAAAAATCGAGCGACTCGTTCAAGCTTGAATGGCTAAAAGTAAAAGTAACTACAGTTACACCAGATTTAAAAAAAGTATACGTTGAACTAAGTTCGATTTACGAATATTCTTATGAGAATGGACTCAAATGTAAAATTTGTGCTGCTTGTTCAAGGTTCAAAACTAATGCAGCTAATAAATATGCAACTGGAAAGCGATGGGAAGCATGGAAATTAGATTACTGTAAACGACATTAATTATCGCGCATTCATATAGAAAATGTTCAGATTTTGTACAATCAAAAGCATGGAATCAGTGTGAAAAGTCTTTCACAGAAAAACTTGCTGACCGGAAAGCACGCTTAAACCATGCCAAACGCCTGCAAACAAATGAGGAGCAAATTCGCATCCTAATGGACAATGTTCTTCTTGCTATCAATATGAATGCTTCGATGTTGTCTGTACAAACTATGTATACAGACCATGTCGGAAAATTTGTTTCGCTACCAGACAGTTGGCGAAGTAAGAACTATACGTTTGAGTTTGTTGCGGCAATTAATGAAGTTGTTGCAGAAGAAATATTTACAGAATTACGTGCATCTTTATTCCATACACTCATAGTTGATGAAAGCACTGATATTGCAGTACATTAAGTGTTAGTACTGTATTTCAAATATCGTTCTTTCAATTCACTGGTTTATAAAGCAGTGTTCGGTAGAATCATCCAACTAACAGCATGCCATGCTCAGGCTCTTGAACAAGCTACTGCATAAAAGAGTTTTATGAAATCGACATCAAACAGTATAGTTATATTAACATCTCCTGGTGCATCAGTTATGCTGGGTCGGTGGAATGGATTAGCGGCCTTATTAAAACTTATTGTTCCTCATCTTTCGGAACAGCACTGCGTCGCACATAGAGAAGACCTGGCACTAACTGCTTGATGGAAAGACAACAGTTTATTGAAAAACATTGAGGTTCTTTTGCGCACTGTTTATACAGTACTTTATTTAGTCAATCTTCTGTTAAAACAGCTGCACTTGCTAAATTGGTCAGTGTAAATGAAGTGGATGCTTTGTTTTTTTGATCAATTCAAAAAGTTCGTTGGCTATCACGACATTTTGTTGTCAGCGCTTTTGTAAGAAATATAGATGCATTGGTTTTGTTTTGTGAAGAACAAATTAACGAGTGCAGTGATCCCGTCTGTATCTATATTTTGCAATGTATACAAAATCCACAATATTTACTAGCTTTGTATACACTGAATGATGTTCTAAACGAATTAGCAAATTTATGAAAACTGCTACAGAGAAGCGTTTTATCACCAATCGAAACTCACCACTTGTGCGTTCTAAAGTTCGCAAATTAGAAGCACAGTACATTGGCAACAACACTTTTTGGAATGATAAAGTCAAACAAATTTTAACTGAAAATGAAGACATTGACAAAAGCAAATTAAGCGGTTTATTAGATCAGTGTGTGATCATTTATATGCTCGATTTCCGCCTGATGAACTAAAATGTTGGTCTGCTTTTGATCCAACTCTTTGAAAAATTGCTCATTTGATTTTGGTGTTGCAGAAGTTACGAAACTGTGCATGCAATATAAAGTTCTAATTAACTTAACAAATGACAATTTGATTATAAAGTAGTACAATGATTTCAAATTCTTGATGAGTGAAAAATTAACATTAGGCACTATTACATCACTGCCAGAGATAGCTGACATCACTATAAATGATAAACAGTTTAACTTATTTTCAATGTTGGATGACATTTGTTGCACTTTTCAAGCTTCCAGTGCAGATTGCGAACGACGTTTTATCCTTATGAATAACATTAAAGTGAAGTCGCGCAATAGGCTAGGCAATACACACTTGGATCATCTTATGCGAAAAAAATTGTATTTAAATGCAGGTAGAACTGTTGACTTACACAAAGTGTACACTGTGTGGAAAGAGCAAAAAGTCAGGCGTGAAAAAATTTAAAGTTATCATCGTTTCAGTGTATAAATAAATTCTGTGTTTATTTAAAATTTTGTGTTCTTTTCTATTTTTTCGAATTTTCTAAGGCGCAGACCTTTTTTTGAGCTCACACGGCCTTCCATTCAGTGCACACTAAGCAAGCTCTTAGAGGAAACGTTAATAAGAACTCGTGGTCTTTAAAAAGCACACCATGTGGAATTTACGTAAAATAAACGTGAAAATCATCTAAGCCACCCAATTTTTACGTGAAGTTTACGTGGGTTCCACGTGGTGTGTTAGCTGAGATGATAGGCGGGGGCACGCTGATACGACGTTGTCTCCGGTTCGTACGGGACAACCGCATTTACGATTTGATAAAGGTTTGTTGACGCTGACCTGTAAGCTAATCTTTATTAAACTGCGTTATTTTCATGCGGTTCCTCACAAATTTTACGGTTTCTAATTTGGCTGAGCGATTAAACAAAATCAAGAATCACCGCTTTTATTTAGTAAAGTTTAAAGAGTTAAACCTTTGTTTTTGGTTCTTTTGTTTCATTTATAAATCAAGGGATTTCCGACTTTTTGGTGCTAAGAAAGAAAAGTTATTTGAAATCGTTGCTTATTACAATACATTTGATTTGCATGCAAGAATTATAACCTGATTAATGGATCTGATGTTTTATTACTTTTGTGACACTTAGAAAAGCAAAGAGAGTCTCTCTATTGCCATCAACCAGTCTCTTTTCGACCTATAACGACCTTATAGTAGGAAGTTACTAACTTCGTATAATAGCAAAATATCAAGAATCAAATTAAAGAAACTTTTTAATAGTACTTTAAATATTTTACTTTAAACACTACTTATTTATGGACAGAATCATGCTCATTTAGCACAAAAATTTCAACTTTGAAGTGTTTTCAAATATAGAAATGGAATTTTTTCTCCCGCAATAGAAAAGTTAAAATATTTTATTTGGCTTTTACCGTAAATGCTATTTAGAAATATCCCTTAAATTTAAAGCTGCCTGCTGACACCGCCAAGCAGAGGAAAGTGTTATTTCAAGTACAAATTGAATGACACGAGTTGGTTTCAAGCCAACCGTCTCGATCACGTTTGCCAACAAAACGACGTTCATAACCACTTTGACCACGCTGCCCAGTTATGAAATGATCCATTAATCATTGTTAAATCTAATTTGCTAAAATAAGTGTTCGATGTAGAGACTTTGCCCGCCTTTCAATTCGTTCAATTGCGGAAATTTTTAATTCAAATCTCGTTTATCATGTTTACATGATTAGTTAGAGGTTTTTTTCCAGCACGTCACAAAACTACTCGGATGTACTGCAAGCTCAGGTTGATACGTACAGATATGCGTTGCCAAATTGATAAAAGTCGAAATGTTGGACCTATCATTTCGGCAATATGACGTTTACTCGCTAAAGTCATTGATTGTTGAATAAAAAGTTACATTGAATCTGTTCAAGTGATGGGCTTTTATTGGGTTTAGGATTTACGGCTGTTCGATTTAAAAAAGTTCATCTTTCTTCCTTAAGCTTGAAATTTCATAGTAACAGCTGTTTCATAAATCACAGGGTGTCACAAAACGTGGTGCTTTTTTCCCAGCATTTGGCCTCAGCAATACAACATAAGAATTGGAATGCGTGATAATAACCTTTACCTAATTGTTAAAGATTACAAGAAATTAAAAAAATTTTTAACATCGCGAAAAACTTTAACGTGAAAATCTTCTTTCTTTAGGTTTTGGGTAACAAATTTAGTAGGAAAGTTTTTGGGATCTTTTAATTCAAAGTATCAACTTTCAGATGCCTTTTTACTAAAAATAAAAGAAAATTTGCAAAATCGTGTGAAATAACAATTTGAGCAACATTTTTTTCACCCCTTAAGCAGGGTCAAATTGAAGTTTTGATAGACCTTAGCTATACGATAAACAATGGTCTATATTTCCTTTCGTTCATTTCATTAACCATAATTAAAATAAAATAGCAGATATTCACTAAGTATTTATCAAACACTTTTAATTGACATGTTTTCTGGACTTAGAAGAAGTAACGCTCTTAATAACATCATCGTTGCTTTTCACATCCAACATTTGTTGTCCAGCCGGCGCATTGAACCGGGGTCCCTAAATGAGAGACCCCCACATTGCTACATTTTATTATAAAATAGTTACGTTAAAAATTAAAGTAAACTTGATATTATTTTGTTTAGAACAGTGGTTCTCAACCTTTTTCCGCCTGCGGCACATTTTGGGACTTTTTCAAAATTCACGGCACACTTAGACCAGGTTTCTTGATTTTTATCTCCAAAATCCGGCGTTCTCCAAAAAAACGTCTTTATTGGATTTTTCGATTAAATGTCAAAAATGTCTAAAAACCGATTAAATATCTAAAAATGGGCATCCCTGGCCTAATGTTTTTTAAAACGTTCTGGGGCACACTTGGAAATCTCTCGCGTCACACAGGTTCAAAAACACTGGTTTAGAATCTACCGTTGGCCTCTAATCTTTTCATGCTATATTTTTTTTATTACGTGAGGTTTTTTGTCGGAGCCTACTTAGGGCCTCTTATTCTTGCTATTTAATGTTCGTGTTTGGCTCGGCTTCTTTTGCTCTTATGAAACTTATACCGAATCAAACATCATTCTTTTGCAATTATTATTACTTTGTGACGAAATAGCTACAATCACAAGACTTCAGTTGTTACAACACGCACGCTTTCAATTCGAATTTGACAGAAATTTAGTTAGACTACAAGCCCTCAAAAGCAAATGTCAGGAAGCAGTAAAACTTCAGTAGAGTGAAGACTTAGATTAGCTGGTACAGTGGGCGAAAAGTATCAGCCTAAGCTTTTGAAGGGTATTTTCGTATATTTGAATCGTTGAAACCATTTCCATAAATTTTATTCAAGAAAGTTGCAGCAATTAAATTCGCGTGAAGCTTTCATTGTGTTTCGATAATGGCTCATCTGCAATCGGATTGCACAAATTTTTTTCGAACCTAGCATTATGCGGTGGCAAAAGCATCAAAATGTTTACGATTGTTATTTCTTAAATCCTAAATTAAAAGCGTTCACTTCAACTCGGTCGTCCTGCCATATGGTGCAGTCTATGCTTTGAAAAGATTTTATGAAGTTTTGAAACGCTTGACTCACATGATACTTACCAGCACAAAACCAAGAGAAAGAAATGAATTTATGACAATAAAGAAATAAATAGAAAATTTTGATTTGTGTTTATGCTGGCTGTCCAGTGCAAGATATTGCAGATCGTCAACATTCCTTCAAAAGCTATGCACTGTAAACCAATTGAATTAATTCCTGCCCGTAAATTTTTGCAAACTGCTGCTCAAGACGTTGATCAACTCAGAAAGAGTTTTGACGCAGTAAGTTGGTTGTATTATGAATTGCAAAAGTTGCCTGCGGCTTTGAATTCCATGCCTCAGATTTCGTAGATAAAAAAAACTTTTTGTAATTTTGCTAATCAGCAAATGGCTCAATTGAAATTTTTTTCTATAAAGAAAAAGTATAAACAAGTAGAAAGATTTCTGTGGTGAAAAAAGTAGACCAATTGAATATTACATCCAAAAAACGGGGGCCCTATAATGGATGTTCGCACTGGGTCCCCAATTGACGAAGTTACAATCCTGAATGAACACGGTTGATTCTTTACTCTTTTCAGCAGAAAAAACGAGTGCTTGCTTAAACAATTAAAAAACAACAGACAAAGATACATTCTTGACAAGATACAAGATACAAAGATACATTTTTCCACACTGTTAAAACGGTTCTAGGTAAATTTTATGGCGGTAAATTCCTGTAATGTAAATTTTAAAGTTTATTTGGAAACTGTGGGGTTTCTCTTCGTCGACAGATACCACGACCTAACGCTACCCCTCACTCTAACCCTTAACGCGGTGTTTCTCAAACTGTGTGCCGCGGCACACTACTGTGCCGTGAGAGATTTCTAAGTGTGCCGCGAAACTTTTTAAAATACATTTATCCATGCTCCGCAACGGCAACGTAACAAACTCTATAACGGAGGAAAAGTATGTTTTTTTAAGAGCTGTGATCAAAATGCTTTAAAATTTTAAATGTAATTCCCATTACGTAAAGTTTTGGTGATCAGTTGTCTTCCAGGCTGGTTTCGTACACTTTCAAACTCACGGCCCGCGAAGTGTTTCAACGAATTTTTCAATCAGATGCTCAATACGAAATCAAATTAATGATAAATTCAGAACTAAATTTAAATAATTAAAGTGACAAGTTTTATCAGGAAGAATTTGATTTTCGAACGAAATTAACCAACGAATTAAGTGAAGACCTCTTCTTTGGTCCTCACCTTGATTTCAAGGTAAAATTTAAAAGAATAGCGTGGATTGGCCAAACAATTCAAGTGAAGACTTTTTTTTATTGGCCTTCAATTTCTTTTGTAACCAGATTGCGACCAGCGGCAAAATTTCAGGCTAAAATTTCACCGATGCGGCCCACATAGCCGCGCGAGTTTGACATGCCTGTCGTACCATAGGTGGGCACGGTACTTCTTAAAAGTACCGCGGTACCGGTACTCAGTACTTCGCTAAAATTGTACCGCGGTACCGGTACTCGGTACTTTTGAATAATACGAATTAATGGTAATAACTAAAACTCTGTCATACGTTGGATTTCATTTGACATTTAAAAATTGTATTTAACAAAGCGTAAACAATGTCCTACGTATCCAACTGCTCACTTTCAAAAATCAATTATGCTTTGGATGTAAAAACATGCGTGAATATGTTTTTAACTTGATTTTTTGCATAAAATATGCCTCGGATATATGAAAAGCCTAATGAATACGTTGTCTTCTGCTTTGTTTTTTTATATTAAAAAAAGTTTTCCAAAAATCGTACTAATTTCCATATAACCTATTACAGTGGTTTAGTCAAAGTTATTCTCAAACTTTTTGGGTCACGAACCTCTATTTGCAAATCTTTTTTTATCATGGACCCCAATCTTATGTCACATCAATTTTCTGCCCAACCAACGAGGAAAGATAAAACAAACCCAAAAATAAATAACACAAAATCCGTTAAAAAAAATGCTTATAAACAGGCATACCATATTTCCGTAGGGGCAAACCGGGACGCTCGTTTATAGACAAAAATTCGTCCCTAAAAAAAAGGTCTTCACTTTGAATCTGTCTCGGATTTCATGGTATGCAATACTTTACTAGGTATATATGTTGACAAATTTTGTCATATCGTCGCGGACCCCTTGTACGCTCATCACGGACCTCATTTTGGGAAACTCTGGTTTTGATAATTTAGTAAAATTACTCAACCTTCGCTGGCCGTTAACTGTTATGATAATTTTTTATATTTTTGCTTGCAAAGCAACAAAATTAAAATTTCATCAAGTCCCTTTTGGATTGGTATGAATAAGAAATCTGATGTTTAGTGGATTTTTGATTTTATGCAAAATATTTTCATTTTTATAATTAGACAACTAGAATCTTCCTTGCAAATGCAATACCTTCAGAAAATATTTACTACACTAAGATTGAGTCTTGCAATTTCTGATATACCATATTTAGCGCCGAAAGCGCTAAAGATTTGACATAATTGCACACAAAAAAGCTACTTTTTCCAAAGCTACAATGTCTTTTTGCACAATAATTATTATATGCACATTAAACACGATAATCACTCTTTTTTTTGCACAACTGGTGCGGTAACCATGCACAATTTTTTTTGTACATGTTATAACGTATATAGTTTAATGAAAACAATGCACTACCAGCGTAACTACGATAAGTACGGCTAAGCCGCAAGGGCATACTGACGGTGGTTTCGATATGCTGACCACATCGAGTCAGTTAACACGAATCGGGTAAAGTCAAGCTAAACCCTGCGGTTCCATTGCTAGTATTAAGTAAGAATGGTCAAGTCAATCATCAAGCAATTGCTGACAGACCTGTTTCGTCCTTGTTAGGACTCATCAGGACACTACAGCTTGTTGTTGACTCCAGCTAAAATCAACTGGGGTCAACAAAAGTGTTATTTAAGGTTGCATAGAAAAAAATTTCATACTCTTCGGATAGAGATACCGGTACTTAAATGTTGTAATAAAATATTATTTCGGATTGAAAAAGCAAGTTTTCGAAAGGTAGTCAACTTTCGTAAATTGGCCGAAAAGCAAAGATTGGTTTCAAAAAGTTAACGACTTCGGGGGTTTAATTGATCGTATGATTAAAAGTAAAATTCTTTCACAGTTGGAATCCCCTTACGGAGGTTACTGCAATCCACAGAAGAAGAAACTCTATTTCAGCGAAATCTGATTTTATTATTAAAATGCTTCGATCTTAGCAACAACGAATGTTTTCAAAATTCACTGGACTTTTTAAACAATTTTGGAAATGAACTTTTCATATAATAAAAAGAAATACAATTCATTCTAAGAAAAAAATTGAAATTTTAATTGTCACATCGTACTTTTTTATAATTATTTCAAAATGTTATTTAATAGCCTAATTTAAAAAATTTTGTTAGGATTGATTACTTTGGTAAAATTAATTTTTTTTGATTTTTGCAAGCTTTTTTCTTTTTTAGTAGGTTAGTCTAGCTTACATAGTAGAATATTTTATAGTTGAACTTGACTAATGCTCTGGCGTATATTTTTTGATTTTAATTTTACCGTACATTGAATTGTTTATTAATACATTTTGTCAGAGCAGGGCTGCCCAACCCGAGACCCGCAAAGTCTATTGTTGAAGCCTACCAAAAACTTTGTAATTACATAATCAATCAAATTATTGTAATGCTTTGAATCAATCCAATGACTCGCAGAAAAATCGGAATAAATAGGCTAATTTTCGTCCCACTAGAGATTTTTCGCTTTATATAACAATAAAACACGTAGATATATCAAACTGGTGACCTTTTTTGTTTGGACTTTAACTAAATTTGTAGTCCGAATTCCTGTTATAAAGAAGTTTCATTCAAAAATAACACATTAAAAATAAGTGAAAACAAAAAAGAATATACTTTGATTTCTGCATCGATTGCGACTCGCAATAAATTTTTCGACAAAAGTCGGACCATAATGGTCAAAAGATTGAGCATCCCTGCGTCAGAGTATAAAACAACCTAACATTTTCTAAAATAGTCATTATCATCAAAATGAATTTCTACCGAGAGTAATTTGGGATTTTAATATTGATTTGGTCACAACTTACGACACCGACATTGTTTCTTTCAGGATTATTTAATTTATAGTACGAATTTTGACATCAGAATATCGGTATCATAACATCGGTACAACCAATCATAGCCGCACCTGCCGGGGGGGCAGGGAGGGCAAATGCTCACCCAAGTTTCTAAGATTTGGGCAAAATTGAAATTTTTCGGGCAGTGACAAGAAAATATTTGCGCTAAGTCAAAAATTTTAGGACAGTGACAATGATCAAATTGCAAAAAATAGTAACCAAATTTAGGTGAAGATTTTTCTTTTTTTTTTAGAGATCACCATGATTTTAGGACAAAATTTGTTCTTGGTTTGCGAATCTCAGACAATTTTTTGTTCTATCCATAATGTGCTAGAAAATTATGATTTGGGCAAACGTCACAAAATTTGGGAAAAACTTCATTGCCCCCATATTTTTTTGGCTGGTACGCCTATGCAACCAATTAATGATATTGCACTCAAGCGTAACACAATATATATGCTATTCGAATGTCTTTTGACTTTGTTTACGTAAATGTTCGATGCAGTTTCCAGCATATTTCAAAAGTAGGGTGGAAGTTCTTTGATAATTTTCGATTACCTCAAGCAAACTGCTACAAATATTTCTTAAAACTTCACTTTTTAAATGAATCTATATAGTTCGATTTTTATCAAACGCTCAGTGCAACAAAGAAAAGTAGGCTATTCTATTCAAAGTTATTTCAAACATAAACTTACAAGGAGGAAAAATGAACGTACACCTATATAGATATTGTACTGTACAGAAAGTAACATATAAAAATAAAATAGCTATTTACGTCAAGTCATTTATGCAAAATTTTAATACCGGTGCGTAGTGTTGTAAAATATTTTCCACTGCCTGTTCTTGTTGCAAACAAAAATATAAGAAAAAAGCTGGAGCAGGGATCTTTTAACTGTGCTACATTTGATGTGTCATCTGCTTGAATAAAAACAAGTCAAATAACCTCTGTCGGTGCGTTTTTCGTTGAGTTCAATATTAACACTGAAAAATGATTGTGCCATTTTTTTGTGGTAATTAGAATTTTATTGGTTGATTTAATTTCAGTAACCTCTTTTTATTCTGTTAAAATTGGTCTAAAAAATGGAGTTTGAATAAAGTTTTAAGAGAAACACAGAGTCGAATGACATAGACTGACCCTGGCGTATAAAAAAATGATACAATTAATTATATAATGTAAAACTGCAAGCGCATAAGTAATTGACAATCTTTCTTCAATTTAGTCAAAACAAAACCTGATATTTAAACGGATAAGTTAAAACAATATTTTTTCAACAATTTTAAAATTGTTTCTTTTTCTATGCACATTAATAACATGATTAAGATTGATGGAAAAATATAAGACAAAATAAGCTTCATACACAAACCCATCATTCGTTTTCAAGATTTAAAATTTTTATTGATTTTTATCGTATTTCAACTTCATCTATTCTTCAGACTCGTACAAAAACGTTATACTAAGGGCAACTTTTAAGTAATAACGTACCTGCTTATTTAATGCTATATATATACAGGTCCGTAAGCAACCAGAAAATCTAGCAGATAATTGCTTTCAGATATGCCAAAATATTGTAGTGGACTGGAGTTTTTAATTTACTTTTTTAGTTTTTATTTGAGACATAACTAAAATGCTAGTCTACCCAGACTACCCTACTAGCCTGAGTAAGCTTAGCCTAAATAAAAAGTTGCAAAAGGGCTACTGGCTATGAAGTGCGTGAAACGTTCCTAAACCTGACCTTACTTAAAATTAACCAGTAGCTACTACCGGAAGGATGGGGAAAGTACTGGTAAACACGTAAGTTTGACAAATGTCAGTTTGTGATAATACTACTGTAAATCAAGAAACTACTTTGAAGCTGCAGTTGATACGAAAAACAAAAACATGTGGCAATGCTTGCAAAAAAACTTTCAATGACCCTAAAATTAGACGGAGTACCGCGGTACTTTATAAAAAAGTACCGCGGTACTTTTGTACACGGTACTGCCCACCTATGTTATGTGAAAACAAACAGTACAAAATCTAGTGAAAAATAATAAAAGAAAGTTTTCACTTTATTTATAGAAAGTTACATAAAAATTCGAGGCCTTCATGTAATACATTATAATGCATCAGGTAAAGGAAAACGTGGAAAACTCAGTGCAGACCAAAAAAGATCTGCATTCTGGTCCAAGTGTGCCGCGAAATTTGGAAAGGTAGCAAAGTGTGCCGCGGGCGCAAAAAATTTGAGAACCACTACCTTAACGTATGGACGAATTTACCGGTACCATTAAATCAACACTATTTTAACAGCAAAAAAAAATTTAAAAGTTTAGATTCATCAATTATAACTAGTGCATACGTGCATTTCCTCACGCATCAGTAATACGTGTGATACGTGAGGAAATGCACGCATGAACAAGTTTTAATTGATGAATCTAAACATTTGAATTTTTTTGCTGCATTTGCTGTTAAAATGATGTTGTTTTTATAATGTGGAAAAATTATTCATTTTTTTAGGTAGTGATTCTTCTAGATCATCTGGATAATAGCGAAGCAATGTTTTAACACTTTCTTCAACTTTACAGCTAGACATATACAGGGTGTCCCACAAAAAAGTTTATTTTTTAATTTTTAACTACTTTTGTTTTAGAGCATTTGACTCTTTTATTTTTTCAGGTTTTATTCTATGGTAATAGGAGTTTTATACCTGAAATTTTGAAGCCTTTATCTTAATCATGCCTTTCACAATTGAGCAGCGATCAAAAATAGTAAAGTTCTATTTGGAAACTAAATCACTGGTCCAAACCCAAACGTTGTTACCACCAAATCACTCCACAGCAGGAAGTGCACAGCTTGGTGTGCGCTTAGCTCTGACGGAATCATCGGGCCTTACTGGTTTGAAGACAATGCTGAGAATGCGGTGACGGTTAATCAAGAAAACTATCGCCACGTCATCAAAAAGTTTACTGCTTGTCTTCGTGGTCGTCGCTTTGACTTGAAAAAATTATGGTTTCAGCAAGATGGGGCAACACCTCACACTGCAGTGGAAACACGAAAATTATTGTCTGAAAAATTTGAAGACAGGCTGATTTCCTTGAAAGCTTCCCACATCTGGGCTCCACACTCTCCTGACCTTAGCCCACTGGACTTTTTTCTGTGGGGCTACGCAAAAGATAATGTCTATAAAAATAAGCCTACCTCTATTTCCGAACTTAAACAAGAAATAACTACGTTCATGAGAGCCATTTCCGCTGACACATGCAAAGCAGTAATTCAGAATTTTGCTGTGAGAGTAAGGGAATGCCTTCTGCGCCATGGCGATCACATTGAGCATGTTATTTAAGCAGCATCATCAAAATATATGACTATTTTTATGCTCCAGTAACATCAGCTACGTAAAATGGATAACGACGATTTTGATGGCAAACAAATCTCCAACACATTATTTATGCACGGTGAAACTTTCATTGCTTTATCTTTACAAGTTTTTGCGTTACAAAAATTTTAAAAATAAACTTTTTTGTGGGACACCCTGTAGTATTTAATGCCGTCAGAAACGAGAATTCTTTGAGGACGATGGTAATTTGCCATTCACGTTTTCTTAAACAAAAGAATTTGGCCTATAAAATTGGCAAATATAAGTCTCACTTTCTTACTGTTCTTTCAGTGAGCGTTTTTCCCGCCCTTGTACGTTCTGGTTTGCCATTTGGTTTTGTTCATGTAATTAATGCGTTAATCTTTGATTTAAACTTGAATGATTAAAGGCTGGTTTTGAATAACAAAAACAAACGTAAGTTTCATCTCATACTCATAAACCTATAAACCAGCAACAAAAAATCAACAAATTGGGAAGCGCTTCTGTGGATAAAGTTAGAGTTATTTTTTCTGTTTCAATCTTTAAATCTACTTTGCTTTAAAAAGAGGAGCAGACATGCTATAACTTTAATACAGTGGTTCTTCAAATTTTCTACTGGTAGACCCCGGTTTGAGTAAAAAGTATTGAACCCTGATCCCCTACACACCCTCATGCAATGTAATGTATGATTTAAGTAAAGACCTTTTTTTTGGTCTTTACTTTTATGAAACAATGTTTTTTTTATTAAATGCGGAGAAAAACAGGTGAAGATTAAAAAAAGTCTTCCGCTTATTATCTATACATTTTTTAGTTTAGTACTGTTGCTTTAGTACCCCAGTAAACTCCAGTAGTATTGATCGACATCGTGCTATTTATTGACCCCATTTAACCCGTTGCTATACATTGACCCTTTGAATGCTCTAATCAACCACGTCTTTGAAAACTACTGGTTTAATATTTAGATATTAAGACTTTCACAAATGTTGCAAGCAATCAAACAAAGAAACTAGAGGTAAGAATAAATTTCAACGTTTGCAGACTTGAATTTGTTGTCATTGAGTCAAGTATCTTCTCCTTGTCAAGAGCAGGACAAACAGAACTGAGAAATACTTCTGTTTGTTAAACATGAAAAATGTTTATCGTCTGCAACAATCCAGTACATAGGTGATTAACTGCTACAAAATTATCATTCAAAAAAATTTATTTATTTTTAAACTATTGGTATATAAATCAATAAAATAATTTTTACCTTAATCTTTTAGTAGATTTTTTGCAGAAAAACTTGTCGCATTTATATGGAGAGATTTTTCTAAGGGCAAAAAACCTGTCAAATTAATTTTAAACACGACCAAGCAACTTCAATAACGGAGCAGACTTTCAGAGTTGTTTTCAAGGCAAATTCAAAATTGACGTCGCAAAAATTGTTCCTTTCATTTTTGAATGAAAGTGAATGCATAAAAATGGAAAGTTTCAAAATAAATCTCACATTAAACTCGCCCCACGTTGTTACTTGTCTGAAGTGTATTAAATGACTGTTTGTGAAAGCAGTTTTCAAGCGAAATGAGATATAATACGTCCCGTCTAAACTATTTTGGTTTCTATTTAGCTTATTTTGCAAGAAGTAACTTAATTATATCATACGTTACTGCATCTCCTTATGATGTTTTAAATAAGCGAGCTGACATTTGCTACATTTTTCACGCATTTCACGTTTTACAATTATCAAAACGTGAAAAACATTTTCCTCGAAAGCGATTGGGTGTGTTGTGAACAAGAGTGTTTAAACCACTATAAATATTTACTTTGTTTTCTACTAACACTTAAGCATTTTCCTTATTATGGAATCTTCTAATTAATCACGTTTGCGACGCCGTAGTTTACTGAACAAAAATAGTGCAGACGTCAAACGTAAGAAAGTTGAATTAAAATAACGCTGCTAAAAAGAAAGACACCGGTGCGTACACATAAGAAATATTAAAGATTTCTTGATGACCGTTGTTGAAGATTTTTGTTTTGGGAAAAAGAAAAGTTTAAGCCTTGTAATTAAACATTGCGATATATGCCAGAGGATGATATTAACAAAAATAAACTTTTTTTGCTTCACAGAGCAATATAGTTATTTTATTTATATCTCTAGGTTATTGATTTCTATATCTAAGTCCAATCAAATTCATATCAAAATCTAGAAATTCTACTGTAAATATAAAATAGAAAAATTCGCAACTCGTATTACACTGAAGATTAGGTTAAATTCATATGAGCCGCAACAGAATCTATTTTATTCTTCAAATTATATAAAAATAAAATAGGGTTCAATAACAATGTTCATCGTTTTATTTCAATAAAACTTCTCAAATATAACCCTTAAAAATCAAGATCATAACATTAATAAAATGAGACCTTAAAGATCGAGGTCATGTTTTGGTATTTTTAGCAATTACAGTAAAACTAAAGAATAGACGCAGATTTTTTTGTTCGTCAATCTTTGAAATTCGATGAATAAGTCAATGCAAAAATTAAACCCTATTAATCTTACGCAAGAAGATTAATACTTTTTTTAGAATAGTGAATAAAACTTTAAATTCAATTTCGAAACTGCTTTTGTTTATTATTTGATTTAGATATAACTCGAAGTTAGTTATAAAAAAAACGAATATAGTTAAATTTTTTCACTTTTTGATTGAAATGGGCACTAAATATTTACTGGGTCGCATGTACAAAGTGTTGATTTTAATGCTTTTTGCTGCAGTCTTCATGCGCTGTAGTTCGCTGTGTTTGTACGATAACACAGCAACGGAATTTCAAGTCGATTTTACGTAAATTTCACGTGGTTTACGTAAAAACTACGTGGATTTTTTGTGGAATTAACGTGGTGTGGTTGCTGGAAAAAAAAGAATTGAAATAAAAAATTACAAGATTTGAACGTGTGACGTTTTACAACAAAGACGATATTAACAACTCACAAAGATTGATTCTAATAATATTTTCAGAAATAAAAAGGACTGAATATTTAATAGGCATTTTGAAATACAAAGCAATCGGACGTCTTCTGATTACAAAAATACGATTTTGATCTCGAAAGTTATGCAAGATCGTGTTCATTTCTATAAATCCATGACGCACTAAAGACTGGAAATATACAAGAACGAATCCTATTGTTAAATTGTTTGATAAATTTACGTTGAAAGTAAAGACTTTTTTCTTGGTCTCCTACTAGTTTTTTAGCTTCAATTCGAAGGAAAACTTTACTATTAATCTAAGTAACGACCAAAGAAAAAGGTCTTCACCGTACATATCATGTAAATTTTTCAAACAATTTATCAAAAGAAATCGTTCTCGCATATTTTAAACCAGTGCTTTCGAAACTATTGGTGTAAGTGACACACTTTTAAACCACAAATAAGTTTGTGACACACGTTTTAATTTAATTTTAATCAAAAAGAGTTTAACAGCAAATTCTGAATTTAAAATTTTATTGAGATATATGAACTTGCTGGTCAACATGCTTGCAAAAACCTTAAAAATAACAAAAGCAAAATTTTTTAATATATTGTTGCTTTCAAAAGTTATATTTTTGGTCGAAAACCCCTAATACAATTTATTGAACTGTAAATACCTAGTGTCAAATATTGTTTTTAAGTCCAACTGGCGACACACTAATGTGTCGCGATACACAGTTTGGAAAGCACTGTTTGAAACGTTAGTGCGTCGTAGGTTTGTATAATTATTACACAGGCCTTTGTGACGTCCTCATAGTATTAAATGACGCACCACCTACGAAATTCTCTTGCAATCAAAAAAATTGTAAAAATTGAATTTAGCATTACGAAGAATAGCTTGTTTTTGTTGGTTTTGGGCTAATTTGATACATGATTGCGCTACAAGAAGCATCGTAACTTAGTTCAGCTAGCTTTTACACCCGGATAAGCTTTAGGTAGTGAAATATATTTTTGATCGCAGTTTTTTTTGGGGGGAGGAAAGCTCTTACCATTTTCTTTTATAAGTAAAACCGCTGTTACAACCAAATTAATTGTTAGAGTGAAATGTGGTAGTTTTTAAGAGTAATTTAAGAGAACAAATCATTTGCTGAAATAAGCTGGAAATGACATTTTAATTAAAAAATACGTGACAGTGATTAGTTAATTTTTATTTGCTAGGAATTCTGAATTAAAATTAGCATTAGGTTCGCTGTAACTAATTGATTTTAAAAAAAGTCAAAAATTTGACTCATAATAATCACAGCTAAAGCAGAAATTACAACGTTTTATGTCGCCATAATTCATTATGACTGCAATAGTGAAGTTGCATTTTTAGCGTGAGAAAGAACAGCTGCTACTGTTCCAAGTTAACTAGAAGTTGCTTTTGAAATTTATTAACGTTTATTGGACCGATTATTTTGTAGACCAAAAAATTTAAAGCTTTTTCATTAAAAAAAAAACTTACACTAATTCTTTACAGAAAAAATAAGGCTAAAATTTCTGAATGTTTGACAGACTTAGACCAAAGTGACGAGATTTAGACATGTAAGCAAGATTTTTAAAGCTTAATCTAAAATAGCGCGAAAACGATGTTTCCAAAAAAAATAAATCAAGCATAGCACAAATGCTGGTATCAAGAATAAACTGCCATTTGCAGAAATTTCTGCAACATTTGTTTGCTAACGGTCTTCACGTTTTCCACGTACGTATATTTTTACGCTGAATTGCATGCATAAACTTAGAATAGACAGATGCAAGGCTTTATTTAGACCAAAGACTGGCTGACAAAAAAAGACGGTAAAAGCTTAAAAGCCTTGAATTTTAAATTTCTAGTCACTTCATTCGGATATTGGTTGAGGATCTTGTTCAGAAAGAAATCTAGAACACTTTAGAAGAATTTAGAATGTTAGAACTGTTCAACACCAAACCAACCGGTGCAGAGTTATAAGTCGGCCTGAGATTTTCGGGATGGGTTCGGGCCTAAGTTTGAGACAATTTTTGGACCAAATTCAGGTTCAGTGCGGAGCTTACAGATAAACGTCCACCTTTTTTCAGCGCGTGTTTTAGACGAAACTTAACTTTCGGGCTTTTTTGGACCTGTTTAGGGTTCAAATCGAATTTAGGTTCGGGCTTATAATTTCTGGTTTGTTCGGGGTTTGGGTTTGAACTAGCGGCCCGTTTACTATTCTAAATTGGTGTATTTTTTTGCAGACAATTAAAACAACAATTAATTACAGTAACAAACAGTCATACATTTTAAATATTTCAAAGAGTCTAAGCAATAGCTAATTATACCAACGTATATTTTTCAATTGATTATTTGACTTGAATTACTTGTTTTTTAGAGGAAGTGAGGTTATTATGGGCCATTAAATTATTAAACAGAAACAAGACCATCGACACCGAAACAAATTTTGCCCTTCGCTTTAGCGATTTGAAAAGTTTTTTTAAACATTTAAGAGCGCTTTCTTGGGTGCGTATTGAACCAGCAACCCAATTTAACTGTTTAAAAAAATTTTACGCTTTTCATATTACACCGGATTAAACTTGCAATGATTATGTAACGGGTGTCATGACGTTACTATGCCGGATGTAGAATGTCACAAAGCTGCGTCACGACTGTTTAGACAGTAAAATTGTGTACGGAGCCAGAAATAAAAATGCAGATAGATACTACAGAATAAATAGAAAATCAAAATGACGAAAGTAAAAAATGAAAAGGTGAAAACTACTAAATCAATTAACTTTGTTTGTTAGCCAGGATACATACAGTGTACCTACATATTCCTTTGAAGATAAGAACAACAAAATTAGGGATTACCGAAGATGGTGTTAAATGATTATAATAATTAAATTATTAGTTTGGTCAAAGGCTACGAGAAAATGTAGCAGGTCTAATAAGGAATGAGTTCTAAGCGGATATACGCAAGGCCTTACGTGATGTAATATACGGCTTGGCACAAAACTTTCTTATCAAAAATTAAAAAATCAACAAAAAATAGGAAAAAATATCAAGCGTTTGAAAAAGTTTTCCTTTTACAATAACCTACTATGCACGATTATCTGGCATAATTTCTTTTGTATTTCAGTTTATTTACGTCAACAAATGTGTAAGGCAGGGGTAGGCAAACTACGGCCCGCCATGACTTTTTGTGCGGCCCGCGAAAGCCTCAAGAAAATAACTTTACTCTTTCTTCGCTTTCAGTCGTGATGATGTATAAAAAAAAGTCATCACATGCAATCAATGTCCAAAATTTGAGATCACTTTTTTCGAGACGAAAAGGATATTTTGGACATTGATTAAAAGTGATGATTTTTTTTAGAGAATGCTATAATGCGGCCGGAGGACCAAAATCAGCTTGTAAATGCAACCCTCGAGTTAAAACGTTTGCTCACCTCGGACTAGGGATTTCTCAACTTTTTTGGCTGTATTTCATGACGTCACTTGTAGAATTTTGCACTTTCATTTTATATAGGCCTTAAGTTTTTATATAGATTTTTCATATTCTTTATATAATGCAAAAAAGCCCAAAAAAGATTTCTTTTTCAACATTGAAGTGAAGACTAAAAAAATTTTTTTCTTTAACATTCAGTTTGTCTTTAAGTTTTGTTGAGCTCTTCTTTAAATGACCAACCGTATACTGTACAGAAGGAGGAAATAATTCCACACTTTCTCGCTTTTCCCAAAAACTTCCAGGCGTAAAAACTGCAAACATTCTAAAAACTTCAGCCGTGACAACAACCTTGTTAAACAGAGGTTGAAAGAATTTTGCTTAAAATCATAATTTTTTTACTAAATTTAGTACAATTTCCTTTATATTGCCCAAGCTAAAAAAAGCGAATTAAAAAATTACAGCAAGTTAAATAGCAAAGTACTTCACGCGACAAAAATGATCAATTAGCTCAAAACTCATTGTTTGGCCCTTTCAAAAATGGGCAGCTGTTGGAAAAAGCAAAGAAAAAAATTTTTTGATGCCTTGTTGATTTGCTCAAAAGGTTCAACGTAAAGAATTCTTTGCATGCATTGAATGCTACACTAAGCGTAGTTTTTCAGCGTAAGTGTTTATTTATTAGATTTCTACGCCAGCTGTCGACAAAAAAATCTTATGCCGAGTGCTGGCAGAAAATTGCTTGGGCTCAGCGTAAAAAATACTTTTGAGTAGAAATGGCGGAATAAGTTACAAAAAATCATTTTTTTAAAGAATGGTTGAATTGTTTTCTTGTTCACATATTTTTTCAAGGATATGCTATGGGCCTACGCTCAGCGTAAGAAAATTTTTATAAGCCTAGTGTAGACCAAGCCTTATGCTGAAGTGCTTCATACAAAGCAAATCGCCTTTTATAAAGTAAAACTCACACGCTTTTTGTTTTTGTTAACAACAGAAATTATTTCTTAGTAATGGAAGCACTTTTTTATAGGCTGCATACAACTTTCGGTTTGTACATTACGTACTTAAAAAGGTTTCCACATTTAAAGCGACTTCATAGCGGATGTTTTTGAAAATTGTAGAACTGTGTTCAATTTTACGTCGAAAAAAATGTATTTTTATAAATATTTTGCACTTAGGACATTTTCCTCATCTAAAAAAAGTTTATAAAATGTATTCAAGAAGCAATTAAACGCAGCGTGCTGACCAGGTCGTTTGAAGGCAAACTAACTCGTGTTCAACAAATGCCAGAAAATACAAATTTATAGATTTCAAAAAACCTTTACAACAAAGTTTTCAGAAAAAAAGTATTTTAAGAAATAAAATTTTACCCCATAGTTTGTCAAAAAACGTTAATTTTTAACTTAAATTAAAAAAATTCTTCTAAAAAATTTTTTTAAATTACCTGTATCTTTTTTCTTTTATTTTCTGTAGTAATGCACCATTAATTTAGTTATTATTTCTAACCAATACTGTAAAAAAATATTAGCACAGAGCAGCCTACGTTAATCGTACTATATCTACTAAACAACGAAGAAGCCATAAATTTCTAGACCAGGGTGGTCCATGTCTTCCACTCCTATGGGTCACTTCAAAATGGTTATACTTGAGAACCGGCCGTTGATTTGAAAGTGTCTGAAAACTGAAAAGTGTTATTTTTGCCTTGAATATCAAATAAAGACCAAAAAAGTTTTGAAAGGCAACTGGAAGCCTTTTTTTATTCTCATTTAATTTTGGATTATAAAATGCTTCCAATTAAGAACACTTACACAATTTTTCGAACCGTTGTTGTAAAGGTTGTAAAGTCGCTGCTTTAATTGACAAGGTTTAGACTGTTCAAAGTTGTTTGGCGGGCCACGGTACGACTGTTCTCGACCGTACAACCGATTTCAAGTACGAAAACAGACAAAACAAAGTCAAGGTAATCATTTAAAAAAGCATTTTTATACCGTTTTGATTAGAAAGTTTTTTTTTAAAGGATTTAGTTTTTGGAAAAAAGTTTAGAATATTGAAAGGTTTAGTTACCGAAAAGTCTCCATTTCCGGCTTCAGCGCAAAAATTGTTGGGTCTGATTTTCGAGCTGGGAAAAGACGGCGGACGATTTGCTGCTGAGGCTGTACTGGTGAAGGATCATGTTGCAGAGAGGCTCATTACGAATATGTGGCACGGCTCGAGTAATGAATAGTAAAATGAGAAACTAAAATATGAGTTTCTGTTTCATGATTAATTATCTTTTTTTGAAAACCTGTCTCAAAATGTGTTACGAGTATCTCTCTTGCTGAGTTCCGTGAGATATATGCTTCTTGTTTTTTAACAAGTTCAGTCTTTGCAGTGAAAGTTAATTGTCATAAGAGCATTTTAATCAAATGTAAATATGAATTAAACGATGAAAAATGAATCAGCTTAAAATCGTTTTTTTTATTAATTTATTGTTTAATTTTTATAGTCATATGCATAGAACTCTATTTTCCCGAGTCATCTTTATAATTTTAGGTTACTATCTTAAAATATAATTGAATCACACTTTGCTACCATCATTCTTAGTAGGCAATATTTCAACCAATGAGAACCTAGTTTTAATTGAATATCACAAAAATATTGCAGCTTGTTGAAAAAATAATCGTGATAAAATGTTTAATTATTCAGAAGACGAAGAAAAACAGTTGTTATGTGGATGAGCAGCTTACTTTAAAAGGATATGATCAGCTTCCTGTAAGCAGAAAAACATTATTACAACTTGTGTACGTAATTGACGACTTACGCAAGCGTTGCCGTATTTTTTTGTCGTTGCGTCTTAATTTTGGTTTGCTTGCAGAATTTTTTTCTTTCTTTATTTGCTTAGAAGCCTTTCGCATGTTTGCGTGAGCATTTTTTTACTTAGTTTTGTTCAGACTATATATCTGTGTGGTCAAATTGCACCGCATTCTTTTTTGCACGATCGGCAGCGATTTGTTCTTGAAATAATGAATACGAGTGATAGGATACTTTACCATTCAGTTTAGTGGATTTATTTTTTACAATAATTTTTTTATATTTTTGTCATTTAGTAATTAATTTTTAGCATCTTTTTAGTTTTGTGTTTTGAGCTTAGAAATACTGTTTCATATATTTGAAATTGTTTTGATGAAAAGAAGTGGATTTACATAAATTCGGTACTTGGCGAGGTATAATTGTAAGACTCTGGTTTTCTTGATGCAACTTTAATAATAATAATTGTTGTATTGCATCAGCCATTGTGTACAAATCAAAAGTTGTATTAAGATTTTATGATTTAAAATTTTTAGAAAATAGCCTTTTTAGAATTTCTGTTCAAATTTTTTGAAGCTTTTCGTTTATTTATTTTTTTTTACTTGTCACAATAACAATAATAACGTTTTATTGATTAACTTCTTCGTATTCCCGTATTGACCTGTTCACCTGTATGTTGTTTTTTTTTTGAAAGTGGAGATGTTATTGTAGGTAAACAATTTAAACCCTTGACTTTGTATTAAAGAATTGTGGTGAAGTGGTTTTCTAAGAGCAAAATAAAAATCACTCAAGTGGACTGGGCATCGAACTCGCGTCCTTCTATTTGCATGTCAGAGTATTATTACACTGAGCTATTCTGCAAATGGACAACGTCTTGTTTATAAGAAAAATAGAGAGTTTTTTTTTCAGAAATAAGTCGAACTACAAAATTGATAAATGGCTTCATGGCCAAGTAGTTAGGAGCACTAATCTCATGACGAGTTGAATCGGCATTATTTCCTTTCAACTGTTACTTTTGTCATGTTGTTGTTCCTTGGTAAAATTTTTCGGGATTTTTCCCAGCTTTGCATTTTAAACAAGCAGATCTAAATTGAATAATTCTACTACAAAATAACAAAAAATAAAAGGACAAAAATCTTTAACCGGACGGCAATGTCTTGACATCTCAAAAAGAAGGAAGTAGGCCTAATTATTTTTCGGTTTCTTCAATTTAACGCTTTTGCCATTGTTCCGCGAGTCGACAGCATCAGTGAATAACTTGATAATGACACTAATCACGATTTTCTTAAAATAATGTATTTACTGTTTAAATTTAAACAATTATGAAACTATTTTTTCCACTTTTGCTTATTTTATAATGATCCTGGAGCTTACAGTATATTCGGATGAAACAAATTTGACATATAGATTGGAAGAACGAGAACAGTTGAATC
The DNA here is from genome assembly GCA_963680785.1 of Diplosoma virens. NCBI lineage: Eukaryota > Metazoa > Chordata > Ascidiacea > Aplousobranchia > Didemnidae > Diplosoma > Diplosoma virens. The sequence continues at coordinate 14,545,891 of OY796880.1, forward strand.
ATCACCTAGATCAGTGGTCGTCAATCTTTGAAATTCATTGATCACTAAATGTGTAATTTGTTATTTTGCGACCAATAATACGAATTTAGAAAACAAAGCTACTGTAAATATATTTATGCAATAATAGTCAGGTAAAAAACAAGTGAAAACTAAAATAGGTCTTCGTTTTAAACTTATCTCCAATCTAAAGATTCATTGTTACAACTCAAAGGTTGTTGGAATCGGATTGATTCGAGTCCTTCAATGATCTACTTTGTACAACTCTGATTTTTTTCCGCGGATCACCAGTTTTGAAAAAATATTTTTAGGCCATGACTGGAACCTTCATAGCAACCCAATATGTTTTCAAGCATTAGTTGTGTTTAAAAAACAAGTAAAAGCATTCATTATAACAAAAATTTTAAAAATTATTTTTGTCAAAATGATAAGTATTTTTAATTACAAAATTAGTAGTTATGGCGGAAAAAAAAATGTCTTAACTTTGTTACTTTTCCGTATACGATTGATCTGACGTTTATATCTGTCAATCAAAAAAAGTCCGTATCTGTCAATATGGTGGAGTAGAAAAAAAAGAAAACAGAAGTGAAGCGGAACTTGTTCAAAAAATCTTAAAGTACTCAAATCGATTATCTTTATAAGTGTTTACTTACTGCAAATCAAATACTATTTTTTTCAGTTTAATTGACTCGTGCTCTTTGTAACTTCTTTAACAGAATATTATTAAAATCTTTTCTAATTTTAAAGTTTTTAAAATTGTTTTTTCGACAATGCTCTACATTTAAGTATAATTAATCAAAAAAATCTTACGTATGGCTTTGCTATCTCTCTAAATACTTAAAACTCAACTTATTTTTTTTAAATTTAAATCATTTCAAAGATTTTAAAAGATCATTTCCAATATTGTGATATTTTGTAGCTTAGCACATGTAAGGAAAAAAAAAGCGTTCGACTTACTATTTTCATTTATAATTTTACTAATGTCACTAATTTTATTTATAATTTTGTTTTGTTTCAAAAGAAATATTAAAAAGACAAATACTAGTTGTTTTGATATTAAAAGAAGCTATGAAGTTGTAGGCGTAAGGAATTAGAGATTTGTAAAAGTATTTTAGCCAGTTTTGATATGCTTTTAACAAAAAAATAGTTTGCCAAAAAAATATATGATTCAAAACATTTTATTTTTACAGGAATCTCTATAAATTTTTAAAACTCGTGTTTTCAGTTAAATACGTTAAAAGGTTTATGATAGACATCTTCATAAAAAAGTTTTAGAAAAGTAGAAAAAGAGAATATTAAAAGAATTGTTGCAAAATCGGGAAACAACATCGCAAAACAATGAATATTAATCTTACAGCTGGTGTTTTTATGGTTTTGATGGTTGCCATCGCAGCCGCGATCTTTCTGTGTTGTTTCAAGGCGTATGTCTTCTGCCGGAACAGACGATCTAACCAACGCCAACCAATCGTAAGTTCTAGAACGCGATTTATAAAATAAGTACGTTATTTTCTAAGGTGCTATGCAGGGCTGCGAACTCACCCTCAAACTCGAAAAGCTCGCTTTCTTTTGCTAGAGTCATCAAACAGCTACAATTGAAGCGGAGACTTTTTTAACTTTATAGATAGAAAATCATTGACTTGACGAATTAAAATTGTTTAACTCAAACTCGAACTCGGTTAAAAATGCGTCAAGTTTGCATTTCTGGAACTACGACAGTTGATTTAACTGTGAATTTTTTTACGATCGAACCTATTTTTTGTTATTTGAAATCAGATTTATTAAGTTTAAAACACAACTATAAGAGGCTGTTATGCCATATTCCCCCATTACATAACTGTTGAGACACGATTTTCTAAGTCTGTAAGTCAATGTGGTCCAAACCGGCAAGCATGACGTGCTTCCGGCAGCACGCCGAACAATTTCAAACATTTTTGACTTTTTGTAATAAATTTTTTCAATCTTCACAAACCTTATTGAGATGCAAACAGATTCAAACAACCCTTTTTTAGCGACGCTTTTTTATCCACCATTAGAAGATGCAGCTGAGAATATGTTTTTCCTGTTGTGCAGTTTACTCTCCCCGTAACTTGATGTTTTACATCTGCTCCGATGATCTCCTCCAAGTTAACTGAATATCTATTGAGTAACCGAAAATTCAAAACTGACTTGGATCTGTAATTTATTGAAAGCTTTATCTTACATCTGGCCATTTATTATTTCGATGCAAAAACCCTTTTACGATACGGATAATGTTCCAATTAATCATTGGTTTTATTATATCTCTCTTTAAAAACCTGAATTGAGATGTTTGAAGTTGAAATACTAGCAGAGGAGAGAAAAAAGATGTAAAATATCGGCATCGGAAGAACAATAGCAGTGAGCTGTCGGAACGGAGAAGAATAGAGACGCAAAAAAAATCGTTATTAGAGAAAACATACAGAATGTTACGTATAAGGACTTAAAGAAAAGGCTGAAAAAATAAAAATAAAAATTTTTTTCTTTTATTTAATAATCTTACTTTTATTTTACCGCATCTCATGCACTTCTTTCGAAATCACTTAATAACCTCACACAAATGCTTGCAGATTATTTAGTAAAAGTTTTTGATGAAGTAAAAAACCAAAAACTTCTTTTTAATTAATTTTTTTAAAAATACTAAACTACTGTATATTAACTTGCTGTTGTGTTTAAGAAGACTTTTTGTCAACAAAAAAATTGCATATAGAGGTTTGAATTAAAAAAAATCAAACTGAAGCTTAAGATTTGAGGTATGAAGAAAAAATTTTGCAAAGAGCTGTTTCAGCCAATGCTTTTACGTCATCTTTTTACGTGATACAAATTTGGTAAAATACTAACGTTTTTAAGGATAGACAGCCATATTTATACCCATAAAAAAACATTTTTTATTGAAATAAGATATTTCATTTACAATGATATTTTAGATACTTGCGAAAAATAATACAAAATACCCGAAACAATTTTTTAAAAAATTAAAAAAATATCATATCTTTTTTTAAATAACAATTAATTGTTTTAGACTCGAATCTTACCAAGATCACAGAGAAGATTTGAATTACCCGTCGCAGATAAAGGCCTTGACAATCCACCGGAATATGGTGATATCATTTCCGGCAAAGTGCAAACTATCTTGTTGAATTCTTGTAAGTGGCTGGTTGTGAAATATATTGATCAGTGATTTAAATTTTTGTTTTTTTGATGCATGTTTTTTTTTTTTTTTACAACCTTAAACCTAAAAATTATACTTACAACGAGGCGTAAAAATTTTTACAACCTAAAAATTATACCCAAAAATCACATCCTATAGATGTACGTACCTTTTTATATCAAATCGCTATTTTTGAATTCAAATTTTTATTTGTTTTTTATACGAAGTGGTAGTACTGCAATTTATGATTCGATGCTAAAACTGTTGAATATCCAAAAAATAAAAGTAAATTTTTTTGCCAGCAAGGACTCTAAGGTAGTGACTAGAATAAAATTGAATCGAGACCAAGTCGAGTTTTCAAACGCAGCTTGAAGTTTTAAGTCGGAAACCGATCGCCATCTTTGTGCTGTGGAAAAGTTACCAGTTCCCAAATTTTAAAAACATTATATGTTAACGAAAGACTACAATAATAATTACAATGCCAACTAAAAATAATGAAAAACTACCGCATCGTTAACAATGATTCATATTTCTCTTTAATAACCTATGGTTCAATAATCACTTTGTTAATTTTCGAATTTTAAGGCCTACCACTTGGATACAAAGAATTTACTTCACAAGCGGTTTTGGTTCATAATCTACTCGCATCAATCTGTTGTGTTCTTGGGAAAGACACTTTATGGCATTTTCTCCTGCTTGGTAATCATGGCAAGCAATTCTAAAATTTAATCATATCTCTATAAAACTCAAAACCAAAATAACAAATTTCAACCGTACAACAATATCTTGGCATCTCCGGAAGCAAGTTGGGGTAATTGCTTGCCCTTTGCCCTATGTAATTGATTGCCCTCGCAGGAAAGCGCTCTGACGCTTTCCTGCGAGTCAGAGTATAAATGTAGAAAGGAAATTAAAAATGATTGAAATGAAATAAAGCCTCAGATCACAGAACGATCAAGCCTAATGTAAGATGCGGTGACCCGAACCATTTTGTTTTCGGATTTTATGTAATAGCTTCTGACAAACTTAATTTGATCAAGTTTGCTTGTTTTCAGGTCACAGCCCTAGTGCTTCTGTCAGCATCGAAAACGAAGAAACTAAGTCAGAAGAAGATATGATATTAGTCACGTGGTCATCCGATGGCTCCGCAGACAACGCTGCGCTACCTTCTTATTCTTGTGTTGTGATGGATGAGGCGTCAGACGTCATTGAAACAGCACCGCCTCCCTATACCAAAAACACTTTACCGAGAATCAATAGCGGAAACAAAAAAAAAGAACAAACACTTGGCAACACTGCGCCAAATCACTTTTTAGGTTCAAATAAAGCAATCGAATCTATCTCCAGCAGGTATCGCACCTTGTTGACTTTTTTTCAAAAAGACGATACAGCGAGTAACTTGTCATCAATTAATAATTTTATTTCCGTTGATAATCATCATAATGAAGTATTAGTAACTCTGTCAGCGAGAACGTAAATGTCAGAAACAAAAATTCAACACGGTTTATGTTGCTTTTCTAACGTGCTCATGGTTTTTGCCATATATCGATGAATTGAATCAAATTTTTCTTGTAACTACTCTTAGCATTAATTTACTTACATTTTTACTTTGGTTGCTTTTGTCGCTATTTTGTAATAACGAACCAATAAACAAATCAAAAACAGTCTTCATAATCAAAGAAAGAGAAAGCAAAAGTGATTAATAAAAATGATTTAGCAAGTTTTGACTTTAATAAAGTTGAGCGGAGACTTTATTAATTGTAAAGTCAACAATGGATCGGCAATTTTGAATTCTCAGTAATGACATATTTCTTTTTCGAAGTTATAAGCTTCAAGGAAATACCATGCAAACGGGGTTACTTGCATACTTATCACTAATTTATTGGCTTTAAAAAGGCTTCCTGATTGTTTTCTGCCAAATTTATATGTTTAAACGTGACTTGATGTATTGACGTATTTCGGCAAACTTAATTGTACTTAAATATCTCAATTATATACTATAGTTCAGTGCTTTTCAAACTTTTTTTCACTACGGCACACTAATAAACTCTGAATTTTCCTGCGGCACACTTACAATACTAAATACACTCTTCAAGTTCACATACAAAAATTATATTTAATATATAACAGTAACACCTAATGAAACGGTGTGCCTACAGAAATTGTTTTAATACAGGGTACAACAGGGATGTCCAACCAGTGGTGGATATTGGGTGAGGCAAATGAGGCAGTTGCCTCGGGCCCTCCTTGAAAATACCGCATATAGTTTCATTTTGCTGTGTTTTTTTAGAGATCACCGTTTGGGAGAAAAATAGCGAAATATGAGATCAAATCGAAGTGAAGACCTTTTTTATTTTTTTTAGAGATCAGTATGATTTTGGGAAAAATAAGGGAAATACGAGATCAAAGCCCCCCTTTTTTTAAAGAACACCAATTTTTGGGAATCCTTGCCTCGGGCCCCTAACTTTAAATATCCGTCACTGTGTCCAACCTTGCTTTAATTTGGGCCAAATTTTGAATCAAGCCAAAGTCGCTGGGCCGCAAAAAGTTTGTCATGCAGAATCTCGCTGCAATTTCTTCATTTTTGTCTCTAAAATCAAGTGTTCTGTAAAAAAAAAGATGGACCAAGACTCTATCTATGGCTTTTTGTCAAAACACGAAAATTTCGCGGCACACTTCAATCCCTTTCACGGCACACAGTTTGGGAAACCCTGCTATAGTTGATTTAACTTCTTTTTTTTCTGAACGCATTTTAAAGTGGTTATGTCAGCAGTTAAATTTTATAAACCGTGATCTTAACTTTTAAACTCTGTGACTTCGAACTTTTAATCTACACCTAGGTAAAATATGTTTCAAAATCTTTACTTTTGCTGTCTTTAATAGGTAAGTAAAATTTAATAAAAAAAAAAGACCTTTAATGAAACATTCAGAAACAAATACTGAACCATTCGCCTGTGTCTGGTCCCTTGCAAAACGTGACCAAAGACTCAGGTCAATAAAAGGCACTAGGCATATCTTCTGTATTTTATCGAGCTCAAGACTCACATTTGGAAAATTTAAATCAAAATGGGACGAATGATTAAAACGGCAAATATCAACAATGTTTGTCTTCAATGTAAATATGAAAAACCGAGACATCCTTAATTTTATATGACCTCATGAAAAATGTCTTCATGCAATGTTATTCATAAATAAGCACCATTCATAAATGTTTTAAATCTACAAATCGGTGGCAGACTTGGTGAAGTAGCTAATACTCTTAGCGAAAGGTCAATGGTAAAATCAAAAGAAACAAATCATAAAAATAAAAAGACTCTGCCTGTATTACTAAAAACTTAAATTAGTAATTACATCTCAGGATACATTTATAATTATTACATGTTTTTAAATAAAATCTCGTCGGCGTTATGGTTGAGTAAATGTCAGCGTCGAACAGATAGCGAGGGTGATTGAGGGGGTTTGGGTTCAACTCTTATGATGACCATGTTGTTGTGTCCTTGAAAAAGGAAATTAAGTGACTTTGCTTTGCTTAGCGGTTTTTCTAACAAACACCTTTTCATTACAATTACGTCACTATGTAAAAACCGAAAAAAAACAATTAAAAAATTTCAATCGGACAGCAATATTTTTGCTTTTCCAGAAGCAGCTCAGGGTGATTTCTTGAAGTTTAACGCCTCCAAGGTAGTCTTGCGAAACGTATGGACAAATAAAATTGATGAAGCTAATCATTACAAGAATATCTCAACCCGTGATCAAAGAAGATTGTCAGGGCGGACTGTTTCAACTTTTAAATCCTGTTCATGTTCTTGATGATTAATGATAATGTTCATGTTCAAGAACTTGATCATGTTTGTAATGATCAAAAATGTTTTTATCGATTCGAAGATATCAAGAATGTTTGAAATGGTTTAGTGGGCCACAGAAAATCACATCGCGTCCATAATTCGTTGGGGCCACGGTTGGACCGCCCCTTTTATAAGTATTGCAAAAAAAGTTTTTGCAAAACTTCCAACACACTATGATTTTTTAAAATCAACGATTTGTTTTTGATAAAAAAAGTGCATATGAAAAAAGAATTTATAAAAACTAGAATAGTTTTGTGACCTTTTGCGGTTTATGATACTTTTTAAGATTAAGATTTAAAATTTCCTTTAAGATTTTTCATATAGCCTGCGAGATCTTCTTTTCGCTCTCTTTTTCGAAGATAAATATTTGAAACGTCTCGTACAAATATTTTTGGAACCCAGAGACTTGGCGACTCTTACGGGAGTCATTGGGAGTCATTGAGAAACACTGACCTAAAATTTAAAGATTTTTATTTTGGCATAATTTTCATTTCATTTTATTACTGATTGTTACCAATTATTTTTTTTACTTGGCAACTTTGAATGAAATAACATTTTTATCACTCAATTAGTCAAAAGCTTGAACTATAGCGAAATTACATTGATTCTGCATTTGAAGGTCATTCATTCATTTATATCTTAATGGATATGTCATCACTTGATGTACAACATTACGCCTTCGGTGATCAAAATTAGAACAGACCAGAGGCTTACAAAATATTACGAGCCAATAGATATTGAGTCTTAAAACATTTTCAAGACAGAAGGAATTTGATAAAGCCAGAAGCATGGTAAGAGTTTTTGAAGACTATTGACGGTTTAGGCCTATTAAAAAAAATTGGTCTGAAAGCATAAAATTTTTTATTGATTTTTAATGTAAACTATGTTCTAGTTTTTTACTTAAAGAATAATTATACTTTAAAAATGCATAGCTTATTTATCGATAAAAAATGCGCCAATTCGAGTAGCATTTATACTAGAAAAGTAATAAAAAAAAGACTTGGTCATTTTTTCACTACACTTTTATTTATATCTTTTGCTAATCATGTCCTTTTTAGGAAATTCATTTAACAGAAGAACAAAAAACAGGTAAATCACTGCGTTTTTAGTTTTTGAACAATAGTACGGTGGACACTGGACAGAATTCATTGTTTTTGCTCAAAGGTTTACAACTTATAACGATTCTTCAAATCTTGCTGCCAAATAGAGCTATTCTGCTGTTTAATTGCAATTTGAACTGACCTTCCTGAAGTCCGCCTGTGAAATTCTAATGACAAATTTTATGTTTGCGATACAAATGCACGTCTTCAACATGGCAAGGGGTACACAGGCCGTTTTTAATGATACTGTTGTTTTTACTTGTTATGCTTTGTCGTGGGAAAAAACACTTGAAACCGCTTTCTCCTAATCAGCGATCTTAACAAGCTCAGCTTTAAACTACGTACATATTACTATATACCAAAAAGTAATTAAAAAAATCAGTTTCGATTGAATAGCAATATCTTGGTGACTTCGAAAGCAAATTGGAAATTATTGCTTTCAAAATTTTGCGTCCTCATCGTTATCCTAAAGTCGTGAGAACTAGCAGATTTAATGATTGTGATAATGTAGATTATTCACGCGATTTTTGAGCATACCAGTCTGTTAAAAACCGAGCTCTTGTGGAGGAAATTTGTTTTTTGTTGTGGAAAAAGTTAAAACTTTTAATTTTTGGTTCTATTTCTAAATGCTTTAACTTAGCCGTTAGGTAGAAATAAGGAGACTTGAGAATGAGTAATGCAAATAACTGTGAGAAATTTGACAGACTCGTCATTTAGAGAGTATATTGCCAAACTTTAAGTTAAATTTTATATACTTATACTTAGGGCAATATACTCTCCAAATGACGAGTTTGTCAAGTTTGTGACGGTTTTTGTATTACTTATTTGACCAAAAACGACGTTAAGAGGTTGAGCAGTCTGCATTTTTAATACAACACAAAGTTGGAATATTTATGTGTAAAGATGAATTCTTCGTTGTACACAATATTAAAATAACCAATGGTATTGACAAAACCATTAACTCTTTCTATAACGGAATCATATTGAAAGAGTTAATGATTTCCATTGGTTATTTTAGAATGTTTATGTGTTGCTTTAATTTCTAACTTAAGCATAATGCCAAAGGTAAAATTTATAAACAATTTCTTTAGAGAATATTTTAAAACAGAAGGCCTACCATTAACTAATTTGTTAACAAAAAATGAAATATCTTTGTTTGTGTAGCGTCCGAATCTCTAGTTGAAACACACTTCGGAACAGTTTTAGTAGTTTTCTATTAACAACAAAAATTATTTATAGGAACCTAACTCAAATTCAATGAAGCGATGAAATATAAAACAGTTTCTTATCACAATTGTATTGTACGACAAGGCCCTGTTTCGCTCTTATGGAGCTCATCAGGTACAAGATCAAAAGTAACAAGCCAAACTATTACATGCACAACCAAATATATATAACATAATAACAAACGTAATGATTACATACAAGCGATTGTTGCATGCCTTTGCCTCGTGATTTATTGCTTTGTGCTTTAGATTGCCTTAGGCCAAATTTCTTATGTAACGATTTTGTATATAAGCGGTAGTTTTTCTGACTTCAGTAGCAGTCCTGGTTCGGCCTGTATAGTGATAAGATACTATAGTTATAAATCCGAATAAGTCCAGGTACTATGACGAAGCCGATTCATCGTCCGGAAATACCAACATGATGATATTTTATGAATGCGAAGTCCACCTCTGTGGAGTTAGATAAACATTTATCGCTTGTATGTAATCATTACGTTTGTTATTATGTTATATATATTTGGTTGTGCATGTAATAGTTTGGCTTGTTACTTTTGATCTTGTACCTGATGAGCTCCATAAGAGCGAAACAGGGCCTTGTCGTACAATACAATTGTGATAAGAAACTGTTTTATATTTCATCGCTTCATTGAATTTGAATTAGGTTCCTATGATTTAGCCCAAATCCTCGTCTCTTAATGAGAAAAATTATTTACAAAAATGAACGTTTGAGCAAATAATAATAAATAAAACAAAAGAGAAACACTCACCAACAGTTTTCCGAATCACCAAGAAACGCCGACACAAATATTATTTCCAAACAATTAAACTTTGAGTCACAGTAGCTTACAGTATCGTCAGCCTTTCACTTCAAACCCTTTCTGAACCGGCGTTTTGTTCATTGCCACATGCTGGGCTCGCGTTGTGACGTAATGACTAAATGCCACGAAAGACGCCGAAATAGCCAAACTCTTGTGCGCGTTCTCTAACAGTTGCGGTCCAAGAGTATTTACGAAGCGTCGCATGTACGACACTCAAACTTGCTGTAACAATCTTAATTATCGATTTGATAGCATATTAGCCGAATGAAGTTTGGAAAACGAAGAAATTTTATGTTTGAAAAAGTTTTTAAAAGTTGCTGCAAGTAAACATTTAGAAAAAAAATATGACACCCTATTTTACAGTTTCAACCATATTGTCTTGTTTTTGATTGGTTAGAGTTCAGGGCGGCCTTTGAAGTCTTTGTTGCCGATTCGGATGACGGAACAATTACAACGAAGGAGCTGGGCAAAGTGATGAGGATGCTCGGGCAGAACCCCAGCGCCCAAGAACTGCAGGAAATGGTTGCCGAAGTTGATTTAGACGGTATGGAGGATTTAACTTGCGAGTAACTATACTAGATAGTTCAATACGCCTAGTTGACTACTGCAAATTTTTGTAAAAAAAGATGTAAAATATATTTTTTAGATTTTTATACTTAATACTCCGCTTATAATTTTTTTTTTTTAAATGGGTCAAAATATTATTTTGAATAGACTTTCTATAGTGGAACGTCATAAACGGGGTTTTTATTGTTTTACGAGCAACGTTTAAAAGACTTTTGCAAAGTTAAACCATGTGTCTGATTAGTGTTGCCATAAAAATGTTTAAATTAGCAAACGTACTTTTAACCTTTATCAGCTTCAGAAAATCAATCTACAAAATTAGCTAGAATCCGCTATCCTTGTTTTACTGCATCTTAAAATATGACTTGAAACAGCAAATTTTGAAAGATGGTAGGTACCAAGCGACGGGTGGCAAAAATCGAATAAGGCACAAGCATTGGGTCAATCATAATAATTTTCATTTATTGTTTCAAATAGGACAATTATTGGTCAGTGAAAATATGGGCTATCATTCAAACATTATTCAACACAAAATCATTTAATTTGATTTTACGGCAGATTGAAAATGTTTAAAATAATTAAGAGACGCTTGTGACATAATCTATACTTTGGTTCTTAAGTCTCCTTAAAGAATTGTTATTAAAACATTTAGAAGTAAAGATAAAAAAGGTCATTAAACCTCGTCCATTGGTCTATAAAAACAACAAAAATATTCTTAATGGTAAATGATAATGATTAAAAAAATTCTAAAATGAAAAGTGTAGCCTAAAAAAGCATAATGTGATAAAGCATGACCTCAAACAAAATTACAAATTTTTGATAGGCATCAGGTAAATTCACAAAACACGATATTAAAGGTGCAGCAGACATCGTTAAAATCAATTTAATATCGTTGAAATTTAATGCATTTTAGTTTGGATTGAGCAAAATTTGTTGTTACTATTCAGATTGAATAATAAATTTTTAAATGGAGCCAATTGCTTACCGCAAGGATTCACAATTACGTTTCTGCATCACTCTAACAACTACCTCAAAAGTCTGGCGACCAGAACATTTTTTGAGCAATTAAAACGAATGTTGAAACTATTAGTTAGTTATTGCCAGTCGTCGTCGTCGTCGTTTGAAGGGTATCCACTCCAGGTCAGACACAAACAGGACTGGAGCCGAGGGTTTATCCTTTTACTACCCCAGACTGCTGCACTGCCTGGATCAGATGCTGGCAGTGATGTCATTATTGCCAGTGATGACCTTACAAAAAGGGCAATCGGCGCAAGAAAAGTAGGGGGGCACTTTTTAGTGTTCCGAAGCAAAGCAACAAAGCGATCTCTAAAAAAGGGTCATCGTTTTGGGGGGGCCATTTTTCAGTGTATCAAAACAAAATGATCTCTAAAAAAAAAAGGTCTTTATTTTAGACATGTCACCGTCCTGGTGCTACTATGAAGGAATAGAGCAATATCTTGCGTAGGGGGGCGGCTCCGTTTGCAATCAGTTCTGTTTGCAATCAGCATCCAATCAGTTCTTCCAAAAAATTCATGTCGTTTCAGATGAAATCTAGTTTTAAATTGATTAATATTTTCATTTCGTATTGAATATCTAACTAAAAAAATTCTTTGAAAAACTTCGCGGGCCGCACCAAAAACCTTTGTTGGCCACGAGTTTGATATGCTTGATTAAACGCATTCGATTTAATTATAAACCTTTTTTTCCTATCAGATCTTTTATTAATTACGTAAAACAACAATGGCATAATGTAAATCTGATAAGAAACAGTACGCCTATAGCCCAGGGGTGGGTTACCTTTTGCTGTTGCCAACCGTATTTCAGAATTAGTTTTAACTATAAGCAGCCAGCGAATTTGTTTTATTAAAAAACTAGCGGAAGAAAAAAAACAAACAAAAAAAAGGCTTTTTCACCATTAATTATCAATTTATAAACGTGAATTTGTTCTGTTCTGTTTTGTTTTGCGCCTTTGATTGCAAGTGAAAACTTTTTTGAGTTTTCATTTAGCTTTTTGTTGATTAAGACCGTTTTTGCTAGCTGTTTGGAAACTATTTTCTAGAGCAGGGGTCGGCAAACTGCGGCCCGCTAAGGTTTTTCATCCGGCCCGCGGGGCTCATTTCAAAAACTGATTTTAGCCACAGATGGATAGAATTATATCGGGAATGCACAGTTTCAGGTTTTTACCTTTTTCATCTCGTAGGACAGCGTGGTCCAACTATGGGCCCGCAGAGCAATTTTGCACAAGTTTTGTCGATCACAAGCAGCGGCACTATGATTTTGGGACGAAAATAGGAATTTCCGAAAACGATTCCAAGTGAAGAGCTTTTTTTTGTTTTTAGAGAACACCCTGATTTTGGGACAAAAATAAGAATTTCGGAGAGCAATTCCAAGTGAAGACCTTTTTTTTTTTAGAGATTACTATAATTTCGCAAGAAAAATAGCAAAATTAGGGATCAAATTAGAGTAACATCTGTTTTTTTTTTTTTTTTTAGAGATCGCTATAATTTCGGGAAAAAAATAGCAAAATTAGGGATCGAATCGAAATCAAGACCTTTTTTTTAGAGATCAGTACAATTTTCGGAGAAAAAATTGCGAAATCAGAGATCGATTTGAAGCTAAGACTTTTTTTCTCACGCTTTGGCCCGGGGAGGTCCAAAAAATCTAAATCCGGCCCCCGTCTTGAAAAGTTTGCCGACCCCTGTTCTAGAGACTTCATTTATTATTAGTCCGTTATGAAAACAAGATTGTGAAGAAAAAAATTTTAGTTGGTTAAATTTGCAATTACTTAATTGGGTGACGTAACCTACGTGCACGTCCGTATAAGCTGTAATTCAAGCTTGCATGTGGCCGTACTGCCGAAAGTTGTGCACCCTGAGTATGGCTTTTTACAAAATTATGCATAAGCGTAATATAACAGAACTTTTCTGTTTTGATAAAAGGAAGTGGAACAATTGACTTTGAGGAGTTTTGTTTGATGATGTACAGACAAATGCAAGCGGAAGAAGAGTCAAAGATACCCGAGCGTGATGAAAAAGAATTATCGGAAGCGTTTCGTTTGTTCGATTTAAACGGAGATGGTTTCATAGAGTGGGATGAACTAAAGGTTCAATAATATATCTTGTACTGTTTGCATCTGTTTTTTCTTTCTACTTACTTAGCAAAAGCAAATTGTTAATTTTTTTGAGAAAACAGTTTATCATGAATTTATAGCTAGGAAAAGACAAAAAAAACGTATTGCTTCTGTAAGACAACCGCAATATTTTCGAACCAAAAAAATTTTTTTATCGGATAACATTGAATGAGTTTAAAAAAGGAATAAAGCAGATTTTACTACTAATTAAAATCTAATACAATAATAATTGTCACATTTTATTCTAATTGGCAGCACTCCACTGAAACATATAGGGCAGCACCTAGTCAACCGAAAGGTCTCCAATTAAGGACCTTACACATTTCTTCCCTTTCCCATTGACGATGCTAAACGTCAGCAGGACATCTGCAAAAAATAACAATTTAAACCAGTGGTTAGCAAGTTTTCATGGTTTGCGCCCCTTTCCAGAGGCTCTCAGCATCCGTGGCCCTCTACTTATTAATAAAATATCTAGTTTTGTTTTTAATGTATTTCAATCTCTTAATTTATTTGCCTGTTTAATAGCACAAGCCAAACAAAAGCAATATTAAAAAATCATTGCAATTAAAGTCAAAATATTTAAAAAAATCACCCTCAGCTTTGTTAAAAAAAGCATTCCAAGTAAAGTAGCCAAAAACTTATTAAAATTTATATAAAGGGCAGAAAAATTTTTAAACGGTTCCTACTAAGTGTTTATTATTCTAGTTCAAATCTTAAAGAAAAAACGTTGTAATAAAATTTTAAATGAAGAAAAATAACAAAATTTGAAGCTTTTGTAATACGCACTGAAGCTTTCTAGCGAAGGTTTCTGTGGTTGTGTCCACAGAAGAATTTCCCGTAGCTTCATGAGGGGCAAAGCCCCCGGTTTGAAAACCCTGACTTAAGCATTTTTTATTTGACGCAATTTGAAATCGAATTAAAGCATATTGCTATTGTCCGGCTCAAGGCCATAGACCTACTTTAGGTTACTCTACAAATCGTCCATTCATATTATACTATATAAAGCTCATATTTTAAATTAGGTTATAAAAACTTAAACATTCGTTTGCTAGTGTTAAATAACAGGAGACTAAAAATTTTAAGATGAACAAAAGAACAAATAGGCTTATTGAAATAAGATTAAAAATAACTGACTTAGGCTTACTATAGCTGGCTACATCTTAACAGCTTATTTGAACTTATTATCGAACCAAATTAACTTTTAACTTTTATCAACCAAGAAGTAGAGACAATGTGCCAGTTAAAGAAAGCATTCCGGTCATCTTAATTGTGTTGAAGAATTTTTCTTCTTTTTTTAGTGAAAGCTTTAGATAGCAATTTTTTATAAAAGCAATTTATACAATTCAACTTTTTTCATTTTGTAGTCGTATTTGAGGAGCAGGTCTATTTATGTAACAAGACTTATATTTTAACCAAAACGTAGTTTTTGCTTCCTGTGACGCTATACAGGGTGCGGCAAAGTAACGGCCTTCTGTATTTAAAAATATTTCGGGAAAAATCGGGTATTATGGACCTCTTAAGCGAAAATCCTCCTAAAAAATTTTTTTATTATTTTTCAAACACAAAATTATTTTGATACAATGCCCTTAGTCTATACTTTCTTTTATACAAATACCAGCTTGTAACTTGTTTTACGTAAGCTGTGATGACCCTTAAAACTTTTTTGATAAAAAGGTCCATATTAAAAGCTGCGCTTATATTAAAAGCTGCGCTTGTAATGTGGACCCCTACCAAAAGTGACGTATTTAAAATTTTTTATAAACTTTAAAATTTTATAGTACTTTCTTCATGATGTAAGAATTTATTTATAAAAACAAAACAAAATAACGTCAAATCGAGCAACGAAAAAAGTGACGCTAAAATACAAAATTTGATTCATTGGCATCAATCTAGTTAAATATCTCTGACAATTTTTCACAGAGAGAATTTGCTGCTGCCCTCCAAGATTTAAAACCAGGTAAAGCTCCGGGTCCTGATTCCATCTGCCCCGAGCTTATACTCCATGCCAGAGCTGCTTTGAAGTCCTGGTTACGTGACGTGACTTCCTTTCTTCCTGCTTGCGCCGACTCAAAATTTCCAAGATCTGAAGAAGACCGCTTGTAGTCGCGATCCCCAAACCAGGAAAGCCCGTGGGGGACCCAAAGAGTTATCGACCGATATCTCTGCTCTGTGTCCCCTACAAGATCCTCGAGAGGCTTATCTACGCCCGCGTTGGACCGTTAATCGATCCATTGCTCCCTAAAGAGCAGGCTGGGTTCCGACGCGGGAAGTCAACCGTAGATCAAGTTGTTCTGCTAACCCAGAACATCGAGGATTCTTTCGAGGCTAAAAAGAAGGCCGGTGCCATATTTGTCGATCTGACAGCTGCTTATGACACTGTCTGGCACCGTGGCCTTACCTGCAAGCTGCTGAGACTACTTCCGGATAAGTACATGGTCAAAATGATTATGGAGCTTGTCCGAAATCGAAGTTTCACCCTTACCACCGGTGACAGCAAGCAAAGCAGGCTACGCCTTCCTAAAAACGGTGTTCCTCAGGGATCGGTCTTGGCTCCCCTCCTATTTAACATCTATACGTACGATCTTCCTTCCATGATTTCCAGAAAGTTTGCTTATGCTGATGATCTAGCATTGTTGCATTCTTTTGGAAACTGGAAGGACTTGGAGGGGACTCTAAGTCAAGACATGTCTACACTTTCAGCGTATCTCCAGACTTGGAGGTTGAAGCTCAGTCACACTAAGACGGTGACGGCAGCCTTTCACTTAAATAACCGAGAGGCCAAACGTGAGCTAAAGGTCTACAACAACGGTAGACTTTTACCGTTCTGTCCAACCCCTACTTATCTTGGGGTAAAACTGGACAAATCGCTCACGTTTCGTCACCACTTAGTGGAATTGCGCAAAAAACTATCTTCGCGCGTCACACTGTTGAGGCGATTCGTGGGCTCGGAATGGGGTGCTGGTGCTAAAACACTACGCATAGCCACCTTATCTCTAGTCTACTCAACCACTGAGTATTTGTGCCAGTCTGGTATCGCAGTGCTCACACTCGCCTCATCGACAGTGTCTTGATAGACGCCTTGCGCATCGTTACTGGATGCCTGCGTCTCACTCCAACGGACCACCTACCTGTACTCTCAGGCCTCCAGCCAGCTGAGCTTCGCCGACTGGGAGCGACACTCTCCTTGGCTTACCGTGGATCTCTGGACCCCGATCATATCTTGTATGGTCTTTTAAGTGGGTCCTCAGATACTCGCCAAGTAAGACTAAGATCCAGACGCCCGTTTGTGCCAGCTGCACGGAATCTTTTGGACAACCTTGCCAGACTTGGCATCCGCGCTTCTGAATGGACAAATCACAAATGGAAAACGGAGTTCTGTGAAAATGCTTCCAGGCTCCGTGCTTTTGTGCCCGAGACCGGTGCCAGGCCTGTTGGGATGGGCTTATTCCGAGTAGCTTGGGTTAGGCTCAACCGCCTGCGGACTGGTGTTGGGCGATTCCATTCGTCTATGCACAAATGGGGTCTCGCTCCTTCACCGAATTGCGAGTGTGGCGCCTCTGAGCAAACCGCAGACCATGTTCTAACAGCGTGCCCTATATATCGGGCACCACATGGAGCACGAGGTCTGACGGTTTTGGATGACGAAACTCGATGCTAGCTTAATAACATCACTGACAGCATCTGATCCAGGCAGTGCAGCAGTCTGGGGTAGTAAAAGGATAAACCCTCGGCCCCAGTCCTGTTTGTGTCTGACCTGGAGTGGATGCCCTTCAAACGATGACGACGAATCTAGTTAAAAAATAAGATGAAATGAACAAAAATATTATTTTCGGAAAATGCAAAAAAATAAAGAAAAAATTCAATTTTGCTAAAAAAATTTTTTGATTACTTTTTTATTTAGTTTTCAATAATATAAATTGTTTTTCTAAAATTTTTTCATATTCGAGAAATCAGAAGAGGTCCATATTATCTCGGGGTCCGTATTACCCGACTTTCCCCTATTATAAAATCTTTCATACGTAACTTTTATTGAACATAAATTTATTGCATTACCTTAAAGAAAATAAAGATAATAACTTGTTGGAAAGTTCTTAAGCATTATTTCATGAAAATATAAGCGTTACTTACAAATATAAAAAGCGCGTTACTTACGCCGCACCCTGTATATTTATTGAAGAAATATGAAAATCAAAAAAACTTTTTAACATTTGTTGCACGTTCGAGCCCGTATTGTTGCATTAGCAGGTTGTGTTTCTACACTAAAAAAGAAAACAAATTTTAAAACTACCGTTATTTAAAAACTTACACTGGTATAAAATATAATTATTTTATGTCGGCAGTGATAGCTTTAGTACGGTGCGAACAAAGCGGCCGCACCGATCCCCCTAAAAAACGTCAAAAAGTGGCCCCTTCTGAGCAAAATATTGCTCTATTCCTTTATAGTAGCACCATGACGTTGCGCCCCCTGTCTGCACCTAACTTTAAGATGAAAGTAGGGATAATGTACTCGATCAATAGTGATGACCTTTTTTTTCGAGTTCATTATAATTTTGGGAGGAATATAAAAATTTTGGACGTCAATTGAAAGTGAAAAACCTCGAGATCACTTTATTTTTTTGCGCACTAAAAATGACCCCCCTATTTTTTTGCACCGGGCCCCTTTTTTGTACGGCCATCGCTGTATGTCTATATCAATTACATCAATTTTCTTTGCAAGGGTTACTATGAAACATATTTATAGTAAGGTATTGAATTAGAAAAGTAATGACAATTTTTAAAACCCAAAGGTTACAAAGGAACATTGTTGTTTCAAAGGAAGCCCTGGAAGGAACTGGAGAGCTCATCGAGAAGTGGGAGGTTGACGAGATGATGAATGACGGTGATAAGAATCAGGACGGAATGTTAGACTATGAAGGTGAGACTCCGTTGTTATAAATGATGCCGCTCGTAGCCGAAAAGCTGGCAAAAGCAACATGGGCAATTTGTGAAAAGTTTGTAATTTCTAGTGTTTGCTGAATCAAAAATTCCGTTTTAATAAATTTCTATCGTTTATATTTTCCAGATTGCGACAAGTGGCGGTGAAAACTTTACATTTCTTTTTTTTCTTTCATCTCTATATTTATTCCTCTGTATCGTAGGAAAGCGTCGGAGGCGCAATACACAGAACAACTGTCAAGCAATTACCCCTACCTTCTGCTGGAGATTCCAAGATATTGCTGTTTGGTTGATCACGGTGCCGACAAATTTTTTTCAAGTTATAATAGCTGCCATAATTGACTTATCAACAAATCCCAATCTGGACAATTTTTTTTAGTGCAAAATATAAAAAGTTGTCGCAGGTCTGCCGTCAAGTTTTAAAACAAGAAACGAACTAGCAACTGTCTGCAGCGTGTCGAGTGGTTAAAGACTGGGGTCGTGACCAACACGGTCTCGGTTCAAAATCTACTCCCGCCATTCTGTTGTGTCCTTGGGAAAGACACTTTACGGCACTTTCCCCTGCTTGGTGGTCCTGGCAAGCAGTTCTAAATTACAGTCATATCTCTATTAAATTACGAGCGGACAGCAATATCTTGGTATCTCCGGAAATAGGCTGGGTAATTGCCTATCCTATGTATTAGCGCCTCCGTCGCTTTCCTGCGAGTCAGGAGGATAAATATAGAGATAAAATAAATAAAAATAAAACTGCAGAGACAACCAACTGTTTAAAAAAAATGCCCTTAAATAAAGTGCTCATTACTCGAACAATAGCAATGCTGTTCAGTATTAGGAGCAAGGTCATTTAAAAGGTTTTTAAAAAAGATGAACACTAAAATATTTTTAGTAAACATGTAAATATGAAAACTTGTAAAACTGATTTATTGCATTGTAATTTTCTTTTAACTATAATGCAGTGGTTCCCAAACTGTGCGCCGCAGACTTTGTCAGGGGCGCCGCGAAAGCATGCGAAAGTTGTTGTACTTACTGCTTTTCTCACAATATTTGCAGTGTGAAAGTTGCTAGCAGCAACGTTCCCTTCCTTAGTGTGCGCTGAATGAAAGCCGTGTGAGCAGTGGTGGATATTGGGTGAGGTGAATGAGGCAGTCCTCCTCACGAAAACAGCACATACAGTTTTGAATCCATTGCAAATGTTTCTTCAGAGAACGATTCTGATTGAAGACCTTTTTTTTTTTTAGAGAACACTATGAGTTTCGGAGAAAAAAAGGTTACTCAAAGAAGTAATTGAACTGAAGACCTTTTTTTCATTACGGCGCCGCGAGTATTGTTAAGTTTTCAAAGGGCGCCGTGAAAAAAAAAGTTTGGGAACCACTGCTATAATGCATAATTAGCCTATATTTTTTTTAAAACAATTTTTTAAATATTTATTTATCTGCAGTTTTTCTAGTAAATTGGCAGAACTTAAGAAACATTCGGGTCAATATCAATAACTACTGTATGATATTATTCTAACGTAAGAAAGTAAAAACTACTCTATAAATGTGACTATCTTTTACAAGTATTGGAAAATTGCCGAAAAACATTTTCCGGAAACTTTTGCGATAGAAAAAAATCCGTAATTTTCATATCTCCAGATTTTAATTTTTGGCTAACTATTTTCAAACAGCAGGCAAAAGCACAGATTGCAGCATACGACTAATTATTAATTTACCCTTTTAAACCCAAGTGTAGTGGTTACGTGATGTACTTGCAGGGCAAAATTCCCGGGCTGGTGGAATCAGACAGTGTTGCCAACAGCTTGCGACCGCGGCAAAAATATCAAGAGCGGCGCTTGTTTTGAATTCTATAACCCGAGTTTGCTACTCACTCGAGACGTTATGTTCCCAAGGTATATAATAACAACGTTCATGCTACGCTGGTACTAGCTGTACTTGAGATATTACTACTTGAGCCGCTTTTGATCTGGTACAATACGAGAAAAAGCACTAAGTGCGGTAAAATTATCTGTTCCAAATTTTATGCTAGAATTATTAAAGGTCCCGACCATACTAGGCAGTTGATTAGCGATTACAAGCAATCTTACGATTGATTTGTCAAGCAATGGTTTGTTGACCAAATTGAATGTTAGTTTTCAATTACAAGCAACAGATTTAGCGTTGACTTGCAACAACTCATAAGGAAACGACAAATAGCCATGTGCAAGTGTAGGGAAACTGGCAACGTAGATTACACAATGAGTCAGGTTTTCATGCCTTTTTAAATCGAAGCTTTAAATTGAACAATTAAAATTATTTCAGAGAAAAAAAATACAGGCTTTAATAAATCAGGTCCACAATCTTTTTTTTGAATTAAAATGTTAAAGTTAAAGTCTAAATCAAATTGGTTTTTACTGCTATAAAAATGATGTTATAGATCTAATGTTATAAAAATGATGATATAGACCTACTTTAGAGTACAAAAAAATTAATCTATTTATTTTACCGTTTTTAGAGTGGGTAACAATGATGAAATATGTTCCACAAATTATTTAAAAAAAGAAATTCACACGGATTTTACGAACAAGGTCAACTACGTTTCAGCTTCTTCCAATCATAGAAAGTGAATTGTATTCGATGTGCACTATGACTTGTGAAAATAATAAGTTGATCTCAACAGATATGATAAAATGCTCTCTGCAGTTTTATTTTACATTAGAATTTATGGTTGCTGTTGTTGCTCCTCCAAGGATATCTTGGAGTAGCCATCCCTTAACCCCTCAAAGAAGCCGATCTAGATTCCCAATTTCGGATTACTTCTGCTGCTTCCAAAAACGTTTTCCACAGACTAGTGGCGTTTTTTGTGTTGGTACTTGACTACAGTTAAAGAGGTGATTAATGTCATGTGCGTCTGTGCGTGTGTCAAGCATAGTTGGCATTGTGACGTTAAGTATCAGGGTTTACTGTATGTCGGTAACTTTGCAAGAGTGGTGATTTGCTGGCTCTAAGCTGTGCCAATTTTGTACGATTATGACGTGTACTGTTTGTTCCGATCAATGAACGTCATAGAGCAGAGGTACCTGCGGCCTCCACGATTTGTTATGCGGTTTCCATGACAAAAGAATCGTGTGAGAATGACTACTGCTGATAAAAAAACTTTTTTTTAAATTTTTTTCGATTTCGTAACGAAAATCAAAGAAATCGGGACATATTGAAGGTGATGACCTTTTTCTTTTTTTTGGAGATCATTTTTTTTTGGCGACAAAAATCAAGAAAACGGGACGGATTCAAAGTGATTACGCAACTTTCTTAGGCATTTGAACTTATACGACCTCCTTTTCTCAAAATTTCAAAATATGGCCTCCAATAATAAAAAGGTTTTCACCTCTGTCATAGGGCATGGTGTTAGTAATTTTGTTTTTTCTGAAACTGAGGTATTGTGAGGCGATGGTAGTGTGAACGTGTTCGAGGTTTTCTTTACATTTCTCAGGTGTAATGTTTGGTTCCGAGATGATGATGTTAGTGTGTTAATCGTTATGAAAGATTGTAACTTTTATGTTTCTGGATGGATCTAAGTAGCCTCTGCATTAAAATCATGTAAAGGGTGTGTTTGTGCTTGAGTCAATTGTTTAAGTTGAGTAGCATGAAGTTTGAGATGAATGTCCATTGGAAGGACCTTGGTTTTGTCATGTAGATGTTGAATGTTTGTGTCTCGTATGCAGCCAGTAGCATTGCGCAAAGCTGTGTTCTAAATGGTTTGCAGTTTTTTCATGTTGGTTGGTGTTTGGTACAATAGGGCGTATGCATGGTGTTTGCATATTTGAAAATGGGGCGAGTGATAGCTTTGAATGTAGAAACGATTAGTTCCTTTTGTTTACCTCATATGGTAGAACTGAATGTTTTTAGAATGTTGAGCGTTTGTTTTGCTTTAAAGATGGTGATGTTTATGTGTTGTGAGAATGTCATGTTTTAAATTAGGGTCTTGTTTGACGTAGAATGCTGGTAATTTTTTTTAATATGACGAAAGCTGGTCAATGTGATGCAAAATTGATAAACAGTGACCAGCCGTGTATAAACAAAAGAATTAACACGTAAACATGCATTAGCGTAAAAGTAACGCTGAATTTTTTTAAAAAACTTGATTGAAGACAAACGTTTGAAATACGCACCCGAAGTAGAAAATATGTTCCAAGCAACAACGAAAAGCATTACAAATTAGACGCATGACTGTTAAAATATTTGTTTACACACGAACTTTATAAGTTAATAAAGAACAAAAAATGTAATAATATTGTTCAGAAAAAACCCAACCATCAAGTAAATTGGATATAACAAAATCGTGCATTGTAAACGGAGACAAGCCTTTGATAAATACAATTTTTCAAACTCAATAAAAAATCAAAAGTTAAAGAGTGGTTACTTTTAACCAATCGCTGTGAGGCCCAACTTTATCTAGTCTATTTATAATTGCTTGTAATTGAATTTATTGTTTTTCAAGCCATACAGCAAACCGTAACAAATCAAAAAATAAATATTTAATTATTAATAATGAGGAAACTAAAAAAAGGTTAATTTTTGCTTTTGCATATCAAATAGCAATTTAATAAGTTGATGAATAGAAAAAAAATTTTCCTGCATAGCTTTTTAAACATTTCAAAAGCATTGTAGCCGATGTATATTTAAACTATCAAAGCCGATAGAAATAATCATGACATGACTGAAAGTGTTATAATGAGGAGATATGTGTAGGTATAAGTTTGGAACAAATAAAATAAAAAACAATCTAGCATCAATTACAAAAAAAAATAAAGTTTTTTTGAAAAACTTGTATAAAAGTTTATAGCAAAATAAACTTGTAACTAGTAGTCGTAAGTTATAAACTCTTAAATTCATAACAAAACCACCATTTTATTTTTGAGAGTCTTAAGAAAAAGCTTCATTATTTTAAATCAAACACGATTACTAGCACACACATTCAATAAAATCTAAATCATATAATGCTCATCATCACAGAGTAGAAGCGAACAATAGCAACAAAGGTTTCAAGCAAACAAAAATATCGACGTTGCAATAAACCAAACAACGCGAAGCAGCGCGAATAGGGGCGAGTCACGCAAGAAATAGCAGCTCAATTTACACGTCACCTTGACAGGTACGCTCGCGCACACTTCCTGGAAAAGTACCACGGTATACAGGCGGCTGCCAAAAGACTGGCGGCCAGGAAAGGCCGGAATCGGACCCAGCCTATTGCGATCGTGATCAAAGAGAGAAAGACGGTCAGGCAGAAATTAAACAAAGTGACGCTGAACGTCACTATCTGGCTAACGATCGGAATCCAATCGACTGTAACGTAAATATTCGCGATCGTTAAAACGGTCCAGAACTTACAAAAATGAAAATGATCATAAATTATTTTTCTACTATAGCTAAAAATTTGCATTTGAACAAACTTTAAAAACTTTTAAATGTCAATTGAATTATGGAGAACTTTTAACAACAGCCTTAAAAGCAACTCACAAAATATAGTGACGATTCTGGACATAATCGACAGTCCCATAAACATTAAGATAAACCCAAATCCTCGTAAAAACCAGGTGCGTTTGGCGTTGAGCGCGTACTGAGAATGAAAAATTTCTTGAGCAGTTTTCGATCCTCGAAACAAAAACTCAATTGCTTTTCCGTTCTCGGTCCTATACGGACCGAATTCAGGTCCGTTTAACGCTGCGACAACACTAACCTGTAAAAGAAGCGTTGATAAAGCACGTTTTTACAAGTAAAATCTCCAACTCACTATATCTGAGTGACCGATGGTGGAGCTCTGGGGTATACCAGCGCACTGAAAGGAGATCCTTGTATCTCCAACTTGTGGTCGATTTACGTCTTTTCCGAAGTAGTAGTAGTGCATATGTCGCAAGGCATTGCGGTTTTCTTTGAGCGCGGGAAGGGAAGTAAGAGTTTCGAACCAGTTTATGAGATAAAACATGCGCTGCGGTACACGAATGCCGTCGACCAAAACATTCGACGCTTGAAAGGTCTCATCTTTCATCAGCTTTTCTCTAAAATTGTATTCTTGTTCATTTTATGTATCTTTTTGAAATCATTTTGTGAAAGATATCATCATTAAGCCTTTTTTAAAATAACGACCACAAGAACTATGGACATTATTAACCATTTTAAAATTAAACAGAAGTGAACTGAAAATTTTTTAACATAGTATTCTGTGTTTCAAACAATAGAATTAGTATTTTCCATTTGACACAGAACAAAAAATCTTATCCAAGATGATAGGGTTATTCAATTATCTCAAACTGTTTAACTATTTATCAGAGAATTAACATAATTTTTTGATAAAAGCTTTCAATTGCAATAATGCAGTTTGGTATAACAGGGTTTTCAAAAAATACGGTAATTATTTTTTAATAGCCGTATAACAAGCATAAGAAGTGCATTGTCTTGTGAGCAGCCAACCAATTTAGAAGTGCAAAACCAATTCACCTGGTGAAGTATTTTACAATACAATGAAAATTGCCATGGGCCTATAAACCAGATTTAATATAAAAAACCAAATTAAACCGAATTTAACTTTAAACTAAGCAAAATTACTTTGGATTACGATGGCCAACCTCCTTATCAAAGTTTCTGCTTTGAATCAAGTCTTTCCTCCATTCTGTCGAATAACTATAAGTTGTTTCACGTCGCACTTTATCACCTTCATTCACTTCTTTGACTTCAGAATATTCCACCCATTGATACATCTCCACAATACGTCGCAAGTTGACACATTTTAGATGCAAATTGAGCAAAGGATCAATAACTTCCTAAAATTATGATTTAGTTTCTTTATTATTAATTTAGAAATACAGGGTGTCCATAAAGTCTCTTTACAATTTAAAAAAATTATTACAAAGTGAAATGATGAGATATCGCAATGATGGTTGTTTTATGTTAATCAGTATTTTATAAAGTTTTTATTGACACTAAAATTTATTGTTTCAGATAAAATTTCTTAATTAAAATTTCTTATGTTTAATGATTGAGTTATATGAACTGAGCCCCCATAAAATGACTACTCCTCAAGAAAAAGTGCAATGTGTATCCTGATTCATTGAGACAAAATCAGATGTTCAGACCCAGCAAAACTACAGAAGTAAGTATGGAAGAGACCCACCATCACGTCCTTCAATTCGTTTATGGCACAAGAAATTTATGGAGACAGGGACAGTGTTTGATACAAGGAGGAGTGGGCAACCAAGAACATCTGAAGAAAACATCGAGCGTGTAAAGCAAGCCTTTCAACGTTCTCCTATGAAGTCCATCTGTACTGCTGCCAGGCAATTGGAACTACAACGTTCAACAGTGCACAGGGTCTCTTCCACACTTACTTCTGTAGTTTTGCTGGGTCTGAACATCTGATTTTGTCTCAATGAACCAGGATACACATTGCGCTTTTTCTTGAAGAGTAGTCATTTTATGGGGGCTCAGTTCATATAACTCAATCATTAAACATAAGAAATTTTAATTAAGAAATTTTATCTGAAACAATAAATTTTAGTGTCAATAAAAACTTTATGAAATACTGATTAGCATAAAACAACCCTCACTGTGATATGTCATCATTTCACTTTGTAATAATTTTTTTAAATTGTAAAGAGACTTTATGGAGATACCCTATACCATAAAATTTGTAGGTGATAATGGTGATCATCTAATAAATTAAATTTCCAAACAAATTTTTATTGTAATAATATGAAAAAGCTTCCTCTATTAAAGTGGCAAAATAAATGGGTCTTGCTCAAGGTTTGCTGTTACTAACCTTGCAGGCTTTGGGGATTCACTAAAATTTAAAAGGTGATGCATTGAACTCAGTGAATGGTGAATGAGAACCAAATGAACTATTTAGTAAAAGCAAAATGATAAGAAAATACAAGCTACACACCTGATCTGTTTGAAGATACCCTACATGATGAACGAGTTTTCCATTAAGACCAAATTTAACAGATGCATCAAGTGATACAACCTCTTTTAAACCTTCATCAAGCATAACAGTAGTGTCAACAGACCAACCCTTTCAATAATATGTGATTCAAAAAATAACTTGTTATGCATACAGTTTTTGTTTGCAACATTATTTTGTTTTACAAAGTTCTTGTAATTAAAAGAATTAAAATATTTCAAATGTTCTTCCAGTGATAATACCACACCAAAAATTAGCAAGATATTTTTATTTAAACTGATGTTTCGTCAGTCAATAAAAATACCTTGTTAATATTTTGGTGTGGTATTATCACTGGAAAAACATTTGCAGTTTTTTAGCAATATTAATGCCTGGCGAGCAACAACATTACATTTTTAATTAAAAGAACTATTGGCAAAACATTTGGTCTCTTCATGAAGTCATTGTAAATGATTTTTTTATTAAAACTAACCCAAAACCCCCCTTTCAGTAACAAAACAGAAAAAAAAGAAGTCAAGAGAAAAAGAATCTCTTAAGAAGCCATAGTAACTGCATGGGGATCTGGGTTAGTTTCATAAACAAAAATTGCTTATGGTGACTTCTTGAAGAGACTCAAATATTTTAACATTACTTTTGATTACTTAAAAAGCAGCTTAATGTTGAAAAACTTCACCTTTTTTTACTTAAAGTTTAATAAGCTAAGTCAACAATTAAACTACAATATGTATTTTGTATAATAAAAATTCTGAAGGATTAACAAAAATTGTAATGAAAATGTAAATACCAAAGCAGGAAATCTTGCTTTTAAATATTGTTTAAATCTTTATTGTTAAAAAATAAATTAGACTACTTACTTCATTGCTGTACAGAATTATGAAAGAACAAAAGAACATGCATAATCCAATAAAAACACCAGAGCAACTTTCCCCAAGTCTTTCAAAGAAACCAGGTTTTTTTCTGTACTCAATTTTAGTTGTTTTATCTGTACCAGACATCTTATTATTACAGTTGATACTTCTTCTAATTGTAAATTATGTCAAACAAAAATTAAACAAAACTTAATCTATTGAAATATCAATACATAAAAGTATGAAAATATTGCTAAATCCTATTGACTAAACGTTTTGTAATAGTATTTTATACTTTTATAGTATTGCACCAATAACATTTGTAAGCACCAAAAACATATAGGGTTTAATTTTGGTTTCTTTTTATAACACCTGGCCCAGTGTTGAAAACAATGGTAATCTTGTACTTTAGCACAGTAAATAAAATCTTCGGTAATTCTGTACTTTTTTTTTTGGTGAAACTAACCCAGAATCCCCCTTTTGACACCAAGATGGAATAAAAAAACTAAGAGAAAAAGATCTCTCAACAAGCCGGGTTAGCTTCACGAACAAGAATTGCTTCTTCTTGAAGAGACCCAAAAAACTTACCGCGCTGAAGTACAGGATTACCAAAACAATATCTTGGTCAAGGCTTTTTAATTTTAAACGAAAGAGAGTGGTAGCAAAATATATGTATATTTCCAAAAACTGTAACTAAAATGGTTAAAGATTTTAAGCGATTTTTGAAGGGGTCCCAGACATTCAATGCGATAACTTGAAATGAAGTTGCAATCAATAATGCTGGAAAAAAACAAAAACAATGTTATACATTTTAAATCTCATAGTCTTCCTCTATGACAATAAACCAATTTGATAAAAGCAGGTTTGTGAAGACGAAGTCGCCAGAGTTGCTTGTTTTCGAGTAGAGTCGGAATCGTTTCTTTAATTTAGTGGAGGCGGGAGTCGGATTCGTTTTTTACATTTGGTGGAGTCTTTGGTGGAATCAGAGTCGATATTGTTATTGGACATTTTGCTTTACGCTAAATTAGGCCTTCAAGGTTGTGTAGTCGGAGTCGCAGGTATAAGGGTGGAGTTGAAGTTGATTTTTCAGATGTTCTGGAGTCGAATCGTAAAATTCTGAATGACTAGCGTTGGAGTCACTTTTGTAAAATTTGGAATGGTTGGATTCAAAGTCGGGAAAATTTCTCCGATTCCACAGCTCCGGTTAAAACCAAAAACCCTGGGCAGCTAGCAGTAAGGTTTATAAAAGTGGCTTTGCTGTGTAAATCGTTGTAGTCACATCATTTTTTTCCTGCTGTATTTTAATACATTTTGAGTTGGTTATTTCGCAATCGGCCCTTTCTTAAAGCTCTAATTTAGTAATTCGTTATTGTTTGTAAAAAGGTCATTATCTTTTGTTCGGGCTCAGACCATTGAAATTTAAGTAGAAATTGTGCTATTTTTTGTTGAAGTCTCGTTGTGTTTGCTTCACAATTTTTGTATCGCTTTACAAACTAATTGTTAAGTATTGTTTGCAAGATTACGAAATGCATTGGCGTCACATTTTCATTCTTCTTTCCTTTATTGTCAATCGCCACGCGCTTAATTGTGACATCTAATATAAACCGGTAACCACCTGCCTCTATAACTTTAGAGAGCAGAAAAAGACACTTGTTCAGATCAAGTCCTTTGCAAAGGCCGTCTTACGTCATTTTGTAGAGGGCATTCAAGCCGTTTGAATCGCCCGGTAAAATCTTGTACAGTCGGTGGAGGAATTTTTATCTAAAATCCTATGGGAGAAAATTTTTATCTAAAATCTTACTTTTTGTGGACCTGTTATTTGGCTGATAGCATTTGAATAAAGGTTATATTTTATTTCAAATTGTGATTTGGTAAATTATAGTTCGGAGGTAGGATTGGAGTGAATCATCCAACGAACTCTCCAGAAAATTTCTTTTAAGCAGAAGACAGATTTTTTGAGCTGGAGAACAATACTTTGGCACCGAAGCCAACATTGTTTTTGACGCCAGGTTATCAATAAGAGCATAGTTTTAGATTAGGCTGAACAAGTTAATTTACGTTGGTACCGAGGCCAACAAGAGTACAATAGGCTACACCTACTTTCAATTTTTTTTGTTTATAGTCAGGCTTTCATTTCTTATGGTTGCAACTTCAATGACCATAGTAGATTTTCTTTTGCACAGTGAGGCACCCGATACTGACACTTTTGTAGCCTATATTCCCCTTTACCAGCAATTGATTTCAAATTTTGGCAATATATCTATTTCTTTCGTCTAGACTCATTAGCCTAACAATAGTTTCTTTTATTATACAGAAATATAGAGATGCAGAGATTAAGTTACATTAAGAACAGGTTTGCTTAACATTCCAAGAATGGGTTTGCGCCCCTTGCTGCTTTTTACTTGTTTTTTCAATTTATTACTTATTGTGTTTTTATTACAATGTC
This sequence comes from Diplosoma virens, assembly GCA_963680785.1. Lineage (NCBI taxonomy): Eukaryota > Metazoa > Chordata > Ascidiacea > Aplousobranchia > Didemnidae > Diplosoma > Diplosoma virens. The sequence goes on from OY796880.1 coordinate 14,575,892, forward strand.
TGCCGTATCAAAACACAACATGTTGTTTTTTTTCTTCTGTTTTGGTGTTTCCTTTTTTTGCTTTGGGGCAATCAAGCATTTATTGAGGGTAAAAGAAGCTATTTTTATTTTGCTGTTCATGTTCTTGTTCTAAAATAATTGTAGCACTTTCTTGTTCTATTGCATTTCTATCCTTTGCAACTTTACACTCATCTTTCAAAGTTCAGTCAGTAACTAAACTTAGTGCAAAATCATGTTCTTGATAATGCATGCTCATCAAAAGAAAATGTTCCTGTTTTTTTATTTTTAAAGCCTACAATGATATCAATCGAATCATGGCTTTTTTTGGGTTAACAAATACATCAATATCGAATGTTTTCAAAGGGGCCGAGGACACTCCTGATTTTCGTTGAAGTCGAAAACTCATAATTGCATAATAGGAAGAATCCAACGGACCACCTACCTGTACTTTCAGGCATCCAGCCAGCTGAGCTTCGCCGACTGGCTTACCGTGGATCTCTGGACCCCAATCATATCTTGTATGGTCTTTTAAGTGGGTCCTCAGATACTGGCCAAGTGAGACTAAGATCCAGACGTCCGTTTGTGCCAGGTGCGCGGAATCTCTTGGACAATCTTGCCAGACTTGGCATCCGCGCTTCTGAATGGACAAATCACAAATGGAGCGCGGAGTACTGTGAAAATGCTTCCAGGCTCCGTGCTTTTGTGCCCGGGACCAGTGTCAGGCCTGTTGGGATGGGCTTACCCCGAGCAGCTTGGGTTAAGCTCAACCGCCTGCGGACTGGTGTTGGGCGATTCCATTCGTCCATGCACAAATGGGGTCTCGCTCCTTCACCGAATTGCGAGTGTGGCGCCTCTGAGCAAACGGCAGATCATGTACTAACAATGTGCCCCATACATCGGGCACCACATGGAGCACGAGGTCTGACGGTTTTGGATGACGAAACTCGATGCTGGCTTAATAACATCACTGCCAGCATCTGATCCAGGCAGTGCAGCAGTCTGGGGTAGTAGAAGGATAAACCCTCGGCCCCAGTTCTGTTTGTGTCTGGCCTGGAGTGGATGCCCTTCAAACGACGACGACGACGAATAGGAAGAATTGTAAGTTCTGTTTATATAAACATCAAGAGGCTGTTAGCTTATGGGTACAATGAGAATAAATGGTCAACAATTTTAGACCATGTTCTTTTGTATAATTTATGACAGAGATTGAAAGTGAAACTTGTGGTTATCAATTATCAACAAGTCAGGGTTATCATTTAAAGCATTTGAGTACTTTACAAAATGTTTTATTACATTGTAAAATAGTACACTAGTCACTTAACCTGTTGCTTGGTATTTATAAAGTGCCAGGGAGAGCTTCATTTATCATGTTTTGCCTAAAACGTGTTTTGGAAAAAGCCAACAAAGGTGAGAGAGTATGACCTAAAGCAGTATTTATACAACATGTGGTTGCCAATGTCCGTCAGTAGTAATATATGATCCATTTGGCGTCATTTTCCGCTAGTGGCGCTAGAGAGCAGGTGAAGCGGTGGAGCATATGACGTCATCGCAGGAGCGGTGGCGCTAGAGAGCGGATCCGAATCCTAATCCTAATCCGAATCCGAATCCGAATCCTAATCCTATTCCTAATCCTAATTCTACTCCTATTCCTACTCCTATTCCTACTCCTATTCCTACTCCTATTCCTAATCCTAATCCTATTCCTAATCCTACTCTTATTCCTAATCCTACTCTTATTTGTAATCCTACTCCTATTCCTAATCCTACTCCTATTCCTAATCCTACTCCTATTTCTAATCCTACTCCTATTCCTAATCCTACTCCTATTCCTAATCCTACTCCTATTCCTAATCCTACTCCTATTCCTAATTCTACTCCTATTCCTAATCCTACTCCTATTCCTAATCCTACTCCTATTCCTAATCCTACTCCTATTCCTAATCCTACTCCTATTTCTAATCCTACTCCTATTCCTAATCCTACTCCTATTCCTAATCCTACTCCTATTCCTAATCCTACTCCTATTCCTAATCCTACTCCTATTCCTAATCCTACTCCTATTCCTAATCCTACTCCTATTCCTAATCCTACTCCTATTCCTAATCCTACTCCTATTCCTAATCCTACTCCTATTCCTAATCCTAATCCTAATCCTACTCCTACTCCTAATCCCATCCTATTCTTAATCCTAATCCTATTCCTAATCCTACTCCTAATCCTACTCCTATTTTGAATCCTATTTCGAATCTTACTCCTATTCCTAATCCTACTCCTATTCCTAATCCTTTTCTAATCCTATTCTTATTCCTAAATCTAATCCTATTCCTAATCCTATTTCTATTCTTATTCCTATTCCTAAGAAAGACGATGATCCTGAGTTCAATTCTTAGCCAAGACAATATAAAACCTAAACCTAAGACATACAGTAGTCCTGAGTTGGATTCCTTCCCTAGATAATATAAATCCTAACCCTAAGAAAACCAGTAGTCTTGAGTTCGACTCCCAACCAAAACAGCGAAGCTGTAAATCCTAATATTAAGAAAAACTGTTGTCATGAGTTGGATTCCTTCCCTAGATAATATAAAACCAAACCCTAAGAAAGACAGAAGTCCTGAGTTTGACTCCCAACCAAAACAGCGAAGCTGTAAACCCTAACCCTAAGAAAACCAGTAGTCTTGAGTTTGATCCCCAACCAAGATAATATCAATTTAAATCTTAAGAAAAACTGTTGTCCTGAGTTGGATTCCTTCCCTAGATAATATAAAACCAAACCCTAAGAAAGACAGAAGTCCTGAGTTTGACTCCCAACTAAAACAGCGAAGATGTAAATCCTAACTCTAAGAAAGGTCCTGAGTTTGATCCTCAACCAAGACAGTATAAACCCTAACTCTAAGAAAGGCAGAAGTCCTGAGTTAGATTCCCACCCAAGACAGCGAAGCTGTAAATCCTAACCTTAAGAAAGTCAGTAGTCCTGGGTTTGATCCCCAACCAAGATAAAACAAATCTTAATGCTAAGAGAAACAGTGGTCCTGAGTTGGATTCCTACCAAGACAATACAATCTCTAAGCCTAAGAGAGACGGTGGTCCTAAGTTTGACTCCTACCCAAGATAATATTAAACCAAACCCTAAGAACAGCAGTAGTCCTGAGTTCGTTTCTGGTCCAAGACTTCAAAACATAAGATTATTTCGAGACATTCTGCAAGATTTTAAAGCAATAAAGCAAAGTTTTTCCTGTTTTTAAGCACACAATAGAAAATTTCATTAACCAATTTCCTGTTTTTAAGTGCACAATAGAAAAGTCTCTCAATTGGTTTCCTGTTTTTTAAGCACTCTGTAGAAAAAGCTGTCAAAGCTTTTATTGATTTTAGCTATACAATAGAAAATTTCTTTAACCAATTTCCTGTTTTTTAAGTGCACAATAGAAAATTTCTTTAACCAGTTTCCTGTTTTTAAGCACTCTATTTTCTGCAAAGGGCAAGTCAGGACACATCAAGTCGGTTTTTCCATGGGGATTTCCCTAGGGTATCAGAACGCTGTAAAATACTGACGCAATCTGTTACTAAAAATAGCACAGCAGGTTTGTTGCACAATAACTTTCCACAGGTATATAAACAGATGGTTCAGGTGAACTATTCATTCTACTTTAAAGTCATTGAAGAAAGAAGAACTATTCAAAATGTTTAAGTGCGATATTTGCGAGAGTGTTTTTACAAGAGAGCGTAATATGCGCCGTCATAAGGAGAATGTTCACGGGAAATCAACTGGAGTTTGTTGTAACGAATGCAACAAAACTTTTAGTAGAGTTGATAGCTTAAAAAGACATCAAAAAGTGTGTAGTAAGTATTGCTTTTTAATTTATTTGATTTTGAAATAAAATATTTTATTCAAATATAAATCTTCAGTTAAAATTCTTAATTTAAAATTAATTTTGTTTTTGTTAGAACGGTCACAGACCCCGGAAATTTTATCAGAAATTCCGGTTAAAAATTCGGTCGAGGTCGCAAATAGTAAGTTTATTTATTTCAACGGTTTAATTTTGAATGAACACAATCGTTTCTCTTAGATAGCGCACCCCCAACCAAAAAGGTGAAAATTGCTTCTCAGAATACCAATGGTAAGTTTTATGAAAAGTGAGTTAATTTTGAAATAATTCTTGTTTTTGTTGTAGAACCCCAGAATTCTGCTAAAAATTTACTTGAAGTCGGAGAGCTAAACTCAAATGGTACGTTAGGATAAAAATTTTTTATTTTACAGCTAATGTTGGTTTTTCTTAGATCGGTCACAAACTAGTGCCTCGCCGGAAAACTCATCAAAAATTCCGGCTAAAAATTCGGTTTCACACGGTAAGTCTATTTTTGCAGTTTGATTTTGAGATACTATAAAATTTTATTTTTGCAGAAATCATAGAGGAACCCCCAAAAATGAAATCTGTGGTAACTAACAACGGTACGTTTTTTGTATAAAAGAGTTTGATTTGAAATTAATGTTGTTTTTTTCTTAGAAGTGGAAGATGAGATCAACACCCTCATGAAAAAACATCGAACCAGCATCCGTACTTTTTACAAAAAAAGCAAAGTGCAATCCATTTTTAATTTTTGTTACAATCAAAATTTAACAGTGTTAATTCGAAAAATTATTAATCAAATTCTACAACTACAATTCCACCGTTTTAAAATTAATTACAGTTTTGGCTATATTCTAAAAAATATTAATGATAACGAATTACGATACTACCACTCATCGTTCAACAACAGTGTGATGATGGAAACTGCGCGTTTAATTAGCAACCGCCAGGAATTAATCGAGTTTTTGAATACATTATCTGAAGAATCTTTTTTTGAAAAAATGAACCGCCCTGATAGCAAATGGAAAGTGGTAGACATCCCCAATATCACCTTTTATATCAATCACTTAAAAGATGCCCCACTTGGCGCCCCAATTTCTCTTCCGGATTACATAAAAAATAACCACGGTTTACGAAATGTCAGTGCTGATGATCACTTATGCTTTTTTCGTTGTTTGGCAGTGCACCAAGGTGCAGACCCTCGCCGGTGTGAGAAGACTGCCAAAAATCTATTTTATAAATATTGTACTCGTTTTGACGTCGCGCCTGCAGATTTTGCAGGCGTTCAACTTTTTGATTTTGTCCACTTAGAGGATTTTTTTGAACTGAATCTCATTGCATATGAGCTCGACGGTAAGGTTGCCAAACTGGTTCAACGGAGCCGCGAGTTCTACAAGGAGACAATGCGATTGAACGTTTACGAAAATCATCTAAGTGTCATTGTAAATTTTGAGAGCTATTGCGGTGTGTACCAATGCGTGCACTGTGATAAGCTGTGGACAGAAAACAATAACTATTACCGTCATACCAAAAGTTGTACTACCACGGTGCGTGAGATTTTTCCGGGTGGTATTCATAAAAATCCTGCCACTATTTTTGAGAAATTGGAGGAAATAGGGATTGTTGTGCCTCACTGTGATCGTTATTTTCCTTTCTTTGCGTGTTACGATTTCGAAGCCTATTTTTCCAAAAAACAGATTTCTAATAGTTCCATGTTAACTTTGGATGCTTGTCACATACCTTTGAGCGTTGCAGTAGCGAGCAACATCCCTGGCTACGAATCGGGTGTTTGTTTTGTCACAGAGGGCAGTGAAGAAGAGTTGGTACAAAAGTTAGTTGATTACTTGGAGACCCTGTCAGAAGTTTCTTATAAGTTTCTTTTAGAAAAATTCAATTACGTGTTTGAGCAGTTGGAAAGGAGTGAAAATGTTAGAAAAGAAAAAATTTTAAACGACTTTAACTGTTATTGTAAGGAATTGGTTGTGCTCGGTTTCAATTCGGCTTCCTATGATTTAAACCTTATTAAACCAACATTAATTCAAATTCTTTTAAAAGACATCCAATTTGTTATAAAAAGAACTAACAGTTATCTTTGTTTAAAAACATCCAAATTAAGGTTTTTAGACATCAAAAATTTTTTAGCCCCCGGTTTTAGTTACCGAAAATTTTTGGTTGCTTATGGGGCAGAGCTCAGAAAATTTTATTTTCCGTATGAATTTGTGACTGATCTCGATAAATTAAATAGTGGGTTACCCGTACACAACGTTTTTTATTCTTCTCTTTCCAAATCGAACATCACCCAAGAAGAATACAATCTGGTGGTAAAAACTTGGACGGAAAAAGGATGGAGCTCCCTACGTGAGATGCTCATTTACTATAATATTCTGGATTGCGTCCCGTTTGTTCAAGCCGTTCAAAACTTGCTCCGACCTTATCTTGAACAAGGTTTGGATATATTTAAAACCTCTTTTTCAGTTAGCGGAGTGGCCAAACTACAGATGAAGAAAAAAATCGAAAAAAATGCTTTCTTTTGTTTGTTTCCCAAGCGGCATGGGGATTTGTACAAAACCCTTCGATCTCAATTGACAGGTGGGTTAAGTTTGATTTTCTGCCGCCTTGCAATTTCGGGAGAAACCAAAATCCGCTCCCACGAAATAGATAATCCTGAAACCGTCAAAAAGGTGCTTGGTTTGGACGCCAATTCTCTTTACCTTTACGCTATTGCTCAGAATAACCCTACTGGCTATTTTTGTCGTTACAAGGAAGAAGAAGATTTTCGGCCTGACCCCTGCTCCAAATTTGGTTTTCAATCTTATCAATGGTTAAGTTATGTAGCTTACAAAGAAAACACATTTTTGCAAACACGTTTCAATATGGGGGAAAGAAGAGTCAGCAAGTATAGTTTGCCAGTGGACGGTTATTCTGAGCAACAAAACACCGTATATCAATTTCTTGGTTGTTTCTTCCATTCTTGCGATCGATGCAATACCAATCGAAACTCTGACGGAAGTTTGGAAGAGACACACCCCCTGAAAAACATTCCTCATGAAGATATTCGGAAAGAAACAGCAGACAACAGAAAAAAGTTGGAAGAAGAAGGGTTTCGCGTGGTGGAGATGAGGGAGTGTGAGTGGTTGAAGATAAGAAAACAACCACAAGTTTCTCGTTTTCTAAAAACACTAAAATCGATAACACCCAAACGAAAACTAACTTTTGAAAAAATAATAGAAGGCATTCGAAACGAGAGCTTGTACGGTTTTCTTATCGTTGACATTCACACTCCCAACGAATTAAAAGAAAAATTCAAAGATTTCCCTTTAATCATAAAGAACAGTTTTATTTCTCGAAAAGACATTGGTGACTATATGCAAAACGTGGCAGAGGAGCATAACCTTTTAAAAAAAGAACAAAAATATTTAATCAGTAGTTACTTTGCAGAAAAATTTTTAATTAACTCGGAAATGGCCAAATTTTATCTAGAAATGGGATTAAAAATTACCAAAATTTATGAATTTATCGAATTTTTTCCACAAAAATGTTTTGCTTCTCTGGCACAAGAAATTGTAAATTCCAGAAGATTGGCCGACACAGATAAATCCAAAGCGGTGATAGCTCTTACCAATAAACTAACTGGGAATTCTCTCTATTCCGCTAGTTTATTAAATAAAGAAAAGCATAGGAACATTACATACCATTCCGAGGAAACAGTCAACAAAACTATCAACGATCCTCGTTTTGTTCATTTAGATGAAATTAAAAAGAATGTTTATGAAGTGAAAAGTTTAAAAAACAAAATTGTTAATGATCTTCCAATCCAAATTGGTCTCAACGTCTATTTAAATTCCAAACTCCACATGTTAAAATTTTTTTATTTGTTTCTCAAAAAATATATTCCAGATCGTCATTTTGAGTTGTTAGAAACTGATACAGACTCCATTTATTTTAGCATTAGTAGAGAAAATCTAGACGACTGCGTTCCTTCGCATTTAAAACCCAATTATTTTCGTGACAAGTTAAAATGGTTGACCTCCGAAGTGTGCCCTAACCACGAGGAAGCCTTCATCCAATGTAAAATTGAAAACAAAGCGTGGGACGCGCAACCTTGTTGCTCTTCCTTTGAAGCCTTCGACAAAAGAACGTTAGGTAAAATGAAGGTGGAATATGAAGGAAAAAACCAAGTTTGCCTTGCTTCCAAATCTTATTTTTGCCAAGGAGAAACGAACAAACAAGTTTGTAAAGGGGTGTCTATTGCCCAAAACCCTCTCACCTTTGATGAATATTTGAATGTTTTAGAGACCAACAAACCGCTTCTTGTAGAAAACCGTGGCTTTCGAAGCAAAAATCATCAAATTTTTAGTTATGTACAAAAGAAAAAAGGTTTAAGTAATTTTTATCCCAAGAGGAAAGTGTTGAGTGACGGGGTTCACACCGAGCCGTTAGATTTGTAAAAAATTTTCCAAATTTTTAGTTAGCAAAAAGTCCTCACGCACCGTGGGTTTTTTTTTTCCGTGAATTTTTCCTCCATGTATTTAATTATCGAAGTTTGTGTTTTCACCCATGTTTTTCTGTGTTTTCCGTGAATTTTTCAACTATTGAAGTTTGTGTATTTTTTGTGAATTTTTCCTAACTATCGAATTTTGTGTTTTCATCCATGTTTTTTCTGTCAATGTATTTAACTATCGAAGTTTGTGCATTCATTACAAAAGGGTTATGTTACAACGTTTGCTTTCATTTTGTTCCACGACCAGCTAGCGTAATGTCTTTGCGATTTCAAAATCCAACTAGTTTTGTGGTAAGCGGACCTTCCGGAGTTGGAAAGTCTTATTGGGTCCTTAGACAGTCTTAAACAACTCTGCCCAGCCAAGTTATTTATCATTACGAGGTATGGCAAGCAATGTTTGATCGTTAAAAAACTTGAAACATGCCGAGTCTTGAAGATCTAAAAGAAAGTCGAGATGCCTTTTTAGTACTAGACGATTTGATGTTTGCCAATTCTGAATTTTTATCCAAAATCTATAGCGTCTACTCCCATCACTTTCATTTCAGTGTTCTCATGACCGTACAAAATTTGTTTCATAAAGGTTTGAGTGAAATAAGTCTCAACGCACAAATTATGGCACTCTTTAAAAGTTGTAGGGACGTAAACCAAATTGCACAATTTTTACGACAGATCTACCCCAAAACCTATAAAAACGCACTGGAAGCATATAAAAACGCTGTATCTTTCGAACGAGGTTATTTGGTGATTGACTTACGCTGCGAAACACACGATAACCAACGTCTGCGTTCAGGGATTTTTCCAGAAGACACGCATTATCTTTATCAATGAACCGCTTGCGAAAAAACGGACCCACCTTGCGTTTGCTACAAAAAGCCCCTGCACCTTTGCAAAAGCGTATTCTAGACAAAGCGTCGTCCGAGTTAATACGTTGTCTTTGTGACTGCGCTCACAACGTGCTGCAAGGAAACGTCAACATATCGCGTCATCACAAACAGAAATTAAAACCGCACAAGACCAAACTTCGAAAGTTCGCTGATCGTAAGGTAGCGTTAAAAACAAAACAAAAAATTATACAAAAAGGTGGATTTTTACCCATCTTGTTGTCTGCACTCGCTCCAGTCATTAGTGGTGTGTTGGGTACTCTTATAAAATGAGAAAATTAATCGCGTTGGAACCTGAAGTGTACGAAAAACTCAAAAACAAACATCAAGTCACGGATAAAAAAGTACTTTCTGAACTGGATGCTAAAATGCAAGAAATCTTAACGTCCAACCGACCCGACAGCGAGAAAGTGACTCTATATAATGAGGCGTTGCAGAAATCAAAGTTATTTTTGAAAAAGTTTCAACCGAAAACACCAGTGAAAAAACCCTTGTCTGAAAGTGCAGTGCTAAAGCGTTTTAAAAAACGAACCAAAGCCAAAAAACTATTTAAAGACGCCACTAGCAAAAAGAATTTAGATTGGAACGAAGACAGTCAAATGCTTTTAGACGATCGAGTGGTACCTGGATCTCATATTGACGATTTGTTTCAATCCAACCTAAAGAAACGAGACCCTACTTTACCCGGTGCACGCGAGTTTGAATCGATGTTATGGGAGAGTGTTTAAATTATTACAATCCTAAAAAAGAAGCTTCTTTCTCGGGAGCACATCGTTTTCCAAAAGCAACCCAACAATGGTTGCAATCACAAGACACTTATACGCTTCACAAACCCGTACGAAAAAATTTCAAGCGCAGAAAAACAATTGTACCTGGCGCCAACTTTCAAATGCAAGCCGATCTCATTGATTTTTCTTTGCTCAAGTCTTACAACGATCATTATAAATACATTTTGGTGGTTATTGACGTGTTTTCGAAAAAAGCATTTACCGCTTACTTGAAAACCAAAACCAGCTCGGACATGATCCAGGCTTTTGAGCAGTTGATGCCTGAAATTGGCAAGTTTCAAAAATTGCAGACGGATATGGGACGTGAGTTTCTGAATCGACCCTTTCAAACCTGGTTAAAACAACATCACGTGGAGCACTTTTACACTCAAAATTTTGACACCAAAGCATCCATTGCTGAACGATTTATACGCACTTTAAAGGAGAAACTATGGCGTTATTTTACCTACACAAACAACCGAAGATACGTGGAAGTGCTGCCTGCTCTGGTTGAATCTTACAACAACACCTATCACCGATCCATTCGACGTGCTCCTAATTCAGTCAACTCTGAAAACCAAGAAACGGTTTGGCTCACACTTTATGCCGACCCCGAGTTAAGAAAACCAAAATTGAAAGTAGGTGATCAAGTCAGACTGTCCATTACTCGAATGCGGTTCCGCAAAGGCTACTTACCCGGTTGGACGGATGAGTTGTTTCAAGTTGCTCAAGTGTTTCGAGACAATCCTCCCTATTACAAGATCAAAGATTTACAAGACGAGTGGTTGGAGGGAACTTTTTACGAAGAAGAGTTGCAAAAAATCTATAAAAAGGATGACGTGTTTCGAATCGAGCGTATTCTCCAACAACGCAAGCGCAAGAAGGGTGTTGAATTTTTAGTAAAGTGGTTTGGATATCCTGCTTCTTTTAATTCTTGGGTGTCAGAAAAAGATATTGTATGTTTCCTTTAAAAAATTGTTTTGTTTGGTGCACAAGTTTTGGTGATTTACATTGTGGTTTCCATCAGTTTGTATAATTTATCACAAAGCAATGACAACAAAGAACTCTGAATTAGTCTGCTTAGTAGCTCTGTAGGTTATTTGCTCCCGTCACCCTTTCTCAGCAAAAATGTTCCTCACGCTCCCCAGTAACTCGTCCATGGACATTTATCCTGAAAACAAACTTTCGGATTATATGGTTCACTTGCCGAAAGAAATCAACTTGTCTGGATCGTGGGAGTTGGGTTTGTCCGAGATTCTGTACCCCAACACTTGGTACAACATTGACACCAACCAATTTTACATTTTCTACCAACGCGGTGCTTTGGAATTTGTAGCAGTGCTTCCAGCAGGTTATTACCAACAACCTCAATATATCGTGCGTCAGATACTTCAAGAAATGAGACGAGAGTTTCAAAATAGAAACAAAACGTTGGTCAGCGAAGGAGTGTTGACGCAACCAATCGACTTTCTCTTTGATCTCACTTACAATCCTCAAACACAACTAACCACCATGTCCATCCAACACAAAAAAGGAGCACCTACGATCGACCGTAATGGTACCACACAACCAGATGTGGTGGTGACGCTTTCGAATGAGTTGGCTTCTATTTTGGGTTTTCGAAAGGTTTGGTATCGGGAAATCGGAGAGTACACTTCGGCAAGCGTTGCCAACGTAGACACCGTGAACGCCATCTATGTCTATTGCGATGTTATTGAACACAGAACGGTTGGTCACACGCTCGCACCCTTGCTTGCTGTCCTTCCTGTAACAGGGAAGCCGGGTGCTTATGTCTCCAAAAGATACGACAAAATACAATACCATCCTGTCTTAAAGAAAAATCTTAGTGACATCCACATCTCGCTTCGTGACGATCAAGGAAAACGAATTCGTTTTCGCAAGGGAAAAGTGATTGTGACTTTGCATTTACGTCCCAAAAAGCTAAATTTGTTATAAAAAACAGATACAAAGGAAAATGGGCTTATTGTAAGAAATCAACGGTAGTAGAAACATGCGTGTCAAATATTGTTGTGACGCAAAGGCTTACGAAAATTATTATTTGTCTCAAGTCGGTCATGGAATGCCTTATTTTGCGGGGGCACGAGTGCAACAAGGTTATGGACTAGGTAATCTGTTTAGCTCCATTGCCAAAAGTGTCCTTCCTTTGGTCAAAAAAGGTGCCAAAACCCTGGGAAAACAAGTTTTACAAAGCGGTGTCGAGTTTGCTTCCGATGTCTTACACGGTAAAAACGCCAAACAAGCTGCCATCGATCAAGCAAGAGCTGCCGGTTCCAATCTCTTACAAGTAGCTAAACAACAAGTAGGAAAGCGAAAAGCAGCTCAACAAAAAATAGGAAAACGAAAAGCAGCACCGAGAAAAGTACAAAAGAAGAAACGCAAGAGACATCACGACATTTTCTCGTAAACCATGGCGACGTTAGTACACCCCAGTTCGGCAGAATCCACCAACTCTCAACTGGATTTGTTTTCGGTGCCACCAAGTCAAACTAGTTTGGAGGAAAGAAGTTTCACCGAATACCATCCTGTATCTGTATTGACCTCCACAGGTCCTATTGAATTTACAATTAGTGCTGAAAACTCCAACTACATTGATCTTGCCAATAGCTTTCTTTATGTGCGTGCAAGCGTAACTAGTGCTGCCGGAGCTGATTTGGCAAAGAATGTGGAAATTGCACCTGAATGTAATTTTTTACATACGCTATGGACACAAGTGGATGTTTATTTGAACGGTTCGCTTGTGACACAATCCAACAACAATTACCCTTATCGAGCTTATATTGAAAACTTGCTTAGTTTTGGACAAGAAGCAAAAAATTCCCAACTTTCTGCTCTGTTGTGGCACCGTAACACGTCAGAACATTTCGATACTCGTGGAGCTACCAACCTAGGTTATACCAAACGAAAAGCTTTGGCTGCAGAAAGCAAAGAAATGGATATGATGGGGAAATTGCATCTTGATTTGTTTTTTCAAAATCGATATTTGTTGAATGGTGTCGAAGTACGTTTGCGATTGATTCGTTCCAACGATTTTTTTTGCTTGCATGGAAACGCAAACCAAGCAGATAACAAAGTGTCTTTGAAAGAAGTGACCTTGTTTGTTCGCAAAGTAAAACCCAATCCCGCCGTACAGCTTGCTCATGTCAAAGCCTTGCAACACGGTACTGCAAAATACCCGCTTCGACGTGTGGAAGTCAAGAGCTTTACTGTGCCAACCGGGAATCGAAGTATCACCAAAGAAAATTTATTTTTGGGACAATTGCCCACACGAATGGTGGTCGGTGTAGTGGACAATGACGCTTACAACGGTGTCATCACCAAATCTCCTTTTAATTTCAAACACAACAGCATCAATTTCATGACGATTTACCGTGACGGAGTTCAAATCCCTTCCAAACCACTGCAACCAGATTTCACCAACGATCGTTTTGTTCGAAGTTACGTTCGTTTGTTTACGCAAACGGGTCAATATTATCGTGACACAGGAAATGCTATTTCGCGAGAACAGTACAAAGACGATTGTGCTTTGTTTGCTTTTGATCTCACACCCCAAATGGATTCCAGCGAAGTCGGTTTTGAATTGATAAAGCATGGCAACATACGCATCGAAATTCATTTTGCTATTGCTACTGCACGTACTCTTACGGTCATTGTGTTTGCCAAACACGACAACCTGCTGGAGATTGATCAAGACAGAAACGTTGCTTTTGACTATACAGCATGAACACGTTGCAAATCGAACGCTTGCTCAAGAAGGATTTGAAAAGCAAAACCATCTTTAAAAAAGTCTGTGCTTTGGATCAGTTGGAAAAACCTACTTTTCCGTCTGCTTACGTCATCAACTCGGACCCGAGTAGTAAACCTGGAGAACATTGGGTTGCGGTTTATTTCGACAAACGCGGTCGAGGAGAATATTTTGATAGTTATGGACTACCCCCTACCTTGGTCGGTCTCGACTCTTACATGGATGCCTACTCCTTATCGGGATGGATTTACAATCGCAAAACCTTACAAGCGTACTTTTCCAGTTTTTGTGGTCATTATTGTGTCTATTTTATTTTATTTCGTTGTCGTGGCGTACCTTTGCATGATATTGTATCTGATTTTACGTCAAACCTAACTGAAAACGATCGCTCTATTTCTCGCTTTATACGTAATATATCACAATATTGATTGTACACATATCGTTTATTAATAAAATAATACACATCAAGGCGTGCTTGCAATAATATCTACTTTTCGCTTTTTCATTGGTTCAGGGTTAGTCAAGAGTTTGACAAAGGTTTCCAGTTGTTCGTGGTTGTCTGGTGGTAGGTGGCAGACATCGTCTTTTTGCACTTTTAAAAAGATGTAGTTATTGAGCAGATAGAGGAATTGACGTCTTGCAGTTGGTACGTTTTCCACCACACAACGCAATTGGAACTGATCCACTGCTACTTCTCGCTTAACGATTTCCATATTTTTTTGCACTTCACACGCAGCATCGTCCATGTTGGTAGACCAGAATAGTAAAACTACATACTCTTTTGTTTCGGATTTGGGACGAAAAAGAATGTAAGGAAGATTCCCCATTATCACATCAACGACTTGAACAAGTTGATCCATCGAAAACATGACTTTTCCTCTTTTGACGCTAATAATTGCTTTTCTCAATAGCGATGAAGAGGGTATCGGTAGTCCGGATGTGGCAATTTCTTGAAACTTTTTTCGAATGTCTCTTGCTGCACTTTCCATTTCTCTTGCTCTGGTAATAATCTCTTCAAACTCCAACAAACTTTCGTAACAACTTGTATAAGGAGGAATGTAGTCGGGGTACTTGATTTCGTTTGCTTCTTGATATAGATCGTCTGCTTGACTCGTATACGTTTCCATAATGTGAGGTTTCGCAAACGGGTCTTCTTTTATAACCACTAAACCGGATATTGCGCAACGTTTTGAAATAGTCTTACGTCACACTAATATTGCGCAACGTTTTGAAATAGTCTTACGTCACACTAATATTGCGCAACGTTTTGAAATAGTCTTACGTCACACTAATATTGCGCAACGTTTTGAAATAGTCTTACGTCACACTAATCTTGCGGAATCAACATTGAAAGACGCGAATTTTTTCAGAGATGCATTGGGAACACAACCAACAAGAAGGGGTGTCTTGAATGCATTCCCAACAAAGCACCATGTGCCCACATGGCATGCATACTGCATTTTTTTCTGCATTTTTACACTTTAAACATTTGTCGTCTTTTTTTAAATCTAAAACAGCATTTAACAATTCTTGACGATTGGAGAAATTGCAGTGATTTTTTTCCATTTGCTTCCATAGCACATAACGAATCTTGGTGTCCTCCACCCCAATACTTTTTGCGTATTTTACATGAGGATCAAACAGCATAAGATCCTCTAATCTTTGACTCCTTTGCTTTGCTACCGCATTGTTTCGCATTTGGTGAAACAATATACTACGTAAGCGGTTCACTGCAATGGATCGAGTTGGATTTTTTATATCTGGTTGATGCAAATCCGAATGTTTCTGACATACTTTCTCCACATAGCTGACTCCTTGTTTTTTCAAAACAAATTCACACATAGGGAACCACTTTGCATGTTCGTACCAAGGATTGTCATGCGGTTTCCAGTGAAACAAACCTCCACCACAATAAAAACAAAGAACACGGTCGCCAGAACCTTTATAATAAAAACCTGCATCCACCACTTCGCGTGGTGTTGGGCGCTCCTCATCACACCAAGAGGCAGGAAAGGTTCTCATGCGATCCTCTTCATCACACATGAGCGGATTTTGCGGAGACAAACAACGAAACATTTGCGCTTTCCATTCTCTTTTGATAGCTTCATCAGACGTCACTGCAGCATCAACACAATCTTGATCCATATTTCTTAGAATGATAAAAATAAAAATAATTCTGCTTTATATACCTACCGTTATGGATTGCATCATAGTTTTGCAAAGAAACCTATACAATCAATGCGGGTAAAAACCTAGGGGATTCCCCATGGGAGAACTAAGTATTGTGCAACAAACCTGCTGTGCTATTTTTAGTAACAGATTGCGTCAGTATTTTACAGCGTTCTGATACCCTAGGGAAATCCCCATGGAAAAACCGACTTGATGTGTCCTGACTTGCCCTTTGCAGAAAATAGAGTGCTTAAAAACAGGAAACTGGTTAAAGAAATTTTCTATTGTGCACTTAAAAAACAGGAAATTGGTTAAAGAAATTTTCTATTGTATAGCTAAAATCAATAAAAGCTTTGACAGCTTTTTCTACAGAGTGCTTAAAAAACAGGAAACCAATTGAGAGACTTTTCTATTGTGCACTTAAAAACAGGAAATTGGTTAATGAAATTTTCTATTGTGTGCTTAAAAACAGGAAAAACTTTGCTTTATTGCTTTAAAATCTTGCAGAATGTCTCGAAATAATCTTATGTTTTGAAGTCTTGGACCAGAAACGAACTCAGGACTACTGCTGTTCTTAGGGTTTGGTTTAATATTATCTTGGGTAGGAGTCAAACTTAGGACCACCGTCTCTCTTAGGCTTAGAGATTGTATTGTCTTGGTAGGAATCCAACTCAGGACCACTGTTTCTCTTAGCATTAAGATTTGTTTTATCTTGGTTGGGGATCAAACCCAGGACTACTGACTTTCTTAAGGTTAGGATTTACAGCTTCGCTGTCTTGGGTGGGAATCTAACTCAGGACTTCTGCCTTTCTTAGAGTTAGGGTTTATACTGTCTTGGTTGAGGATCAAACTCAGGACCTTTCTTAGAGTTAGGATTTACATCTTCGCTGTTTTAGTTGGGAGTCAAACTCAGGACTTCTGTCTTTCTTAGGGTTTGGTTTTATATTATCTAGGGAAGGAATCCAACTCAGGACAACAGTTTTTCTTAAGATTTAAATTGATATTATCTTGGTTGGGGATCAAACTCAAGACTACTGGTTTTCTTAGGGTTAGGGTTTACAGCTTCGCTGTTTTGGTTGGGAGTCAAACTCAGGACTTCTGTCTTTCTTAGGGTTTGGTTTTATATTATCTAGGGAAGGAATCCAACTCATGACAACAGTTTTTCTTAATATTAGGATTTACAGCTTCGCTGTTTTGGTTGGGAGTCGAACTCAAGACTACTGGTTTTCTTAGGGTTAGGATTTATATTATCTAGGGAAGGAATCCAACTCAGGACTACTGTATGTCTTAGGTTTAGGTTTTATATTGTCTTGGCTAAGAATTGAACTCAGGATCATCGTCTTTCTTAGGAATAGGAATAAGAATAGAAATAGGATTAGGAATAGGATTAGATTTAGGAATAAGAATAGGATTAGAAAAGGATTAGGAATAGGAGTAGGATTAGGAATAGGAGTAAGATTCGAAATAGGATTCAAAATAGGAGTAGGATTAGGAGTAGGATTAGGAATAGGATTAGGATTAAGAATAGGATGGGATTAGGAGTAGGATTAGGATTAGGATTAGGATTAAGAATAGAATGGGATTAGGAGTAGGATTAGGATTAGGAATAGGAGTAGGATTAGGAATAGGAGTAGGATTAGGAATAGGAGTAGGATTAGGAATAGGAGTAGGATTAGGAATAGGAGTAGGATTAGGAATAGGAGTAGGATTAGAAATAGGAGTAGGATTAGGAATAGGAGT
The DNA here is from genome assembly GCA_963680785.1 of Diplosoma virens. Classification (NCBI taxonomy): domain Eukaryota; kingdom Metazoa; phylum Chordata; class Ascidiacea; order Aplousobranchia; family Didemnidae; genus Diplosoma; species Diplosoma virens. Next base: position 14,593,558 of record OY796880.1, read on the forward strand.
AGGAGTAGGATTAGGAATAGGAGTAGAATTAGGAATAGGAGTAGGATTAGGAATAGGAGTAGGATTAGGAATAGGAGTAGGATTAGAAATAGGAGTAGGATTAGGAATAGGAGTAGGATTAGGAATAGGAATAGGATTAGGAATAGGAGTAGGATTACAAATAAGAGTAGGATTAGGAATAGGAGTAGGATTACAAATAAGAGTAGGATTAGGAATAGGAGTAGGATTAGGAATAAGAGTAGGATTAGGAATAGGATTAGGATTAGGAATAGGAGTAGGAATAGGAGTAGGAATAGGAGTAGGAATAGGAGTAGAATTAGGATTAGGAATAGGATTAGGATTAGGATTCGGATTCGGATTCGGATTCGGATCCGCTCTCTAGCGCCACCGCTCCTGCGATGACGTCATATGCTCCACCGCTTCACCTGCTCTCTAGCGCCACTAGCGGAAAATGACGCCAAATGGATCATATATTACTACTTCCATCTTTCTGCACTAATAACTTTGAGCCACTTGTTTATACAACAGTGCAAATCTAATACAGCATTAATTGTGTTTAGAGGCCCAAGCAAGACACTGTCTCATAGTACCCAACATTAAATGTCTCATTGTGCCTTAACCCCACCATTAAAGTAAAATTGAGTGTTTGTTTTTAACCTTGATAAAAATTATAAATTTAGCTATTCTCAAATGAAGTGTATTAGCAATAGTATAATGTAGGGGAAGATGAGGTAAGCTGAACCAGTAGTAAGTTGAACCACAGGCTCCCCAGCGTTAATTTGAAGATAAACAAAATATTTTGCGCCACTCATTTTTTGCACGTTGAAAATCAGTTGACTGTGTCATACCAGCATTTAAATATTTGTTCAGGAAAAAATGTAGTGTTAGAAAAAGCTTTTATAACTTGCAAAAGTAAATAGTACTAAAATAAAGTTAACTGATCATTACTTCTAGATTTTGTAACAACTTATTGCGTAGCTACGACTAAAAAATAGATAATATACATAACATAAAATTCTGTTTCTCTGAATGCGCAAGTTTGTCTATTTTAGTAAAAATTTCAAAAATAACATAGGATATACCTTTAAGGCAAGTTGAACCACTAGCTGTGGGTAAAGCTGAACCATGATTTAATTTACCCCATTGCACATTAAAAATTAATGTAGTTTATTTTTAGACTTTGATTGTTAAAAAATCACATTTTTTTTGAAAATGCCGAGAGTTTATACAAGAAAAACTAACCGCGGAAATGAGCCGAAAGAAATAATGAAAGCGACTGCAACATGTGTAAAAAATGGAAAATCCCTAAGGTCTGTTTCCAAATCATTTAACATTTCCAGAAACATCTTGAAATGCTACATAGATAAGAAAGCAAATGGTGCAACCCAAAATTTATACGGCTATGGTGCTTTAAAAGAAAAAAAACGAATATGTCAAGAACCAATTGAAAAAGAGTTAGCAGATCATGTTCAGAAACTTTCAAAAAATTTTATGGTATTACTGCCACAAAATGTTGTCAACTCGCACATGAACTTGCTAAAAAATAATAACATAGCTGCACCTGTGAGCTGGAAGGAAAATAAACTAGCCGGAAAAGAATGGTTTCGTTCCTTCATTATAGACTTTATTACAATTACAAGCATAAAAATCTTTATTTTTGTCCTCAAACCGTTGTGATAGCTAACAAATGCCTTTACTTGGAATCTGTCTCAGATTTTTTTAATTTTCGACCGAAAATTTTTAAATCTATCTCGGATTTCTGGAATTTCGTTCCTAAAAAATAGTGATTTAACCTTTAGAACTACGGTCGTCGGCAACCCAGTTTTGGGTCGTGACCCAGGGGTTGAGAAGCATTGGCCTAAAACTTGCGACATTCTTTACAGTAGGGATGGTAAACCACTGACCCGTGGTTCAAACTAAAGAATTTTTAAAGTTTTCACCTTGAATTTGGGCCAAAATTCCTTACTCATTTTAGCCAAAGGCCCACTCAATAGCAATTTGGATAAAACTGTCATTTTTGATTTGTCCTATGTCACCGACTTTGTTCGGGAATCCTAAAGGACCAGTTGAGCTAGGTAACACGAATACCTTCGCTGAAACAAAGCTGTGTCTAAATTTTATTTTATTCCGGCTCAAGAAGTAGTCTTGCTATGAGCCTGAAGCTTTTGTACAGTTGATTTAAACGAAAGCTCGGATTGGTTTCGTTGAAGATTCTTCTTCACAACAAACAAAGACCACTGTCTCTAATAAGAACGGATATATTACAAAAATCACGACCGACGAAAATTTTATTCCACGCTTTGCCACACTGCAAAGCGAACTCAACACTATAACTTGATTCAATCAACACAAATAATTCTACCTCTGTAGAACACAACTCCCAACAACTGGCACAAAATAAATTCAACAATTGTCAGCCAATATAAAATATAACGAAACACCTCCTGTACACAAACACAATCAATTTCATTCCAGCCGTCTCTCGAGTCGTCTCAAATCACCTAATAATAATAATAATAATAATAATAATTTGGTCTCGCTACGCATCGCCTTTATATAGAAAAAAGATCACGTGATGCAAATTTGCTCGTAAACGCTAGACAATTCGACAACTCCCTAGAGCAGTGGTCGGCAACCTTTTTTTACGATGGCCCAAATTCTATTTTTAGAAATTATTGAAGGCCCAGCAGCACACTTGAAATATACAGTGTTTATTACTATTGCCTGTATAACTGCAAAAGTGAAACACACAATAGTTCCAAAATAAAAGCTTTTGCTTTAAAAATTCCCTAATTAGAGTTCCGTCGCAAAGCAACAGATATGATAGCAAAAATCGAAAAAATGCCAGTAAGTTGCGATGTTTTGGCTTTATTTAAAAAAATTTCTTGAAAAAACGGACTACTCTCTTTTTCTTGTTTCTTCCTTGTTTTCGTAGCAATTTTTATCTTTTTACAATTACAAAAAACCGACTTTTTAATAAAAAGAATTTGTGTATTATTAGTATGTAAGTCAAGAATACCGATTAAACATAAGTAAAATCAGTGGTGGATATTCCAATTTAGGGACCCAAGATTGATGTTGTTCGAGAAAAAAAGAGGTCTGATCTTGGTTTGCATATTTTTCTCCAAAACTCATGGTGCTCTCTAAAAAAAAAAAAAGGTCTTTACTTCCATTTGCTCTCAGTTTTCCCTATTTTCGTCCCAAAATCAGGGTGTTCTCTAAAAAAAAAGGTCTTTACTCAGAATCGTTCTCTGAACAAACATCTGCATCGGATTGAAACTGTATGTGCTATTTTCGAGGGGGCTCCTAAAATCGAGGGGGGGCCCCAAAAAAAAAGGGGGCCTGAGGCAACTGCCTCATTCGCCTCACCCAATATCCACCATTGAGTAAAATGGTTGCTTTTCAGCAATTTTTAACAAAATTTTTTGGTTGAACTAAAATTTTAAGCGAACAAAGCCTTGGTATCGAAAGAGTTAAAATGATAGGCACCCTACTAGAAAAGTGACAGACGTGGCCCATACTTACTTTATTACAAAATGTATTATGCGGCCCAATACATTTTGCTAAAAGGCCTACAATTGGGCCGCGGTCCACAGGTTGCCGACCACTGCTCTAGAGAATACGCTTATGCTAGAATCACCGCGAATATCCTACTACATTCGAGATAGCAAAGCTTGGACAAAACATATTACGTCATTCTGTCGGCGAAAAGAGAAAGAAGATACATATATCGAGCAATAGAGAGCGAATCGGACGTATATCGGATAATACAAGGGCAGTGCTCCAAGAGACGCGATTGTTATCTTATAATAAAACTACGAATTACTTTTATCGGGGATAAACTACATCGTTATACAGTAATTAAAATTATTAGTAATGAAGTGTGACATCCTATGAAAAAGGTTCGCGATCCCTGCTTGATAGGCTCATTCATTTTCTTTTATCTCCAATTTTCTTCTCCTCACTCGCAGAAAACGACGGAGGCGCTATACCTCGGGCAAGCAAATACCCAGACCTGCAGCCGGAAATGCCAAGATATTGCTATTCTGTTGAAATTTTTTTTTTGGGTTTTTAGTTATATAGAGATATGAATAAAATTTAGAACTGATTGCTAAGATCACCTAGCAGGGGAAAGAGCTGTAAAGTGTCTTTCTCAAAGATACAACAGAATGACGCGAGTAGGTTTTGAACCAAGACCGTGTCGATTACAATCACGACGCTCTTAACCACTCGACTACGCTATTAGACAGACAGACAGACAGACAGACAGACAGACAGACCAGTTCAGTTCAGTTCAGTTCAGTTTTCTTTTATTTCTGCTCCGCCACATGAACAAAATAACAAAATGTTGAGAAGTTTGTGTGTTGTTAAAGACGGGGTTAGAAAAAGGAAGAAGCAACAAAACGAGTTGACGTTGTGACTTGCTAATTAGCGATGAAAAGTGTGACTTGTTGTTTAATATAGAAGCAAGGTTGCTTCACCTCATTGTAAAATTGTTTAAAAAAAAGAAAGAGAAAAAGAAAAAGCATAAAGTATAGGACTGAGGTTATTTGCTTAATAAAACACTGCTATGGGGGCGGTGCAATGGTGGGACCATAGCAGAGTTCGGCTGGATGAATATGATCAGTCCTTAAAAATATGTAAAAGCATGAACACATTCTACCAGCCCAACAGGCAAACAAACCCACAGAAAGAAATCCTGTTGCGGATCAAAAGATCATTTCTCGAACAAAAACCTCAGTAAGAAAAATACAAAAACAAAAACGTTACATCAATAGTAAAAAAAACAAACAAAAAGAATACAAAAACAACATAAAAAAAAACCTACAAAAACCGATGCAAAGTAGTAACAATAAATAGTAAAATAAAATTTATGCAATAGCTAAAAAAAAATTGTTCAGGTAGAAACAAGACCAATTTATTTACGAGGATTGTGGAAACAAAAACGTAAAAAGAAATACGTTAATATACTTATTCGACAAAACAACAGTGTACGACAATTGGTAACACATTTATAAATACGATAAAATAAGAAAAAAAAACAAAAAAACAATAATAACAATAATAATAATAATAAGATAAATAAATAAAGATAAATAAATAGAATAAATAATAATGAAAAAAATGACAATCTCGACGGAGACTGCGAAGGGACCGGTTAAGATCATCAAGTCAAGCAGTCACCGAAAAAACTAATGAGCTATTAGTGGACAGCAATTATTTGCAAGGATTGTAGGTTAGTAGGTTGTCAACAGTATAATTGTAATAAAAAGAATTTAAAATTAATCTTAAATTTATGAAATGATTGATTTTGTAGTTCAATAGGGATAGAGTTCCAAATTTTTGTTCCTTGAAATTTTATTGATCTTTGGCAACGGGACGTAGAGAATTTAGGAAGATATAAAGTATTATTAGAGTGAAATCTGGTAGGGAGGTTATGAATTTGGCGGGTTGTAGTAAAGAAGGAAGAAAGATAATCGGGCAGTACATTTCGGGAGTGCTGGTGCATAATTTTTAGCAATTTCATAAATATGTAAGTCTCTAATTTTAAGATTTTTAGTTTGTAATAATATGGCGAAACGGATGTTTTTGGTAAAATGTTGAAAATTATACGAATGGATTTATTTTGAAGACATTGAAGTTTTTTAAAATAGGATGGAAACGTACTTCCCCAGATCGGTAGAGCACACAGTAGATGAGGGTGTATCAAAGAAAAGCAAAGAAGTCTAAGAGCAGATAACGGTAGAATATGTCGTAATTTGCTAAGGATTCCAACTGCCTTAGCTAACTTGGTTTCAAGTTGGAGAATGTGAGGTTTAAAATTTAATTTGTCATCTAATAATACTCCGAGGTATTTGCATATTCGGGTAGAATTTATTTTGGAATTTCCGTAAGGAAGATTTAGATTTAAACTACGTACGTTAAGTTTGGGAGATATTGGTAATATAAACGATTTTTATGAGTTAATTTGAATTTTGTTTGCATTACACCAGTCTTTTAGGCGAGACACTTCGATTGCACAGATGTGTTCCAGTGATGTAAAGGAAGAATGATTTAAAAACAAGCAAGTATCATCAGCGAATAAACGGGGGTTGGTATGAAGAGCATTGGGGAGGTCATCGATATAGATTAAAAAGAGAAGTGGTCCAAGAATTGAGCCTTGAGGAACGCCAATATTAATGCATGAATATATATGCATTTATATGAAGAAGATGCATTGTTTATAGTTACGAATTGTTGTCTTCTGTAGAGATAATTTTCGATTAGTGAATGAGCTGGGCCTCTTATGCCATAGTGATACAATTTGTCCAGAAAAATTTTGTGACAGGCTGTGACAAAAGCTTTACGAAAATCCATAAATATTAAAGCGGTGTAATGTTTGTTGTTTATGGCATCATAGGCATTAGCTAATATGTCCATCAAGGCGTGGATTACACTGTGGTTTTCTTTAAAGCCGTACTGATTAGGATATAAAATCTTGTTTTTACAAAAAAATTTAGTAAAGCGATTTTTAATTAATTTTTCCAAAATTTTTGATAAGTTAGGAAGTAAGGCAATTGGGCGACAATTTCCTATATTATCTTTATTACCTGATTTAAAAATAGGAATCACTTTGGCAGTTTTAAAAATATGGGGAAAAATACCAAGTTCAAGAGCTTTTCCAAAATAGACAGCTAATATGGGTGCTAGAACAAATGCTCCTATACGTAAAAAAAAATTACTAATGTTGTCACATCCACAAGCTTTAGACGGGTTTGTTGAAAGTAACATGTAAAAAATTTCGTTAGCCGTTGAAGGTTCTAGGACAATGGAGTGTAAAACTGGATTTTTGAGATAAGCAGAGTAATTGGTGTTGTTTTGATTTTCCATATTTTTATCTAAACTATTCCCGATTTCCACAAAATATTTATTAAATTCTTCTGCTATATCAGATGGATGATCAATAAATTTATTATCGACGTTAATGTTTTTAACGAAAGAGTTAACGGTTTTACGAGGAATAAGTGAATTAATTATTTGCCACACTTTTTTCGGATTGGTGTTATGTTTATGAATATATTCTGTGTAATACATTTTTTTCGACAATTTTTTAACTCTTGTTAATTTGTTAGCGTATTTTTTAAAAAATTGTTTTTCAAAGGCATTACCCGTTAAAAAGTAAGTGCGGTATAGCTTTTGTTTATGTTTAATAGAAGTAATTATACCTCTTGTCAGCCAAGGCTTTTGACTGAAACGCCTCCATTTTCTAGAAACAGTTTTCATTGGTGCATGTTTATCGATAACTGCTTCTATATTTGCTATTAAGTTATTAAAATGCGTATCAAAATTTGTTCATGTTATTGGTAGATTAGTGAATTCATAAACCAATGGTTCTAAAGTATGGTGTAGGTCATGGCGAAATGCATCTTCTTCAACATTATTAATATTGCGGTATGTTGTGTTGGTTTTTATGATTGGAGAGGTATACAATAAGGAGGAGATAGAACAAAAGATAGGAAGGTGGTCAGAGATGTAAAACTTTAATATTCCAGGGGTAATTTTATCTTTAACTATGTTGGTTATTATATGGTCGATTGCTGTTTGAGACGAGCTCGCAATGCGAGTGGGTTTATTTACGCAGCACGTAAATTCGTTACTGTAAAGTGTATCCAAATATTGGTGCAATAAAGGGCTATACTGATCGCTGCACATGTTTATGTTGACATCACCCATAATAATAACGTTCTTATTACAACGGTTTAGCATCTGAAGTGATTCATCAAGCGCATCATAGAATTGAGAATGATTGTTGTGAGGATGACGATAGATTACAGCAAAAATATACGGGGATTTTATGTTTGGAAAACTAATGTTCAACCACAGATCTTCACAAACGTTGACTCCAAGTTTAAGGGTTTCATTAACTGTGAAGTTTAAATGATCAGAAATATATGCACCAACACCACCAGCTTTTGTTGGGGAAGGACAATGAATAAAGGTATAACCAGGAATAGTAATGTTTGTAGAAGGTACAACATTTATACGGGTTTCCGAAATAAACACAATACTGGGAGGCTGGTCTAATTGTGAAAGAAAATCAAATAAATCATCAAAATGTGCTTGAAGCGAAGATATATTTAGATGAAGAAATAGATTACAGGAATCTTTTTTAGTAATATTATTCAATCTACTTAAGTCAAAATAGTCGCAGGGATTAACATTGGAACTAAGAGAGTTAGAAATAAAGTCAGTTAAGTTTTGTTGGTTTAAGTCGATGGTGACTGCTTGACTATCAGAATCACAGCAATTAGTAGCTGCACACATGACGTCAGTAGCGCAAAAAACTCAGCAGTTGCAGCTAACAGTGACCAGAGTGAGAAAACAACAAATATATTGATGTGAGGCAGACAATGCAATCAAGTTGCAATATTAACTAGCACAAAAAACTGGTTTGAGACTCAGGGAGGACGACCACTAATTCAGATTTGCACAGTTGAATGTAAGCTATTCATTAGGAAAACGAGATTTATGATTTTACCGATACAGAAGCAGCTTATTTTTGAGTAAATTAGTAAAATGGTAATATACAAGCTAAAATAATTGTTCAGTGAATGAGCGAGATAAATATCCAAATAAGTACAAAGGTATAATAATTATTACAGAAATTTATTAGTGTCAGGCTACCGTTTATCTTAAACAATTGAAAGTATATAATTAAAGAGCGGCAGTTTTGTATATAAACGAAACATAAATATTTATAAGCATATTGTATATGAAATACGTAAAAATTCAACAGTGATAATCACTTTCTGCAGATACTTTAACGTTATCTATATATAAGCAGTAGTGGCCATTTTCTGGTCTCCAGCTTGTTTTTTTTTTCAGAGATTTGGCCTCTTTAAAAGCAGGTCGTCGTCGTCGTCGTTGTTTGAAGGGCATCCACTCCAGGTCAGACACAAACAGAACTGGGGCCGAGGGTTTATCCTTTTACTACCCCAGACTGCTGCACTGCCTGGATCAGATGCTGGCAGTAATGTTATTAAGCCAGCATCGAGTTTCGTCATCCAAAACCGTCAGACCGCGTGCTCCATGTGGTGCCCGATGTATAGGGCACGCTGTTAGTACATGGTCTGCGGTTTGCTCGGAGGCGCCACACTCGCAATTCGGTGAAGGAGCGAGACCCCATTTATGCATGGACGAATGGAATCGCCCAACACCAGTCCGCAGGCGGTTGAGCTTAACCCAAGCTGCTCGGGGTAAGCCCATCCAACAGGCCTGGCACTGGTCCCGGGCACAAAAGCACGGAGCCTGGAAGCACTTTCACAGAACTCCGCGTTCCATTTGTGATTTGTCCATTCAGAGACGCGGATGCCAAGTCTGGCAAGATTGTCCAAGAGATTCCGCGCACCTGGCACAAACGGACGTCTGGATCTTAGTCTCACTTGGCCAGTATCTGAGGACCCACTTAAAAGACCATGCAAGATATGATCGGGGTCCAGAGATCCACGGTAAGCCAAGGAGAGTGTCGCTCCCAGTCGGCGAAGCTCAGCTGGCTGGATGCCTGAAAGTACAGGTAGGTGGTCCGTTGGAGTGGGACGCAGGCATCCAGTGACTATGCGCAAGGCGTCTATCAAGACACTGTCGATGAGGCGAGTGTGAGCACTGCGATACCAGACTGGCGCACAGTACTCAGCTGTTGAGTAGACTAGAGATAAGGTGGCTATGCGTAGTGTTTTAGCACCAGCACCCCATCCCGAGCCCACGAGTCGCCTCAACAGTGTGACGCGCGATGATAGTTTTTTGCGCAATGCCACTAAGTGGTGACGAAACGTGAGCGATCTGTCCAGTTTTACCACAAGGTATGTAGGGGTTGGACAGAACGGTAAAAGTCTACTGTTGCTGTAGACCTTTAGCTCACGTTTGGCCTCTCGGTTATTTAAGTGAAAGGCTGCCGTCACCGTCTTAGTGTGACTGAGCTTCAACCTCCAAGTCTGGAGATACGCTGACAGTGTGGACATGTCTTGGCTTAAGGTCCCCTCCAAGACCTTCCAGTTTCCAAAAGAATGCAACAATGCTAAATCATCAGCATAAGCAAACTTTCTGGAAATCATGGAAGGAAGATCGTACGTATAGATGTTAAATAAAAGGGGAGCCAAGACCGATCCCTGAGGAACGCCGTTTTTAAGACGGCGTAGCCTGCTTTGCTTGCTGTCACCGGTGGTAAGGGTGAAACTTCGATTTCGGACAAGCTCCATGATCATTTTGACCATGTGCTTATCCGGAAGTAGTCTCAGCAGCTTGCAGGTAAGGCCACGGTGCCAGACAGTGTCATAAGCAGCTGTCAGATCGACAAATACGGTACCGGCCTTCTTTTTAGCCTCAAAAGAATCCTCGATGTTCTGAGTTAGCATAACAACTTGATCTACGGTTGACTTCCCGCGTCGGAACCCAGCCTGCTCTTTAGGGAGCAGTGGATCGATTAATGGTTCAACGCGGGCGTAGATAAGCCTCTCGAGGATCTTGTAGGGGACACAGAGCAGAGATATCGGTCGATAACTCTTTGGGTCACCCACGGGCTTTCCTGGTTTTGGGATCGCGACTACAAGCGGTCTTCTCCAGATCTTGGGAATTTTGAGTCGGCGCAAGCAGGAAGAAAGGAAGTCACGTAACCAGGACTTCAAAGCAGCTCCAGCATGGAGTATAAGCTCGGGGCAGATGGAATCAGGACCCGGAGCTTTACCTGGTTTTAAGTGCTGAAGGGCAGCAGCAAATTCTCTCTGTGAAAAATTGTCAGAGATATTTACTGCGTCTGGTGTTGTGGCCCTCCAAAGGTCAGACACTTCTTTACAGACAAGTCGAAATGACTTGCGATCAACAGCCTCGTATTTCCCATTTCTAACCAGCTGAGATGCAATAGCATCGGCTGAAACGGGGCAGTGACGAGGAGAGTGTCGTGACCTACCAGTAAGGTTGTTCAAAATACTCCACGCTTTTCGACTAGAGTGTGAGAAGTCAATGCTCCGAACTGCTTCGGACCATCGATCCCTCCGCTTTCTGTCAAGCTTGGCAAGCAGAGCTGTAGCAGCCAAACTTGAGTCGTCTCCCTGAGGAGACTGCAGAAAGGTTTTATAGAGGGATTCACACTCTGCATCCCAACACGGAATATAGTTATTTTGATACCCGCGTGGGATAGTCTTTTTGGCTGCTTTCTTAATGGTGTTACAGAAGTCCAGGTAAGCCGCATCCACATCAAGTGAATCAGGCGGCAACAAAGTCTTTGCGAATTTATTCGTCAAAGCAATGTAGTGACTCCATTTGGCCTTGCGGAAGTTCCATCGCTTAACAGGCATGCTTGGCACTGCCATAGCAAACCTTGGTGCTGTAATAAGCGAAGGTCGATGTTGTGACCTGGGAAACTTCTCAAGGTCATGTCTATCCGGTAAGCAACTGTTTGGACCTACGCTAGCGAAAGCTAGGTCTGCATTGGTGCCAGTGTTTCAGCGGCCGGAATAAAAACTGGCAGCGTCCTTGGCATTATATAGCAGGGCAAGACAATTAATACTTGCCCAGCCCGCCAAGCACTCACCGTCCGGACTGTTGTCATCATAACCCCAGTCAGCATGACGACAGTTAAAATCGCCAGCTACAGACAGGGGTGAGGAAACACTGGGAGATCCAGGGTTCGCAATCGCGTTGGCGGTGGTTTGTAGACGTTGACTATTTTATAGCCATCAACGTCCACACACAGCCACTCGATCTCCGATGTTGGTGGAGATTGGTCCAAAAGCGTGTATCTCAGTCGCTCGTGGACAAACGTGGCAAGGCCATGCTTTAAAGAAGACCCAGCTAGTTGGTAGTGTGGTAACACCAACTTCTCTGCATCAGTGCAGTGGGTCTCCTGCAGTAGGATGACGAGTGCCTCAGACTGCATAGCGAGGTGATGAAGAACATTCATCTTGCTTGCAGTGAGGCCTTCGATGTTCAACTGAAAAATAGTGGGTCTTCGGAACTTGTTGGCAATGTACCCTGAAAAGGGCAGTTTTATCCTGACATTGCCCCGTCCTGAAAAGGACGTTTGCCGATTAGCAGACCCACACTGAACATCGGAATGGGTGGATACCCTTCCGTTTTGGTAGGTTCGGTTTCGGTCTGTCAGTTTCGGTTCGGTTTTGAATCTGTCAGGTTCGGTTTTGAATTTTCAGGGTGGAGCTTTTTTGGTCTTTATTTAACTTTCGAAATAAATTTATCAAACAGTTTGCAATGAGTAAGGACCGTTTTTTTAAACTTTGGCGAGAAAATTTTTTGGAAGAAAGAAGTCATTTGTGTAAATCTCAGACGTTAAAACCGTCACGAATTTATACAAGTTGGAAACCCCTGTTTCATTGAAATTCAATCGTATCAAACGTCTTGTTTTTATTTTGTATTTTCGGTTTGCAAAACCCACATCAAAAAGCTATAAATTTTTTTACAAAAATTTTTACATAGAAAATACGTCGGATTTTTCATTGTAAGAAAATTTTCAACATAGAAACGGCCTGTTACTTCAAATGCAACGTGAAATGAAATTATATACAGTCAGGTGTTGTTTAATTGTCTGAAAGCGTCAGCATAAGATCTAAAATGTGAACTAGTTAATTCATTTATTTTTTCCCACGAATGAATAGGTATAAGAAAGTTTTATAAAAATATATAGTGTAAAGATTGAATTTTGTCCGCTTGATTGGTATTCAAGCAGTCCAACAGCAATTGTTTTACACAACAAAATTTATATGTGTAAGTATTTCCAAGCAATCACAAAAAGCTCAAAAAAAGAAAATGCGATTTACATGAAATAAGTTCTGCATCGCCAAACGACTTCGTCAAACGACGCTTTGTCACGCAAAGTCAATTCTTGGTAAAATTCATGTCACTTAATAAAAGCGGGAAATTGAAATTCCACGCTCTGCTTGCGAAAACAAGCAAAAATTAACAAATTTATTAAAAAATGTCTATTTTACCCGTTAACCCTTGTTGGGGGCACCTAAAAATAGTACCATCTTATTCAGCAATTCAAGCAAATAAATGAGCAGACTTACTCACGGCCCAGGCTGCGTGAAAGCACCTACCATCTGGGCCTAAAAGCAGGTAATAAAGCTTTACGCTCAAGTTGAAATTGCTTGGGCAAATGTTCTGTAATATACACAGAGTTTTGCTGGTTCAATTTTCTTGCATTGTTAAATTGCTTCAAGTTTTTCAAGCTACCAAATATTAAACGCTTGTCGTTCGAATTAGTTAACTTAATAATTATAGGTCGGTTTACCTTTATGCCATTCTTGAGGACTGGATGTTGGGGCAAGCGATCATAATCGGCAAGCATTATAGCAGAAGGATCTTTTATTTGCAAACCACGTTTTATAAAATCTTGCACTAGCTGTAAGGTAGTTTCACGCTTTTCCCAAACACTCGTGTCGGTTTCTTCAATTCCATTAATTAATACGTTAAATCGCTTTTCATACGACTCCTGCATAACATCTTTAGCACGCTGATCAACTTGTTGCTGTTCAATTTTATGTATTTTTAAATGCAGTTCGTTCAGAGTGCTGTCATCTGCTTTTGTTTAAGTTCCTGTTGAAATTTAGAGATTTTATCTTCAACTAGATATTCCAATTTAGTTATGCGCCGATCAAAGTTTTCTAGTTTTTCATTTAGCTTGTCAATTCTTTCTGAGATAATGCCAACTGCTTTAAGTACTTCATTCAATTTTCTTTCAATATTACTATTTATAGTTTTTTTTCCTTATTACCTCTGTTGAAATTAGAAAGTTTCTGGTAAACTGCTATTCTACAACTCAGAGATTACGCGAGTCCATCCACTATGCTGCAAATTTACGAAAGACGTATTTGCTTTTTTATTTTGTAAAATTCATCTTATTCAATTAGAATCTTATACTTATAAAGAGATGGCGGTTGCACTGTCAGTGAACTAAACGCAAGTTTGTTATAAATAATACGGCGAACTAAACGAACTAAATTTTTTATTTTGTTTTTTAGTTTATATAGATATAACTGAAAATTAGAACTGCTTAACAAGGCCGTCAAGCAGGGAAAGAGCCATAAAAGTGTTCTTTCTAAGGACAGAACAGAATGGTTCAAGTAGGTTTTGAACCAAGACCGTGTCAATCACAATTACCGCACTCTTAACCACTCAACTACGCTATTACACTTATATAGAGATGGCGGTTGCACTGTCAATGAAGGGCCACGGCGAACTAAACGCAAGTTCACTCATTAATTTAAACCAAAGAAAACAAATTTAACTTCCTTCTCTCACAGCCATGTAAAAGAGACGCCTTTGAAAAATCTCTGAAATGGTTTTTTAAACTTGTGAGATTAAAAAAAATTGTCCATGGATTTTAGATCTTCTTCTCCTTTCGGCCTTTCCCATTAGTCAGGAGTGGCCACAGCGTATCATCATTCTCCACATCTTTTTGTCTTCAATGTCCATCTCCTTTGCACCAACTTCCTTCATATCTTCTTTTACCACATCTAAAAATCTTCTCTTTGGTCCCCCTCTTTTCCTCTTTTCTGGTAACTCCACTTCCATCATCCCTCTTCCCACATACTCCTGGTCTCTCCTCATGACATGTCCATACCACCTCAGCCTGCCCTCCCTCATCTTCATTCCTAACGGTTCTACATTAACAGTACTCCTGATGTGCTCGTTTCTAATCTTGTCTTTTCACTCCCATAGTAAACCTCAGCATTTTCATCTCTGCGACTTCCATCTCTTCCACTTGTTTCTTTGTGACTGCTACTGTCTCAAGTCCATACACCATTGCTGGTCTTACCACTGAACTGTACACTTTTCCTTTTACTCTAGCTGGTAACCTCTTGTCGCAGATTACTCCTGATACTCTTCTCCATCTATTTCACCCTGCCTGTACTCTCTTCTTTACCTCCCTCTCACAGCCACCACTTTCTTGCACCGTTGATCCCAAATACTTAAATTCCTTTACTTTTGGCACTTTTGTATCCTCCATCTTCCTACATCATCAAAGTAAAGAACGCACTAAAAGGATGAAAAAAGGTAAAGCGGTTGGACCAGATGAGTTGCCAGTAGAAGTTTGGAAGTGCATGGGAGAGATGGGGATAGAGTTTTTGACCAGACTGTTCAACAGACTATTAATGGGTGAACGGATGCCAGAAGAATGGAGAAGGAGTGTGCTTATCCCAATCTATAAAAACAAAGGGGACGCACAGTGCTGTGGAAACTACAGAGGAATAAAGCTAATGAGCCACACAATGAAAGTATGGGAAAGAATTATTGAAGCCAGGTTAAGGGATAGAGTGGAGATCAGCAAACAGCAATATGGATTTATGCCAGGAAAGGGAACCACCGATGCCATGTTTGCTTTAAGAATGTTAATGGAAAAATACAGGGAAAGTCAAAAAAAGCTACATTGTGTATTCGTGGACCTAGAGAAAGCTTACGACAGGGTTCCACGGGAAGAGCTGTGGTACTGCATGAGAAAATCCGGAATAGTGGAAAAGTATGTGCGACTAGTACAGGATATGTATGAGGGAAGCGAAACAGTTGTAAGGTGTGCAGTAGGAACTACAGAAAGTTTTAAGGTCAAGGTTGGACTGCACCAGGGATCAGCGTTAAGTCCATTCCTGTTTGCAGTGATAATGGACAGGCTAACGGATGAAGTAAGGAGAGAACCACCGTGGACGATGCTGTTTGCTGATGATATTGTGATTTGCGAAGAGACCAGGGAAGAAGCAGAGCGGAGATTAGAATCCTGGAAGTATGCATTGGAAAGAAGAGGGATGAAAGTCAGTAGGTCAAAGACTGAATATCTTTGCATAAATGGAGGAAATGATGACGAAACAGTGAAGATGGATTTTAGATATTATACAAAATTTGATAAAATAATTACACTTGGTCGCAGCCTAACTCCTACAGTAAAGATAGCGGTCACAGCAATGGGATGACGTAATCAAACTAAAACTGCCTGTTAATCTAGCCAAACTTGATGAAAAATCTGAAATTTTGGAAACATTTTTATTTAAATGGATTTACAAACAACCACAAACATTTTTAACTTTTTCTAAAACAAAAATACCTGCTTAATATCAGTGTGGTATTTACATCAGCACGTCTATATTGACCTTCTTTGGTGACCTTCTGTCTATATTACAATACTTACAATGTTGAAAACTTACGATCTAAAATTTATTAGTTTTATGCTGCAATTGATGTATCGATTATTTACCACCTGTGATTTTATTTTTTCCTTTGATCTCTGTATTTATCTTCCTGACTCATTGGGCAAGCAATTACGCCAACCTGTTCCCAGAGATGCCAAAATACTGCTGTACGGTTGTAATTTTTTATTTATTTATTTTTTTAGTTTTATCAGGAACGTGCCGTCAGAAGAGACAAGTGAGGCAGTGCCTTCCCTGTGGAAATAAATAAACCAGAAATAAAATATCAAAGTCATAGTCTTTGCAAATTAGATGCAACTTGCTATTGGTTGAAAAAAATTAGTAAAAATTATACCGTACTTGTAGTAGTTTAACCCTATTCTTCTCAACCTTTTTCGAGCTATTGACTCCTCAACCGCCGGGCTTCAGAAGCCCACCAAATTAACGATTTATAATTCCAAAACTACTTAAGCTATCTTTATGAAATTTAAGCAGAGTGAAGATCATTTATTTAACTTTTGTTAGAGCAGAAAAGTTTTTTTGAATTTATTTGATAAAGTATGCAAAATTGTAATTTATCAAGGTTACTTCAATTTTTACGTTTAGACACTCGTTTAACTGGCGTAAAGTGCGATTGTAACGGATTCGCTATTGTAACAGTCGTAAACTTAAAAATTGGACGTAAAGAGTGGCGTCAACGCGGACGACAATTACAAACAATGAAAAAGCTAAGAAAGCTTGCTTCATTGTTTAAATGGTCGAATTATGAAAAATATTTTAGATCAGTTTTATTTACTTGCTCACATGTTTTTGTGGTTACTAGTAGTTATTGCTGCTTTTTTTAAAAAGGATAAAAAAACGAAAATAAATTTTTTTTACGTAAAATAATTTGAAATTGGTTATGTTTTGATGTTTAACAGTGTTAAAAGATCGACTTACAGATTTATAAAACCAACAAAACTTAATCTTTTATACTCGTATATCATCGTTTACATGCACATCGTATTTCACCGCCACAAAAAAAGTTTTTTAATCATTGAAATGAAACTACATCATTGCATTACTTTAAAAAAAACACTTGAGAAAAACAATATTACTCTAAGTCTATATAATTGTTACTGTTAGTCATGGAACATATCTTGGCATTGATCAAAGCATGAAGCGGAAATTTGTAAGCAGTACGCAAACACGTGGAAGAGTCATATGTTTGACACTGATTTTGTGATTTGTTTATGTTTTTTTGCATTTTCTGGCCTGGTCCAATTTCATTATCGTAGCAGAGACAACAACGTTTCGTAAAATTAGACTTTGAAACATAATTTCCAGGTGTAAATGTTACAACACTAGAGTCACTTGCACAGAAATAACTTTCGCACAAGATTAATTTCATTTTTCGTTGAACATCAAACTGTAAGCCAGTCGAAGGCCTTTCAACGTGCGGTTGAATTAGGGCTGGCGAGAAGTTGAAAGTGTCGTTTTCATGGGAAGGAATTCTTTTCACGTTTTAATGTTCTATTACAAAAAAACATTTTACGTCACTTTCCCTACTTGAAAGTCTTTATCAGCAACTCTAAATTACAGTTTGTAAAAACTAGAGTGCCCAATAAAAAATTTCCGAAACCACAATATTCTAATATTTGTGAAGATTCAAGATTCAGATTTGTTTATTTGTCACTGAACATTTACAAATATTCGCATAACTTATCATTGAGATTAAATGTAGGACAACGTTACTGGGAAATGATCATAAGGTGTCTAAGTCAAGCACTTACTTTTATTGTGTCATTCAAAATAACAAAAAAATTATAATAAAATAAGCCTTTGAAAAACAACCAGCGATAAGGCAAAAAAGTAATTAACTAGTGAAAGCCTAAAAGCAAAACCAGAAAATAAGCAAGTCTGGGTAACAAAGGCAGATGTATTTTTTATTTTGTAATATGAAAAGTGTCGCATAAAATACGAGATAAAATACGAGATAAAAACATTTTGGCTCCCATATATTCAACTGAAAAGTGCGTTTTTTTGTGTAGACTTCGAAAGATAAGATTAATCAATCTTAGAAGATATTGATCACCACAAGACCTCTCCAAGATAGCTTCGAGAAAGAGATGTTAAGCTGTAAAGGCCCTTTTTTAACATTACGTAAAACAGGGCAATTCTATGCCGAAATTGTTGTAGCATGTAAAAATATTCACTTCAAGTAAAACACATAAATAGGACTGGCTTCCGCGCTTAATTTTTTTACTGCAAATTTTTATTGTATTGTCTGGGTTAAATGCTCCTAACAATGTACCACGCCACAATTGTTTATTTTTTCATCCAAAACTGTCCGACCTCGTGCTCCTTGTAATGCCCAATGCATGTTACACTCCGATGTAACGTTATCTCCAGTTTGTGCAATGGCACCGCATTTGCCATGAGAAAAAGGAACGAGATCCCATTTGTCTATGCACAAATGAAAACGCGCAACTACACTCCGCAGGGGCCAACTGGCCCCAGCCGACTGGGCGCAATCCAAGTAGACGCAGCCGACTGGTTAGTTAGGCGGCGCCAGTCGGTTGCGTCCAGTTATCTTTAACCCATCTGAAGGCTTTTAAGCATAACGCAAACTGTTCCGGACACACTGTTTTGAACGGGTAAGGCAAGGCGTTGGTAATGAAAGCATGAGGCCGGACTTACTTTCATAGTACTCTGTGTTCGATCTATGATTCATGTGATGGGCAGAACGGATGTTTATTTCAGCGAAATTGTTCACTTTTTGAGTAGCAGGCAAAAACAAGCGTTTAGACCTTCGTATTTATTGGCAGGCGTTTGATAATTGATAAATAAACCATAGTCAGGATCTAGAGCAGTGCTCTGCAACTCGTGTGCTGCAAAAAAACGAAAAACATACTCTTCCAAATGGAAAAAAAGTTATGCTTCTTTGAAGTAGCAACCAAAAAACTTAAAAAATTTATTATACAGTACATCTCATTGTGTAATATCAAGATCTGTTTGTGGTCTTTACTAAATTTTGAATGCTTTTCTTCATATGAAGCATTATTTAGTGAACATAAAAACTCTCTACAAATAAATTAATAATTTTTTTGATCAATTTTCACTCAGGCTCGATTGTGCACGATATGTGCAAATTGGTAACTTCAGGTGAAATAAAAGTCATCACTTTATTTTTAGAGTTTAGATTAAAATTTTTAGTTTTTTTAAGAGATCCAAATAAAACTTCAGTTAACGGAAAGCATTCAAAATTTAACTCTTTACAACTGGTCCAGGTGTTCTGCTAATTTAAAAAATTTTTCAAAGTGTGCCGCAGGTTCGAAAAAGCAGCGGAGCACGGGTCTAGAGTATGTTTTTCAACATTTTAAGCTTGCAAACGAATAATATTTCAAAATAATCTTGCGGCCCGGTAATTTTTTCTAATGACAAAAATGTAATAAACGCGATAAATTGATAAAAAAATTTTAATACATGTATAACAAAAGTGAGCATTTAGCATCAGAAGAACTCCATTTAATGTGAACTTTGCTGCTGCCTTCTCAATATAATACGTAGTAAAAGTGGCTCTATTGAAGTTTTTAAAAGGCAAATTCAGGGGCATCAGAAGTGGGGGCGCACAAGGGGGAAAATATTGTCCTTTGAATTTGCGGTACAAACGCATTGGGTTCAATTTGTCTCTACACTTACATAAATTTGACCGGAATTAAATGTAACAAAGTTTTTAAAACAATGATTTGACAACAGCAAAAAAACAATAAGTTAACAAGGGCTCAAACTCGAAAAAAAGAGGCATTCTTTTGGTTGATAAGGTACTTACTATAAATATAAAATATAAAAATCTTTCTGAATATATACAAGAAAAACGAAAGTTTATTGGGTGAACAAACTGCCGTAAACAGGAGATGAAATTTCTTTTTTAGTCTTCAACTAACTCTCCAGGTTCTTCAATTCTTTTTTAGTCTTCAACTAACATTTGCGCACCTGTTCGAAATATGTTTGAAAACAACAAAAAAAAGAGTAGGTGGTAAAATCAGAATGAATTTTCTGAATATATAGAAGAAAACCAAAAGTTCATTGGGTGAACTAACTGCCATAAGCAGGAGATGAAATTTCTTGTTTTAGTCTTCAACTAACTCTCCAGGTCATGCATTTGCGTACCTGTTCAAAATATATTTAAAAACAAAAAAAGAATAGGTGGTAAAATTAGTGAAAAATTTTTTTTGTCTTCAACTGTATTTCGAATAGGTACGCAGATGCATGACCTGGAAATTTAGTTCAAGACTAAAAAAAAGTTTATCTCCTATTTACGGAAGTTCGTTCACCTAATGAACTTTCGGTTTTCTTGTATACAAACAAAACGATTTTTATATTTTACATTTATTGTTAGTACTTTATCAACCAAATGACTGCCTTTTTTTTAACTTTAAACCTTTGCTAATCATCGCGTGATTATTGCAGTCATAGCGAAAGAATGAGAGTGCAAATCAGAGTGATGAACTTTTTTTTTAGTCTTTAAGTGTTGACTCATAATAACAACTAACTCTTTAGTGCCAACAGAGGTACTTGCCACAAAATCTTGTAAACTTGGAAACACATCAATGTCGCTTTTTTTCAAACATCTGTTACAAAAAACACAACTTTTTTTAAAAGTTTTGTTGCACACTGTAAATATGTTGATGCAATAACCTTGAAGAGAACCACTACAATCATTCAAGCGACTGAATACATATGCTAAGTCAGCAAGTTTGCCTATTCACATCTTTTTGAATCGAAGTTCTTTTATTAGGGAATTTTCACTCCCGTAAAAATTTATTTGCTTTTCTTAAATTAAAAAGACGCGCAAGAACGCGTCCTCTCCAAAATTCTATCACTTATGCATAAAAAATGAGATGGCGATGTTGTAAACCCATGCGCTCACACAGTGCCTCAAAAATCCTTAAATGCAATAAACGGTTCCGAATATGTTTAATAATCTTAACTGCTCCCATCATAACTGTTATATACATACATATAATACCACTATTCTCTACAGTCTTTTTTGTCTTTCGAATCGCGACTACAAGCGCTCTTTCGTAGATTTTCGAAATTGGAGTTGACGCAATCAGGGAAAGAGAAAGTTATAAAATCAAGAATTCAAAGCAGCTCTAATATGAATTATAGGCTCTATGCACATAAAATTAGGGCCCGGAGCTTTATCTGGTTTTACGTGGAAAAATCTTTGTAAACAGCGCAGGTCATCCGTAACTAAGATATCAAAGTTAATTTCTATTCAAAGGTTTCCAATAAGTGAGTCATTTTAAAACTACAAAGGCGTCTGAATATAATAAAATAATCATATTAGACCAGGAGTCATATCAAAAATTTTTTAAAATAACATTTTGAGTACAAACATAAAATTTATTGCGAAAGGTACATGAAGACCAAAAATGATTTTTATGTTTACAAAAAAAGTTCTTTTTGAATTTTCAGGATGGAGCTTTTTTGGTCTTTATTTAACTTTCGAAATAAATTTATCAAACAGTTTGCAATGAGTAAGGACCGTTTTTTTAAACTTTGGCGAGAAAATTTTTTGGAAGAAAGAAGTCATTTGTGTAAATCTCAGACGTTAAAACCGTCACGAATTTATACAAGTTGGAAACCCCTGTTTCATTGAAATTCAATCGTATCAAACGTCTTGTTTTTATTTTGTATTTTCGGTTTGCAAAACCCACATCAAAAAGCTATAAATTTTTTTACAAAAATTTTTACATAGAAAATACGTCGGATTTTTCATTGTAAGAAAATTTTCAACATAGAAACGGCCTGTTACTTCAAATGCAACGTGAAATGAAATTATATACAGTCAGGTGTTGTTTAATTGTCTGAAAGCGTCAGCATAAGATCTAAAATGTGAACTAGTTAATTCATTTATTTTTTCCCACGAATGAATAGGTATAAGAAAGTTTTATAAAAATATATAGTGTAAAGATTGAATTTTGTCCGCTTGATTGGTATTCAAGCAGTCCAACAGCAATTGTTTTACACAACAAAATTTATATGTGTAAAGTATTTCCAAGCAATCACAAAAAGCTCAAAAAAAGAAAATGCGATTTACATGAAATAAGTTCTGCATCGCCAAACGACTTCGTCAAACGACGCTTTGTCACGCAAAGTCAATTCTTGGTAAAATTCATGTCACTTAATAAAAGCGGGAAATTGAAATTCCACGCTCTGCTTGCGAAAACAAGCAAAAATTAACAAATTTATTAAAAAATGTCTATTTTACCCGTTAACCCTTGTTGGGGGCACCTAAAATTATTACCATCTTATTCAGCAATTCAAATTAGGAAAAGTCAAGAAATTCCAGAATTTTATCTAAAAAGATGAAGTAATTACAAACATTTTTACAATATTAACTCTATTCTCCTCAAGGGCCGGGCTTCAGAAGCCCGGCCGTTGAGGAGAGTAGGGTTAATAGTAGTTTAATTGGTTTTGCTATTTAGCCATAATTTTTGACCGTTTAATCGTTGTATTTCAGCGCTTTAATCATTTTGTCAAGCGTTCTTGTCAACAAAATCGCTAATACACGCTAGTAAGGTAGCTTCAAGATTGCCTTCCTTCAGATAAAAAAAGAAAGAAAAATTAAGCAATATAGCGCTTTTTTGTCTTTTGGTAAAAATATCTGTTGAAATGAGAGAGATTTGAGGCATGCCGCAATTGTGACGTCGTATACCAGAAAAAAACTTTTTCTTATTCCTGGCATTTTCTAAAACAAGATAAATTGTTTTTTTCAGTAAGTCGGAATACACGCATTGTGCATCTGCAAAGAGTTAAATTTGTTGTAAGTTTTAGTAATTGAAAATGATTTAGTATCGAAGCTAAGAAAATTTTCAACATTAAGCTTCAATGTAATTTTGGTATATTCATAATTCAGTATTTGAACCTCAATTTTCGACAGCATTTTTTTTATTTATAATATATCTTCTTAAAAAACACTAATTCATAAACTGTCCCTTATCCTAAACTGATGGCAATGTAAAAACTGTAACTCGTAAAAACTGATGACAAAATTTTTTACTTCCATTGTGAAGACAAATGAAACTAATGAAACAATTGCCATTGTGAACTGCAATAGCAGTTCCAACTTTTATTTTAAAAATGTAAAATGTCCAGCTTTATCTTTTGACGACCGTCGGGGACTAAGTTTCAAGTTAATTTAAGCCACTAGGCTAATTCTTAACAAAAGACACGCCACTCGTGAAAGGTGTTAGAAAAGGGAGTCAGTCTTAATTACACATTTTTAACAATGCATATACTTGGCCAACTTAAAAAATATTATTTATTTTCATGTAAGTGTGTATGAAGATTAAAGTCTCGTCTTTCCATTTCAAAAAAATACTTTTTAATTCTCTCTCAACGATTTTTTTTTTTCTTCTACAACGTTGCTTTTTACTTTACCGAAAGAATTTCATTAGGAGATACCGCAAATTTTTTGAACCGTTAGGAAGTCATGATTCAACGAACAATCAAAATTTTTTGGCCACTTCCTAAAGATATCTTTAGGAGGTCATGTTTATGCTAAAAAATTAAGTTATCTGCCTGAAAATTTAAGGATTTAAGCCCCCTTTGCCCCCTGGAACCGATCATGAAAGCTTTAGCAAGCATATGAAACTGAAGTCTCTCGTTCAAAATCAAATTTCCTAAGATTTTTAAAACCTAAAGAACTGAATTATCTCTAAATAAACAGATTTAGCAATTCTTATCCCAGTCAAAAAAAACCTGCCCGGCCCAAGCAAGGCAAACACACGGCAGAGCAGTGCCGTGTTTCTAGAGCCTAGTCTTATCTAGCATTTGCCCGATAATTATCTAGCATTTTTGCAGGGCAAATGTAGGGAAATGAAACAGGCCAAGTAGGATCCCTGCACGGCGTAACAGGGCGAAAGCAGGGGCGGCCTAGTGTTTACCGTGCTTTGCCACGTGCAATTGACTGTCGTTGCGTGACAAATACAGGAAAATGTAACGGCTTAGCTTGGTGCTTGCCGGGCGTTATAGGGCAAAACATGGGCGGCGTAGCGTTTACCGTGCTATGCCAAGTGCAATTGACTGCCGTTGAAGCACGACAAATGCAGGGAAATGTAACGGCTTAGCTTGGTGCCTGCCGGGCGTTATAGGGCAAAAGCATGTGCTATGCCATGTGCAATTGACTACGGCATCTATTCACCTAGTTATAAACTTTACAACTAAAATCAAATAACATGTTGCACATGGGCAATGAATCGGCCCAATGCAGTCTGAATTGTACTCAAACTGCAGTTTCCTGTACTCACCCAGTACTCTGCCTGTACATTATAAGTAGTGGGCAAGTATGGTTTGTTCATAGGGTGAGCAAAGGCAAACTGCATGTTCCCTGTATATTATATGTACAAGACGAGTACGGTTTATATATATATAGGAAGAGTAATGGCAAACTGCAAGTTTTCTGTTATGACCTTATACTTTCCGATACATTTTTAAGCATAAGCAGAGTGCAAAATCATTACAAATTTTGCAGTATTATTTATTATTCTACGTTTGAATAGCAGTCAAGACCCAAAAATTCCTCTTGTTTGAGGGTATTTAGTTGTTTACTTAGATTTATTACTTACTCAATCTATCATATAATTGCACATAATCACTTTCAATGACATATATATTTTATTTTTATAAAAGCAAAGACAAATTGACAAATGATCTTAAAAGTCTTTGGTAACACTTCCAATTTTTTTTCCACCAGCACGGTCCCGCCAATTCCTCATCCAGGTGCTAATCTCCTTTTTAATGCTTTTTTCTGTGGCCGCCCTGACTAGCACAGGGTTTGCCATCACAGCTCCTGTAACAAACATAAAACTAGTTAGAGTTGTTGTTGCCCCTCCTCCGATATCTTGGAGTAGCCATCCCTTAATCTCTCGAAAAAGCCAATCTAGATTCCCACTCTTGGATTACCTCTGCTGCTTCTAAAGGCCTTTTCCACAGACTAGTGGTGCTGTGCTGGTAGTTGACTGCAGTTAAAGAATTAGTGTCATGTGTCTGGGACAAGCATAGTGGACATTGTGGCGTGTAAGTATTAGGGTTCACTGTATGTAGGTAGCTTTGCAAGAGTGGTGATTTGTTAGCTCTGAGCTGTGCCAGTTTTGTACGCATATGACGTGGTGATGTTTGTTCTGATGAACGAACGTCATAGGGTGTGGTGTTAGTAACTTCGTTGTTTTTTCTAGAACTATGATATTGTGAGGTGTTGGTAGTGTGAATTTGTTTGAGGTTTTCTCTACATTCCTCAGGTGTTACTGGTTTTCAGATGATGATGTTAGTGTGCTCATTGCTATAAAAGATTGTGACATTCATATTTCTGGGCGAATTTAAGTATAAATTAAGATCATGTAAAGAGTGTGTCCGTGTTTGAGTCAGTTGTTTAAGTTGAGTGGCATTGAAGTTTGAGAGGGGTGTCCATGGCAAGGACTGGTTAGAGTAAAACAGAATACAATGCTGTAGCCATAGTATCTAAAAAGGCATTCATACCAGGGCATAAATTCAAACCTTCCTCGAATAGTAAAAATGCTTGTGTTAACGCTTTAAAAAATTTCGTATCTTACATTAATAGTAAAAATGCTAGTGTTAACGCATTAAAAAAAATAATAGGCAGAGTGGTCGAGTGGTTAAAGCGCCGTGCTCATAATCAACATGTTCTCGGTTCAAAACCTACTCGCGCCATTCTGTTGTGTCCTTGGGAAAGACGCTTTACGCCATTTTCCCCTGCTTGGTGGTCCTGGCAAGCAGTTCTTAACTAATGTCATATCTCTATTAAATTACAAGCGGACAGCAATGTCTTGGCATCTCCGGAAGCTGGTCGAGGTAACTGCTTGTCCTGTGTATGGCGCCTCCGTCGCTTTCCTGCGA
The DNA here is from genome assembly GCA_963680785.1 of Diplosoma virens. Classification (NCBI taxonomy): domain Eukaryota; kingdom Metazoa; phylum Chordata; class Ascidiacea; order Aplousobranchia; family Didemnidae; genus Diplosoma; species Diplosoma virens. The sequence goes on from OY796880.1 coordinate 14,619,630, forward strand.
GTCAGGAGGATAAATATAGAGATAAAATAAATTTATCTTCATTTGGCGTTCAAATTTTCGCAAAATGCTTAAAGGGAGATACTCATAAAGTTCCAATCGCACTTTGTCGAGGTAAGATTGGAGCCAAAATACGCTAAATACTGGATTTAGAAAATTTTTTTAATCTAACTTCAAAAAAGAAAAATAATAGTTAAAAATATTTTTATACTTTGCGATAATAATTTTAAAAAGTATACATTGTAATTTATTTGAATTAGAATTTATAGTGTTTGGTGGTATCCACATTTTGCCTTACCAATTATAATACTGGCACACTTTATTTTTTATGAGAGCTGACATCACCCGCCAACAAGTTTCTTTAACGGATGACCCACCAATTTCTATCCTGAATTATGGGCAAATCGTTATTAATTTGATTATCAAATCTATCCAAGCAAGGAGGAGTTGAGAGTGACAGTCGTGCTTGTTTCTCATATTGGTTTTCTAAAATAGTGGTCGGCAACCTGTGGGCCTTTTAGCAAAATGTATTGGGCCGCATAATACATTTTGTAATAAAGTATGGGCCGCGTCTGTCGTTTTCGTTGACCAAATTTAGGTGAAAACCTTTTTTTTTTTAAAGAACACCTTGATTTTGGAACGAAAATTGAAAATTAGGAGACTAAATTCATGCGAAGGCCTTTTTTTTAGAGATCACCATGATTTTAGGACAAGATTGGTTTTTCGTCCGAGAATCTCAGACAAATTTTTTGTCATATCCGTAATGTACTATAAAATCATTATTTGGGCAAACGTCACAAAATTTGGGCAAAACTTCACTGCCCCCCCAATTTTTTTGGGCTGGTACGCCTATGATGTTTCAAGTGTGCTGCTGGGCCTTCAATAATTTCTAATGATAGAATTTGGGCCATCGTAAAAAAAGGTTGCCGACCACTGTTTTAAAAAAAAATACAGGTTTTGAAAAAACATCAAATAACTGCAACAGTATACTCACCCTTATGTTTTTTGGGTATAATTTCAACTTCTCCATCTTCACTATTACTTTCGTCCAAAAAGTTTAATGTTCTTTTGCGCTTTCTCCTGATAAAAAATAGGCTTATACAAAACCCAGTAACACTAATTTTACCGAGAGGGACGGTAAATTAAAAAAAATTTAAGGTTTAATTTAAATTATGAATCTTGAAATGTATCGCTTATTTTATTATAAAGTGAAACATTTACTTTGAAATTTTGTTGCAATCACTTTGTATATCAGAAGTATCTTCAGCCTTTTTGGCTTTTTTTCTTGCTTTTTCATACAAACCTGAAATTGTAGTATTAAAGTCAGGAATATATTGCATCTGCAATCTTTTGTGGAAGATACAAAGAATAGCCGAATTACAAATGAAACTTACTGCAACAACCACCCGGAAGCACACGAACATCGTATAACATCCATGAAGAAAGATCTGGCCTTGATCTGAGTTTTATTTCTCTACTGAAAGCATTTCGTGACACAGAATTAGGTCAATAAACTTCTGTCTCACTTTTAAACCAATTATCTGGAACACATTCCACTTCAGTTGTTTTAGTGAAAACTCAGAGGATATATAAACTAATCAAGCTGCAAAGTTAACAACAGTATTAATTTTACAAACAAAAAATGCATTTTTTTAAAGAGCACTAAAAACCATTTACAATATTTATCGCAAACTATCACAAAGCAAAACTGTGTAGCTTTCAGAATTAAGGCTTTTAACAATGAAACTTTTAGACTGGTTAAGTCTGTAATAAATTAGCAATTCGAACTTATGGTCAACTTAAAAATTAGGTAGCTTAATTTTACAAGATGCCAGTTCAGATTTTGGAGCAAAAGTAAAAATAAATAATCTTTGTTTAGTCAAGATAAAAATGTAATATTTACGAAGTGTGAATTAACGGAAGGGCTACATATAAAATGCGGATTTAACAAGACAATTTTGAGAAACCAATTTGGCGGGAGACAATTTGGCGGCGAGCCAATTTGGCGAAAAAATAAATAAATGATTTACCTTCACCAGCGTTGAAGCGACAGCAAAAAAGTTTTGTTCTGTCACAAACGCAATTGAAAAAGCAGTTGTGAATGTTCAGCTGATAAAAGCAAAAATTTTAATATAAAGTTGTTAAATGCGTTAAATTTAGCTATGTTTCTAGCCCAATATTTATCTATTTAAATTTACAACTTAATTTCGAATATTTAAATTAAAAAAAGTACTTCAATAGTTAAATTTTTGAATCACGGTCGTTTAACATATATATTTTACAAAAAAAAGTACAATAATCTAGCTCAGTGTTTTTTTTAAGGCGATTTGAGGAACCGAAACGGTCTCTCAAAATTTGCTTCTACAATAGTGTAAACAAAGCTAAATGCGCTCAGGAACAATAGGAAAAAATAGTTATAAATTAACTGTCAAAGTTGTGTTTTACATTATAAAATCCCAGCGTGCCACTAATCTGCTAGGTTACAGCAAAATAAAAGGAAATCATCACAATACGACTTTTGTAAATGTCAATTGTTACGATATCACTGCAGTTATTTTCGCTAAACCACTGTTTACTCTAGTCTGTTAGACCAATGACCATAAAGACTAATATGTCTAGCTAG